>CM052080.1:7213824-7813824 GCA_020010945.3 Muscidifurax raptorellus
GACTCTCGCGCGCAGTAGAAAAAAAGGCGCGCGTGAGTGACGGGTCAAGGAGGAACTTCCGGTCCCAGGGTCGTTCTCTTACGCGAGCTCCAACCACACCAGCAGACGCTTATTTCTCATCGCTGCACATTTTTTCTTCCGGCACACAGACAAGCTTCTACGGCACCAGATGACGCCGAAAGGCACCGCGCCGACAACACCCAGAGAGCTACGAGAAAAAAGGTGCTGCGCGGCGAATCTGTGGAATGCGACGCCGATCTCTAGTATAATATACCCGAGGAGATCGTCGCTGCACCTCTCGATTTTAGAGAGAGAGGGAGAAGACGCCAGATGCGCGCGCGACACCTTACGCCCCGGGGCTCGTAAAGGCTCCGAGCAGTAAACGTCAGGTTTACCGATTTTATGGGGTCGTCGAGCGAAAATGTGCTGCTTGCTTTTCATTAACTTTGGAAATTTTTACGAGACCGCCGACCGGCTGCTCTACTCTTTCTCTCGGATATATTATTACGGCGGCGGAAGCTTACAGCATATTGAAAATAAAAACGTATCGAGTGCGATATATCGGTTTGAATAAAAAGCGTCTCCATAATTACTCTCATTCAATCAACCCGGAACTGTACGTGTCTAAGTGCTTCTGGAGCACGTGACGCGCTCGCGTTCGAAGGGAACAGACCTCCTTCTCGTCGAGCGCACTCTACTTAACCTCGACCCTCTCGTCAGTGTCTCCTCTCTCTCCCTCTCTCCTGATGCAGTGTATATAGTTGAGAGAAAAGGTGATACCCTCTCATTGTATTCAAATGGTCGACGCGTACAATACAGCGGCGTGGCGGCAAGTGCGGCAACGTGACGGAAAATACCGATGTCGAGTTAGTCTTTCGACATTCCTCAGCGAACTGGCGTTTCCTCGTAAGGTTTTTCGCCGCTACTCCTTTGCATGCAAGTCTCTTTTCCGCTGTGTATATATATATGGCGACGTCGGTGAGAACCGAGGGCGAATTGAAAGTGGAAGCGGCGCAGCTTGATTATGTAATTAATTGCGTTTATGCTAATGGTTGAGGGGCTTTTTGTTCTTTTAGCCACGGCTCTTGGTTGGATGGGGTATATTAGCTCGAATTAATTCGTAACAGAAGGTTCGTATACGCGGACTTTTGTGCGCTGCTGCGGCTACTCAATTTTAATTCAAGACGTCGTTATGTTTTGACGCGCATTGTCATAATTGTTCGGTCATGAGCGTATAGCTAATTGAGAGGAAGCAGTTTATGTGTGTGTGTGTGTGAATGCGGAGACGATGTATATATATAATATACCGCTGCTCAAACGATACGTTATAGGCTAATTTAATTACCGACGATTGATGTGCAACAGCTGGCACAAATATTCTTTTCTATAAGAACTGCGCGCGTCCATTGATAAAGTTAATGGCTCGCTGGGCTCGCATTATGTGTATGCGGCCATCAGTGTGTATATATATAGGCGCAGGCTCATTCAGAAGTGTATCATCAACGAAGAAATAAAAAAAAATTACCGAATATATTCTTCCATATACTTAAAAGCAAACCCATAACAGCCACACAATGCGAGAATCAATAAACCATAGCCTCACCGCACCTGTATACACGTAGACGCACATACCCCTGTCGGCTAATTACGCATCATTTGTATCCTCGCTGCTCTCTCTCTCTCATCCCCGAGGCATTTGTACACATTCGCTCTCTCGCGGAAGCTTCTTCTTCCACAGCAGCAATAACTAAACGCAGCTCCGCGTGTGCCGTTAGTCGAGCGGCGCGAGCAGCAACAGCTGCCTACTGAACTCGCGCGCGAGAGCTGCGCTTTTCTCAGCACTAGATAACAATGCCCCGAAGAGCCGCCGTGACTCTCGTAAAGACGAGAGGAGGAGAGGGAACATGCTTCGCAGCACCAGCTCCTCCTCCTTGGCCGCGCTGATGCTTCTTCCGCTTTTGACGCGTGTGCGCTGCCGTTTTCCTTTTCGAGTGATTATCCAGCGCGGTGACTATCGATGGACGAAATGATAATATTGATGTGTCAGCTGTGCAAGTGTGCGCTTACGCGTAAAAAAAAGTTTCATTGGATATCGATTCCATGGAAATCTAATAAAGCAGAAAAGCGGAACGAGCGCGGAACCATATACGAGCAAGTTTCTCTTGGCGTGTAAAAAGACATCGTCCTCGTGTATTTATATATACTTTTTCCCTTCCCACGTTTCACCTCTTCAAAAGGCTCGTATATCTCGTGGCGCGTCACGGTGCGCGACTTTCGGCGCCGCGAGTATACTGACTCTTTAAGCTTTCAACTTTTTAAACATATTCATTGAATATTATATATATGTATATACCGGGCTTTCGCGTCTAATATAACTTTTAGAGCGAGTTTGCTAATGCTGGGCTTTGAAATTCCAGGACGTTTTGTACTACAGAAATTGAAATTACAGGGGTTGGGCAAAGTGTAAATAAAATTAATCCACGAAAACATCAGCTGCGGCGCGAACGTGTCGAAGCGATGAATTTCCAGCTCTCACAACAGTCATTCCGAGCTAATTGAAAAGAGAAGCCCTCTCGTCGCTTATATACAACAATAACAGAGACTTATTAAGTCGCATCGACATCAAGAGCGACGAGACGCATAAGTATAATACACATGCATACTCGCATGCATATATACACGCTGCATCTCTCGACGTGACTGTTCAACTCTTCGTGTTCTCTCGACGCGCTCTTCTCTCTGTTATTCCTTTTCGGCGCGTCGTATCACGACGAGGAGAGAGCATATGCAGCGCGCACAGTGTCTCTTTGTTTTGTAATCCTAAACTAATGCGCGAATGTGTGCAGTGCAGCAGAGACGCGCCCACGTTTTCGTTTCTGCGAGACACATTAACTTTGTATTTGCTCTCGGGTGTAATATTGCGCGGGAGCCGAGTGTAATTGAAATATCGTGTTTTTCCCCGCGGAGGGCTTTTATAAGTCGCGGGGTATTGTTTTGTGGGAGGATGCAGGATATGTAGGTATGATGAAGCGGTAATTATCCTGCTTGCGATTTCGAGATTTGCATATATGTCTGATATTGCGCGTGGGAAAGGTAGAGAGCGAAATTGGAAAGCCGTCGTATAGATCGGTGGCTATCGATCAATTATTTTGCATCGGCTTTTGCAATGTTGTTTATTGTGCGCGATATGCGATGGTGAGCGTGAATTTGCATATTAAATGGCGAAGCTTTAACTCTCTTTATTAACGTCGTATTATTCTAATATAAGGCGATTCAACTGGAAAGCAATGGAAACTGCACCCCGTTTCCAGCAGCGCGTACGCGCACAAAGAAAGTCCATCGTCAAGGACTCCGCATGATTTTGATCGGTTCTTTTGAAGCTCGTATAACCGAAGTCAAGTGCGGCATCAAAAAGTCGTTGCATGTCGTTTAAGTGCAGCACGGGCATTAAAGGCGCAAAAGTCAATCGTTAATCGTTCTCATTGTAAAGCGCAGCGGCAGCGAGTTTCTCCTCTCTTGCCCCTTTTCATCGATTAACGACCGTAGAGAGCGCGAGCACGCACCCTTTTTTCCCTCTGACCAAGCGCTTAATCGCCGTCGTTGCACCCCCTCGTGTGTGTGTGCGATCACGCCACTGCACTTTCTTTCTTGTTGCATTGTGTTCTTTTGTTTTCCACAGGCTATTCAACTTTGCTCGTTTACTTCGAGGGTGATGGATTATACGAAATTTGAAGTGTTCTTATGCTACAAGCTTTCATATAGGTTTCAGTCACGATTTCCCATGTACATACAATCAATCGCATAGGACAAAGTCGCTTGTATATAAAATTTCATATAAACCCACACGTTACCACCATTGAGACCCGGGCGAATTAAATGCGAAAAACGTCGGATTCTCGTTATCGCACTCTCGTGCGCAAACTGAAAACCGGGGAGAACTAACTAACTGAGGCAGAGTAGCGACACACACATGTCGCGTCTAGCGACGCGCGCGATTCCCAGCAGAGGATGACGTCGTCGGCCCTGGACCGTGAATGCGAATTCATTAATAAATATGCTAATTGTCCCGCTGCGCCGTATAGCGCCGGCATCTGTCGCTCCGGTTTTAATTAAACCGAGCCTCCCATTACCTCTAGCTCTCGCTCTCTACGATTCGTTGGTACAGCGTTTTGACTTTATTTTCTTTGTCGTTGGGTGTTATATATACTTACGAAGTTTGGTGCGATATCATTGGGAGGGTTTTATTAGCTGGAGAGAATTTTCGGTGAAATGCTGTGAAGCCTTCGTTCTGCGAATTACTTAATTATATTGGGCGGCGGGGGGATGAATGGCTTGCTTGTATTATAAAAATATACAATATTTATTATTTATATATCAATATTATCGAGATCGTTTATTTTATTTACTAACGATTTGTTTGTTCTTTCTGTTACAGGTAAGTCGCTCATCGTCGTCAATTACTTCCAGTTCCACTCGTACTGCATAGAGAATTCGTTATATACTTGTACCGGTAAGTCGAGCGTATTGTCTCGCGGTGAATTATGATAATACGAAACGCCCATGAATTATCTCTCGCTCGGCATTGTTTATTGAATTATTACCACAAACACATTATTCCTCAGCCATATTTAGCTCGTAATCCAGCGAAACCTTGACTCGACCATTTTTGAACGCTTTTAAACTTCATCGCGCGCGCGTTACCAAATACTCAACATGACATATGGTGTGTGTATATATAGTCTCTTAGCATTTTTTTTGTCATATGTATACAAGTGCGCTCTCAAATTATACGCTATACGGAGCGAGCGAAAGAGAGAGACCGTAAATCGCGATTGCCAACGAAATGCTCAATTAGTCAGACGATTTGGAGTGCCTCGCTAACCAAATAAGTCATAAACCCGAGGAAAATCTATTTCGCAGAACTCAATCAGCATTACAGAGAGTAGTCGAAAAAAAAGCTCATTACGAACGGCGTTGTTGCGTAAGGCGATTCGTCGTAAGGCTTATATATTCGCGTGAGTTTGATGAGAGGCGCATTTTTTTTTAAAAATGCCCGAATCACGGTTTTTAAAGGTGATTACCATCATGGAGTAGCAATACTTTAAAAATAATAAAGGCTTAATTTAGAACGATTAAATATTTAAATTTGACGCTATTAAAAAAAAGCAGCGGTATATGTATATAGAGACTTTCATATCCTCTCGTCGACTCCCCTATCAAAACTTCCAGCTGCAGCAAATTATTTCCAAGTCCGACGCATACACATCCGCTGCCACTTACTCAGCTCGCAGCCAACGTATACGCGTACATATACATATACATACAAATACGTGGCTGCATACGCTTAGCCGGAGCTTTGTTTAGTCTGACTGTCGCGCCTCGAAGCGCCCACGCGACGTCGTCGTCGCCGCGTATTTTCACCCCGACGTAAGATCGGCCCCTCGAAAACCGGTATGACCAGAAAAGTGCACTGATCCACTGACACACAAATCTCACATACTCACCGGTGATCAATGCCACGTGTGCGATGTTGTACGAATATTTCGTTCTCGCGCAGACGAACCTGTGTCTGTATATTGTTACATAGATATATATTTTGTTTTTAATATGTACACACTTACGTATTAATAGAACGACTTATATATACCTGAGCGTTAACTCGTGAAACATACTTCGAAATGTGTGGGAGAGCATATAGTACCCTCGTTGTCTCTTATCTGCGAGAACGAGTTGCGGCCTTTATACGCGTGATACACTGAAAAAAGAGAGCATCAGCGTACATACGAACGTAGCAAAACGGAAAAATCGGTTTCTGCCGCGGTTATCTGCGTGAAAGAGTGCCGCGCGACCAACTCCAATGTATCCGTTTATTCCGATTGAGACCCGTTACATCACCTGAATGAGCGGTGTGTGTAAATTGACTAGGGAATTCATTGCGGAGGAAAGCAAATTTTCGGTGACTCGGCTGGCTTGACGCGTTGTACACACACACATATATATATACGGTTGCGTAAGAGTATCGATCAACTTTCTATATTAGGTTGCTGTGTATATGTCTCTTATATTGTACACAGTATTCTAAGATATATATTCACTGATGGAGCCACGTGTAAAAAAGGAACAAAGAAAAGCTAGGACGAAAAAATTGTTCACCGTCGATCGGTTTGCAAGCCCTCCTTTCAATACGGATCTCGCGGGTCAATATTTGAAGTCGAGGCGCAGCGCGAGAGATAAGACGGTTCCCCAGCGATTATCGGCGCTTTTACATTTGCCATGGTATAAATCGCGCAAAAATTCACGACTAGCTCTCGCCGCGCTGCGACCTTTTTTACGCATATTACGAATACACTCCCTCGTCTTCTAACATAAAAGCACAACATTGTATTGTAAATTCGTAGTTGAATATTCAGCTGCACATTCGCACAGAAAGAAGCTGATTAAAACCGTTCCCCATAGCGAGAGCTGCTGAGAAAGTCGCAGCAACACTATAGTAGTCATCAGTCATTACAAACAGCATCGCATATACGGCTATAGAGCGAGAGAACCCACTTACCCACAATCTTTTTGCCCCCTCGCATACTATTATATATATATATATATATATATATATATATGTGTGTGTGCTCATAATCAGCCGCGCATTATGAAAGTATTAACGCGCTCGGCATTAAAATTCACCGGATTTCCGAAGGGAGACGTCGGAGTTTCCTCGAGCATACGTACTCGCGTAAAATATATATGTAACTCACCGACTAAACGTCGGAGAAGAGACTTTTCACACGCGCGCGGCTGTGGGAAATCGGAGAAGTGCGCGCATCCTTTTAGCGACAATGGAATTTGCGCGCGCGTTTTCCTCGACGAGCTCTTCGATATGAATTGTGCGCGCGCGCACTTTGTGTTTATTCTGCGAATTTGCATGCGCACGTGCGTGGAATGAAGTGAAAGCTGTTCTGGGGTGACAGAGGGAGAGAAAGACAAAATTTGAGGAGCGCGTGCTGATAAAAGTCATAGGATTATATTTAGGTGCGGCGGTTCCTGGTTGCCGAGTAGGTGACTGGTACAGTGTCTGGGTGACGATTGGTCTTTGTTTAACAAGAAAATAAGTATATTAGTTATACGTGCTAATCTGCGAATTGCCCATCGAAAAAAGGCCGCAACGCTTTATCTGGCTAATTAATGAACGCGGCCATACTCGCAGACATCATCTCGTACAGAGAAAGGGTGTTCTCGCCTATACTCCTTACAACATTATAAGAGAGCGCGAAGTGAAAGCTACGGCGTGGCGATGAGAGGTGAAAATGTAGTCTGCGCATAGAATTGCGATTATGCATACGGGGCGGCGATCATTAAGATTCTTATTGCTCCAGATACATGTCGACACTTGCATTTGCAAGCGTTATTAGAACCATCTCAAGTTCAAACGTTCTCTCTTTATTTGCCAGATGCACACTGTATCGGGTTGTGTATATATATTACGCTCTTAATGTTTTTCTCATCTCTTCGCTGCTATTGGTGTGGCTGAAGTTGTATAAAACGCGAAGGAATCACTTTTAACGTCGTCTCTAAATATGCATGAACCGAGATACCATTTGCTATTTATACAGTGAATAGCGCGACTATGGCTTTATGCATAGTAGTATAGGATGTAATCTAGGTGATCTATTAATCCAAATAGACGTATTTATAAATGCCTCAAAATTCTTGCTCATTGATGACAATGAAAGACTCGGTAAAATCATTGAACGACTTCATATAACCCATCATACCACCGCTATAAAATCCACTCTACCCCAGAAGTAAAAAAAAAAACTCCATTCTTCAAAAGTACCACAAAACGATCCTCACAAAAAGGCCATTATCCTTCCCCCCACGATCAGTACTTCCTTTTCCACCTCCGCTTGAGCGCTCACACTTCAAAAGAAGAAGAATAGCCATTCCCGCACTTTCGAGCCGTACTTCCTCGCGCCTTTTTCAATTCTCGCGTCTCCGCCATCTTCTTCCGCGTATATGTAAATAGCGCGCTCATTAACAGTCCCGCAAATCGATCTCGCGCCCGTGAGGCGTGTGCGCGGCGCAACAATGCTTCAGACTTTTTTTATCCTCGTTTCACTCACTCGCTGCTCTCGCAGTGAAAGTTCGCGGGAAAATTGATTAGGAGAGGAAGTCGGCACGCGGTGCGTTGCGATGGTCTAATTAGGGAGGCCGAGTACCCCCGTTTTAGAGAGAGAGAGAGAGAGAGAGAGAGAGAGAGAGAGAGAGAGAGAGAGAGAGAGAGAGAGAGAAGGAGAGGAATGAAATTTTTTAAATAAATGGCTTGTTATGTAGCTGCTTCCGTTAATTAATTTTTTGTTTGGGCTTAAGAGACTACTGAAGCTACTACAACTTATATACATTGACTCATTACAACTTCAAAAAGATTGCGATGCAAAAACCGAGAACTCGCGCGTCTACTTTTCCAAGAGTTGGCCAATAGAGGAACCGATCCAGTCCGAGCAGTATTTCACCACGTACAAGTCACTCGTAAGCCATTATATTCAAACTAGTTTCTACTCCCAGCGAATTACAGCTGCGAACCGGCCAATTTTTACTCGGAAACCATGTGTACAGATAACATACACGTCAAATTCTTCTGCTGCACCCACTCTCCCATAGGAAATCATCGCGGCTATTTGTTTATCCGACACACAACCCTTCCTCCTCACAATAGCTTCTCAAGATCCCCCCACAGAGAACGACGACGCTACGTATGATAAAAAGCGGGTCAACGAGCCGAGCAGTCCCTCGAGTCCTCTCGTAAAAGGCCCCAGTAGATGACGATACTTCGGTCTCCTGCGGCGTGTGTATATATGTGCGAGAGAAAGACAAGAGACGATCCGCGAGGCGTAACGATCCCCCAGTCCGATATGCTATATACTATCGTATACACCCGCGCACATGTGCGGTGTCTATACATATACACATAGACTGCGTTCCCATAGCGTTTGATGCGCGCAAAAAAGCCGTATGCACACGGAGGCGACCTTCTTACAATGTGCGTTTGCATTTTTTTCCTCTCTGGTGTGCAGCGTGAAGGAATGTGGCGTATATGGGTTGTTGTTGCGGAGAGATGTTCACGAGGGTATATACGATGCATTGTGCAACGTCGTTATGGGCTTTTAATTTTCTTTTTCTGAAAGATCGTTAACTTGCGCTGTCGTATTCCAGACAAAAAAATTACCGATACTAAACATTTTACGAGTGACAACGGGGATGAGAAACTAACGCACAACGGTAATCGCAAGCTCGAATTGAGATGCGCATGCGTACTGCAAGCTCGTTCGAATGACTTATTTCATATTGTTTCGCCCATCAGAGTCAAAGACTCTCTTTTGGCATCGAGGAGCAAATGTATAATATATACATATTGTATATTCATCCCTGTTCTCGGTGCCAAGACGATCGTTATGACAGTCTCAAAAGTCCGTATAAAGCTATACGAAGCCATGAATTACGCAGCGTATGTATACGCAAAAGGACAGATCGCGTTCTAGCCTGTACACGTAAGCGAAAGTGCCACGGAGAGAATAGCCGTCGTGACTGGCGCTCGGCCAGATATTATATCCTATAATACGCGCGCGCGAGAGAGAGAGAGAGAGAGAGAGAGAGAGAGAGAGAGAGAGAGAGAGAGAGAGAGAGAGAGAGAGAGAGAGAGAGCAAGGAAAGTTTTCAGGAGCGAAGTATAAATAATCGAGAAACGCAGTGTAGTAGTAGTCTTATGGTCAGTGAACTTTGCGTCGACGAGACGAAGTCTTTCCCTAGGCGTCTCGCGTTACATATAGAGCCTATTATTAATGCAGTCGCGGAAGGTCTTTAAATTTTGGCTTGCGATACTGTTTATGCGCGCCGAATCGCCGTTCAGGATATTCATGCGAGTGTGGACTGATGCTTCTTTGCTGCGAATCTTTCGATCTACTGTTCGTGGTATATTACAATCGACGCGTTTTAAGAAGAATGAAATAAAACGCTTCGATGCGCTTTACACTGTAGTGTTCAGGAATGCGCAAACCCAACAGTCGCTTCATTCTCCAACTGGCGATTAACCATCACACAGACGGACGCATTCATCGCGAAATGTCACGGAACTATATCTTCTCCAAACAGAATTCGCCAGCCAAATCAAGGCAGCCGGAAACGATAAAGCAACAATACAAGTCCGTAGCCGTACTTAAGAATCCAGGCGTTGAGGCGTCTATATATAGTGAAAAAAATAACCGATGCTCGGCATCGGAACGACAATAATAAAGTCAGCGGTGCGGCGACGTTGCTATATACTATATACTGGTCGCGGGTATCCCCTCCAAACCTACACCATCACAGCACACACTCCTGCGAAGATCAGGGTCAGCGAGTACGCTCTCCCTGTAACACTGTGTGTGTGTGTATGTATATATATATCGCACGCGAGTAAAGGAGGTATATGTATGTATGTATATCGAAAGAGAGGGGGGGAGGTGTGTACAAGCACGATCATCCCGTGCGAGCACACCTGTGGATCGGGCGAGTAGTATAGTAGTACTACTACGTTGGAAACCAGTTACACAGTTGAAAAACTCATTGAAGCTCTCTCTCTCTCTCTCTCTCTGTTTTGCGCCGAGTTAACCCAACGCTCACGTTCGCTACCTTTCTAGAACGTTTCGTTATATTGTATAGACGACGCGACGTGCAAAATATACGCATTCTGACGAAGACGACTTATTTGTAAGAAGAAAGAATAGTGACATTCTACTGCACTCGCGAGACTACTCGAATGAGAATTATTGGCGAACAGCAGGTTTTGAGAATCCGACTCTCATCGCGTAAAGTCGCATTATTTTATGCAGTCGAGCATCTTTTGCGCTAATATAATTCAAAGTAATAAAGCTCATTTAAACAACCGTATAGTATATATCATTCGCTGAATAATTTCGTACACTATAGCTAAATTATACTCTCGACTCGGTGTGTGGGTTCGACGTCCCCCCCTGGTACGCGCCTCTTCGTAGAAAAGCGGAAGCGCGGCTTTCGTCGGGGTATACGCGTATATAACGCACGCGGTATATAAGCGGGCGCGGCTTGTTCCATAAGTTTTATAATCCCGCGCGACGACGATGTGATGGATTGGATGGATTGTATGTGTCTTGTTTTATTGATTCTAAGAATTAAGCAATAATTTCATATACTAAATCTCTCATATTTTTTATGACCTTTACCTCGTAATTATAGCATATTATGATGAAGAGGAAAAGATGATTTTTGAAGAAAATGAGAGCGAGACACTTTGTTCGATTAAATGAGGAACAAGAGGGTGAAACAACGAGGCATCGAGTCAATTAGGTGTATATATATACACACACGCGTAGGCAGAAGGGCACGGCTCTCTCTTTTGCAAATCCTGGTGTGGCCCGGATAGCGCGCGCTGCTTGTGACATCTTCGCTCTGTCCCCTGTACTATATACAGTATAATACACATTTTCTCCTTTTGGTTTGTTTTCTCCGCTGCTTCGTTTTTTTTGCTGTAGCCTCGACCAGCTAAGGCTTATTCTCGCTCGCTACATATTCGTGCGTATACGTTTTCATTTTAGTACAAGTACTAGGTAAGGTGATGCATGTCGATCGATTCACATAAATTCTCTTTCTTTCTTTCTTTCTTTCTGTTACATCAGGCAAGTTCACCTTCGTAAAAGTGAAGGAGCTTGGTTCGCTATAGTCGCTATATCGAGCATATGTTTAAAACAATAAGAGGTAAACGCGTGTCCGTTGCTGTCGCACGCATCTTATCGCAGCTCTCAAAAATAATTCCGCTCACACAAAAGCCCACCACAGCCTCGCTTTCTTCGTCCTCGGCCTTCGCGGCTATTTCTCCTTTTTCTCTCTTCACCGCGACTCGTCGGCGCCCGTCGAGAATACAAATCAGAAAAGTGCAGGGAACTCGCGCATGCATGAGAAAATTAACTCGTTACGCGAGCATCGGGAAGGTCGACTCGCGATTTCTCACGATCTATGGACGCGTTTCCGTTTTCTCTCCCTCGACGACGACGACGTCGACGACGACGATGATGATGATGATGATGATAATGATGATAATAACGGAGAGAAAAAAACGGGTTATCAATAATTCATGGACTCTCGCGATTTTTCCGTGCAGTCGCTCTGTCATATTGTTTCGCAGCAGGATATAATATGTTGATCCAACTGTGTGTACATATGATGCTTTTGATGGTTTTTTTTGAAATACACTTTAGAAGCAGCGAAGAGAGGCGTGCATAATTGATAATCGTTCGACAGGAAGTCCGCCGCGATTTTCGTTCTGGTATATTGTCTCGATATATACATTCAGGTCAGAGGACCGTTAATGGATACACCGATCGACCGATCGATCGATTC
Source organism: Muscidifurax raptorellus (assembly GCA_020010945.3). Classification (NCBI taxonomy): domain Eukaryota; kingdom Metazoa; phylum Arthropoda; class Insecta; order Hymenoptera; family Pteromalidae; genus Muscidifurax; species Muscidifurax raptorellus. Next base: position 7,226,227 of record CM052080.1, read on the forward strand.
CTTATATGCGAGAGGGTGACATTGCCGGGCAGCACCTTACGCTCAATAATAGAATCTCTTTGCGGAACGTAAACAGTGTCGTCGTCAAGTTGCAATAGGATCTTCTTTATGTGCTTTGCTAATTAAATGCAGCTCGATCGTCATAACGGTCGTGTCAAATATATACTGTCTATACTCGTTGCACAGTTTTACTTCTTACTTATATCACTTATATATATATACCAACGGGACGTAGTGATTGAACGTTTGATTGTATTGACGCCACACACTCGCGGATACTTACATTTCACGATTCAGCAACAGCGCCGCGTTCCAGTAACAAAACTCCTGCCGAGTCACGTTCTATTACAGAACTAATCCGCAGCGGCGCGGTATACATAGAAGCGCACTCGAAAAGCGGATAATAAAATATATATCACATACAGAGCGAGGAGAGGGAAAAAAACGTCGTTCCGAATAAAAGCAGTAAATAATATCCGCGCATCGACAGTTCATTTCATCCGTGTGCATATACATTATATACACGCGCAGAAAGAGCGCAGCTATATAACTGTACTTTAATGTAGCAGCCGCGATGTGGCACTAATTTTTTTCTCCTACGGCGCAAAGTCGTTTAGCACCGAGGCGCGTATATGTGCGCTTGCGGGAAAATCGTCCTCGGAATGTAATTAAGTATTCTTATTTGGTTTGTTGTTGCGCGCGCACGAATGCGAAAAGCTGATATTATCTCCTCATCGAGCGTCAAGTGTACAGGTTTTGAAGGCTTGGGAGACGCGGTTATGGATTCCCTTATATGTCTCTCTGGGTTTTTACGTTGATAACGCATTGCCCAATGTGTAATTTACGATTATTGCTGTATGGAGTGCATATTTATCGTCCGATATCGTACGCGCATATGCGAACCCAAAGATATATGTCCGAGATGTAACACCTGTTGCGTCAGGAGCCGTTAAAAAGACTACATCATGCGTTCGCTCTCATTATAGTCTCTCAATAAGCGTCGGATCACACGATCGAAACCGCAACGATTTCCCAACGCATTTCTCTCAATTTTCCACATTGCTGGCGTCGAAAGCCCGAGAAACCGCTATGCGCACTGTTCAGAGACAACGACAAGTGCAGGTATTATCGTTAAAGGCTCTCTCTCTCTTTCGCGCGCGCAATTAAACAGCGGCACAAGTCGATCGAGTGGCGCAGCCTTCGGTGCATTGCGCGTACACAGCCACACCCGCCACTATAGAGCGATATATATGTAGTAGCGAGCAATAATCATCGGCGGCGTGTGTAGCACGCAAAATCGGAGGAGAGAAAGTCGTGTAAGTGTATGAGCGTTATTAAGAGGTTGCAGTTCTGAGATCGACCTTATCCTGTAATAGATACGCACATAGTGGGGGTTAGAGAGAAATGGTAATTAACGAGACGAAAGTGAAAATCGAGAGTAATTGCGGGATTTATCTTTTGTTCGCGCAGTTATGTTTGACTATATATTTTATCGATTAATCAAATTTTATTATACGAGCAGAGAAATCGAAATGGAAAGTTCTGCCTCATAACTATTCATATGTGTGTGTGTCCACTTTGATATGTCGACTGTAATGATACACACGGGAGAAAAAGTTTCATTGCACTGATAAACGCGCGCCAATTACAGAAAAATAATACACGACAAAAGACACAGGAAAAAATTAAACGAAACCGGCAGCCGGATCACGAGCAAAACACACCATATAGACTCTTGACGACGACGGGAGACTTGAAATGTACAGCCCGTACACACGGACAATCGCTCGTGATTTCCTGTACACACTCCCTCTCACTGTGCTCCCCTACTTTTTCCTACATCACAGTATTGGACACACACAGGTCCATACGCTTGTTTTCCCGCGTCGCGCGCGCGAGAGAGAGGACGGCTGTGTCCCTTTTAAGTATAGAAAAAAAAAACGAGAGATCGTTTTGTTCCATATCGCGACGGCAGCTGCAACTTTGCGCAATATCGGGTTTTGCTTTTTTGGTTCAGTGCATAATGTATACATATACAGAGCTTATTTCGTAATATTTTGCGGGGATCTCGCGAATTTCCGTCACGCTTATTTCTCTCCGAAGGCTGCACTATACCGATTCATAAATAATATATAAGAACATATCATATACCGTTGGACGATTAGTTAGAAGCATCGGACGTAACGAGCCTGCGCAGACATCGCAATCATCGTTCGTGCGCAGAGCGGGGAAAAAGAATCGAGGGAAAGGTGTAATTATAAAGAGCGAGTTTTAGTGTGACGAAAACAGTTTCCACATTGAGCGTCGTATACTTGGAGATCCCGCTAATTGGCCGAACAATAATGCTCTATAACGTGCGCGCGTGCAAAGCTCACCGAAGAATGAGGCATTGACGGATTTTCTCAGCGCAATCGCCTGTTCACTGAATATAAAGCGACGAAAGAGTACATATGTGTGTCTTATTACATAATTTATCATAATTATAGCATCGCTCAGAGTTCACGTATATAAATAAACACTTGCACACGCATATATACCCAAAGTCATTTTCGTTCCGAATCGTATATTCGGCGTATAGCACTTTCTCTCTCTCTCTCTAGTAATTCGCGCAATGGCAAAAGAATCAGGTAAACACGGCCTAATCTTAGCCGACTCCTCGGCTCGTTAAACGCAGAAACAAACGACGAGCGCTTACGTACACACACACACACACACACACATGCGCGCACGAAACTCGTGCGCATCAGCAGCGCAGTAGCAAATTGCCCGTGAATCGCGTCGAAGAATGCAAGTTTATTTACATAACTAGTTCGCGAGTGTTCGCGAGACGCTAATCACGAGAGAGACGCTTGCAGCGTTCTCGTGTATATTTCTTCCTGCATATATCGCGCGTCATGGAACACACAGTCAGCTGATTTTCGTCGAGGAGGAAAAGTTCGAGACTGGTTGTAATATACTTCGCGCACCGGAGCGATTCTAAATTCCATGTGTACACAGAGTTTTCTCTCCGAGCCTTATCAGACACATACGAGCGCGTGCCGTTCCTCGAAGCGGCAACAGCGAAAAGCGAAAGCGCCGCCTTAGAGTAGTTTCAAGGGCGCTGCTATCGTCGCAAGGAGGGAGAGAGAGAGAGAGGAGAAATAGCACGTCATCCGTGAAACCTATCGAAGCAGATATCCGAACGAGCCTGGATGCTACTTACGCACGTTAATGTACAACCTGCAAAGGAGAGCACGTACGTGTAGCGTAGCTGCGCGTGCGGTTGCACGCACTGCGCGCATTCCCAGGGACGTTCTTTTTCTTCGCGAGAGACCTGCTGCTATCCAGTAGTATGCGGTATATATAGCAATAGTGCAAGTGATTCTGGCGCAGTGTTATTTTTTTTATGGTTTTTGGAAGACGACGGATCGATGCTCGCTCTCAAAAGTTTTTAAAGCCCATTGAACTCGCTGAATTTTTCTCTCGGCGGTGCAATAATCTTGACGCAACCTCGAGCGCGAGAGAGACAGAGAAGTGGAAAATGGAAGAGCAGAGCTCTCTCTTTCTCTCTCTCTCTCTCTCTCTCTCTCTCTCACTCTCTCTCTCTCTCTTGGCGAGCGTGAAAAGTCTAGAGCGAGATCGCTTGCGTAAAAGTTCGCAACGCGATTTTCCGATTTATGAGTTGTCGTCGGTTGCCGTAAATTTTTAGTATATACAGTATTTATGAGAGGAGACGAATTGGAGGCACTTACGAAATTGACGTTATTTCTTTCTTGTTTTGTTGGACGAGATGGGTCTTCATTCAATATGAGGTTGAGCAACGCGAATAAATTCTTGCATATTATAGGTTTACATGATGAAAGTATATGACGAAGAATCGATCTGTTTACAAACAGCGAGAATATATTACAGAGGGGGCAACGAATGGAAATTTGCATACTTCGTTCTTGGAAATCATTAAAACGTGAGTTCCATATTCAATCGATCCAATTATGCTCTCGGCTAATTTGCACAAAACTAGCATCGCGATAATTTACATACAGTATATAGCTGCGCCAAATCAATATACCATTATTAGAACAACAAACATATATAATACGGCCAGGCATGCGCGCATACAGGAAATATAAACGTCGCAGATTAAGTCAACGTCGTCGTCGACAGGCTATCGGTCCAAAGTCGTGCATCCAGTTTGTCCTCTCATCTCTCTCGTCTTCTTCTCTTCTTTCTGCTTCCTTTGCTCTGCACAGCAGCGGCTGTTTTTTTCTTTTAGGGCGGACACGCCTGACTTCCGGTTGGGACCGGATTTCAGGCCCTCGACCTTCTCTTCGTCGCGCTTCGCTCTCTCTCTCTCTCTCTCTCTCTCACTCTGCTCCTATATATACGCAGCGCCACTCGATGACGATCCTTCGAACTACACTCGTGCAACGTACGCGAGTTTATTATTTTTTTTCGGGAGAGAGAAAACGAGTAAAAAGAGAGACTGGAAGCTACCATCCAACGGTCTACATGCTACTTTGCTCACGTGTCTGGAATGTGTGGTTTTGAGAGCTACGTGTGTGAAATTTCGACGAAGACATCGCACTCGGATTATTAATGACATTCGCGTCGAAACCTGCTAATACACTGCACTCCATCTTATCTACACTCGATTTTCACTTTCGTACCATCGCCGTCACACGATATCCGGAATTACGCGGGCTGGATAATCGCGCGAGATACAGCAGTTCACACCGTGAGTGTTGCTACCGATCGCCGCCGATGTTCCGCTCCTGCGAGCAGCGCCGATATTTTCGATTTCTATCGGCGTAAAAGGGGAGTTCGCGCTTGATAACCTGAGAATTGTGAGAGACTCGTATCTCGCGTGCGCAGCAGGACCTTCGCGTAAGACGTGTTGTCTTGTCAAGGTCTCCGAGTAGTCAATCGTCGAGGATATGTATATAAGTGCATTAATTCTGAGAAGCTTTCTCTCGTACGATGTATTTCAATAAAAGAGAATAGCCGATTCTTCAAACGGTCGAACGGAGAAATCCCGATACTTATATACAGCGTTCGTTCGTTAGTCCCGAGCGCGCATGCATAATTAGAAAATAAACACAGACGCTTGAGACAGCTCGCTCACTCGTCGGGCTTTTTGAGCATAAATAATGCATGACTGTATAGCTGCGATCGAAGAATGAAAAAAAAAGAGCCGCGCAGCACTGACTTCAAAGAGAAAAAAAAACCTGGAGGCGCCGATATATTGGAAATAATAACGATAATAGACAGACGCACGGCGCGATTAACGAGCCACGGAAATACCGGAAAGCGGTCTTTCCTTACCGATCCGCGAATATCGCACGTCCCACACGAGCTCGTCTTCCGCTGCTGCTTTGGAGGACCGCCCAAATAGCCGCATTCCTCGGGCTCTGACTCATGCCGAAAAGTTTTATAGCCAGATACGCCGGAGGCAAAGCCATCGTCCATCCTAATTTACATCCCGTATGCTGCAGCCGCTTTGATGCAGTTCGACTGCATGTTATCGAGTGAGAGATTATTTTCGATGGATTTTTTTTCGTAATAACATTATAAGCGACAGCTTTCTCTATATGTAGACGCTTCAGAAAATGAATTCTCGCATATAACGTCATTTACACAGACGCTGCACGTAACTTAACAACTGGCTAACCCCGTGTCGCATATCGCATTACACACTTGTAGGGTTAAGCCATTTCTCACTGTATATATTATATACGTGGTCGTTTATAAGAGGTCGCAAATGAAGAAACGACGGTTATTCCTAGATAAATTATTATATACTGCACATATAGCGCGAATTTTCGACGCTGGATACCGGCCGATCTTGTAGCTCGAAATTTCCAGAATTGCGTCCGCGCGCGTTTAATTATGCGAGACACCTTCGAAAGGTGCCCATAAGATCGTATATCTCTATCGGTCAGCTAATATACATATAATCGTATAATATTTCTCACGCGGTTTATCGTTTCGACTTGTTTATATACATCCGCCTGTTTTTTATTCTGGAACGATATTGCAAACGGTTTTACGCACTCTCGTACATATATATATATATATATATGTATATATATATACAGTAGCGCCATTGAGTACCTACAATCGCGGCGCTTATCGGTTGCCACACACATATATATATAGCGGCTTTATCGTGCGACGAAGATGAATTAAGAATCGCGATTCTAGGTTGATTTCATTTTTACGAGCTGTTTATCGATATTGCTTCGCGGAGAAGGAGAAAATATCTCGAATTTCAGCGCCGACTGCATTTTCGACAGACCCACGACCGCCTTCGCTCGCGACAGTATTACAATTATAACTATCGTTGACGTGCGATTAACAGCTGCTGATTAAAGATACGAAAAAAATAATCCTTCCGCGAAATACCACTCTTAGACACTCGGAAAAGCGTTCGAACATGACGAATCGCCCCTCCACATAATAATGTTCCGGAATACCAGGAGGAGCATCAGCCCGTGATGCAGTCGCGGAACGCGCGGAATGCACTGCTCGAACCTTCTCTTCAACCGCCGCGTATATAACCGAATACACACGGACTCTCGCGAGTAGAAATCTCGGTGTGTGACGCATACCTCGATCTTTCGAAGGCTCTCTCTCTCTCTCTCTCTCTCTCTCTCTCTATATATATATATATATATATATATATATATACACACACATGCGCAGAGGGAGGAATTCCAATTCGCTTTCGCGCCTTTTTTTTGCAGCTAGAGCTGCGGCTTTTAATGGGGTGTAGGTGCATTAGCCGCGCTCCGTGACTCAGCCGGCTGAGAGAAGCGAATGACCTGGTAGAGGCAGCTGTGTGCGTGTAGATGGGCTTTAATTGCTTCGGAGTCGGTTTTCATTGATTGATACAGTCGCCGTTTGAATTGATGCTGCCGAACCGTCGGTTTTGAATATCTAGGTCAAAACCAGCGGAAGATCGAACCTATATGTATTATAAGCTATTCTAATTGTCGCTATACTGTAAAAAAAAGCCTTGTACGCATATAATAGTCTGGCAGAAAAAGAGAAGCTTCGGAGTAGCTCGAGTTTCGCGCGTTAAACTCGAGCAACGCGTGAGCGTAGTATAATATAGGTGGGGACGATGAGGAAGGGCGATATGCGGAGGACGTTGTATACTTATATATACACGAGTTTAATTAACGCGAAAGCACAGACGGCGCCAGTTATGCGGATATGTTTGACGCGTAGAATTTCGGGTGTATTGCTTTATTTAAAAACATTTTTTTTTCATTCGAACTATCTGTCCCGCGACGATCATTCACTGCACGAAGGAACACATAGTTATATACGCGCATCCTTCCACCCCTCAAGAATTATCCCCTAAGCCGCTCTCGTGTTCGTATATATATATATATATATATATATATATATATATATATATATATATATATATATATATATATATATATATATATATATGCACTGTCATTAGCAAGCTTGGCACGCAAAGCTTTCTGTGCGCGATAAACAATCGTAAGCTCGTCGCACATTCCCATGGTTCGCCGTCCCGTAAAATATAATAAACAATAAGCTTCGCGCGCGTATTGTTAGCATACGCGTACGTAATTCAATGAGCGAATTCGGATCGCGACGATTATTATAACCGAATGCCTAATTGAATCCGATCTGCGATGCGCATCACACGTTACTCGTTTTCTTCGTCGCCGAGGCTCTAAAGGGGGAGGAGCTTTTCGTCGCGGAGCTATGAATATTTATCGACTCCGTTGCGGAGATAAATATTTATCAGCACAGTGTGTGCATGTGTGTTACTGCAGGTTGGAATTTGTCGTCGTCGCGCCGTATCTGCATAACCCTATTCGTACGCTCCGACGACGAGTTAATATAGAGGACGATAAGCGCATCCGTCGTATTATACGCGATATCGATGGACTTGAATCGAATGCACCGTGGATCACGACGACTTACGCGCTTTTTTTCCTTCTTTCTCGTAAGAATAAGCGAGAGCGATCGAGCGGCGGTTATTTTTAGTTCGAGGCTTAGTGCGTTATCTGCCGAACATCAAGCGACTCGTACTCGCATTGTTCCAAAAATATACGTACAATGTGTTGTAGATTAGCTTCTAGGTATCGTATCATCTTTATCGTTTTATACATATATACACATCACATAACGCGCGTGAATTAGAGCTGTAAAGGTATACAATAAAAATCCAAGTTGATAATTTATCTATGTGTGTTTCAGAATGACGAGATGATCGCGAGCCTACCGGTTAACGGGGGCAGCGCTGGCGGTGGCGGCGGTGGAAGCGTTGGACCGAGCAGCCGCGTCGGACGAGGTTTGGCTCTACATCGTTCCAACTCGAGTCTCGAGCTGCCACACAGTCCGGATCCGAATTCGCGAGTACCCGAGACGCCGCTCAGAAGAGAGTATGGTTCGCATGGTACGCACGTATAAATTATATCATCATGTTATATACTTGAGTATGTATATATTTAAATTGGATTTCGTGCGATGCCGCGATAAACTCAATCGTTACTACCTTCTGTTTTCATTGCGTGGTTTACCTCTCGCTACGACAGACGGAGTTATGCTCGGTAAGACCAAGTGTTTTTTTTTCAATCGATGCTACTTAATCATCGACTTCAAAATCCCTGGCACATCGAATCTTTGCTCGCATAATACAGTTTGAATCATTGTGTAGCCAGAGCACAGCCGTAGCACACGATCACGCACGCTTATAACGACTCACCGCTGTGAGATTCTCGCCGTATACTGATCCCCGCGACGTCGCTGTCGGCTGATCAACAGGTAGCATCGACGTGGTGGCCCAGTCAGTCTCGATGAACGACAACCTGCTGGCCATGCTGCAGGACTTTCGTCCAGGTGATCCCGTGATACGCGGCCCCATGGCCTCCGAGCTTCTGATGCGTCGTGCGTCTCACCATCACCAACAGCTGCAACAGCAGCAACAGCAGCATCATCACAACAACACATCCGAGGCCCAGTCGCCGGACGTCGACGAGGTCTGCGGTCCCAGCGGCTCCAGTCCCAAGCTCAGGCTCAAACTCAACCGACTCTGGGGCAGCAGCAAACCACCTCGCACCAGCAACAGCTCCGCAGCGGCCAGTGGCTCTTCCGGCGCCAACGACGAGCAGACCTGCACCAGCCCCGTCGTCTCCGCCGACGTAGAGGAGAGACACAGGAGGAGGGCCTTCGCTCACTACGACTGCCAGTCGTTGACGGCCAACTTGGGATACGCGGCCAAACTCAGGGGCATACTGCTCGCCAGGAGGAGGAACACCGCGACCGGTGCCTCGGCCGCCAGCTCGCTCAGGGCGTCCACGCCCGATGAGGCACCCGAGGAGGATGCCGGCGATGGTAAAGGTCAGTCTATTTTCCCGTGTTATGCATTGAAAACACGTATATGCGATGAGCAAACTTTGTACGCGATGCTCATGATGTAAATTACTTGGACAGGCAACGAGCTCCTCGAGTCCTGTCCCTTCTTCCGCAACGAGACTGGAGGCGAGGGCGAACGCGAGGTGGGCCTGACGCGTCGTACCCAGGGCAACGGCCTACATCGTCCAGCTCTGGCCTACGGCGTCTCCGTTCTCGAGCCCGCTCCCGGCGAGAGCCTCTGGAAGCACACCTGTCCACTGCAGAAACGTCCGCTGCCCATCGAGAGCATCGACGAGGGCGCCCACTACTACCGACGCTACTTCCTGGGCCGTGAGCACCAGAATTGGTTCGGCATGGACGAGCAGCTGGGACCGGTGGCTCTCAGTATACGCAAGGACGGCCAGCAGTACCGGATCATCGTGAGAACGTCCGAGCTGCTGACCCTGAGGGGATCGGTACCCGAGGAGGCACTGCCCGGCGGAGCCAGACCGCAGCAGAGCAAAATACCCACGAGGGAGATACTCGAGCTGGTGGCACCCGAGGTGCAGATGAACTGCCTGAGACTGGGCAATAGCCAGGCGGAGGAGTCCCTGGCTAGGCTCGATGAGCAGGGACTGTCCAACAGGTGAGTTTTCTCGAGTCATTCTGGATTCGTGCGCATACGTACAGCTATGCACTAACTTTTGCTTCGTCCACTACTCTACAGATACAAGGTTGGCGTACTCTACTGCAGAGCTGGCCAGAGGACAGAGGAAGAGATGTACAATAACGAACACGCTGGTCCAGCTTTTCTCGAATTCTTAGACTCCATTGGTAAGTTCCCACGCACTGTGTTCAACGCGTTTTTAATACGACGTAGAGACGAAAAAGCTAATTACGAATTTTCATGGCACAGGCCAAAGAATAAGACTGCGAGGATTCGAGGGATACAAGGCGGGCCTGGACACGAGGACCGATTCAACGGGTACACACGCGGTCGCAGCGACGCACCGCGGATCGGAAGTCACCTTTCACGTCTCGACGATGCTTCCTTTCACGGCGAATAATCGTCAGCAGCTACTTAGAAAGCGGCACATCGGCAACGATATAGTCACCATTGTCTTCCAGGTACGATGTTTCCCTCATTACAATCTTCTCACAGTGTCTACTATCCGTGTAGAGCGAACATTTCGTGCTAATTCTTTCTTTTCTCTTTGCATATGCAGGAGCCAGGTGCGCTGCCCTTCAGTCCGAAACGGATACGCTCGCAGTTCCAGCACGTGTTTATCATCGTGCGAGTCGTCAATCCGTGCACGGAAAATACGCAGTACAGCGTTTCGGTGTCCCGTAGCAAAGAGGTACCGGTGTTCGGGCCACCGGTGCCCGCAGGAGCTACATTCTCCAAGGGCAAGCACTTTGCTGACTTCATCCTGGCCAAGGTGATCAATGCGGAAAATGCTGCACACAGGTCCGAGAAGTTTGCGACCATGGCCACGCGTACTCGGCAGGAATATCTGAAGGACCTCGCGACCAATTATTCGACGACTACTTTGGTTGAGACTGGACAAAAATTTTGTAAGACTTGCTAGAAATAAATGTTGTCTTTTACTCGGTATTAAAATTCGATTCGACAACTAATCGTTTTCTACGACTCTCTTGCAGCGATGCTGTCGTTCAGCAGCAAGAAAAAGACCGCAGTGCGACCGCGGCTCTCTTGCGACGCTTCTCAGCGTGGCGCGATCTGCTGGCAGGTCATTCTCGAGGACAGTAATCAAAACACAGACTGTTACCTCGGCATCAGCGTTGACACGATAGTCCTGATCGAGGAGCATTCGAGGCAGATTGTCTTTGTCACGCCTTGTATCAACGTTTTAGGATGGCACGCTCAGACGAACAGCCTGCGACTGTATCATCACCAAGGCGAGTGTATTACGATTCACGTGCGAGGTGATTATGGTGACAGAGACGAGCTCATGGAAATAGTCGCCCGTCTGCGCGCCGTCACTCAAGGAGCTCCAGCCTCCGAACTCTCCCTCAAGAGAAATGCACTTGGCCAGCTGGGCTTTCATGTGCAGCCAGACGGCGTAGTAACTCAGGTCGAGAGCATGGGTTCGTCTTGGCAAGCGGGCCTCAGACAAGGATCAAGACTCGTCGAGATCTGCAAGGTAGCAGTTTCGACACTCAGCCACGATCAAATGGTCGACTTGCTCAAGACGAGTGCACAGGTCACGGTCACTGTTATTCCGCCCAGCAACGACGGTTTACCCAGGAGGTAAAGTCAGCCACATGTATCCGGCATAACTGATTTTACTCAATCAAAACATGTATAATATATTTTTTTAATTACGTGATTTTTGCTTTGCAGGGGTTGTACGCTTCAAAACTGCCAGTATTTATCAAGTAACTACGAGGGGGACTACGAGAACTTAACCAATCCAGAGAGTACGCCGAGTCAGCAGACGGCCATGCCACATCAAAGGAGGTACGAACGGTCTTTTAGTCCTCCGCGCTCCAGTAACAGTTCCGGCTATGGAACGGGCTCGAGCTCCAGGTCGTTCAACGATCCGCGGTTTCCCATAGAAGGTACCATGACCAGCAACAGCAGCGGACACAGTAGCGCTGACGATCGATGGTGAGTCTTGCGTGCGCGTGTGCAGTCACGATAGCTTTGCGAAACCGCTTATCGTTGAACGACAACGCCAGACGTCTGGGTACATGCACTCCAACTTCAACTTTACCACTCGATAATCCACTGACTAACTTTCCTTCTCCGAAATTTGATTAATTATGATTGAATTTGAAGTGCAAGTACTTGTGAGAATGGTCAAATTATTTGTTACTAACGGCTTCAAATTTTAGGTATGAGCTTCTCGAGCCTCAAGATCAGGACCCGTCCCATCGCACCGACGGCACGCCACCGCCTTTGCCTGCACGACAAAACTATCAAACCGGTACGCCGAGCAAAGCTAGCTCTTGCACGCCAAAAAAGGAAAAAGAGTCTCACTACGCTACTGGAAAGAATTATGACAACCTGAGACATCACAGTCGTCTTCATAATCATGATATTAAGGAGAGCAATTACGTTTCACCCAGAGCAATCCAGGAGAGCATTAGACACGATAATTATCAAAGGATCGAAAATGTTCATCGCAATCAGGAGCACGTGTCAACTAGCTACGTCAAGCTCCAGAAGGAGAAGTATGAAACAAAACAGGAAAACATATACGCTTCTCAGCGAGAGTTGCACAAAAATGAGGGTACAGATCAAATTATATAATCTTTGGCGAAGCAATAAGTATATACTTTCTCTATTGACAGAACTAACGCATCAAATCCTTAATTTTGCAGGTCATCAAAAACTTTCGGTCACGAATTCGCTTCCGCTTGTTCAGAACGCAACTTACAGTCTTCCTAAATCCGGTAGCAATAATAATCTAGTTCGCTATACCGAGTATGAAGGTTCATCGTTAGTTCACAGCGAGAGCAAAGCAGATCGTAGCTCAAAGTCGTACGACGTGTATGAAGAGAGCAAAGTGAACAATGAGGAAATTTATGAACGACGGAGAAGCAAATATGAGTCGGATCTTTTGCAGCAGATGGATTTAAACGGTGATCGCAAGGAGGAACAGACTCAAGAATTTAAAGTGGGCGAAAAAGTGACGTGCCTCAAGACAACGATGTCAGAGAGGCCAGTGCCACACAAAGTTAGCATCGAATATAGGCCTAAGGATTTTACTACGAGTTTACCGCCAGAGGTCAAAATTTCTGATGGGAACGCAACCGACATTTCCACTTTGCCGAGTGAAGATGAACTATCCAATGGATCGGGAAGTATTTCACCTAGGTACGTATTAAGAGACATGTATAGCCAACAAATTTAAAGTATTGTCAGAGAAAATAAGATATGAGATTTCATTTAACAAGCTAATAATTGCTCATTACAATGTTTGCAGGTTAAGAAGAGCAAACAAACATCGCGCCGGTAACTTAACTCCATCGAGTACTGGTTCTCGCAATCAAAGTCCACGGCCAAAATCTGGTGCTAGAAATTCACACAGAAATTCTGCAAATCTGACGAGCAGTACATTGCAAGAAGATTTGATGAAGCTCATCAACCCTGATTACATAGCAGATGATGGGCACCCAGTGAATAATCAGAACGCAAAAAACAATCAAAATTCGAATAAAGTAAATAACAATATGCTAGAAATTCAGAACAGGTGTAGATCTCGCGAAAATCTCTGCGGCAACAGCTCTTCTACTCTGAGCGTGTTGCCGAATGGTTCGCAGGAAAATGGAAATCCCGGTTCCGAAGTAATTTTGACAATGGCGAGGCCAGCTACTGTTATTTCGAACGCCAGCACGGCATCGAGCCCAGCTCCTAGTGAAAACAAAATGACGAAAGAAGAAAGGTAAATAAATTATGAAAAATAGATTAAACTTCATCGGTTGCAATATACTTGACGAATCGAAAGCAATATATTGACGTGATCACAGCTTGATTCTTTTTTGGGTGAATTTTGATAGTGAATATAATAAGTTGACTGAGACATGAAAAGCAATTTTGTTTACTAATTAACGTAAACTAGGGCAGGGAGCTTTATTTTAATAAATGGAAAATTCTTATTGGTCAGATAGGAAAAGGTGATTAATTAGCAAAATAATATCGTTTTTTATTGATATAAGTCTATTACAAGGCATAGTGGACTTTCAGTATATATTTCACTGTGTACGACTGTATACCTTTATATTACTCTCTGAACTAGTTATAATGTGATAACGCACAATTGCAAAAAATTAACTTGGTGATAATTATTAACAAGCGATTTTAATTTTGCTACTATATCATAATTGAATCCTTAGATGCAATTGGCTTTATGGGAATTACATTTTTACAAAATTAACTAATGGATTTTATGTTTCGAAAGCGCTCGATAACGTTTCAAATGTTTTTTAATTACTCTAACGATTTAGCGACTAACGATTCAATCTTTGATCATTACCACATTATTTTGATATAGATTCTTTTTTAACTTTTGTGATTAAACAATGATATCATGCCATTTTTTTAATGCTGACAAAAATACATCTATTGTATGAGGATTTTTCAAATAGATGGCGCCACTAGGCATCTTCAAAACTACTTTTATTTTCAATGATGTTTAGATTCTAACAAAATTATAGCTGTACAATCTAATACCTATTTGTATTTTAAATAAAGTTTTCAAAAAATGACGGTAGCACATACAATAAGTATGCATTTTATTGATCTTTTATGGATCGACAGATTCCTGATTAGGGCAAAACTGCCCTTATCCCTGTATGCCCCTTTCCCCATTAGCTTTGTTACCTCCTATAATTTAAGGATTATGTTTTTGCAAGAATCCCATTTAATCATTAAGCATAGTCTTTTTTTCGTTATTTAACATGATACATCTAAAGAATGAAAAAAAATTCAGACAGATACATTATGGTTACCCTCATACGTAATAAACAGACTTTAGAAGAGACTGATTGGTTGCACTTTCATTTTAATAAACTTCGATTGAATTTTATATCTTGTATTTTTTTGTTAATTATTGCCAATATTACAGACTTTCTCCACGAGTCACAAAAACGCCCCAACAGATAACAAAACCTTCAAGTAACTTGTTAAACAAAGAAATAAAAAGTTCAGCAGAGGTGGATACTGAGTCTTGGACGACGAATCATCTGGATGATACGAATAATAGAACATCTAAGCACAACCAAGAATGGTCAGAAGACAGACTGACAGAAGGATCAAACACGATTCCGTAAGCTTTATTGATTTTACAATTTATACAATTTTTTAATCACGCAATGAACAATATAGCGAATGCGCATCCTTGTTAACAAAATAATTCTTCTTGTCATAGGACTTCGGTCACAGACCTGCAGAGTCACTTGTCGAGCCTCGAGATGCGCGTAGCGCGCGAAACACGCCGTCGGCTCTCATTGGAGGACGAGGTTCGCCGGCTGCGGGATGAAAATCGACGACTTCAGGATGAGAACCATGCAGCCACCCAACACATCAAACGCTTCACTGAATGGTTCATGATCTATTATCATTAGTTTCTTCTTTATATCTGCGTTATTTTCTTTTCATATGTCTTCTTTTTTTAATTTAAGATCAATTTATTCGATCCGACCTAGCGAAACAAGATTTATTAAAATAAAGAGTTAGAGTATTTTTTTATAATCAATTTTGGTCCTTTGCACGTTATAGTTATTATAGCCCTCTTATGTAATTCTTTCCGATTACTTACTTGGCGTTACATTATTGTAAGTAGATTTTGTAATTACTCGGGATGTGATCCCTATTGTTATATTTTAATCTTATTTTTGTACCTACATTCTTTGCGAAATTCACTTCTTCGTTTATTTTCACCTTGCTGTACAGTTAATCAAGTCCTTGCTTTGTATTTTTTCTTTCGTCGCGTGTAAATGCAGTATTAATGTCAATTCCCGTCGATCATCTCGTACGATTGCACTGTAAAATAAGATAAAAAAAGAGCAGCAGTTCCAATTTTAAGTATAGAGTGTTACCATCGTAAGTAAGCTTGCCAGATGGCTTTTTTTCTACGAGAGGAGAGAGATCACGTTATTGTAACAAAAAGATACAAAAACGAATTGTTAGCTATATATTTGATTATGCATAGGTATATATTATTACACAAAAGCAAAAATGACCAAATATTACCTGTACTTTGTAAGCATTATTACTTTAAGATGTAACCGTTCTGTAATTTATTACTCGTTTTATATTGTAAGTACGTCATAGCGAAAAAATTTTACAACCCTGCAATAAAGAAAAGTTATCGACATAAAATTATTTTAACGTGTTTATTTGCAGACATTACCTTATCGCCCATCCACCATATTGCTCTCATCGTTTAACTTTATTACAATTATCACATTAAATTTTAGTTAACAGGAAACTATCTCTCGCTAATTCAATGAATATAATTACAAACACTCCGCAATTTCGTGATGATTCAAGTTATACGCCCGAAAAATCCAACGACGCGAAGAAACCGTGCAGTTGAGCAGTTGTGACTTGTTCTACTACAATCCAAGATTCTCTCAGTTCGACGAAAAATTCTACCCGGCCTTCTTCAGCTCGACGTACGATACATATTGTCGTTAAAAGAAAAAAAAGTAAACGAGTATCCAGTCGCGGCCTTGAGAGCTTAATACCTGTATACCAGTTTGTGGCAAGGTGACCATCTCTTGATGTTTTAGTATACTCTCACATACACTTTTATTAATATAATCCTGCGCTTTGAATTACCGACTGATCTTCACTGTTTTACCATTGCTTGACTTAAATGTTATTTACAATTAAATTATTAAAATAAAATTAAAATAAAATAAAATACAATTATTAAAATATAATTTAAAATCATAAACAACAAAACCTGTAAAATGAATTATTAAACTATCAAGAATAGAATAAAATAGTTTATTATAATCCACAAAAAAACAAGACATTTTTATAATGTCTTTACAAATCACTGTTCTGTCAGTCAACAATACAACTGCTTTAATTTTACATTCTACTCGAGCCCATTTTATAATATTCCAACTTCCGAAAATTGGGAAAATGTAACTTACGGCTCTTTAGCTTGTAAAGGGAAGCAACTTCGGGGATTCTTTAAATATATATATATATATATATTTTGTTTTTTAATATCTGAAAAATTTCTCGGTCCCTTTTGCTCTGTTTTTCTCATTCTCTCTTTCTCTCATTAATGTTCACCGCATGCGCAAATACATAATTTGAGTAAATCAATGCAGCTGCATTGTACAATTACTATTGCAATCAGAGAAAAGTAATGTTGACAAATTTTTTTACACGTTGTAATATTCTCTATTTACGCAATCCAATTGAACTCGCTTCCATTGCTTAATGAATATTCAAAAACATATTGAAAAAAGATACAATGAAAATGAGTTCATTCGGAAATAGTGACAACTTACTGTTGATTAAAACATATGAAGGGACGGAAACAAAGTCACTTTTTGGGTTTTGATTGATAATGTTGAACTATAATAAAAGGTAGAGAATTGCCAAATTTTCATTTTTGATTCTACATTGGTATGAAAGTATACATCGCCATAAATAGTTAAAAAATTTGGTCTTTCATCAAATGGTCATACGTGATTGAACATGTTTTTACATCTCTAACCTGTTATTTCAGTTTCGTATAATTTATTATTTTTATTTGTGTTTAAGTACACATAATTATGTACTCGTATACTGTACGTCTAGTTTATTATGCCCCCGTGGAAATGTTTTCTTTCATTTTCTGCTGATTAAACATCTAACGTTTACTTGGCCGGAGCTCGAAAACAAAAAATTCTATTTTAATCTGATTTAGTCATCGCAGTATTGATTATGACATTAGTTCTACGCTTCGTACTCAAATTTAACATTTTAAATAAAAGCAAAATTCGTATGAATTTATTTCAATGAAGCTGCTGGAAAAGTAAAGGTACAAATGTCGGTTTTCGTGCTCGTCATTCTACGCAAATTAGGGTGCACACACTATGAATTGCTCATATTGAATCATTATGCTCTACACAATCAGATAAACTTTATGCACCAAGAATAACGTGTTATTCTTAGTTGGTAATGTTATAATTCTAAAACATTGAAATGATAAATAATTTCATTTTTTCTGCGCGATTTCGAGAAGTGAATGCAGATGGCACGAATTCTTCATGCACGTTCTACAATGTAAGATGTTACTCGTCGTTTACATACAGAATTAGCATGATTCCATAGATTATTTCACTGCGAAAATACACAGGATTAAACGTTGATGTCTGAAGTTAATAAAATTAGTTAATCGCTTGAGTACAGGTAATGTCAAGTCATGTTATTATTATAACTATTTTTCTTTCTACTCGTCATCAACATCATTAACACTGGTTTAAGGAGATTTCGTTCTGTAAGTTTATGCTAACAAGCGAATGAATATAAGTTTACAAGACGAATCATATAGTTTGACCGTTGTAGATTAATTATACGGCCAATACAGAATATTCTTTTTAACACTTTATTACAGATCTTATAGAACATTAACTCTTATACGACGATGCTCAAATTCGCAGAACCAAGTGGAACCAGAAACTCTATCATCCGTTTAATATCAATACTAGGAACGTTAATGTTTGGTTTTTGCAAGAATTTTTATAGACCAATCATAACAATATAAATTTTCGCTGTGAATTTAATTATTACAATCTTTCAAGTTTCACTTGGCTTATATGTTTTTATTAATCATTAATCAATCTCTTCTCTTTGATCGAGAACCAGAAGTTAAGATCTATGCGACGGTTGCTAGATTCTTCACACAAACGAGAACGACAATAGAAAAATACTGATCTCCCTACGATAATCGCTTTCATTCTATTAACTACACTAAAGCCCCTGTTCTAATTGCGACGCCAAAACGACGCTGTAAAAAATTTAGAAACTTATATGCTAAACAAAATTATTAATATATTATGCTTTTTTCATTTTAAATCCAATACATTGTAAAAATATATATTTATATAGATTTCTCTCATATAAAAAGGGTTAATTTTGATATTAATATTTTTTTAAATAAATCATTTTCTCAAATAAATTAAAATTAATAAACGTCATCGACTAAGATGCGATATCATTTTGAACATTGAATTTAAAACTAAGATAGACCTGCTAATTACTTATAAAAATTGTCAATATATTAAAATTTCATCTGCATACTACTAATTTTGAACTATAAAAATTTTGTTTTTACAATTATACATATATTATAATTTTATCAACTAATAAATAATTTATATTTCAAGAAGATTTTGCTTGTATATATTCGCTCGCTATTAAGACAACACAATATTTACTTAAATAAATAAAAGTATCTACGAATAATATACAAAATATATAGCATAAGTTTTCTCAGACAATCAAAAATTACATGCAATCGCCAACGATTTAAATCATTAATACTATTCTGTAAAGTTCATCGGATGTGTTTCAGAATTAGAAAGATTTTAATTAGTATATGGAGCGCCGTACGATCTAAAAAGAATTCACGTAGAAGAATAGTTCACCTTTCCATTAATGACCATGACGATATTTATGGCAAGACAATGGAGGAGAAAAAAATCTCTCCAAATAGAGGCAACGATCGCAAAATCACAACATGATCAATCAATCGGGCACGCGCGGTTCTTAACACACGGCACAGACTCGTGCGAATACGCACAGTGATGAGCGAAGCATAAAAAAATGGAATTTCCTTTGAGGCTTGTTTTTCCTTGTAGACAATGTATTTAATTTGTCACAAAAAGCAATCTTAAATATTCGGATTTAAATTTTCTTCCCTTCTACCATATATTATCAAATCTTTACGTATTTAGTTTGCGTGCGAGGTTCGGAGATTTGAGAAGCACATGATATATTTAAATTGAAAAGGAGTGCTACGGTCCAAGACAATTTTTCAAGTGGTCAAATCTTGATCGTTTAAAAATAGTGACTTAATTATTCTTCTAAATTTATATATCTTACATTATAAATAAGCTGTAATACAATCAGCTATAGTAATCATTATATACAAGACTCATTTAAAAACATCAAATGACTACGTCACGCACTGCGTGGACTATTCAACGACTATGTTTTTATTGAATGATATATAAATTTTGCTTCTAGCAAACGCAAATACCCTAAGTCATTTTTTATATTTAAAATTTAATTTATTACGTACAAATGTTGTCTTTAAGATAGACTACAACTACTATTATGTAAGAAAACATTTCGGAATATAGAATAAATTTTAAAATATAATATCCCGTTAGAAATATCGATTTTGTATAGATGATTTCTAGTAATTTATACATAGCTTAAATCCGACAAAACTAATCAAAATGTTTAATAACGAACAAGAAGGCCACTGAAAAATACTACCTGATTAGAAGCGTTAATTTATCACAATTTTTTCTCTTTATATAAACGCTCATTCATTGACCGAATAACTTACATTATAGAAAATAAAATTATTTATAATAGCAACAAGCCTCAAGCAGAAATTAATCTTTATGTGCTTCGACTTTTCTAAACATGATTTCTCCACGGCCAGTGTCAGTGTTATAATCAAGTAGTTATTATGGCTATGCGTGGCGCGGATATTTCAGATATTTCTTCATAAAACAAAAAGTACAAGGTGAAGATGTCCAAAGGATGCTTTTGATTCAGATCTGCTCTTCAACTCAACTTTTACCACTTCACCTCTTGTAAGTAAATAATGTAAATCATATTGACCCGCCGCGTCGCGCGTTATTATCACTACAATTATCAATAGTTCATTATATCAAGTATAATATATATAGTATATTCAGCATCACAGTATGATAGCGCCTTCTATTAGTTTTATACGTGATCGTCGATGATACAGTCGGACCATATTTCACTCGTAATGGGAGTTTTGCGCTCAAAAATACAAAAACGGAAAGATCTAATTTTTCCGTGTATCTCCGAAAATTAACAATGCAAAGCCACCCATTTATATCATTTTCTCTCTATCTTTCTCACCCTTATATCATTATAATTATTCGAATAATCTTCTTCAACAATCCTAATCTACAATAACAGTCCATCAAAACATCAACGAAGTTCCCTTCGAATTATTATTGGCCACGACGCTTTCTAACGTCGAGGTGTGCTTACGTATCATCGTGATTGTTCGAGGTACTGAGAGGAGAGAAACAAATGAAACATATCCTACAGACGAGGCGGCAATTTCAAAATTATAAAGAAGTGGCAAGCTTTGCAAAATATATAGATTACAATACGTGGATCATTTAAAGCAATCAGTCGTAAGCAAATTGTGTCTGTAAAAAATAGACTTGAGAAGAGCAAGTAATATATTGCAAAGTTATGATAACAATTGATAAATGAATGAAATGCAGAGTATTTCAATACCTTGAAACAGATTATCTAAAGTTTTCTTTATAAGCTTGAATATCCATTATAGAACTGTTTAGAATAGTAAAGTATGTGCCTGTTTCAAAGTAAATGAATACAACTCTATATGATTGCTGTTATCGTGCGATTGTTGTATTGAGCAACATTGAAAAAAAGTGACGAAGAAAAAACTTACGCTACTTAACGCATTTAGAGTTACGTGAAAATAAATAATTATAAAAATAAGCGAGAATTTCATGCTTAACATGTGGTTTATAGAGTCAAAACTAAATTGGCTCGGCACCAGCTGAAAAGGAGCGGAATGTTGTAGTTTACTAACTAAATCATAAAAGCGCCTTTCTAATATAAATTTTTCCACTACATTTCACAATATTGTAAATGTAAAAAACATTAACGGCAACTTGTCAATCGTAAATCGATAGTGCAAGAGATATATATGTATATAGAGTCAAAAGGAAAGAACTCTTCTCAATAAATAAGCAAAAGTGCAACAAGACAATAGACACATATATATATATATATAATATGTAATAAAAAATATTTATTTACGCGTGACGCAAATTAAAAATCGTGCGAGCACGCCAGTCTCAGTGAAATTCAATGCTGAGTGAAGATTCGAGTAAAACGTTATGTTATGAATTAAAATCTCAATTACATTCCAAAGATATAAATTGTCAAAAACTTTTCAAAATATTAAAGTGTTAACAATAAAAACTCTACCTATTAATTAGGTAAGAATTGAACATACCCACTGATTAGGTAAGAAACATATTTTACTGAAACCTTTTCTCAACAAATCTTTTGGAAGCGATAAAAAAAATACAATAAGCACGAATGCCCGCAACGGTTGACTACATTATAAGATTAATTTTTGTTTTGTACTCTTCTACAAATTTTTGTTGCCTCGCGGTTATTCTACTTTGTCTGGACTTTTATTACGATAATTGAGCAGTCGTTAAATTATCGCGTCCTTGTAGTACTAGTGCAACCTGCCATAGGTTTACTCACTACTAAGAGATTCGAGACATGCTTTTAAAACAAGACAAATTCATATTTCTCTTTACAAATATACAATAAATAATACTAACATTGATAAAAATAATGTTTTCGATTGGCTGAAACACGCCTCGAGAACGATACTTTCTATCATATACTTAGAAAAAAATCTGAACAATGAAAAAACTCATTGTCGTTAGATTTTTAAAAACCCATCTCGCTTTAAAAACAAGCCCTTTCTCCGCACAAAATCGAAACCGCTACACGATGCAGAATTGCAAAGGAAGATCATCGTCTCCACACCAACTCTCATCGATTTATCATTATTCTCTTCTCGTTCTCTTCGGCCTGTGGCCAGCTCCGACTACTGTCGACTCGTCAGTACCTCTCGTCTTCTTACCTATCTGCACCTGGCTTTGAGCAGTCAGTTGCAATGAAACCGCGTGCGTATTCAGCTTCTCTGCGAGTAACAAATCCTTCAGGCCCTTCATTTTTTGACTGTAGAGGGTTATTCGGGGGCTTTCATGCTCATCTGAGTCCAATTCGAGGTCCATCTCACTTATTCCGTCGTCGAGGCTGTCTTGCGAGGTCGAGGGTGTAGATATGCCACAAACCGAGGACGTTGACAACGGTAAGTCGAGCATCGTATCGGCTGGTGCGACAAACGGCTCGCCGTCGCCCTGTAGCAGGTAATCCCTATTTAGGATTTTTTCGCCGCAAGCGGCGGCCAGCGCCTGGATGCCCGGATGCATGGGCTCGGGATTTTCTGGTACTTTTGACTCCAAGCTTTTGATGAGGTCGCGCGTACATTTCTCCTAAATAGTAAAATATTTTGTCAGTATTTCGCAAAAAAATAATTACATAAATAATACTACTTAGTATGAATTCGATAAAAAATGATTGATGACCGCTAATAATGTTAAAAAGGAACCTTTGTTTTGTAATAGTTATTGTTGTTATTATTGTTGTTGTTTAAGGATTCATCCGAACTTCCTTCTAGACCTTTGTCGTCTTCGTAACAATCGATGATAACTTGTGCGCGAATGCTTGCATCAAATTTAGAAATTGTGTTGACAAGCGGTCTTGCCCAGCCAATGTGTAAAACTGGAGTATTCGCACCTTCCTCCCACTGACAAATACCATCGTAAAATCGTAGAAGATAAGCAAAGCAGCGTGGTTGTCGTAGTAAATGCTCGTCTGCTCGTACTGTGTGTGGTATTAGTTCATTGGCAATTTCGAGTAATTCTTTGTAGATCTCTCCGTCATCTCGCGAATAATCATATCTGTAAAACGAGATTCACGTTAAATGTTTAAATGTCAGTCAAAGGTATAATGTGAAACTTACTTTCTCAAAGCATCTGCAGCATCAGCCCAAGATGCTAAAGCATTTGCATGTAATCCATGTCGATAGAGATACCCTCCTTGGTATGTGTAAGGATAGATATGAGCATTCCCATAATACTTTCTTGCTGATCGAATGGCTTCCTACCAATCAACATAAATTTATAAGAATATGTTAATGACAAAATATTTCAATAGAATTGAAAATTCAAACCTGGAAAAGATTGATCGCTGGTGGTCTGCCCGGCGTTGGCGCAGCTTCTTCTAACTCACCAAGATTGCCAAGAGCCATAGGATATTTTGTTAAATGTCCCAAGTCATAAAGCAACCACAGCAACTCTTGCTGTAGCAAAGCAACTTCAACTGCGTCTGCAGTAGCACTGAAACTGGGGTTTATAGCAGAAACTATTGTTGCTACTTCCATCGCTCGATCGCATACTACTGGTCGACCGTTCAGATATAGCCAGGACCTGGAAGCTATTCCAGAGTCTACAGGTTGTCCACGTTTATCTTCGGTTCCTTTACCTAAGAGCACACCTTGATTTAGAACCCAATCGTAAAATAAAACATTTCATTGTACATCATTTAAAAACTGACCATGCCACGTAACTTCTGCAGTCTCCTTTCCGTTCTCTCCAAAAACAACCCAAGCATGGTCTTCTGACAAAGCCAGATGCACATCGTTGAATCCCAAAACTTGACAGCCAGCAACAACAGCAAAAGCAACTCCAAAACAATCCAGCTTGTTGGAAGTCAAATAACTGTACAAACTCTGCAGATGAGCACGATCCTTGTAGTAACTCCTGGTCAATGAGTTCCAGATAACGTCCGACACTCTTTTGACCAACTCTCTCGTCGCGTACTTAGTATTGTACACTGTAAGGTCCACAGCACTCTTGACGATGGATGTGAACCTCGTGTACATGGCTTCCGCCATCTGAAACTCCACAGGGGGAAGCTTGGGCTCGTCGTAGCCGGGTGCCTCCTCCGACACGAAATTTCTGTTACACGTCAGGGAGTTCTCGATGGCCCCTACGATAATGGAGAGCAGAGCCAAGTCTGGCTCTGCACTATTTTCCAGCTGGTTCTGGAAGAGCTGCACAATGGAAGAGATGCTCAGGATAGGGAATAGTCCCTTGTCCTCCTCTAGGAAACCAACCATAATGCTGGATCAAACAATCTTGCATTCGTCAGATTATCCTGCAAATTCAAAACAGATTGTCAAGTCGAGCTAAATGCTACCGTATACCTAATAGTAAGTTTCGTGCTTATAAGACACCTTTCATTCACGGCTCGTTACCGGATTGTCAAAATAGAGCGGCAAGGGCGTCGCAGAGAGATGCACAACATGCAGAGTCAGTCCTTCTCGACTTTTCGAAACTGCAGTGTACGTACAACCGTCGCGGAGAAATTGGTATAAATATAAAATATAGATGCACCGAGAGAGAAGCGCGCGCGCGCGCGCACTGACACTGCGAGCGCATATGTATATACATTCTGTGCGAAATACCTCGCGCACCTACGTATGTAGGTACATACCTTGGTTATATAGCCTACATATAAGTAAAAGCGACTCCGGACAAGAGAGAAAGAGAAGGACGACGTCCCATCTCTCGCGCGCGCGAGTTGATATTTGGTAAAAAAGCGGAGCGACGAAAGGTTACCTTGGCCTCGGAGTCTCTCTCTCTCTCTTTCTTATTTTCGCGCGCGGCAGCAGCAGCAGCAGCATCAAATACTCGAGCGGAGCAGCTGCCGAAGGCCGGCCTCGGAAGTCTCATCTGCTTACCTATACCTACAGCTCCTCTCTTTCGACTTGCGTATTAACACAGCACCAGGATCAAATTTACCTGCTGGGACGGCCTACTTCGGTGACATCTCCTCCGCGAGCCACAGCCTGACAGCGCAGCAGCAGACTTCTGCCGTCTTTGTCCCGATGCCGCGTTGATGGTACATATACGCACTCGGCGGCAGCTCTCGCGCACTTACTTCAAGTGTACTACTATATACCCGATAACTCGTCGATCGTCTCTCGTTCGCTTGCAGGCTTTACTACACACACACATATACTTATATATATAATATAACATACAGCGCGTTATTTTGCTCGCACTCTCTCGACTCGAGAGAGCTCGTCGTCTCTCGGCGGCGCGCCACTACCTACTCGCTCTGCGCGCGCGGTCCCGCTCTCTTTTTTACCTAACCGTATAGATATATACGTTGGACGTCCGCGTACATAGCTCCGTCTTTGTCTCCTCTCTCTCTCTCTCTCTCGCTCACTTTTTACACGTGTCTCCGCAGCACAGCAGAGCAGCGGTCTCCGTCGCTGCGTCTGCGTGTGCGTGTTTTTACGCACTGGGTACTATACTACGTCGCGGCAGCTGCTGCGCGTGCGGCGGCCGTTTTCTGGACGTTCAACGAACGTTCGGCGCGTGTCGCCCCTTGCACGCTTTAAGTATTCTATATATATATATACATATATAATATATCCTATCGAGGTATATCCACTTATATATATACATATGCCATTGAGGACTTGCGCGTTGTTGCGTTATGATACGGGCAGATTCGCAATATGCGTTGTATATTAAGTGTATACACTTACTATAGATATATATATACTATACGTATATATGATATTAAGTCCCGACAGGGTGAATGTTCAATGGATCCGGGTGTGAGGGCAGGTGTAGAGAACGAACGCTTGGCGCTTTTTCGTCGTTTTTATTAATAATGAGCCGCTTACGTTATGTACATGTAGTATATATAGGGCCGGGAACCGGTTCTGGATTATAGCGAGTATTGAGTTTTATGCGTATATACATATTACTTATACGGTTTCCTTTTGGGGTTTGAATTTTTTAGTGCGATTTTTCCGTTGCTCCGAAAATCGACTTCGGAGCAATCATTTGCGACCGCTCCGAACGTCATTCTCGAGCAAAATATTCGATCGCTCCCGCTATTTGTATTCAATTAATCAAAATACATGAGTTATGTAACAAGCTCGAGCGAAATTATTAATAAAAAATATATATTTATTCGATAACGCGCCTGGCCGATCGAATCAATTCGGTAAAAAAAGTTTCGTCCTTAATCCAAGCACAATCGTATATTAGCACTCTAAACAAGTATTCCGCATACATATATAATACACGCATATGAGTCAACCGCAACAAGACGCAATTAAATCAATTCCAGCCGAGCGTAAAAGGGTCGAGCCCATTGCGCGCAAGGCTCGTTTTTCCCGTAAGCGACGCGCAGATTTTTCGCGAGTAGGTGTGTATATATAAGTACATACATACACACAGAGACAGCAGCATCATCCTTTCTCTCTCTCTCTCTCCCTACTTACACACATACATACATATATATCCGCGCGCGCGCGACAACCAACTTCGCGGAGGCGCACGTGCGTATATATAGTTATATACAATATAGCGTCGCGTCCTTTTCTCTCCGATCGCCCTTTTTTAACGCGCGGCATGCGCGCGTCGACACTTCTAGAATGCACCGCGCGAATATCGTGCTCTCCTTTTTTCGGGAGGCGTAGTCGGGCTTTTTTGTTTGTTTGCATTTATGAGAGTGGATTATTGATTTACACTCGTCGCGGCCAGCGGAGGGGGGGGGAGTCGTGTCCTGTCCGGTTATATTATACGTATATACAAATATAACTGCGACAATGAATAATCGAGCTGAGCCGCGCAGGAAATGTATTATTCGCGCGTTGCGCGTCGGGATACGTACGCCCGAGTTTACTTATAACCTATATATGCGATGGTTTCTTTTGTCGAGGGGAGAAATCAGCCCTTGAGGATATATATATAAATGGTGGCCGCGCGCGTCTTTGTTTCGCGGGAAAACCCCTCTGGGGAATGCGATTTGCGACGAATGGGGCATTCCCGGGGTGCTTTGTTATATCTGGCTGTTGAACGGAATTACCTATTCGACGCGAGTCGTGTATATAGGGATGGAAAAACCCGACCAGAACGATACGGATAGCGGTGGGGTGTTTACTGCGTCGTGCGATTCATGCATGTAGCAGGCGACGCTTTCAAACGTTTTAAAGTGTCAATTTGCATTTAAATCAAGGGCTGGGAGTTACGGGAAGTTGAAAAACTATAACTATAGTTTAAAGTTAAATTACTTATTAATGTATTATCCTTAGATAATGTTCACACATAGCATGAGAAGATGATCGAAGTCACGTTATCTTTGCTCGCTTTGCTTTGCAATGAACTAGACAGAATCTTGCTGTTGATCAAGCAAAACAATGTTCATATCTTGCAACGCTACGCGCCAATGCGCGCGCATCTTCTGCGATTCTGCGCGCTCGAACAGCCAATGAAAAAAAATATCAACATGGCGTCGATTGTCAAATCTCATCCCGAACACATAGGTAATAACAACGAATTTTTTCCGGCGTAAGTAAGTGTTTACTTTCTAACATTCGATTAATGTGACCACATTGACGATTGAATCGTGTATTACGAGCCACGGATGAAGAAGGATTAGTTGGAGAAATGAAAGTGACAGTCAACAGTGAGTTAACTCGTTTATTAACCTCTACGCATGTATTTACAATTACATTTCGTATTTTTGTGCAGTAAATTTCGGTAATTTATAAAACCATATCTCTCAGGCCTATTCGTGTAGAGATACTGAATAAGCGTTCAAGTTTTTGGTTATAGTGCACCCGGTGAATCCTATTCTCGAATCGACCAATTTTTTGGTTATGTTTTTGCAGATATAGATTGTAAACATAAACACATCAAGCCAATGTTTATTATGCTTTTTTTCTTATTTGCAACAACTCATACAACAGTGCAATATAGCTGTATCGCAAAATTAATTTACTCCATACAACTACTATACAAGTATTACGTGAAAACTGTGTAAACGAGTATTAGTCAACAAATGTACAACATCGATGTGCTGTGTACTATCATAGGATAGCAGGAAAAAAAACAGCGTCAGGCAAAAAGAAAAAAAAAATTAAAAACAATTATCAGGATAACATAACCGACTATCGACTCGCTCTCCACACATATAAACTCAGTCGATAAAGCAAATTATAAATATCTTTTCTTCCACAGGCTGGAGAGGAGTCGCCACCTGGCGTTGGATAGCGAACGACGACAACTGCGGCATTTGCCGTATGCCCTTCGACGCGAGCTGTCCCGATTGCAAAGTCCCCGGCGACGACTGCCCCCTGGGTAATTACACCTCTTCCTCTCCACCTATGTACATGTTTCCTCGTCTCGCTGATGTCACTCAAATTGTTGCAGCTATTTTGCAAAGACGCGTGTAATTGGCTTATTTAGCGTAATGTGCGTATTTTTGATTGATTCGTCGTATGGGGGAGCTTTTTAAGATTTCGATCGCGGTAATGGTAGGGTGTGTCGGTTAATTATCGCGCGCAATCAAAGTGAAAATCAACGGCGCGTGTAATAAAATTTAATGAAAGCTCATTATCCGCACTTAATTAAACAGCGTAAATGAATTTTCGTAACATCCTCTGTAATAAAAAGAAGAAAGAGAGCTACGGCCTTACGCAAGCCTGTAATATTTTTACAAAATCACTGCTTTTGTTTGGATCGCAGCTAACCGTGCTTCATGACGGCTGATTAGAAATAAGTTTGTAAGGATGTTTAAAAATTTACTTTATACGGTAATCGATTATCTCGAGCGAGGAGTACACATATGGACGATTGTATGTTCGTTTTTAAAGAGCGTAAAAACACGCGTTACCAAACGGTCACGCCTCGTCGTACCGTCCATCCATTCGCATCGCGTTAATAATAATAAAAAAAGAAAAACGATCTTGACTCGTCGAGATGATGCCTCTCGGGGTTTCGTAATTTTCTTTTTATCTTCGCGATGCGGCTCCATAAAAAATATACGCAAAAGCCCGTAAACATTATTTACGCCTCGTTCGTTCTTCTCCGCGTATCGTTCACCGCCCGATGATAAAGAATCCCGAGTATACGTACACGTATCGCCGCAGATGTTTAAAAGTCAGTTGACGCTTCGCGCGAAAATATTCTTTCTAATCGCACATCCACAACCCGAAGCCGCACGAGTACAATAGGCTCATCTTCAACAAATCATCCACTCTACATCCGCGGATTCCAGCGAGTAAAAATCGAGCAGCTGTCATCCTCGGAAAGCCGGTATATCATCCGTGTACACGTATATACACACCGGCATCCGGAGCACGAGGGTCGTGCCATGCTTTACTCTCCTTCTCGCTCTCACGCGTACATATACCCCCGCATCTGCGCAATGTAGGCTAGCGCTGGCGACGCAGGCGTAGTTATCGATCGGCTCGTGGATTGTTTTGGCCTCACCCTTACCATACCCGTGAACCCCCGTCAGTCCGAGCGTGTAGCCGGTGGGCCTCGCTTCGCAAAAGCGTTTCGCCGCGATGCGTGCCGTTTATTAGCATAATCCTCAGCGGGACGTGCTCTACTTATTTTTTTCTTTGAGAATCAAATTGCCTGTGTTTTCACGTGTGTGTGTGTGTGATATTGTTTCGTTATGTTTTGGGTACAGTGTGGGGCCAGTGTTCGCACTGCTTCCACATCCACTGCATCATGAAGTGGCTGAACTCGCAGCAGACGAGCCTCCTGTGCCCGATGTGCCGACAGGAGTGGAAGTTCAAGGAGTAGCCCGATATCACTGCTGCTGTTATTAGAGGTCAGTGGAGCTTGTATCGGCCGGTACGATCGTGCTTATATTACGTAGCTTGCACTTCCTCTGGCGACGGGAGATTCGCTATACTCGTGCTGGCCTGGTTTCGCACGATCTGGAGCAAGAGCAGATCTATTGTTGAAGAAGGTTGTGCGGCGTATTATGTATAGCAAAGTCATTTCGTTACATGTTTCAATAAATTTAACTTTAGTAAAGAATCGACTATACACTCTTCGAAATGACCCGTTCGAACGACGTTATAATACTCCACGCATGATTGTGAATAATTAATCAATAACTTGTCGGCGTAATTGGAAGGTGTGTGTGTGCTGCAATTCTTTCGACCTGTAATTTAGTTAAAACTCCAGCCTATCCCCTCGGCACTGTAATTAGACTTCTCGAAAAAAAAAAAAAAAATTCGTCGAAAGTGGTCGATTTCCCATAAGTAGGTGCGCTAATGCTAGTCGCAAATTTCTTATGTAACTCGCCGGCGTGCTGGAATAAACAATCGAGAGCTGAAACTTTATATGTACGGTATTATACCGCGAGTGCGAAAAACGCACGGTATAATTTTCTCGCTGCAACGGAATATGCGCCGTTGTGCAACAGCGGAAGGCATCCTTAAATCTTGACGTAAACGCGTATGTGCGTTGGCTCGAAGGCGAGAGATAATTAAAAACGATACATTATCGAATTGGGGGAAAAACGAAGATTTTTCAGTCTATGGCGTGTATAACATAGTTGCGCAAGTAAGCTTGAAAGACACTAACGATAAATCCGTTTTGTTTTCTCAAGAGCGTATGTATGCAAAGCTGTATATATGTATACATGAGAAACGAATGCAACGCAATATAGCAGAAGCAAAAAATAGCTCGAGTTTCTCGCGCGACGACGAGACTCTGAAATTACAACTAACGATTTCTCAAAAACAGAAATAGAGATTTGTATTCTAGAATATCCGAATGGCATAACATCAGCTCTGCGCGGCAACTGCGGCCTCAGCATTGCTTTGTATAATGTGTAAACTGTAATGCGACGAGCTATTACGACGAGTGCACTATAACAGATAATTTAAATTGCGCGTATACGAAAGAGGTATGACGACTTTCGAACCTCCAGTTATTAATGGCTATTGGATAAGTGTTAGAGTTAACGGGGGGGGGGGCTTACATAAGTTCAGAGATTTTTCTTATTTAGATTTCGAATGCCCAGCAGCGGTCGACGTCGGGGGCATAGCACATAGGTCTAACACGTGTTCGCGGTAATTTTGAATTCACCGTGACAGTCGAAGACGTATTACAGGAGGTTGTTTGATCTATATGCAGCGCATTTCTCTTCGGAGAAAATTTCTATATAATCCTTTTCTCGCGCGGTGGCGGGCACCTGCGCGTCTCGGCTGCCGCTGCTGATAAATGGCTTGCATTCGTTGGAGGTGAATCGTACGGTTTCTTCGAACGATTTAAAAGAAAAAGCGCGCGGATTTTTGCTTTTCGTTTACGTTTGATTAAATTGTATAATACAGCTGGGGTTATAGTAAATTACAGAATTTCGACTTTGCCAAGAAGACCATCAGTCAAGTTGCTATTGCTCATAAAGCATTAACAAGACAATCGTTAATTTATCTCGGGAAACAAGTTTCTTACGCTTGTCAAACAATTTGCGCCGGAAAAATTCTCCCGACAGAAATATGACGAGCTGAAGTAAGGAGCCAGATACAGAAATGAACGAGCGCACATACGAGCGAGAAGTTGCACAAGGAGCGCGCGGAATTTTCTGAAGAGTAATTGTCTTGTTTATAACGTGTTAGTCAACTTTTTCGCGCCGAGGCCGTAGGTGCGCTCTACGGAAAAAAGCTTTTGTAACGCTGTGTAATTGGCTTAATTCTTTCGCTGTAAGAGGCCGTCGCTAATATTTGTCTAATCAAACGGAAATCATAAATAATTATTGCGAGTTACGGCGGACTATCAATTTTTTTTTCTCTCTCTCTCTCTCTCTTTCTCCGGCACTCGTCGCAGCACGTGCCAGTTAGTCTGTCATTTTCACGTTGATATATTGGGAAAGAGAATTATTAACGGACTACGGTGAATTTACGAGAGGGATTAGCGCAGGATAAAAAATAACTCTAATGTACTGTAAATTCAGGTCTTTCGTCATTGTACATTTTCCTATGCATATCGGGTGAGAAGTATAACGATATTTTCCTCACAATTCGCGCATACGAAGAAACCGCGCACGTATGAAAATGCATCTCTCAAAATCATCCGGTTCAACTCTTTTTCTCCGGCTTTCCTCGATTTCAAAATACACCAACCGTCCACGCAAACGCGGTTTCAGGCGGCATATTATATCCCGCAATTAGGCACACGCTTAACCATTCGACTCTTGTCCCCCGCATAAACCTATCGCGCAATGACTAAGCTCGCCGCATACTTAGCAGACAATTGCCTCGCTATGAGAGAGATAGAGAAAAGAAAAGGTGGAGGCCCCAAAGGAAAGCTCGAAATTTATTGTCTCCCGTATATATATATATATATATATATATATATATATATATATATATATATATATATATATATATATATATATATATATATATATAGCCTCCAGCGCTGCAACAAAGAGCTGCGATGCCTGAACTCTCCGGACAATAATTCGCGCGCGAGAGGCAATTGTCAAAGGCAATCTCTACTAGGCTCAATCATCGTAATATGCCGTGGACTGTGTCGGTTGTATTATATGCTGTATACTTGTAACGTGGATGTGTGTTTTCGACTTTCTAATTGACACTTTTTTTTGCCTTGGGACTAATTTTACAGGGCGTCTTGTTATAAGCGGAGAGCGTTTTTCGGGGCTGTTTAGAGCGAGATTTTATGAGCCGTAGTTGGAAATCGAAAGTTAGCTATGGAAATCCTATGTCGGGCGTGAGGTACTTGAAAATTTAGTGAAATTTTACAAATAATAAAAAGCGTTTATGACTATGTATACGCGCAGTCGTATAGCTTTTTGTTCGCAGCTCGAATCTATAGAATCTTGACGTTTCCATTTCTCTCTCTCTCCTCTTCCTCTCATCTATGGACGTTGCTCCATTTTTCCCTACCATATATATACACATACGTAATACCCGCACGGCACACGCAGCATCAATTGAGTCATCGTATACACGCGCACGTCGGACCTTTCCATTCTCCACCCGTTTAAATGCATCGCATCGGTCCCCGCGTTATGATATATACCCAACCGATCGTGATATTTTCCACGGCGTCCCTTTACACATACCGCACTCCAATTAACCTCGCGATCAATTCAAACTCGAGCGCAATCACGACGATCCCCCTCGATTATTCGAAATCCCGCTGCGCGCGGGCAAAGGCATACGGAACGCAGTCCCGTCATGAATAACCAAAAGTTCCAATTCCCAAATGCCTCCTCGCTATACACAATCTTTCTCTCCGCGCGATTATTGCAACGCGCGGCTATACGTTCACTCGGTGAACTCTGCGCGTGCTGCAGTCGCGCGTGGAATTGCCGAGCGTGCCGGTCGTTAAAGTGCACTCGCTCGCTTGCGCAACCTTAAGAGAGAGACAGAGAGAGGGAGAAAAGTGCGCAGGGCTATTTTTCCGAGTCGAGAGCTGCGCGGCTGCTGTCGTATGTATAAGGACGGCGACGGCCGTTTGACTTTTGACCGTGAATGACGTTGGCGAATGAAGTTTATGCAGCGTATCTTTTACGGCTTTGTTTTGGCTGATCTGCTTTCGATATTGCGTAAGTGTGCGTGTGATCGATATATAGGATCGAACAAAGGAACAGAGAACGATTGATCTCGATATACAATGGTATTAAATGTTGAATATATATCGGAATGGTAATGTAGCTTTATGTAATGGCTCGTTGCTGTTTGCTGATTCGCAAGAAGAAAATATACAATTCTGAATTACGTTTACGGAGAGAAAATCTTTCACTCCGTCAGAATTACTACTGTATAACAGTATGTATCATCATATGTATACAGTGACATCTCCCATCATAAGATGCTGCAGCTAGTAGCCTGGAGCGATATACCTTTCAATCCGATCACATCTCGTCGGCGCGCGTATATTCGAATGCACTTAGCGCAGTAGACTCAGCGGGATTTAGTTCAACTTCGGTCGTTTTTCCTTTTTACGTCGTATGCGTACAGTGGCGTTGAAGCGCGTACTTGCACGGAAGAGTATAGCATCTGCTAAGCACCGAGTGCACTCTTGGGATTCAAAACTTTTCTCTGAAAACTTCTTGTTTTTTCGGCAATGAGTCTGGCTGTCTTGTTGTCCGCTGCTGAAGTAGCGTCGAGAGCTCTAGAAGCTTGTTTTCTTTTTTTAGACGCTTATTGCAGCTGCTGCTACTGTGTTTTGGAAATTACGCTTCTAGTAAAATTAAGTTATTTTAGTGAAAAAGCGCTACGAAAATTGCCCCGGTGCTTTAAGCCTGATTGAAAAATGCCTGTTATTTCGAACGATCCTCGATTCGAAAAAAAGAGAAAAACGCAACTAAGCATCGATGGTTTACATAAACGTCAGACGTATCTGTGCTACCGCAGTGGCGCCGCGGTAGTATGTACAGTAGCTCGTTTACGTAAACGAAAATTATCTAAGATCGTAGGGCCTTTTCAAGTTTGCCATCATCAGCTTTTCTCTCCGCAGCCGGAATAAAGCTGAATCTTCACCGATACGCGCGATAACTCGCACACGCCGTGGGTTTCATATAATAAATATATCGCGCGCCATCTCGATATATATTTAAGCCAAGAGACGTGTGAACAATAAATCCCCACGCATTAATCAGTTTATATATGCAGCTGACGCTCGTAAAAGCGTTTAGCGCTTTTTTTTTTAATTATACGCCGCCATTGGCACTTTAACCTCGATTTCACGTTATATACCATACATCTCGACGACGCGTAATATCCTTCGATTATTTCAGGAAATCAGTCAAACGCACTCCTTATCACCAGACGTATATCCCAGATCGCGCGCCCTCCAAATCCAAACCTCCCGGACACGACTACCTCCGCATATTGAGCAACTTAACCAAATATATACCTATAGCGTCGGAAAAGGAGGCTATTGCGCAAGAAAAAAAGCGCTTTCGGTCGTGCGACAGACGTCCCGCATCAAGCGCCAATCTCGCGAGATCTACCCGCTCCATTGTGAGAGCCTCCGCTCGTCGACGAAAGAGAGACGGAGATAACCTTATAGCCGCCGCGCACAATCGAGCCAATTCGCGTGTGCATAAGTGCAGCTCTCCGCGGAGAGTGAGACGGAAATCTCGTGTGAATGCGACCGATATGGGTGTATATATTATACATCGAGGAGCCCTTTTTTCCGCCGATTTATGATACCTCGTTTTTTCATCGAGTTCTCACAATGACGCACAAGCGCATAGCACGATGTTTCCGAAAGGAATTATTATATATATACCTACATCGATCGTCCCTTTGTTACGTGGCTTTCTCGGTTTTCGAACGAATTAATTATATTTAAACGACGCTATATACCGCGAAAGGATATTGTATCCCGCGTGTTCTTTGTTCATGTTCCACTTGTTCTGCGGCTGTGCTGCACAGTATACATGTATACATAGCGATATTGCAATGATTGTGCGGCGCGCGCGTCAGGTGCTTTTGAAATTTGAAAATGTCTGTGCGCTCATATATGTCTCTCGTTTAATGCGCGCGTTTTCCTTTTGCAATGCACTTGTGCAAACCAAGGAGAGTCATGCGAATCGAAAATTCTCACGGAAATTATAATTTATTTCAATCGATGAAGCCGTACTATGTGTGTGTACATATATATCTATATTACACGTGTTGGCGAATGTTTCTGCCGAGATAAGGTTATATACATATGCGTACGGCTCGCGTTTGCTTCGGCGATTCTACATACCCGCGTGTCGTTTTTGTTACGTAAATAATTAAGCTGTGTTTATAATACCTGCTTGTTATCCATCGCGTATAATATCGCTAAATATATGGCGTATACGCAAAAACGACTAAAATAATGATTTTTAAACGCCGAGTGGATACTTTTTAAAACTGAAACCGTATCCCGCGCGTAATTACAATAATCAATCGACTATCCCGATGAAGTAGAAAAAATACTGCGCACTCAGACCGATGATAAAGCCATCTCGCAAAATTCGCGAGGTATATAAGTATACCCGCACATTTTCGAGTCGGACCCGACACCGCGAACGAAGAAACGGGAAGCCGTACGCGCGTGTTATATTACCGTAAAAAAAAACTCGGCTCGTGCTCGCGATTCGGCAAAAAATATGTATGGTCGACCTGTCGTCAGCGGCTTTTTACGAACCGACAAAAGCGCGAGAGAGCGATATATTAATGCGTGTTTAAGTGGGAATGATGTTCTGTATAACGGTAATAAACTCAGGTTCATATATCGAAAATTGCCATTTTATTGTGTTTATTATCAAAATCGTACATTTAACATAAAAACAATAACATGAATCAAATTAACGTCGACGTCGGATTTATAGTGTACACAAATGAAGACACCGCTATAGTGGCGTCTTATTCAAAACACCATACTAGAGCAATCACTCATAAGTTTATTATTGCTGTATAGAGCCTATATAAAAAAGTAACTTATATACCGGGTATTCTGTCGTACATTTATATTAGTAGCTTAGTTTTCAATTAAAAAAGAGCAGTAATTTTTGATGATAGAAAAAGGCGATATTTTTTGATGAATCGTGTAACGGTCATAACCGCACGCTCTGAGACCCAGTGTTATAATATTCCATACGAAAAATGATATGATGTACTATTATAAAACACAATCTAGCTCCAGGATCTGATGACTTCCAGACCATCGCGTATGTATGTATATAGCGTTGCGGTATATAGAAAATATATACACGAGAGAGATAGAAACACTAATGGGATGAGAAAATGACTGATGATAGTCGCTAATGAATAATTAATGGCTCCTTGCTTGTCTTCGGCCGTCTAACCATCACTTAGTACCAACTTTCATTCATATTTTTCCATTGAGTTATGATATGCGTTTTCACAAAACACAATGGAACAGATGTTGTCGTACAATAGCTCTGACCGTCGCTGCTGATGCTGGGATGTATATAATTGTTATACTTTACGGCGTTACGTATGTAAAATTCGTCCTGTTATTCAGTCTCGCGGAAAACGTTCTTTTGCTTATATTTCTAACCGTATGTGTACACACACACACGCGACGAGAGAGAGAGAGAGAGAGAGAGAAAAGGAATGTTTAGTCCAGATTATGTATACGCAGTTGATTGTTTTTTTGTGATCTGTATCGCTGATAAATCAGCTTTACTTTCACCGCATATCTCGGTCTATTTTTAACAAACCATTCGTATATGGCTGACGTTATCAGCGTGTGTATGGACCATAATTTGCGGACGAACTCAAGTTTCCCAGCATACACTTACATCTCGCACCTTGCACACTAATAAGCGTTATTACTGTCATCAAAATAAAGCAATGTTATCCGAGGTGCATATGTTTGTACTGCGATTTTTGCCTTGGAAAATTTACCCCTGGGAAGATGGTATACACGCATTTTTTACGCATCTCTGCGTTTCGACTCTCCTCATTCATATCCATTTCGCGATATTTCTCTCTTCTTTCTCTTCGTGCCTATAAGCATCTATCCGTTTCAATGAGTGTACTTCCTTGAGTGGTCTTCCATTTTCCGTACGTATATATATATAATTCGCGCGCATTCTTATAGCTACGAGCGAAACGATCCTGGAAGTCTTTTTTGCGCCGCGGCGCGGTTTATTAATTATAGTTATTCGAATGCTTAGTTCTTAATTATATATCGCGTATACGCTTTGATGCTCGACAAGTCTCGACAAGTCTGAGATATCGGGAAGAAAAGTTTGTGCGCGCGGACGCTTTTGTACATGGACTATTATAATTTAGAAAGTTCATCATCCGCACTCGCGAAACTAATCCGCGTATCCCAACGCGATAAAATTGTCTTCGCGTCGTGTGCATTGAAAAACGAATTTTCCGTGAATATAGGAGATAAAAAGTCAGAGGCACGTATAGCGCGCGCCAAGTTCAAACAGTCATTACACTCAACAAAACCCGTATATATCAGCAACACACCGCCGGCGCATAGGTATATATCGTTCGCACTCCTATATATCCCTCCACATAATATAAGTACACACGTAGAGCCTATAGCGTATACTCGCTTCGTCTCTCTCAACTCGTCAGACGACTCTCGCACACACGCACACACACACACACATACAGCTCGCCTCTTACTCTCCTCTGCAGCAGCAGCAGCAGCAGCAGCAGCAGCTATACACCCACGAAAGCCTCCGCCGTCTTACAGTATTTTATAGTAGGGGAGAGAGAGAGAGAGAGAGAGAGAGAGAGAGAGAGAGAGAGGGAGATACTATTATACACAGAACCGATGTCCGACGGTGGCTCTCGGCTCGCGGTATCACGTGGTCCGTATAATACCTGCGGCGCGAGCGAGGCAAGGATGCTTGCGGGATCGTGCTGCCTGCAGAGGAGAGAACGAGGAGGAGGAGGAGGAGGAGGAGGAGGAGGAGGAGAGTTCAGCGCTCAGCTCAGTCCGACGAGCTCGCTCAGACGAGTGGGACCGCAGCGCGCGGCTTGTTTTCGATTCCTCGCGCGCCTTCGGCTACCGTATTATTTCTCTTTCTCTCTCGTTTTCGTGCGCTTAGTATATCGCTTTAAAAGAAGTCGGCCGTTCGAATGAATTCGCGAACTTTGTACCAGTACAGCGAACGGTGAGCGCGCTTCGGAAGATCGATCGATTTCCTGGCCGACCCGCTGTATCGCGAAAGGAAAAGCCTCGGACTGCGTTATCCGGCGAACGAATCTCGAGCGGATACGAAGATGAAGCCGCAGTGACTCACGACGACGATGCTGACGATGACGAGCTGCTCGCCGGCGGCTGGCCTTTAAAAATAAACTATACGGCTACAGGCGTATTGTCGTGTGCGATACACGAGCGCACAGTTGAATCAACTCCGAAGTATATATGGAGTATATTAGCTCCATTGAGAAGATGTAGAAAGCGAGAAAATCGCGTGTCGCCCCGCGGTATTCTCTTTATATATATATACGTATATACCTGTACGAGGAGGCACTCGCGAAGAAGAGGAAAGAATTCATGCAGGAACAAAAGCCTGAAATGAAAAAAAAAATAGAAAAGAGCGTACACTGGCTTGTCACTGCAGCGCAGGAAGCGGGCAATAAACCGAGGCCGCGCTTGTAAGTCACAGTTGAAAAAATAAGCGGGAAAAGTGTAGTGGCAGCAGCAGCAGCAGCCGAGACGCGGAGAGAGAGAAAAAGGAAACACAATAATCGCGCCGCCGATTTTTACGGCCGACACGCCTGAGGTAATAGACAATTGCAGCGAGCGAGTTTCAAGGCTCTCTTCTCTCTCATCGTCGTCGTCGTCGTCGTCGTCGAAGAAGATTGAAGCGAAGCGATGCGCGGCACGTGGTGGTCTACTGCTGCCTCTTCTACAAGTGTATTTTCGGCCGAGACTCGGCGATAACGCGCAGTAACAGCAGCAGCAGCAGCGCCGATACTTGCATTGTACATAATACACTCAGTGTCGCTCCAAACTGCTGCGACGGCGGCTGCGCATGCATATAGGAAAATATACGTCCTTGAGTGAAGTGCTGTGCTTTATGATATATATTTATGTACGTGTATACGTGTGCCATTGTGTGGGTGAAAAGTTTCTCCGATATGTGTAATAATTCACCGATCGCCATCGCGAGACGCTTACCGAGCGCCGATGATAAACCCGCGACAGGTTACGTAAGCCGATAAGAGTAACGAGCTGTGTGCAGCGTCTCGCGGAAATTGTCGTCGACGCGATGCATCACGGAGGATGAGCTTTTACGTAATATTCAGCGCGAGCAGTGCTATAGCCCCGAAAAGATCGGTTATACGCGCAGCCGCGGACACAACCGGTTTCTCATTCCGAGGGGCGCGAGTACCGATCGACGCGTGCCTTCGGAAATTCATTTCCAGCAGCCTTACGAAAGCCTCGTTTTTTCTCCTCTCCGCTGCAGCCTGCGCTTGAACGGGAAAACCGGCTATTGAACTTATACGCATCCAGCTGGACTCGGACGCGAAGGAGAGAAGAAGAAGACTCGATGAATAATAAAACCTCGATTTCTCTCGGGCGCGCGCAGAAAAGTGGCTGGAGCGCGCATCAGCCTCGAAATATCCAGTAGCGCGACCTCGAAAGCCAGCACAAAAGAACGGAGAGTCGGCGGTGCTCATTGGGATTCACGAGTCGGCGAGCCACGCGATACAAATCACTCGCGAGCTCGGGAGACAGTTTAGAGAGCCCCGATCGATAAGCTGCGATCAGAACCGGGGGATAAGAGAAGCGAGAAAACCTGACGAAGCTACAGAGCATGCAGCTGGCGGCGTCGCAGCGGGCTCACCCCCCGCCAGTGCCGCCCCGGCCGAGTCGCCAGGTAGTCGCCGAGGCTTTGAAGAAGTCGCCGAGACCACCGTGTCCCACGAGACAAGCGCCTCCGCCGCCCAACCAACGGCCCTGGAGACTCGAGGAGCAGAAGAAACCCGCGGAGAAGAACGCCGGCAGGACCATAGTCTACGATTCGGCGGTTCCCCCCGCGGTCGAGCCCAGGTCGAGGCCTCCCGAGGTCCAGGCGAGGAAGCTCCTCGGCGATGCTGCCAAGAGGCCTGTCTCCAGGGATCTCAGCGCGGAGGTCTGCGGCCTCGCCAATGGCAAGCTCGATCACAAGGAGCAGAAGATCGAGGACACCTCCAAGCGAAAGGAGGAGGAGCAGGATGCCTCGATCGTCAACAATAACAACAACAACGAGGAAGAGGACAACAACAAGGACCAGTGCGACAGCCCCGCCAAGGAGGACGAGGTCAGAAAGAAAAAGTGCCACAACGTGACCTTCAAGGAGGACCAGCCGTCGCCGAGCGACGTCGTAGTCGAGCGCAGTAACAGCAGCCGCAGCTCCGTTTCCACGAGCTCCAGCACAAAGAGCCTGGAGAACTGCGCCACAGTCGTCGTGATAGACGAGGCGGAGAACGCTCGCATCTCGCACAACGGTAGTCTGCAAGAGGATCACGACTACAACATCCAGCGTCAGGACTGGCTGGAAGCCGGTGTCCGGTACTCCTCGACCAAAATCGTTCTTCCCGGTGAAGAGGTCGTCGTCAATGGTTTCTCATCGGCGAGCAAACCTCAGCAGCAGCAGCAGCAGCAGCAGCAGCCCCAGCAGCCAGAAGAAAACGGCGAGGAGGAGGGGGAGAACCAGCTGGAGTTCGCTGACCTCGATTTTTCCAGGTAGGGGGCTCGCTCGCTCGCGAGAGAGGGACTTTCGCCCGAGGAGCGATTAAAAGCGAGTAGGTTGAGCACGTGTGTGTGCACGCGCGAGCCAAGCCGGGAAAATGACAGCGCTCTTTGTTTATGCCGCGTGGGAAACTTGAGCGACCTTTTTTTGCGGGGGCCGGTACCACAGCGCTCTGTGCATGGCTTTTCAGGAAGTTGACTGTGAGACTGCAAATACGTTGCTCTTTCTCTCTCTCTCTCTCTCTCTCTCTTGGGGGAGGATGTTTTCGTGACTCGGTTCCGTTTTGCTTATGCGCGCATTGCGCATATATATATATATATATATATATTTCCGATTCGGGTATGTATTATGGAGTGAGCTTTTTAACGAAGCGTAACGGCCACGTACGAAATCTAACGAGGCTCAATTGCGACGCAAGGTTATATACGTAGTCATATAGATATGTAAGAATTTTTTAATTGCTTTTTGCCGCAAGTAGTCGTGCTTCGGCTGCTTATGGCAGGTCACGTGCATATATATAGGGAAGCAGAGACGCGTGCGCGGCTTTGTGTGAGTTTCGCGAAAGGTAAATATAGTATACAGCCGAGAAGACTCGCGGCTTCTTTTTGCGGTTGTCACGGAAGTAACAATTTGGCCGCCACTGCGGCACATGCTTGTGTATTTTCGGAATGTCGCGTTGTGTAATGATAAAGTATAATTGTGGGTAATTTGATCTTTTACTCTGTGTGTGCGCGCAGACTTGCGGTTCGTTGCCGCTGACTAAAACAATATATATATATATGCAGAGTTTATGTAATTTTATGTAAGTCGAGTTAATTTTGTTGAGGAAAAACAGTGTACTTAAATATCGGGTGATTTTAATAGCCTTTGATCGACAACACACGGAGACGAGGTCCCGTTGATTGATTTTTTAACCAAGTCCGCTGCGGATGTTTAGAGAATGATTAATAACTACGTCGATCGATGTGGGACAGCAGCAGCAGCTGATGATGATGAGCTTTTGAGGTTGATCGATTTTTCCAGACCAGCTGTATACAAGCTGGTGCACAAGCAATGATTACATACTTTCAAGGCAAATAAGATTGACCTTATACCGTACCACTTTACAATCTCCGTCTAGCGAAGCTAGGTGGCGTGCTAGCACCTTCATGTTTCCCTCGTGTCAATCTGCGCGCCGAGAGTATTTATAACAGGGGCGTTATGGCTCATATTCGTATACTGGGGGCATTGGAGTCTCGTGGAAAGTTTTTGAAATTACTAAATCTTATTGGTTAGTTGCGCTACGAATCAAACGCTCTGATTGGAGAATTTCAAACGACGGTCTACTAGAATCCTCTACCTCTGAGTGTACGACTAAATTATACATATACACCTTGTTGAACCTGCTTCAACTGTTCGTGCTATGTCTGATAGTGGATGTACGTGGTCTCATTAAAATTTCGAATAAGAAACAATAAGATTATGTTTACATTTTTCCCAACCAAACGTAGACTCACATATAGTCAGTGGGTATAAATATAGAAGCTACGAATTGCAAAGGCATTCGTTATGTTCGAATAACAATAATGCGATAGAATGAATCGAAAGATTATTCGGATGAAAAATGTCACGTCCCAATAAAATTCGCGAACGCGATAATTCTTTGCTATCCGACGAAAAAAATTCAACAATAACACACTCACAGCCCACGTTTATGCGCCACGATTAATCACATTCGTTTACCCTCACTTTCTATCGCCGCCTTTCCTCAACGACTCGTACAACAAATTTTCTTTTTACAGTATAATCGAAAGGATAGCGATGTCCTCGCTCCAGGGTCTTCCACCGCTGCCTCGCAGTCTAAGCGGCTTCAATTTGAACGGCGCCGGTCTGGTGGTCGAAACCGCTCCGCCACCACCGGCCAGGTCGACGAGCAAGAATCAACGGGTTCCAAAGACGCCGACCTCGACAACCTCGCTGTCCAGCCAAGGATCCAGACCTTCGCCACAGGGCAGACAGCTCACGACGCTCGACACGCAGCTCGCGATTCTCAGACGGGAGATGGTGAGCGCAGTGTATACTTTTTACAAGATCGTAAAATGCACACACCGATAATTGCGGTAAAACTCCTGTGTGTATATATATATATATATATATATATATATATATATATATACACACACGGGCTCAAGTCGTATATATATATATATATATATATATATATATACACACACGACTTGAGCCCGTTACTTAAAAATCGCATCTCGTAAAAAATCTCACCGCGACCGCGAAAACCACTGCGCGTATATGCGTACGCGCCAAAAAGCAAACTACGTGTCACGCGCACATATGCGAGAGCTAACTCAATACTGCACCTGTTGAAAGTAGCTTATACACAGAGTCGAAAGAGAGCAAAAAGCAAGAGCGCGGGGAACGACGCGTTTCGAAACCGCGACCGGCCGGTTTCGCGCGCTTTTTTGCCCGACCGGGGACGAACGCAACTTCCTATGTATATCGGCGTGAAACCGATCCGGTGAGCGAAGCGAGTGAACTTTTTTTAACGCTTTTAATCGCTTTTTATACGCATATACGGGAGCGGGTAATATTTCTTAAAACTTTATTCGGTAGGAGGGTGGCTCCGATGAAGTCATTGATAAGTATATATATAAGGTGCGAGCTTATTGTCCTGAAAAAATATCATGCGGTTTTTTTTTTACGTACTTCGGCAATTCTGTCACCATTGTGTTTCTATAAATA
Source organism: Muscidifurax raptorellus (assembly GCA_020010945.3). Classification (NCBI taxonomy): domain Eukaryota; kingdom Metazoa; phylum Arthropoda; class Insecta; order Hymenoptera; family Pteromalidae; genus Muscidifurax; species Muscidifurax raptorellus. The sequence continues at coordinate 7,270,721 of CM052080.1, forward strand.
TAATACGTATAAGAAATCCATTAATTCCGTTGAGTCAGCAGTCCGCTACGATTTTTCACTTTTTTGCGCGAGTGATTCATCGTCGGCCAAAACGATCATTTAATGATCACGAGGCCTTAATGACGTCCTGATTAAAATAACACCGGCTCGACTGTCCTATATTGGCCGATTTTACTTTTAAATTTTTCAAAGTGAACTCTTGAATATCATTTTTTTTTATCCAACTGCGCATATGTAACGAGCTATACTCTAAGACTATTCAGAAAAGTTGTTCTCGATAGATATATAGATATTAGTTCCACGAAAGACTTTGAAAGTACTTTTTGTAGATCGCTTTCAAGGATGATTTGACGCTACGATATAGATAATGTGGAGCGGTCGTCAAGTTGTTCGTTTTTTTTTTCTTGTCGACGCGGTATATAATAGAATGTTCAAACGCCGTAACACTTCGAAACAATAGAACGTGTTAACACCTATATCAGGCCTCGTAAACAGTACAAATAGATTTCCTGCTACTCCTTTGTTACACTAGCTTATACTGTATCCAATGTCGAAAAGATCTCCATTGACTTTTTAATTTTCCGGCATCTCTCCGCGTTCTTAAATGTTAAATGAAACTCGGCGCTGTCGATTTATTTTTAAGACCTTTTAATTGTCTTGACAAACGACAGTGCAGTAAAAAGATTGAAAATTACGCGAGCGCCTAGCGCTTTCATTTCCTCAAAGATTTTAATTGTAATCTCTTATAGTTCTCTACATTATATCCGAACAACTGCTATTCCAGAAAGATCGCTATAGAGCTGCCTTCATTGCACAGAGTCCATCCCCTTCGACAAGTCCCCGCTGAAAACCGTCCTACGTACATCAGAAAAACAAAAATCGCACGTATTTCTCTAATTATAAGCGCACGCTCGCGCCCATTAAAATAACTAATGCACTGTATATATATACATATAGCCTATAGCAACTATTTCCCCGCGCATTAATTGCGCGAGCTGGCTGCTATAATACGTCCGTATAAAAAGCGCCGGGGCCTTAATAGTTTCCTCGAAAGCGGCGCGAAAACGAAGAGTACCGGAGAGTATACGTATATCTATATATATCCAAGGCTCACTCCTCCACGCGGATTCTATATACTCTTCCGCGTGTCTGCCGATATCTCTCTCCGCGACTCGCGAGCCGTTACATCGTGCGGGGGAGTGGGAACAAAGAAGGAAGCGACGTGAGTGGAAAATTCGAGTTGTTGCCTTTTTCCTACGATATATACATATATACACACGCAGATATGCTGATGAATATCGGGGTGTATCGATGCTCGCCTGTGCTATATATATATATATATATATATATAGCACAGGCACATATATATATATATATACGTGAGAGTAGACCGGTTGACGATGCGCGCTGCGAGTGTTTATTCGCGATCGATATATATATATATATATATATATATATATATATATATATATATATATATATATATATATATATATATACGTATAATGTTATATATGTATGCTCGGCGGCGGAAGAGATTTGAACCGCCGAGTCGAGAGAGATTAACTTGTTTGCTTTTAGGTGTGCGGATGACTGGTCTTGTTCGTTTAACGGCTTTCCCGCATTTTTTGACACCGTTTTGTATTATATACACTGATATGTAATCTTTTTACATAAGCGATCGTCTCACGCATTACAAGTATACAGCACGCGTTTTAAAGGTCATCGCGCGTGTGGCTCGTCGGAGTTTTATTAGTTGCCATACGATCGCGATACCGATTTCTGCTGCTGTGAAATGGGTGAACACAATATAGCTGCACCGGAATTCCTTTATTATATACGTACGTTGTTCGCCGGTGATTTATAACTTTTGGCGCGAATTTTCGCCGCAGGTGCACCTCTTTCTTCGAGCTGGAAGCAATTTTAAAATCGACGCTGATGTAGCTTGATTACATATAGATGTAGTCGTATACATTCGATTTGGAAAAGTTGCTTCGTCATCGTTCATCACCTCGCGCATAGATACACGCGCGCGTTGTATATTTATTCTCGAAATTTAATGTTGACTCTGGCTACCTACACACGCATCATCAATCGTGTCACAATGACAGAGTGATTCTCTGGTAAATAGCTCGGATTGAAACTCTTCTATATTATCCTCCTCCGATCACATAAGTCGCTCGACGTGTCACCTCTCGAAGTTGATGACTCAAGGAATCACAGCTATATATACATATACTCGATCCGAACAATTGAGACATTAACCGATTATTTATTTCTGTCCGCGCGCCCGAATAACGAAGCGTTTAACGCGAAATATACCATTTATGCAACTGCGCCTTATTACTGGCATAACGGGCTGCGTTATTCGCACATGCGTAATAAATCAGCGTGAAAGTTATCGGAGGAGAAATTTTTTAATCTAGCGCGCGCACCTCTAATATATATATATATATATATAGTGATTTACGCGTTCGTTTCGGAAATCTCGGATAAACGCTATGAACAATGTCGCGTCCCGGCGATGTATAATCTACTTTAGATTTCTGAAAAATCGGCGAAAAAGCGCATCACGATAGAATCTCTCCCTGTCTCGGCGACAACAGCAGAGTATATAGAAAAAAAAGCCGAAGACGGCGCCAGTGTTGTATATCCGCTGAACTATATAATATAGAACACACGGGCGCCGGCTTCGAGAGCGAAAGGGACTCGAGTGCTGTCCGAATAATCTTCTTGCGATATATCGAGCTCGAGAGATATACGTTACACCTAGACCGCGAAATGGGAGGGAGAGAGAGAGAGAGAGAGAGAGAGGAGATTAGCCGCTCCCACGCTGCATTCTCTCAGGCGTGACCCTCTCTTTGTCTCTTTTATACTTTCTCTGTGTCTGGTCTCTCTTTTCTTTCTCGCGTGTGCTGTCATGTGCCTCGTTTTCCGCTACGGAGCCGCGATGCACGTATACAGAAATATATATGTATACCTAGTACGCCTTTCACGCCGGGAGAGGTTTTCTGCAGCTGCGTGGATCTCGAGGGAGATTATGGCGCGCATTTGAATTAGATCGATCTCGGATATTTATAAATTCAAATTTTTGCGGCTATCCCGCGAGTGAGCGAGCCCCGATCGTATTAATGCTATTCAACGCAGCTCGAGATAACTCTCCCGAGCTTCGTGCCGCTGGAGGACGTTACAGTGCTTGGTTCGTTTGCCTTCCGCGCGTCCTGCTTGTTTATTCCTCGGGCCTTTGCCATTCCGCGCGCCGACGTTATGCCGTCTCTCTTCGTCGATTTTTTCCCTCCCGGCGTTTTTCAAGCCTGTCTATCTCTGTCCGTCCGCTTGTCCGTCTGATGTACTGACTGTGTGTGTGTGCGTGCGTGTACACCTATTCGAGTTCTCCTCTCCCTCCTGCGGCCTTTTCCTGTCTTTCAATTCCCTCATTTCGCGCCGTAATACGCGTGTAATATTTCCAACACTCTTTTCCTTTTCCGCCGCTACTCCACATATAGATACTGCTATACACTGCTCTTCTCTTGAAATTGCCTCCATCTCATCAAAGTAAACTCATACCATTAGATAATGAGCCACACGACGACGATCCTTCGATATTTAACTCCCCGAAGACGACGACGACGACGCCGACATTCTTCCACTTTATATATATATGTATATATATAGATACTGCGGTCGCGCGCAACGAGGAAGTGAAATTTCATTGAAGGGAACCCGTTGATCTCGTTCCTCTTAATTGAATGTTTGTTTTTTTTGTTGGCGCGCGCGCGCCCGGAAGTCGAACTTCATTAATATAAATTGCGAATTTCAGGGAGATTTTCGCCGAGCATTCCCGAGAGTTCGTTAGCGCCTATATACCTATATGTATATATTATGTATATCGACTCGATAATTAACGCGAGGTATAGTCGGATGATGCAATCGGTACCGTTACGATATCTCTCTCTCTCTCTCTCTCTCTCTCTCTCTTTACGGAAGATATTCGGCCGCTTATATCTCGATGTTGTGCATATGCACACGCCGATTTCCAGTAGCGATAAGAGTACATATTATACTTACATATATATACTTACACGCGCACGTCACTTTCCTTTTCTAGCTTGCAGTATCAACGAAGCGCGAAAAAGTCCGGCTCGCGCAATCATTAGGGCTGCACGCAGCCGTCGTTTCTCACATAAATAAAACATCGGCTAGATATGTAGATACGTGCATACAGCTATACGTATATATAAACGGGTAGATCGCTGCGCTGAGCGAATCTCGGGATTCGCTGATGTTATACTATACAGAGTAGAGCGTCATCATCGTAGCCCTTTTTCATCGCTTTGTGTGTCGAGCTTATGATTTTCCTCCGTCGGGGTCGTTGCTCGCCGCCACTCGCGCGCGCATCCCCACTATATTATACACTCTCGCGTTCTAATTTTCATTTTACACCTGGCACTTCCACATCCTTTCCCACGAGAGAGCCGCTCCGCTGTAATTTCAAAGCGATTCCGCGGGGGGCTGCTCGAGCTATTCCCTCTTTCTTCTTCTTCTTCCTCTTTCAGCTCGTCTTTTTAATCTCGTGTCGTCGTCGTCATGGTCGTTGTTGTTGACATCGCGCGATTTTTACGAGCGGCGCTGGAATTTTACTTTGATTAGAACGAAAAAAAATGCGTGTGTTTATAATGCATATATGCGATTTTATATATGATTCACGAGCGGGGAATGATAATTGCGCGGCGCGGAGAAAAGCATCGAGCGCTAAAAATAGAAGAGAGTTATAGAGGAAAGTTACCTCATCGTAAAATCATCGATGAATCGAAAGTATACACCGTCGCGCGCGGTGGAGGCTTTTTAAGTGTGGCGTTTACGAGAGGGAAAAGAAGCAGCTATGGTCCGCGCGCTATTAGTATGTATATCGGCTATTGCATTGAATCGCCGAGATGCGATACGATTTCACCGTCTTGATTTATCTATACACTGCGATATATAACATACGATTTATCGACAAATGCAATATTCAAACAGAGAAAATCCATGACATCTGCCTCCTTTCAGTTCGGACTGCGTCAGTTGGATCTCTCGCTGCTGTCGCAGCTGTGGTCGCTGAACGAGTCGATCCAGGAGTTCCGGCAGCTTCTGCAGGAGCAGGAAGACAGGGCACCCTCGCCGTCGCCGAGCAGCGAGGAAGGCGACGACACGTCCTACGGCGGCGGCAGCTCCTCGACGACGCATCAACCGCCGCCGCCACCGCGACGACCTGCTCCCAGTGCAGCCCATCACCATCATCATCATCATCATCATCACAGGACGAGGTCCGCCAGGAGCCAGTCCAATCTGCCCATCAGCGACGAGTCTCCGTCCAGCGAGGAGTACGGCGCCGTTTAAAGTGCGCGGTTGGATTTTTTTTTCAACTTTATACGTACCGAACTGAATTTTTGACAGACGTTGCATCGTCCTGCAGAGCTGCCAGACTCGTTTTTTTTTTTAATTTAACGTCTATAGCGATTGAGACACTGTAATTGTAAACAGGATTATAGATTTGTACATGTCGCGCGACTGACTGACCAGCGAGAATCGCGGGCTTCTCATCCTAGTTGCCTCGAAGCAGAGCTTTTTAAATTTTAATTCTAGCGTATATACCTGTAAGTTTTGGCGAGAAATTCTTTATTCCTATTTGTTCACTTTGATCGCGCGAGATTTATTGTGACGGCTAGTGAGTTCCAAAGAAGCGCTTTTAGAAGGACAGTTTTTTTAATACCTACACGTGTATTTACACATCGAAAGGTTTCTCATTTCTGGGCTGGATTAACAATAGTACTTTCGACATCCTAGACACTAAATTTTTGCTCAAATTAAAAATTCAGCGCGATAGATGTAAGGCGCTTTATGCATGTAGCGGAACAAAACTATGTACGATTAAGAAGATTGTCCTTTAGAAGAGAGTTCTTCTGCCTTTGTAATAAGATTGATCTAGGTTATAAAGCAAGGTATATTTCGAGAGCGTTTTACTATGGGAGAGAATAGTGTTATAGAGTTTGTAGACGTGATGTCACTCTATCCAAGTGATGCGCACGAGTATACGTTTGGAGCCTGGCTGGAATAAACTAGTTTACGATTTTTTGACGAAAAGTGTAGTCTAACAATCATTAGCCCATTTTAGTTTCTGTGATTTCTTTATTAACCACTCGAAATTTAATTTAACTCTTTTTTAACGCTGTGAAAATTCGTCATGATCAAAATTGTAACCGATGCGATGGAAATAGTTTAAGATTTTTTAGAAAGTCAAACAACGACTTTATAAGTTCTTTATTTTAGAAAAAAATAAAATAAATAAATGAATGAATTGTGTTGCTAGATGATTTTGCAAGAAGATGGAATTCGTAATGACAACGTGCTCGCTTTTAAAATGTAAAATAGAAACGTGTTTCAATAGTTATTACAAGATCTCGTTTTTAGATTTTAAAATAATCACTTGAAGATTGTATATAGGTTTATTAATACTTGAATAAAATATTTGAAACTACTGTAATAAATTTTACTTTTACTCCAAAAATTGTATATACTTTTTACGACACCTTAATTTCGTCCGTAAAGCAGATATCAATGTTTACTAATACTTCGAATATTAACAGTAAAAAGAATGTATTCGCTTTTTTTGATAGCCAAAGGTCTTTCATCCGTAGAAAAACGTTTAGTTCCTGTGGCGGCCTTATTTGCCTTGGTACAAGTACAACAGCGCCGTGGCCAGTTTAGGAAGCCTAGGTAGGGTGGTGGGTTACAGTATATCTATATAGCTATTGATTTTCAGCTAGCGCCATCACCAAAATTACGGCTAATGTGGAAACCCTGGTTAGGGTGGTGGGTGGGTTTGAGAGTGCTGTATACCGTACGTGCTGCCATGTAGTCTACATTTTTGCTAATTTGCATAAACTTTTAATATTCTTGGTCCTTAAAAATATAAAAACAAAGTTTCTCCACGTGCATTAACTATTTAAGAATACATCGACTTCGGCAATTCTGTATCGCTATATTAAGCAAATAAAAAGACCCTCTAATTGTACATACATACAGTCAATGTCATGATTTCATTTTATCCAATTTTGACTATAAGGTCACCAAGGTGACGAAACGTTTTTCTACGAATGAGAGACCGTTGGCTATCGAAAAACGCGAATACATTCTTTTTACTTTTAATATTCAAAGTATCAGTACTTATGTATTTTTAATAAAGTTTTAAATCTGTTGTATTTTCATATGTCTTCGACCGTCTTGCGACGGTCATGATGGTCACGCTACACACTCCATGCAGCAATTCGCATACATATATATATATATATATATATATATATATATATATATATATATATATATATATATATGTACATACATACCGCAGCGTGTGCGCATGGTGTGTGCATTCGAGGTTAGACAACGCGGCTCGCGCTGTTTACTTTTACATACCAGTAGTCACATTTTCACTTTTCAACATTTTTAAGTTCCGTTAATTATCCTTTAATTATGGAAAGTCAAGAAGAAAATCCAAAGAAAAACCTAAAACGTAAAAAGAAGAGGTCTGCGATGCAGATGGCGAAGAAATTTGCTAGGAGACGTGATCACGGTGGAGAACTCGATGCTGAAACCTATCAGTATTTGGTCAACGTTTTGGAAATGATTCGCACTGATTTTCCAACTATGGCAGATAAACAAATCTTCGTAGATAATGTCTACGAACAAACAGTTGGCAGAGAGATCAATTTCGCCAAAAATCAGGTATACAGTAACCTCGCTTATTTTGTGTTTTTTTTTTAAGTTTTGTCTTATAAAAGTATTATAAAATTTTAGGTAGGTTCTAGAGTTCTTGATACTTTAATCAAATACTCTGGTTTTGAAACTATAGTGAGATTTTCCGATGCCTTCAATGAGGCACTCAGGCCGTTCTGCAGTGACAGGTTTGCTTCCCATGTATTACAAAAATTAATACATGTCTGCGCGCATAGAGGAAACTTGGTTAAATCAGATGAGTTGGATATTGTGAAAGTCAAAGAGTCAGAAGTCAAAAAATATAATGAGATTACTCTAAAGTTCTGTAAATATGTAATAAATAACATTGAAGAATTTGTCTGGGACACGTATGCCAATCATGTTCTTAGGACTGCTTTGGAGTGTCTGGGAGGGCTCATTGATCTTAGCGATGACAACAACAAAAAGAAGATGGGTCCTAATCTAGATATTAGAAGAAAAGTTGTTGACGAATACAAGGATTTACTTCTTACAACGTGTACAAGGCTCAGTAAACTTCCACAATTGGCAGAATTTAATCATGACGACTTAACTTCTGGACTGATGCAATCAGTCCTATATTCTCTAAAAGACATTGACTCAGATTTGAACAGTGTTATCATAAATAGAATAATTACAGAATGTTTTACGGAAAATGATGAAAATAATGTATCAAATGTGTTTAATAACGAATGCTCTATGAGGCTACTGGAAGTCTGTCTTGCTGTTTCTAATCCAAAAGATTTTACTGCTCTTTATGAGAGATTCTTTGAAAATCGTTTGCGTGATTTGTCTCTAATGAAAGGTGCTAATTTTTGTGTTCAAAGATTATTGGAACACTGCCATACAAAGGAAAACTTAGAGAAAATCTTTGACGAGATCTCAGAGCATTTGGAAGCTATTCTCAAAAAAGGACACATTGGTATTTTTGCTAGTTTAGCTAAAAGTTGCAATAAACTTCATGCCAAGCAGGGTCCTTTTATTAATATAATGTCCAAACTGTTGCATTGCGATGAACCTAATGAGAGGCATCTCCAAATCGTTCCGTTAGTGGCCACACTCAAGACATACGAAGACTATCAGAGTTTGAGAAACAAAGGGGACCCAAAAACCAAAGTGTCCGTCAATTTGCATGGAAGTTTGTCGATCCAAGCTATGCTAAAATTCAATAAGCCGATCAAAATTGTAAATTCATTGCTAGCCATGAGTCCCGAAGATTTGTCCGAACTACTCGAAGATCCCAAGGGCAGTAGGATCATAGATGCATTCATGGATAGTCAGTTCATCGGCGAAAAAAGTCGAGAAAAGCTTGCCAAGAATCTGAGAGGCTCATGGGCAAGACTAGCTTGCAGTACTCATGGCTCGAGGTGTCTGGATAAAGTATGGACTTGGGCTAAGACGAACCAACGGCAGATCATCATGGAAGAATTAGCCGAAGTAGGAGAATCACTTCGCTCCACGAATCCCGGACGAGTGATGTCGGCGAAGCTGAACGTTCCATTGTTTGCCAGGAGTAAAAAGGATTGGTCCGAAGCACAGGGTAAGGATGAAAAGACGAAGGCTCTATTCGCAGACATTATTGGCAGTGTGAAGAAGGAAAAGTCGTGAACACGTTTTATTAATTTAATAATGTAAAATCATACATAGCATTGAATCACGCAAATTTATTACAATTCGTAACGATTTTCATGCATTGTGTATATATTTACTCTGTATATACATGAAATTGTTAAAACTTACTTACAGCTCAACGAGAGTCAAGCCTACATATGTATAGAAATGTAAAAATGATTTTCTAGCTGTGAATTTGTTGTGAGAGAAATATATCAAATTTACTGAATAAATACATTTTATTTAAATATAAATCATAAAGTACCTATTTAATAGAGACAAATTACAGCGAAGTTTGGTACAGCAACGATCTAGATTCGAGGAAAAACGTTCTAACAAAGACGTCGCTTGTCCCGACTTGACTAGATTTAACTATTTGATATAATCTTATTTATTTTTTCATTCGTGACAGCGGTTTTATTCTTAAATCTACATTAACGTTCTGCGATTAGACGCACATTTCATATATATATGTTGAATTTTTGGTGCAAAAGTTTCAATAAATTATAAAATCAGCGTATAATATACATAACAATTAGTCAATAGTTAAGTTAGAAGAAAACACCTAAGAATTAATCAGAAAATATCCTCTTATTATCTCTGTACATCTATGATAGCTATTAAGCCTCATACGTTGACGTCATGAAAACCTTTGAAAAATGCGTTCGGGCAAGCAAAGGCAAAATGCACATATACACGCACACACACACACAGTTAGACACACACACACACAAACACACACACACACGACGCGCGCGTTAAACTTATCAATTGACTAGGATAAGATCGGTAAAATCGGTATCATCATGACCATCATCAATCGGTGCGTGTAAGAGTTATATCGAAAGTGTCTCCTCACCGAAACAAACATTCAATATCCACGAGCTACACAGCGTCTAACATCGAGAAAAAAAAGTCTGACTTCTTTCAAAGAAAGTGTAACAACAGGAAGAGCGAAACCGGCCTAATTTTTACAGAAGCTCGTGTCCTCTATAGACTATGTACACATAGACTCCAGCTTCGATCGAGTTACTTGGCGGTTCTCGGCGCCGATTTCGCCGGATCGGTAGCGTTATTCTCGCCGGTCGTCGGACTTGGCGTGGAAGATCGGTCGGGTTGAGCAGTAGTGCTAGCCGTGTTGCTGGTGGTTGTGGCGCACGTCGCGTGATGACCTCCGGCCTCCCAGTCGCGGTGTTGACAGAAGGAGCCGCAGTACCGAGCGACTCCGCAGCCTCCGCAGGTCTCGAGTGCCGGTCTGCCGCAGTTCCAGCAGCTCTGTAAATTTTTCCTTCTTTAAGAAAGCCACGCTATTTCGCGTAGGTATATGTATATACACGGCCGAGCTCGTACCGATCCCGAGTGCGGCTCCTTGTCCACGTCGTCGTTGGCACCGGTACCGGTCGCTCGAGCCGGTGTCGGTAGGAACGGAGCCGGCCGGCCGTGGTGACCTCGTGGTTGTTGATGGGTCAAGGGCAGGTTGTCCAGGTACCGACGACGCTCGCTCGCCCGGGATTCTGCCACGGCGACGGCTACCGCTCGCTGGACCTCCGCCATAGCGACTCGTTTGACTTCCTGCACGGCCTCCTCTGCAAGACGCCGATTTTCTCGGTTAGATCGCATAGCCAATATTACGCGCAATCGGAAAGCTCGACGACTCACCGGCTCTCCTCTTGACCTCGGCGACGCGGTCCTCCGTGGCGCGGATAGTCTGCGCGACGATTTCCCCGGAGAGCCTCTTGAAGCTGCCGTCCCTGTCCTGTCCGGGATTCTCGGGTGGCTGCTGTTGGGCTCCGTTGTTGGCCGTCGGTTGCGTTGCCCCGTTCGCGGATGCCACGACCGCCGCGGCAGGGCTCGTGCAACCGCGTTTCTGAAGGATCGCCAGCGCGCGCTTGGTCTTCTCCACCATCCCGAGGATGCAGTTGAGCATCACGTGGATGTTCTTCCACTCGTCATCGAGGCTGCTGCTCGCCGAGCCGTTCTGACTCGGTGCTGCGCGGCATCATCGACGTTAGAACCGAGAATATGTATAATCTAAAAAGATTCCGTATATAAGAAAACTCACGGTTCGCAGAGGCATGAGCGGCGACAGGCTGGTGCGACAGGTGTGCTGTGGCGCTCAGTGGCCCGTATCCGGGTATGCTGGTGGGTCCGTGTGCGTGACTCGATAGCGGGTGCGAGTACCAGCAGTTGTACAAGGTCGAGTCGCTGGCAGACGGGTGTTGTTGTTGTTGCTGGTGATGCGAAAGTTGGTGATGGTGGGATGCCGGTGGTTGTTGCTGCTGCTGCGGGTGGTGGTGCGGGTGTTGGGGGTGCGGGTGATGGGACCAGGGGTTGCTCGAGCGCTTTGGGTACGGCGGACCGTCGTCGAAGAGCCCACCCGCGTTTTCGTAGTACCTGCAGACAAGATTTTCTTCAAATCCAAATCCAGGATCGCGTCGATCCTACGCGCGGTATACGTATATAATATATGTATAATGTATGCGCACTGGCACATTAGCAGTAGCGCCACTGCCGGGGCACATATACGGCGCCGATAGGCACTTGAGCCGCAAGTTTGTGTACTTGGTTCTAGCTAGAAAGAGAGCGAAAGGGTGCGAGGGAGGGCCCGCTGTGTATGTGTGTGTACGAGAGAGGGTAAGGTGTGCCCCCCGCGCCCGCTGCGGTGATATATGGAAACGTCAGCGGCAGACATATCGAGAGGACTGTACGAGGCTGCTGCTGTGCAGTAGAGAGAGAGAGAGAGAGAGAGAGAAGAGAGAGGTCGAGGTATTATAGTGGGGATACGGTATTGCGGATGTGGCAGGAACAGCAGAGCCTTTCTCGCTCGCGCGCGCGCGCGTTTTGTCGCCTTCGCGGCTTGTCGCCTCTCTCTCTCTCTCTCTCTCTCTCTCTCTCACTGTTGGAGAGTATTATGCTGCGCGACCGAAAGCCCATTATGCATACGTGTGTGTGTGTGTGTGTGTGTGTGTATTTGTCGGATGGATTTTGAGAGCCCGTAGGATCGATTTGCCAAATTTTCACGACGTTACTCGCTCTATAATATTACAATCTTAACCGCGAGTCATTGAATTTTTTTTCTCCAAGTAGTAACAGTCGCGCTCGGATCGGACAAAACCGCAACGAATTCCCGCATATATATGTGGAGCGAGGACCGATACGCGCATCGCTATATCTCGCACCTGTGCGAGTGGCCGTCGGCCAAGATTTTTCGCGGAGCTATATACACGGTACTGCGGCTTGGCAGAGCTTGCGGCCGTGCGTTAACGCGGCGGCGCGCAACTCGATCTCTTTCCGGCCTGAATTATCGCGCGTGTGTGTCTCATCAGGCTCTGCGTACGCCCCCGCCTTTGTAATTTACGGTATGGTCGGCCAGCCGCAGCTGCGCGAGCGAGCGATTGGTCAATTAGCGAAAAATATAATTACAGAAAGTCAAAGTGTATGTATAGTAAACTGCGCTATCCGCAAGAGAAATAGAGAGAGTAGAAGGATAGAGAGAGAGAGAGAGAGAGAGAGAGCGATAAAATTGAAATATGAATCGAGCCGCCGACGCGTCGCCGTTGTAGACTCGGGGATGGGCTATAATTATAAAACGCAGCACCAAGCCGGCATTGTCCTCGCTCGATTGCATGTATATATATATATATATATAGGAGAAGAACTCACATTGCATCGGAGGCCCTCCTCTTGGCAGCAACCCCGATTCCAAATCCAAGATGCGGCGGGCCAGCGGCAACGGGATGCATCGCGCTGGGCCTCATGGCGTAATGTTGCGTCAAAGTTGAATGTCCCGCGGCGAGCACGTGCTCGGTTCCAAATGGATCCTCGGCCGTTCCGCCGGTGCTACCGCCGATAGAAGCGCCGGCAGACACGAGACCCACGGCCTCGAGCACCGCCGGCTCGTTAGAACGCAGGTACTGGCCGCACGTCTGCGAATCAGAGACGTATCCGTATGATACACACATATATATATATATATATATTCACATATATATATATATACGTGTACATATGCTATGCCAACTGTGGGGGGTATCGTTCGCCGACACTTGTTCACACATATTGGGTGATGTACATTTTTTTTGTTAATCGAGAACCCGAGAATTAGACCAAGCGCTCGTAATTTGCATGGAAATTCATTCGTGTAAACACACACCCCTCGATTCGTTTGCACAACTGGATTATACGCGAACGCGTTCGGTCCGTTCGAGCGCGAGAATAATTTGGTTTCCATTTTTTTCTTTACGCGCACGTCACGCGCGGATATATCTATATAATATACATACATAAGAAAAAAGAAAAACGAAATATAAGAAAACGAAATTTTCATAAAAAAAACTCGTCGTAAAAGCTCAGCTCTACTCTCGACTCCACAGCACAGTGCGCCGCGGGAGACCAATCAGTTTCGTTTTTAATATTCGCAGGCTGCAGGTACTTTATCGTCGTCGTCGTCCTCGTCTTGGCCCGTTTGCTCCTTGTTCCTTTCTTAATACTCGTTCGGCCTGCCAGAGCGCGATTTATCGCTTCTAATTCAATATCGAGCCTGCTGCTGCTGTACTGCAGCTATACCACTGCGCCGCGCGTGCTGCAGCCGGTGGCAATTAACGTCCCGAGCGAGAGAGAGAGAGAGAGAAGCTAATCGATACATGCTCGCAGAGTTGGTAATAAGACGTGCGTAGAGCTGGAACGACCGAAAGTTTTTATTGATCGCGAACGAAAAAAATCAAGAAACTTTGTTATGTACATCAGTCGAGTATGCAAAAACGCATATATATACCTATATATATCGTATCGCAGCTAGAGGGGACAGCTGCGAAAACGCAGCCGCGAGATAAGCCATCGTCGTAAAAAAGAAAAATATAAAACATCCGAAAACTCCGTTGACGCGATGCAGCTCGCGAAAATGTAAATGCGCTCGCTATTAATTTGCAATTCGTTATACCTCCGCGTCGAGTCTCGAGACGCCGGGCAACAGCTGGCCGACGTCGTCGTCGTTCTTCGGCCCCGTGATGTATATCTACAATTTCACTGGGGAAACAGCTTTCCCAGTCGTTTCGCTCGATATATTATATTACTTTAAATACTATTTTTCTTCGAGAGTATATTTTCAAAATTTTATTCCCAATTTTTTCATCTTCGGCACAGTCGCGAGAGCTTTCCGCCTTTCCGTATATACGTATATATAATTCAGAGCGCGATGTAATATGCGCGGAATAAGGCTACTGGGTAAACTCGAGGCTGTTTACGCGTCGGCACGTTCAGCCCGCGGTCGATTAACGAGTGAACGCTCTCGAGTTTGCGCATGTACAATAGATTTACGAGTTGAGTTCGAAATGTTGGCGCCTTTTTTTTTCTAATTCGTCAACTAATTCACTTTATATTTATACATGCTTCTTATCTCCGGCGCTGTAACGCCACTGAGCGGTTTGATTTATGCCCGAGCTACTCGCATGGAATCCCGTGTCTGAGCTGCGACGATACCCTCTTCGCTGCGAGGTGGAATGCGAAAAAAATGATCGCGAAGCAATCTTTCAACCGTCGAAACGGTACCGTCGCTTTTGGCCCATATACCTCCTAAAATCTCAAGCGTGTCCGTTGCTTCGAGAATAATTTATTTTTCAATAATAAATCCCGCAAGATTACGAAATCAGGCCTCCGCAAGTGCATTCGGCTTTGTTTCGCTCGGCTCGCTTGATTTATGCGAGCCCTCGTGCCTCGACGAGCGTATATATAACAAAGCATAGGTATATATATATATATATATATATATATATATATATCGGAAGCACTTGCGGGTCAGCCGCGATATCAGTTTTATGCCGCGGAGAAAAAAAAGAGAGAGAATGACAAATTTTATCGCCGATAAATCTCCATTGTTCAAGTGCTGGACACGGAGTTCCTCTCGATCGTTACTCCAGATATATATATATATATATATATATATATATATGTGTGTGTGTGTGTATTAGACTCACCTGATTGTCAGCTCGAGCAGCAGCGCTTAAATCGCGCTGTAACGACGGCAGAGTGTGCTTCAGGTAGGGGAGAACGAATCCGCGTAGGGGAAAGTTCGTCGCCTCTTGCAGCGCCGAGTGAAATTCCTCGGCCGTCATAGATCCGCTCTGAGGTTTCACAATGCGAGCGTATAATTAGTCGAAGCTTTTATATAACAAAGATTATGCGATATATACAAGAGACTCACCAGGAGGCCGAGTACGAGTGTCCTCACGGTGTCCCCTGTGTCCGGGGATATGTCCATGGCGAACTGCACGAGTGTCCCGAGAAGCCTCTTGAGCTTTCCGTGAGCCCCGAATATACCGGATATACATCGTCCTCCGTTTGCCTCGAGTTTCGGCTCATCCTGAGTCTGTCGTACGTCGTCCTGCGTCTCGGTCTTGAGAGTCTGCAGAGGAGGGCAGTCGTCGCTGTCGGGCGATCGGGCCGACGAGGACGATGCTGCGCGCGCTTGAAGCTTCTGCTGCTGCTGGTTGTAGTGGGAACCCGGGGAGGAGGACGGCGACGGGGACGAGGAACCTCGGCTCTCCGTACCGTTCGCGTCCTCGCGAGGTGGTACCTTGTCTCGGGACACCGCTGTGAGGAATAGATCGTAAAATTTTTGCGTTAAAATTTCGCGCAAAATGTGCGCGCATTTTTCTCGAATAAAGCTTTGTTTGCAGGAATTTCAATTTTACGACTTGACGGTCGAAGTGACGCGCGCGTGCGTGTACACGCGTCGCTCGCAGGCATGTAGCTTTTTTTCCAGAGAGTTTCATCAGGTCGGAAACGATAAAGGAGCTCTCTCTCCTAGAGAGTTGAGAAAGCTGCGCTGCGTGCGCCAGCCGGAGTGTATATATATATATATAGACTCTATATATATATATACATATATATATATATATATAGAGAGAGAGAGATGCTCTCGTGTCACAGCCACCTGACGCCAGCAGGTAATTACCCGCTACCTGTGTAGAGAGAGGGAGAGCGAAAGCTGCAGACTTTGAATTTTCATCAGAGGAAAACTCGGCTATACGCATGTATACATATAAGCTTTATCCTAATCAAATCGCCGTAAGAGAATACGGCTCGTTTTTTTCTTCCTTTTTATTGGAAGAAGTAAGGAGATCTCGCGAGCATATTCGCGGAGAAGCTGGTGACGGAAACGGTAGTCCCGCTGTTGCCGGCGCTGATGCTGCCGTCCCTTCGACCAGCTGTTACTCATCCCCCCGCGCAGCGACGCTCCGTCGCTGAGAGTTTTACGTACGCGAGCGCGGATACGATAATAAGACTGCGGAGTAGTATATTTTTTTTTAGATTTTCCACTGCTCACGCGTGGATCGTCGGAGAAAAACAGTTTGGCACTTCTCATCCTCGTAAAGTAAGCACACCAAACTCGGGACAATAATTTTCCAGCAAAAAACACAATGAGAAGAGCAAAAAGCTCGGAAAAGCTCCGGAACGGTTGAGCGCCACTGCGCAGGCAAATAAGTACGCTGGGACTCAGCTGTCGCCTCCTAATTGCCGGGACAATGCAACAGATGGCTTTGATCGCGATTCCTCCCCGCTCGCGCGCCGCGTCCACCCCCTCTTCTCGCGCGCGCGCGGCTTCCGCTCTTATTCTTCTCTTCCGCTATTGCGCGCGAGAAAGTCAATCTTTCGTTCGAGAAGAGCATCGAAAGAGGATAAGGAAATTCCGTATAAGGGACGCACAGCTGGCATTCCCTCGATTTTAATAAACGAAAAGTTCGCCTCGAAAAGACATATATATATATATATATATATATATTCGCTGCACACGTACCGTCGTCGCATAAAACGTCTCGAATATACGCCCCCGTTAAAACGGCCGTATAAGCCTCGCGTGTCTCTCGCTCGACCGCGAAATAGCTGAACCGAACTCTACCCCTCCTTCCCTGACCAAAAATCAAGTCCTGTATATACGACACGGGCGCAGGGCTGCATGCAGGAAGGAAAGTGCATGCACACCTCTCCTCCGCGAGATATCAGCGGTGAACAGTAGGGTGGCCTCTACGGAAAGTGTCGGACGTGTCTTATCGCGTCCGCTCCAGGCGCCGTTCGCTGCGGGTATAAAGAGAGCTGCTCCGCTCGGGTGTTTCGCGCCGTTAAAAAACAAGGGCTACGTTTTCGTTGGCGTTGCTTTTTATTCCTTCTCGAATCGGACAGAAGAAAACAGGAGGCTCGATTCGTAAGCCGTTATCTCTCGCTGCCGCCCGTATATTAAATTATAATCCGCATCTCTAATCAACGCGAGCGCTCTCGTTATACGCATATATATATATATATATATACACATACGCCGCGGGCAAAAGACGTCCTCGCTGCGTGTTTTGCGCCTGCATCAGCTGCGAGCGCTCTGCGGGCTTTCGTCGGGCCAGATAAGCCCGATCGTGAGCCGCCTGCGCGATTCCAAACTCGACGAGAGAAAGAGATGATCCTCGTGTCTGCATATACGGGCGCCCACATCGTGCGCGCGCGCGATTCTAAGTCTCTTTCTCGCGGATCGTTCGACTGTGATGGGGAGCCGTATAGACGGGCGCCGAAAATTCACGAGGAGAATTTTCGAGCCCGCTTGTATACGCGCGCAGCGAAGAATTTATAACGACGCGAGGGATGATTTTTCTCGGGGGGTCATGTGGGCGATCGTGGAATGTTTTTCGGGGACTATAATTTTGTGCGAATATTGTACTCTTTGATTTCGCTATACGTGGATATACGCATATGTATACAAAATAAGAAATCTCCGTAAAACAAAGCTCACCCTTGGCCCTGGCGCCACTCTTGAGATCCAGATCGACCGGCTCGACGACTGCCTGCACTGCACCAGTTGGCGCCGGCGTCAGTTCGGCACAGCCACTGCTTATCGTGATCGTAGCGATGGCGCCTATCGCCAAGCTTCTCGTCGGCGGTGGCGAGACGTTACTGTTCGTCTGTAAAGCTCCAGCGGCAGCACAGTCCTTCGCCTCTTCCTTCACCTTGATCCTGTGGAGGACCGATGCCGGCGCTCCGCTGCTCGTCGCGACTCCGCCGCCCTCCACCTTCATCCTGTAATATACATTATTTCGCGTTATATCGATTCGGACACAACATTAGCCGCGCAGCCGAAAAAGAAAGCTCGGAGAAAAGCGGCACTGCCGCGCGATTTGAATTTGATCGATTCCAGCGGAATAAGCAGACACATACAGATTTCGCCTACTACGTGACCGCGTCTCGCGCGATTCGTGTCCTGCATGCCGATTGCCCTTTTAACGACGCGCAGCCGAGCGTTTTCCCATTAGTTTTCGCAACGGCGCCCGGCTATATGTATAATGAGCGTCACGCGCTGTAATTCCGTCGAGCTTTCTTTCCTCCCATCGTAACGCAGCAATTATCAAACTATAGATTATATAAATAGATGTACTCGTCGCGGGTATCAAATTTCACGGTATGCGCCCTCCTCGCCGCGACACCCGCGCGCTCGATTTGGCGGCAACGTCGGGCCAGACAATAAAAACCAGAGATATTCGCGCGACCGCGCGGCTTTGGTAACTGTATATATATATATATATATATATATACACGCTATTACGCGCATCGACGAGTCGCTGCTTTACGTCCATCGGTCGGCTCGCCGCGCGCGGGAAATAACGCAGGCGCTGCCGAAATCGCTGGAGCTTTTTGTTGTCGCAGCTGCTGCAGAGGAGCCTAGACAGTGACGGTATGCAGACGCCTTGGTCTTGTATATAGGAGAAAGAGCGCGAAAAACGCTGGTAGAGCGCAAGTTTTTTTTTTGGAACGGGGTATCGTGGTGTCGCGCTGACGTAAAAGCTCGGTTTTATTCAACTTTTTTTTCCATCGCGAGTCCGATCCAGCTCGAGCGTTGCGCTATATACTCTTGAGAAGTGCGGAAATTTTGAAAAGCCAGCGCGGTATTTCAGGTATATAGCTCATAACCGAGAGAAGACAAACGAGCCGCGCGTCACTCGTTAAGACGCTTAGTTGGGTAAACAAGCGCGTCCGAAAGTGATATACGTGCCGCGACGGAAAATCCGCGGCTTTTCCTCTCACGCTCTCCCGCCATATTCGCAGCCAAAACCACACAAATTTACCCCGGCTCGATCATTTTACATTTAATGAGAAAAAGGAAAAAGAGATTATGCATATATACATATATATTTCGATCGCCATATAGCTTATCCTGCGCGCGGTAATTAGAAAAGTTGGAAGGAAGGCGCGCGACACAGCCCTTTCCCGCTCTCCCAATACAGCCCCGTATATGCAAAATTCTATATCTATACAGAATGTGAGAGAGAGAGAGAGCCGCGGAGAGATTGCAATATCGTCCGCGTGACTCATTCGGAGGAGGGTGAGAGGCAGCAGCGGCGGCGGCTGTGCCATGTGCGCCTGAGCGCGCACATACTTATACGCTGTCAGGATCCAGATGTGGCCGCTGACTTACGAAATCCCAGCTGTGTGGAGATGAAACAAAAAAAAAAGAGTAGAATAGAAAGCGTCTTCACAAGAGAGAGAGAGAGGGTGAATCGATGCGGAGACTGGTGCCGGTGATCTGTCTTCATCAGAGAGGTTATTAGCATTTTTTAATCGACGCGAGCTGCTGCTGCTGCGAGATATATTGACGCTTTCCTCTTGATTGCACTTGCACGGTTGTATTACTCGGCTCGGACTTTTCGGATTGATTAATTCCGAAGAAAGTATGGACTTTGCGCGGGTTGATTCAAAATATTTTTTATTGCTACAGTTTAACAATGCGATTTTATTTTGTTAACTCATCGAGGACAACGTCTGGCGCAAGTGTCTGACGGCGCGCACGTGCTGTTTGTATTTTCTTTCTTTTTTTTTTCAAGGCAACTGAGTCAACTCGAGTCCCGTAAAACGTATGGCTGTATAAATATGCGAGGTAAAAATTGCTTCTTCATTCTCGCGAGCTTTGCGACGAAATCTACTTTCAAGCTGATTATGCGTATTGTAAAAGGAACGTGCGTCTAACGTCATCGCGACGATAACGAGCAGCACCGCGTGTGCTTTCGGTAAATTCAAGCTGTTCGCAGCTGATCAATGGTCTCCCTCTTCTTTCGAACGTATATCGATATAAAGAAATAGACAAGAAAAATCGCGCAAACAATAACACGCGCCTAGACCAGCTGTTATCGTCACGCCGATCACAAAGCCTCCCATTCACGCTGTGTACGTATATGGAAGAGTCGCGCGAAATCGTCAATCCCCTCCTTGGGAATAAAAAAAAGTTGGCCATCACCGAAAGCGTGCCGAAAATATAATCGCGAATCGATAGAACTGCAGCCCAGTCCCCCTAACCCTCTTGAAGAGGCACACAGAGAGCAGCCTCTCGAGCTGCTGCAGCCGGCGGAACAGCCTGGCTTATGTTTATACATATGTCCCGCACATGGCACACGCTGAAATTTCCAATATTAGAACGGAGCGCGAGACAGAGGCCAGATGTCTACCTCCTCTCTCTGTCTCTCTCTCTCTCTCTCTCTCTCTCGCATCTGACTATACTATAGGTACACACATACACACACAGCGTCGCTTTATGCTGCGGTAGGCCGGGTTCATTATAAAAATGTCACGCACAGTCGCGCTTTGAGATGGCTTTTATATCTGCGGCTGATGATGATTCGCCGCCCGCACGTGCTGCTGCTGCTGCTGCAGTGTGTTTGTTCCGCGATGGGCTAATGCAGGTGTATACACCTGCTATTATGCAAGTTTTTTCACCGGAATCCCTCGCATTTCGAGCTTTTTATTATCACGTTACAGTATACACGCATATAATACCGCGTATACTGGCCCCCCGTATGTATGTATAATACTACATAACGCGATTGTTTTATTGAGATTTCGGGCATTGTTTGGACGCGGAGCTTTTGATGTCGTATATACTTTTTGATATGCGGACGCCTGCTGATGGCACGATTACGCGAGAGCTTCGCATTATACGCCGGTTATCTCGCGCTGCGCGTTTTTTTTTGCATATATCTATAATTTCGGTTCTTTGTACATATACAATAATAATGTAGAACAAAAGCGCGCTTATAACAGAGATAATTATTATTTCCATTCACGGATATATAGATCGCACGTGGAGCGCTCGATCTGCCTATATATATACACAGACTTTGTTTGAAAAATTTGTTTGATCATCTATGCAAAATCGCTCGGCAAATTAGTTCGGTTATCTGCTGCGCAGGTGTGTCTCTCTCTTGCGCGCGCGCCAAGTTATATACGACTCCGGAATAAAACTCTCTCGCTTTATACATTCGAACTTTCGGACTCTGAATTTTTCTTTTTTATTGCCAATTGTAAAATCCCCCCCCCCCCTGGGGGAAAATTCAATTAAGCTTCCGGGTGCAGCGCCGGAAATTTCGAGGAAGGGAAAAAACCGCGCGCGCATCGAAGAAGACAATGATGCGCGCGCGAAAGTTTTCACAAGTGCCGTCTCTGCGGATGACGTCGTTTCCCCTCATCCGCCGACGAGGAGCTTATTCTCGCGGCGGCTCACCTCGGGGAAATTGTTTAAGCGAACGATGAATTGTGCAGTTATATTCGACGGTTTTGTCGGTTTTCGCGAATGATCGCGGCGTCGCCGGCGGCGGTATAGCTTCTGGCTCCGATGTCAATCAATCGCGCTTCAACGGCAGACTCCGCGGCTCGCGGTGCTGCTGCTACTGGGTATACATCGCATTTATAACGGCGGTCTCTCTCTCTCTACATATAGTAGTATATATATATATATATATATATATATATATATATATATATACATAAAAAAATCAGTCGAGCGCGTTTCACCCCGGGCTGAGGTCAGCAGTCGTTTGCGGCTTTCGTAGTTAAACAGCATTTGCGTTCGAGGTGTGTGGGGCTTATGTATACATACATATATAAGACCGAGTTCGATTGGAGATATTTGCATCGAAGAAATTCAAAGTCCCCGCGTAAATCGAAATAAGCGCGCAGCTGAATAATAGCGGTTCTCCCGAGATTTAGCCGCGACTACGACGACGACGACGACCCCCCGCGCGAGCAATATCGAAGGAAGGAAGGAAGTTCGCATCAGGTGCGCCGAGTGCAGATGGTCCGTCAGCTTCAGCCGGCTGCAGCCTGGAAATCGCTGCTATGCGGCTCTCTGTGTATGTGTACAGAGAGCGAGCTGGAACGAACTATTACACGGCGCAGCTGCAGCAGCGCTATATATATATACCGTTGTACGATCACTTCCTCCGCGCGGCGAGTTGTACTTTGCGTTTATACTCCAGCTGGACACCCGCGATCGTTTCTTATTTATTTATTTTTTTTAAATATAGACGCAGCGATTTCAATTTTACTTCAGAAAAGAGCAAAATTTCAAACCAAACAAAAACATACACCGCTTCGTTTAAAGCACTCGCAAGCTCAGAGAGATAGAGATTCAATCTATTTTTCCGAAACTTCAAAAACATTGCTTGCGCGCGCTCTGCGCCCCGGGCACTCTTCTCTATCTCATTTTAATCCGATGCTCATTTGAAACTTTTATCTCACTGGCGCACATGCACACATCCACCCACGCATCAACAAAATAAACGCGCGACGTGACGTGCAGCGCACCGCAAGCTACTACCTGCCAGGTGCGCGCATTCCTCTCTCTCTCTGCTCACGGGAATACACATATATAGAATGTCTGTGTGTCCCGAGTCTTGATTCCCTTTGAACCGCGAGGGAAGCTGCCCGCAACACCTGACGGACGCGCGCACACGTATATATACACATATATGTAATACCTAACCCCATCGCTATACATGCGCATGTGTGTGTGTGTGTGTGTATATACTCTCGAGAGAAACTCGCTATAGAGAAAGAGAAGGATCGTAAAGCGAGAGGGAGAAAGATTAATAATATAGGAAAGCCAAAGCCAGGCGCGCGCGCTCGAGCTTTCCGCGCGCGCTCTTCTGTTGCCAACAGTTAATCGATATAATACTTCGGCTACAACACGCGCGCCAAAGCTCTTTATGTGTGCTCACCGCTGCTGCTGCTGCTGCTGCTGCTGCGCGAATTTGCGGGCTTTCATTCATCGATGCGGTTGAGAGCTGCTCGCGCTCCGATGTTGCGGGAATCGACGGATGTGTCGTAAAATAATTGCGCGCGTGGGCGGACGACAAAAATGTATAGTAATAATAACGATGATCTCTCGACCGCTGATCGTTCTCCGGTTGGGAAGAAATCGTTGCGAGTTATTATGTGTGTTTTTTATAAGCTCGTCGCGATTTCCGTTATATTTGCCGATAATTAAACGGAAACAGCCGCGAAACCCGAGTAGCGAGAGGAATAAGCTCTCGCGTTGAAATAAATGGGCGGCGGGAAAGCCGAGAGAACTGATTATCGGCGAATATCGTGTGCGAAGGGATGCAGCTGACGGTTTTCGCATGCCGCCGGCACGGCACCCTTATTCTTCGACGCCCTCGAGTTCTCAACGGAGTTTCCAAGTTTCGCGCATAGACGCTCTGTATATAGCTTTAGATATATATATAGCCACAATTTTTTTCGCGTGTAATATAGTCTACGGGTATATGGAGTTTGCATATTTTTCTTCTTTAAGGATTAAATACCTAACTGATGGTGCTGGATTGGCTCCGCACTCTCAGAATTTAATCCTTTTGTAGCGCATCCCATATGCCTAAAGCCGTACCACCCTCTGTCGGTGCTCTAAATTTTCATCGGCATGAGTGTACATACAAAAGTCCTGCCGATTCGTCTCGTTTTTCACGAGGCTTATACGCACACGCAGCCCTTTGCTCCAGTCCTGAGAGACGACGCGCGTTTGAACGAAGCATGTGCGCGCGTACATAGTGCGGGGATGTGTCTCTCGGGGACATGTGCGCGCGTGTCTATATGCAACAACCAGTCGCTCCCACACCCCTTCCGGCCCGTTTCGAGCAGCATGTTGATCTCGTCGTTATATTGACGCTGATTTGACGAGAGTTTGGGGGGAGTTTTTGCGCTTGCGGAGTGTAATTCTTTGATGGACCACTCTGATGTTTCATTTCGATGCTGATGGATCTTGCTTTCTCGAGCTTTCGTCTGCTTTATTTGTACATTGTACGCTCGTCTTCGACTTTTTGTAGATTGAGAAAGAAATCCACACACATATATATATATATATATATATATATATATATATATAGTAGCGATTGCTATACGGCAAAGTGAACTGAAATATCGTAACCATTGCATAAATTGTATAGTGAATGTAACCATAGTTTAGTAATTTTTGCTATATTTTTATAGAAAATTTTTCCTCTTATCCTGCATGGTATATCTATAGTACGGTGTTGCAGTTTGCTCTGCCATAAATTATAGCATAACTTTTACTATCTTAGTTTAGTAGTGTTTACTAAATTATATTTAGTACCGTTTAGGATACAATGTTCTTTTTTTACGTCCCAAAAAGCCTAGTATTATAAAAGTAACTATTTAAATATAATAAATGTGTTGGTATAACGGTTAAAATATTAAAGTACCTTGTGGATCGATAATAAAAATTGTATAAATATACGTTATGTTCAAATATATACTCAGAGACCAATAATTGAATGATCGATACGTCCACCATTCATCCACGCGCGACAAGTGCAAATGCAGCCAACAATAAAAACAAAATATAAACAATGACAGCTGCAAGTGACGCGCAATACTCGATGAAATAAAAAAATCTCACGCTTCGCACTCACCTTCGACAATGAACAATCTTCAACAGCTCTGAAAAACAGCGCAACTCTCGCGTTCTCGTACCGTCAATGCATCGAGTTCGTCCAACATCCTCGTAAGTACGTGAAAACAAAACTCAGAACGAAACTTAGCCACAGCTTTCAGCGCGAGCGATCCTCGATCACCGCGAACAAAAGAAATTCCCAAACGATCGTCGCGCAAGTGTAAGCAGCGTTTACCCAGGTGCTGCGTACACCTGCGACCTTTCCTCCTTTACCGAAAAAACGAATGATTCCAAAGAAGAATACACAGCGCCGCAACTCTCTCGAGCTGAGGCTCGCGCGGCTGCCGGCGGCCGACTGAGCTACGCGCCAGAGCAGCAGCAGCATGCGGACAGAGAGAAGAGAGAGAGAGAGAGAGAGGGACGTCTACCCCCGTCGCGAGCAGCAGCAGAACGCGGGCCACACACGAAATGCGCGCTATACTGCAGCAGCAGCTCTCGGGTATAATAGAAACCGCGAGACGGGCGGGCTTCTGCTGACGGCATGCTGCAAGCTCTCGTGAGAGAGGGAGAGAGGAGCTTGTCTGATGGCGAGCGCTTCTGGTTTTGCCTTTGCGAGCCAGCGAGCTCTTGTCTTTTCTGATGATTGACGTTGGTTTCTCTTGCGCGGATTTTTCTTTTTTGCCTTTGGCTGATCGATCGATTATCGGTCGGGGTTTTGTATATAATAACGCTATGGGTTGGCAGCTTTACGCGCTAAGTGAAAAATCAACGAACGATAGAATAACTCCCAGAGCTTGAATCCGCTAACAAAATAATATAGATACTTAATAAGACGGGATATAGCAAAACAATATGTGTATGAGAAACTCGATTTACGCTCATCCGACGGAAAGCCCGCCAGTTTCAACGGCTTCGGGTGAATTTTTAAGACTACTCCCCGTATGCACAATAGACCTCGCTCTTCTATTCAATAAGGAAATAGGAAGTTTCGGTCATTCGATTTCGAAGCGAGAAGCGAGCTAAGTGGGGGGATCGGAGAGGCGAGAAAACTCGAGCCTATTCGCAAATACCGTACAAACGCCGTGTACGTGCTCCTGACGCGCCGATATATAATATTCCGCAGGAAGAAAAGCTCTGCTTCTGAAGCTGAGGAATAGCTCGGGCTGCTGCTATACTGCTCTCACGTGCAGCGATCTTTCCTTTTGCGCACTTTCCAGCACCCGTAAGATACTGTATATAAAATACTATCCTTATATACCTATACATGGCGAAATTTTAAAAATGCACCGTCGAAGTTCCCATAATCTCCAAAAAAAATGTATTTTGGACTTCCGAGTTTTATGCGATGATGAATGAATGAATGAATGAATGAATGAATGAATATTGTTTGCATAATAAAAAATAAGTAATGCAGAATGTTTTTCTTTATTTTTAGTACATAAAACAAGATTGTAATTATTCAAAAGCCGGAGATTTATCGAAATCAGAAATTAATTTCGACCAGGGCTTCGATTGTGTGCTTTTGACAGCTTTTTGATGTGTGTGTTTAAATATATTTTTGCTGCGTATATAGACGCTGTTCGTTCTTTTGCCTGTTCTTTTTTACACGTTACAATGCGTCACCATTTCAATATTTTAAACCTGCTAACACGAAGCCTGTAAGGTTTCCCGAGTTGTTATCGCTTCCAGCCATTCAAATTCCAAAAATCTCACTTAATCCTCCCCCATACGTTATTTGCAAATCACTGTACTTCAAAAGTTATTTCGAATCGCAATCTATATATGTATATATATATATATTGAAATGGCAATAAATTGAATTACTCGAAACATTTTTATTAAAGAAACCCGCTGCCAATTCATTATCTTCTTTCTCAATTATACAAGGTACACAGTAGGATGAGAAAAAAAAATTTGATCTACTATATTTTTTTAACCATCACGTTTCATAAGCTACAAAAAGCACTTAGCCGTAGTATTCTACATATCTATATTTTCTCAAAATTTTAAGTTAATTTAAGCCTTTTTACTTGCGTAAACGTTGGACATAGAAAACTGACTTTTTTTGATTTTCGATTTTTTACTCTAAGACTAATCGATGGATCAACTTTAAATTCATAAATCATAAGTACTGTTATTATACATAGTCATGAATTTTCAATGGTCTATATCAATTCTTTTGGAAATATAAGAATTTGGCAAAAAAGTTTTATTAAATATCACAATAACCATTAATGTAATTTTTGTATAATGTAGGTATTTTTAGACACAATTATTTTATCATAGAAAAAAAATTAAAAATTAAAATTTTGGTCAGTCGAAAATTTACCATAAAACAAAAACAGCATAATCGACCCAAATAAGGTTACTTTTTCCGGTATAATTCCGAAGATATCACACACATCCATACAGACATTTTCTAAAAATACTTGGTTCGAACTTCTAACCCACCAAAACGTATTTTCTAGAAGTATTAACGAAACTGAAAATTTTACTATTACAAAGCTTCCTCCAGGAGGAAGCAAAATAAAATTTGATTTTTTTAAATAGCATTTTATAAATTGATACAAATACAAGGCTGCCTCAAGAAGAGAGCAAAATGCAGATGATGAATATTCCTGTAGGCTGAAAATGAATATGTTTTGTATTGTCTTTAAAAATATAATATTTATAAAAGGGTATGTGTGTATATATATATTTCGTTTACAAAATATATGCTTCTTTAAATTCAGCTTTGTAGAAAAATATTGTAGTGTGCATCATAGCCAAGTGTATTGACTTTTAAAGTTCTTTTAATACTCGACTTAATACCTGCTGCTTATGCCACGGATAAGAATACAGTAAAATACGATACAGTAGTTTTAATTAACTGAAATACAAAGGCTATTTTTATCGACAGTGAAACTATGAAATGACGGTAAATTTTAAGAGGTACAAATATTAAATCTTACTATTCCAAAGCTTTCCATGCACAAAATTGATAGTTTTCCAGCAGTCAATCGACACGGTTCCAGAGCTCGGGCCATTATTATCTTTATAAAAGCTCTTGCACTAGTGGAAACAACATACCATTTACTGCAGTAACTATCAAAGATAATGATATAGTAAATACATATTCAAGGTGTAAATAAAAATATCATCTATCATTTTATGGGTTGTATATTTTACTTACGCAGATAAGAAGACGTCTTCACTGCTATCAATAATTTTCTGGCCGACATAATTAAGATATAACAAATGAATAATGAGACCAATAAAAAAGGCTGTAATGCGTATAAACTTGTAATAGTCTTCGTGAATGTAAAGTAACTAAAATCATGATGATATTTAAATACTTTTATATAATCAAAACAATTCATTATGCATGTCTGAAAAGAGTTACTTACGTAAACAGCCGAAAGAGCTAATCCAACAACACTCATACTGTTTACTATAAGAAAAGAAAGATTGAATGAATCTTCCAGCAAACCGGAGCATCTAAATACAACATGTTATGCATGAAAAAGAAATATTTTATGATATCAAAACTGATTTCAATGAATTTCCTTACGTTAAACAGTTGTTGTGAAAGATAACCACCTCACGCAATTCAGCTTCATCCATCACTTTTGTTACTTTATGGGCATAGTGACTTTCTTTTTTAGATGTGTCTAATCTGTGACTGTGAATATCAACATTTTTTTTGAGTTTTCATATTCCATTGATTTCATTAATATCAACACAAAAATGTTGTTTTTCACAAGGTAAATTGTTTACCAAATAATTGCGAATAAGCCGCACGTATGCTGAACGCTCATGACAAATGTAGTATCCAGACCACAAAACAAGAAGGCGCAGGATATATAGACAAATGCTATATGAAAGCAAGATGTATAATGATAATCAGCTTGATCAAAAAGTATGTAGTCGGCGTAAAACGGCATTAATAATGGTCTACTGTCGTTTAGGGGTAATACCACATCGAGAAAGTATGGAATGAATGGCATCATTGTGTATATGATCCATGCAAACCATATGTAAACTAAAATTGTGAGACTACTCAAGATGAGTTTTCAAAATGTAAATGTATAAGATATCGTTTACCTACTTTGATAGAATGTTATTAAAAACTTTCCTTCATCTGAATACTTCGTTAATATTGACCTTTCCGTAGTATCGGTAATTTGATGCCAATCAGAAGCTATTTGTTCAAACAATCGGATCATCTAAAAAAAGTTAATAATATTACAAACAAACAACAAAATGTGAGACAATCATTATTTCTTTAAATTTTTGACATACTTGCTGTGAACTTATGTATGTAATGATATATTTAGCACAGCATCCAATAGTAAACATGATTGATACAGAGCTCTCGAAAGTAACCTCAAAACTTTTCAACCACATCTTACACAATAGTGAAGTCTGTTAAAACAATTATCATACTTTAATATGACAAAGCTTTATTTAGAAGAACTTCTGTTATCCGCTTCCTGATTTTTATTTGGAAGGTGTTGAGGTGAAATTATTCACTGCAGATTAATTTGGTCCGATAGTGTAGACCAGAATTTATTCTGCCGACGTTTCGAACACTTATTGTGTTTCTTTTCGGGGCCCAAACGAACAAAATTCGCCGATTGTCTGAGTCTAGTTAACATAAAAAATTACGGAAAGGGATGGGAGGTCAAACCGCACCACGTAAGTGCTAATGATGTTGAACAGCAGAATATAGCTTCAGAACTATGAATCTCCGAGCCAGACAGTTTGGTCCCCGAAGAGGAATACAATAAGTGTTCGCAACGCTGGCAGAATTAATTCTGGTCCACACCATCGGATCAAATTAATCCGCAGTGAATAATTTCACCTCACACCTTCCAAATGACAACGCTTTGTTAGTGCTTAACTTTTTGATGTAACAAAATCACGTAAGTATCTACTTTGTCGTGTGATACTATCCATCCGTTCTCTGTCGAGAAAGTTACATAATTTCATGTTGTGATTTTATTACATGTGATTGATGATATTCAATTTATATTTCATTATTTTGCACATTCAGAAACTCACCATTGGAATGGCTAAAGATATGTTGACTATAAAAAAAAATGCTCCACCAATTCTTCTTTGCATGTTCGTTTGATAAGGCCATAGTCCTATACTACTTAAAAACCATTTGCAACTTTTATAATATACACCATCGAATATATCCTTTTTGGAGATTGAAGTGTTCATGCTGAACTAACTAAGTTATTAAATTAACTCTAAGTCGCTATATATGTCAATTAATATTAATGAAAAATTCTCATCAAATTGCAAATACAGTTTTTTAGCACATGAAATAATTTTAATTGTAACTGTAGTAAAAAAATATGTCAAACGTATCTATAATGCATTTTGAAATAATTTTAAGAATCAAATGTTCTTGACGATGCTCATTAATCATTTAGATAATAATAGAGGGACTTTGTTTCATCAATAATCACGTAAATTGTTCTATAAAAATTACAGAACATACATGTAACAATAAAGTATTGTCTTTTATAAATTTAGCACAATGTAAGTATACTTACTAAAGTAAAGCTTCAATCAGGACGTATTATCGCATATAGACAGCTATATGAAAGCTTAAAAATGTATTGACTTGCTATAAATTATATATAGAAACCTATGAATACCGTTAATTTAAAGGGTTTTCTCCTACTTATTAAAAAACACACCCAATTTTGTATAATGATGTTGCCAATACGTAAATTATCATGTTATTATAAAGTATCACTGAATTATATACAGTTTATTGTTTTAGATCCGATTCGTTAATATTCGAAAATCTTATAGATGTGCAAAAAAATCAGCTTCTATTTGCTCTTCATACTGATTCAAAAACATACACGCAATAGTATGTTCACTCTAAAATAATTATTTTCACTTTTTTATTATGCAAATTACCTCGGAGCATATAAGAATAATATTTGCACATAAAAAGTCAAGTCATATTGTAGTGCATGAAATAATTATTTGCCAAAGAATAGACAAAAGTAGTGGGGTGAGTAATTTTTCCCACTCGCAATAATATCGAGTTTATGATCGAGGGAGAGAGTTTATAGTTTCACAATAAAGATAATGCAGAATCGTATGAATAATTATTTTTTTGTCATTTATCATGCAAATTGCTACAGAAAATACTAAGACTCATAAAGAAATTGTGCTTTTTCTGAGAAAGTTCTTATTGTTACTAAGCTTTGAAAGAAAATCGAACAAAGGCGAATTTCTTACTTCTACAGCTACCATTGTATTATTCATGTCTAATTCAATTTTCAATAATTACATTTATTATATACCAAGCGAGCAATATTCTCTAGAAGTTAGTTCTCGTAGTGTTTGGAACGTCCGGCAGGGAGTTTCTTTCATAGGTACAAGAGAGCATTATTTACATTACGAGGAAGACAACGTTTGTTATTCTTCAAAACTACATGCAAGTATGTACTCAATACTACCTATGTGGACAATCATGGAATATTCTATTCAAATTTATATAGACCCACATGTATATCCACTTATATATTTTTAACAGGCTGGTCTTACTTTTAAGTTCTCAGCAAGAATTACTCTAACAAGATCAAAAAATATAAGCCAAGGAATTCTCCATCCCAAAACAATATTGCTCGAAGGTAAAGA
Organism: Muscidifurax raptorellus; assembly: GCA_020010945.3. Classification (NCBI taxonomy): domain Eukaryota; kingdom Metazoa; phylum Arthropoda; class Insecta; order Hymenoptera; family Pteromalidae; genus Muscidifurax; species Muscidifurax raptorellus. The sequence goes on from CM052080.1 coordinate 7,302,465, forward strand.
ATCTATCACCGAGACATATTCAATATCTACATCTATAGAAGCACTAAGAATTCTAGTGCGTTTTAGCGATATTCAGAAAGTTTAAACTCTAGAAACCTGCAGAGTGTAACCAGAAGAATAAGAGCCAATCCCAAACTGTTTTGTATATGGTGCATAGGATTCACAGGTACGAGCAAATCGAAATTAAGTTGAAGTTTGATTCTACATAACAGTTTAATAAAAATTGTTCATGACGCACAAACTTATAACTTTAATTGTAAAAGGTATAAAATACCTACTTTTTAGGCACAATCGTGGTACACAAGAGTCTTTTATTTTTGGTAGCGAAAAATGTGTAACATGCAATGTCTCACACAACTTTCGACCAAAATCTTCCCTCGTACAAACTAAAAAACAACTTCTTTTAGTCCGATCATCTAAGTCTTTTTGAAATTTGAATTTTATAATTAGTTTTACTAAAGCGATCTTGACGAAACTTGTATTAATCGGGCTAAACATTTCTGCAGGAGTTCCCCTTATCACTACATGCTAACCTATTTTAGTATGATTCCGAACATATACGCTGAATGGGGCTACTTTCAAAAATAGCAAGAAAATGGTTTTTTGGCTGTAAATTGAAAAAAATTGTAGAGCTTTTAAAAATACAATTTTTTCCTATTAGCACGTAAACGTAAAAATACTTTTAACGCGAATTAACAGCACAAAATCGTTTATTTTTATAGGAATAAATCAGTATTTTACTACAAACATCGAAGAAAACACATTTTACATGGAAATTGTAAATGTAAAAGTATAGCTTGGATAACAATTATGGCGCAACAGACACTATCGAGCCCAGCATTTTTTTAATACTTTATAATTAAAAACAACTTTATAGTTATATTTCGAACTTTATAACTTTTTGTTAAGTAAAATAAAAATAAAGATGTTTAAGTGCTCCACCTAGACCTAGTTTTAAGTTACCCCATAAACCTAGACGCTGTCCTCAACTATTTTTTACACCCAAAAACTAATTTTTTACATCTCGACATCACCAGGAACCATATTTTAAACTTTCAATAGCTTCAATGGAAAAACAGTTTCAAATACAAATATCATTCCTTTTTGTAATATTTGAGTCATGTATGTCATAATAGTACATATTATTTGAGTCCTAAGTGCTAATTATAGATACTTATATAAAATACGTTTAGGTTGCCAATCTGGACACACACGCTTTAACGCTTCACTATAATTAATGAATAAGTGTGAACACTAAATTTTTTTTTAATATTCAATAGTAGGGGAGCGTCCGTGGTTTAGTTGGCTAAAGCGCACGCCTTGGCCGGCCGAACCACACTCGCTTAAGGGGTCGTGGGTTCGATTTTCTCAGTTCTCAAGGGGAGACGTACCCAAAACACCGGCATGTTCGAGGCAGGTTTTTCACTGCCTCACGACGTGAGCTGAGCAAGGCAGAGAGTACTTGCTTAACCAGCAAGGTGTGCGTCTGAAACATGTCCTCACTGAAGATGTCTCTCAGGGAGGAAAAATATAAGGAAAGAAAAATTACAAAGAAAGGGGCATGCAAGTAAGGTAATAGGATCGGACAATATTTCCATACAGAGGTGATGGAAGGCCCCCGCAGTTTGGCCGGTAATGGAAGAGAAAGAAATTCAGTAGCATATTCAGCAGTGCTTCCCCAGTGACATGGAGACAAACCTGACGAAAATCACACTCTACTGGCTAAATACTGCGGATCGTTGCTACCGAGGTATTCGTATTACATTCTGAAAATTGTTATTTTCTGCATGATCTCAAAAAATAAAATACTATAAGAGTATATGTATACAGATATATATTGTTCACAAAATATATGCTTTTTTAAATTCAGCTTCGTAGAAAAATAGTATAGTATGCATCTTAGCCAGATATCTTAAATTTAAACTTCTTTTAATGTTCTATAGTAAAACCTGCCGCTTATGCCACGGATAAGAATACAGTAAAATATGATACAGAAGTTTTAATTAGCTGCAAAAAAAGATATTTATATCAATAGTGAAATTATGAAACCGCGATAAACGTTAATAGGCACAAATATTAAATCTTACTATTCCAAAGCTTTCCATGCACAAAGTCGATAGTTTTCCAGCAGTCAATCGACACGGTTCCAGAGCTCGGGCCATTATTATCTTTATAAAAGCTCTTGCACTAGTCGAAACAACATACCATTTACTACAGTAACTATCAAAGATAATGATATAGTAAATACATATTCAAGGTGTAAATAAAAATATCATCTATCATTTTATGGGTTGTATATTTGACTTACGCAGATAAGAAGACGTCTTCACTGCTATCAATAATTTTCTGGCCAACATAATTAAGATATAACAAATGAATAATGAGACCGACAAAAAAGGCTAGAATTCGTATAAACTTGAAGTAATCTTCGTAAATGTAAAGTAACTAAAATTATGGAGATATTTAAACATATACATATGACAAAAATAGTTCATTATGAATGCGTGATAAGAGATGCTTACATAAACAGCCGAAAGCGCTAATCCAACAACACTCATACTGTTTACTATAAGAAAAGAAAGATTGAATGAATCTTCCAGCAAACCGGAGCATCTAAGTACAACATATTATGCGTAAAAACAAATTTATTGGTGATATCAAAGCTGATTTCAATGAATTTCCTTACGTTAAACAGTTGTTGTGAAAGATAACCACTTCACGTAGTTCAGCTTCATTCATCACCTTTGTTACTTCATGAGCATAGTCACTTTCCTTCTTAGACGTGTCTAATCTATGACTGTGAACATCGTCATTTATTTTAAGTTTCCATACTCCATTAATTTCATTAATGTTAACAAAAAAATATTGTTTTTCATAAGGTAAATTGATTACCAAATAATTGCGAATAGGCCACATGTATGCTGAACGCTCATGACGAATGTAGTATCCACACCACAAAACAATAATGCAGAGGATATATAAACAAATGCTATATGAAAACAAGTTGCATAATGATAATCGGCTTGATCGAAAACTACATAATCGGCGTAAAACGGCATTAATAATGGTCTGCTGTTGTTTAGGGGTAATACCGCATCGAGAAAGTACGGAATGAATGGCATCAATGTGTAAGTGACCCAACCAAACCATATGTAAACTAAAATAGTGAGATGACTAAACTTAAGTAAATAGTTTTTATCTAAAAGAATAAGATAATGCTTACGTACTTTGGTAGAACGTTATTAAAAGTTTCCCTTCTTCTGAATACTTCATTAATATTAACCTTTCCGTAGTATCGGTAATTTGTTGCCAATCAGAAGCTATTTGTTCAAACAACCTGATTAGCTAAAAAAAAGTTGACAATATTACAAAGAAACAAGAGTTGTGAGGCAATCATTACTTCTTTAAATTTTTTACATACTCGGTGTGAACTTGTGTACGTAACTGCATATTTAGCACAGCATCCAATAGCAAACATTATTGATACAGAGTTCTCGAAAGTAACAGTAAAACTTTTTAACCACATTTTATATAACAGTACAGCCTGTTAAAAAGAATTATGAGATTTCATGGCATAGCTTTGTTGGTACTTATCTATTTGATGTAACAAAATCACATAAGAATCTTATACTGTGTTATCCGCATGTGATTAAACCCATCTGTTATCTCTCAAGAAAGTTAACATTAAGTAATTTCATGTTGTGATTTTATTACATCATTTTGTTATATTGAGTCGAAAGAGTAAAGTTAATTGTTTTATCCATTTAATTTTCGTATGATGATTTCCAATTTATATGTCATTAATCTACACATTCACAAACTCACTATTGGAACCGCCAAGGATATGTTGACTATAAAAAAAATTACTCCACTAATTCTTCTTAACATGCTTGTTTGATAAGGCCATAGTCCTATACTACTTAAAAACCCCTTGCAACTTTTATAATATACACCGTCGAATACATCCATCTTGGATATTTTTTTAAACCTATAAATATATAACAAATTTATCGAAAATTTGAGTTGAGTATTAATCCTGCTTATGTTAAAATTAGTGTTATTAAATTAACTTTAAGTCGCTATAACTGTTAATTAATATTAATGAAAAAATTCTTATCAGATTATGAATACAATTTTTTAGCATATGTAATCATTTTAATTATAACTACAGTAAAAAACATGTCAAAAGTATCTATAATGGATATGAAATAGTTTCAAGAATTAAGTATGCGTGGCATATCTCCCTAAACATTTAGATAATAACAGAGGCACTTTGTTTAATCAATAGTCACTTAAAATGTAAATCGTTCTATCAAAATTACATAACTTCCAGGTACCTAATAATGTATTGTCTTTTATAAATTTAGCACAATCTAGCTATACTTACGTAAGTTAAGCTTCGATCAAAACGGATTTTCACATTATAGACAGCCTAAATAAAAATCAAATTTAAATGAAAGCCTAAAAAATATATTCAATTTCTACAAATTATATTTCAAACCCTGAATGCCGTTAATATTTTATACTATTTTTATTTTTATTTTATTCATTAAATAGACTGTGGAGGTCCTTTACAAAGGTATTATACAATGCTACAATGAGGTAGTATGACGCATAACATTTCTTCAGCGTCGTTCACGTATAACAGGTACAAAATTTGTAGCCGAAATGGTGGTAAGGCCATACGAAAGAAAATACAAAAAAATTATGTAACGATTTTTCTTCTACCGACTGAAAAAAGGCCAACATTTTTTAGTGCGATGTTGCTAATAAATTAATTATTATATTATTATAAATACTATCACAATTATTTAATATCACAATTTTTTTCTGTCTTTTTTTGTTTGATATCGGATACGCAATATATTGTGAAGTTTTTTACTTGCTCTTGCACTCGCACACTGATTCAAGAATATGTAAACAATAGTTTGCTCAATCTAAAATAATTATTTTCCGTTTTTTACTATGCAAATTACCGCACATAAGAATAATATTTGCACATAAAAATCAAGCCGTATTGTATGAAATAATTGCTTTTCCAAGAACAGACAAAAGCAGTGGGGTGAGGGATTTTTCCCACTCGCAATAATATCGAGTCAATTATCGAGGGAGAGAGATTACAATTTCACAATATAGATAATGCACAATCGTATGAATAATTATTTTTTGTTATTTATCATGCAAATTACCATAGAAAACAGTAAGATTCATCACGGAGGTGCGTGTTTTCAGCGAGAGCTCTTATTGTTGCTCTGCTTTGAAATAAAGTCGAACAAAGGCGAGTTTTTTTCTTCTAAAGCTGGCTTTGTATTATTCATGTGTAATTAAATCTTCAGTAATTACATTAATTTCATGCCAAGCTAGTAATATTCTATAGATTAGGCTCTAGTAGTGTTTTGAACGTTCAGCAGGCAGTTTCTTTCATAGGTACGAGGGAGCATTATTTACACGACGAAGAAGGAAAATTGCTTTTTCTGAATACATATTTGCTCAAAACATAATAAAAGGTATAACTAAAAAGTGTCCTCTCTTAATTGATCTTACTTTTAGGTTCTCAACATGAACTACTCTATTAAAACGATCAAGATGTGTACTATAAAAGTACCAAATACGCTAGTGCGTTTCAGCGATGTCTATAAAATTTCAACTCCAGAAAACTGCAGAGTGTAAGCACTAGGGTGAGAGTCAATCCCGAACTGCTTCGTATACGGCGCATAGTCACGGTCACAAGTATACGTACAAACCGAATTAAAGTTTAAATTAGATTATAAACAACAGTTTTTAATAAAAATTGTTAATAGCGCATGAGCTTACAATTTGAATTTCAGAAAGTCCAAGTATCTTTCATCTTATTGTTCATTTGGCATCGTTTCGAAATGCCGCAGAACTTCGCAGAGACGCAATAACCAATTATGCCCCATCCAGCAAATTTCACCACCCTTTAGAAAACTGCAGATTAGAATCTGACTGAGTCAGACAATTCTAACCTTATTAACTTGTACTTATTGTTAACCAAGTGACAAAAGTGTGCAGCGTTTTCGACTAAACACTCGACTCAAGGCTCCTCGTAAAATAAGAATAGCTAATGTTAAAAATAAACGATACTTTTCATAACTACAACCGACAACTAAACTTGATATATATCTGCTTGGCTTCAATCGCTATTCTCATCATGCGGTTTTCAAAAGCAGGACAACCCAGCCCTCTACATACATTTCTTTCCCTCTCGTCCATGTTCAACCTAGAGGCTTGTCCCACACTATGCAGGTATATGTGTAATATGGCTCGGTCCAGATAAGCGCGTTGTAAACGTCGGCTCTAGCGAACTGCAGCAGCAGAGTATACAGCAACGCGGGGAAAATTACACGCGCTGCGTACTCGTAGATAAGTCGTAAATTACGGGCCGCAGCCTCCGCCATCGCGCAGTTCATCCTACCGTGCGCGCGAGCGCCAGCATTATAATCGACTGGTCCGTTGTACAGTGTGTACCTATATACATAGGTACGGTTTGCGCGGTGCAATTGACGTGCCCGATTTGCCCGTCTTGTTTGTCCTGTTGCTGCTGCTGTTGCTGCCCTTTTACGCTCGATCTCTACGCGGACTGTTGTGAGTTTATAACAGTGGGCTTTTAATATTCGGATTGTGCGTGCGCGTGGCGCTGCGAAATTATGCGCTGCGCGAATGTTTTGTTCGACGTTTAATAATCGATCTCTCGCGCGAGTATTATAATCGAACATTGCGCGCTTTCAAAAGACATCAATCCGTCGGATATTTACCTATGTGTGTATATTAGGAAGAAGTTGTCGGCGAATGAAAGCGAAGTCATACACCATCGTTTGATCCGGTAAATCGAATCCCAGCCACTTGAGCCTCGCCCCACGGCCTTATCGAGTGTCAATTGTCACGAACCTCACGACGACGTGGTGCACTGACGTATTATATACGTATGCAGACAAGTTGATCATATTACGAAACTTTAATGTCACGGCTCGAGAGTATACAACCACCGCAACACCCACCTAATCCCGATGACAATTAAACCATCAATCGGCACCAGAACGATTCCATCATCCCCACAATGCGTTCGAGCCGCGCTTGAATCAAGCCCGCCTACGTCCTCTAACCCACTAGTGTATATACATGTATACACGGGTTTTATATCTCTCAATTGGGCCATACTGCACCGGCCGCCGCGGTTTTAGGACGCATCATCGCAGGTGCAGCGCAGGTGCGCGGCACGTGCTACGGAATCTCTGCTCCGTATAACAACAATCGCAGCCTGTGCCCCGAGTGCGCGTGTGTGTATAATATAATATATATATATATATATATATAGGAGGAAAAATACGGAAGCGCGAACTGCTGCAGCAAGGGACTTGATGGATTTTTGTGTGGGTGTTGCGTTGTGGGCTATATATGTATATGTGTGTGTGTGTGTGTGTAGCGCTTATAGAGTGGTGAATGAAACGGCGTTATATACGGGTGGATTGGGAGAAATGAATCGACCTATGCGGGCAGGCTCGGGTTCTATATTTTTTTTCATTGTTTTCGAGGATGCTGGCATGTATATATGCGTACAAGGAAGAACCGAAGCTTCAATGGAGATAAAATATTTGCTCGCTGATTCCCATCGCAAATAATAATATTCTTCGTTCGCAGCTCAAAAGCATCGGATTAAACGACATCATAGCACGTGCGCGCATTTCGTATAGGCGTAAGAGCGGGCGACGGCATTCCTCTTCACTCCAGCACCAATATCCCCCGTTTCAGCATCTATATCGTCGCAAAAGAGAGTCGGAAGTGACAGTGCTCCGATCGGCACTATATACTCTATATATAGGTGTGTGTGTATATATATAGTGCTGCAGAGAGTTCCATAGCATCATGAGGGGGTGGGCCGCATCTGTCGATAGCACGCACGCGAGAGGAGTGGATGTCAATTGCATGGAGTCTAACTGCATGCAGCAACAGCGGGCGCGTCGACGCGCGAGCACGAAACGAACCTCGTTCTCTCTCCCTTACTCTATACGCGCGTCATCCGCAATTTATAATGAGAATGAGCGATCGCGATTTTGCATTTCGACATAACGAGAGATGCGTATTACGTGATGTGTGGTAGTTTTTTCTCGGGTATCGATGTATAGTGCGTAGTCGTTCAGTTCCTTCGAATGTAATTTTTTATATATAGATATATATATATATGGGCGTGCGTAATGAGTTTAATGCGTGAAAGAAAATAGTGTCGTATTGCAGGTGAAAAGTTGAATTTTAACAGTCCCCCATATCGAATGCGAGCAACGGTACACAATATGCGCACCATCAGCAGCAGCCTTTGTACTCGGGCGTTGCAGTATATTATATTATATTATGTAGTAAAAGACGCAGAGTAAAATATCGGATGAACGGACGAACAGGTGAACTGGATAAGCTTAAACAGCTGTTTCCGCGTGTTTTGCCCCGGCTAAACTTTGCTTCCTTCCTCTGTATATACATCTATCCTGTCCTTTCTCCCTCTCTCTCTGTTATATATATTTCTGTGTGTGTGTGTGTGTGTGTGTGTATATATATATATATATTATTACCAGGACACATGTGCTCGTGCCACGTGTGCCACACGTGCTGCCGCCGTCGTCGTCGTAGTCACGCCGTGTGTGCGGATTTCCTCTGCAAGAAGCCGCGGGAAATACGATATGATTGTCGTAAACGACGTTTAAAGAGGGATGTTTGCGAAATTAAATTTGCTAAATGGACGTGCGCAGCTTGTCGTTTAAAAACGAGCTGCGCTGCGTGTGCGTCGAATCGTTTATTAATTCCCGTTACGGTGCGCATATATATATATGCGAAGCGCGAGCGAAACGTATACATTTAGGTTTCTCATTATATTCAAATATATAGTGTATTTATTTGGATCGTATAAAAATAATATCAACTCACGAGCGTCACGATTCAAGTTATAGCTTAATCTTGTACGCGTCTACATCGTCATGGTAATGTGTTTATCGATTGCGCCTTTGGTTTTGGGAGGACGGGACGATGTACATCTCGTCACATGACGAGTTGGTGCTTTTCTTCGTGTGATTATTATGTGATCGGCTGCAGCCGTCGATCCTCATGAAAATTCACCGTTTGTCGTGTATTTCTCGAGGTCTGCAGGCTTAATCTCTTCGATTGGCTTCTTCAGTAGATAGAAAGATAGCACGTAACCAACTGAAATTATGAAAGATTCCGTTTGCGCTCGATATTATCGATTAATTTGCATACATGTTTGCATTGAATTTACGTAGATGTACAGGTACGATAAGTAAAAACGTTTTGTATTACATAGTGTTAAGCATCCGATGCCCATAAAGGCCGCGAGACAATCGAGTCCTAATACTGTGGAAAACACGATGCTTCCTACTGCTGCACCGAAGTTACCCATGAAATTAATACTTTTGGTGGCGGTTGATCTGTAACGACAGTTTTTTTTTATAATATTAATAATCGTGATTGTGAACTGTATATGGTTTGGTAATAAATATCGTAATAGTCAAACGAAAGAACCAAGTTAATAAGACATTTAATAACCACGTGTACATGAACGTATTTGATGAACGATGAAATCTTCGAGCAAAAATGCAAAATTAGCTCTTTCAAACAGAAGCAGACGCTCTCATTCTAGATAACAATAAAGCTATTCAAGTCTATACCTATATAGACTCATTTTCTACTTAGTCTCTGCAGCGCCATTTCTCGTACTTACTATCAAGATATTTTTATCTTTATGGGTTATACCGAAAAAATGAAGAATTACCTAAGAATATGCGGCGTCACTTCGGCATTGTAAGCTATAATAATATTTCCGGCTATCCTCGATGTCACGATGATGGACGAACACAAAATGAGTATGTAAGGTATTTCCACAGCCCAGTTGACTCCAAAGCTACCGATGGTCGATATCATGAACGACAAAACTGGAAATTCATTTCACTCCAATAATAATAATAATAATAATAGTAAGAATAAATAAATCACTACAACGATACTTATAATACGAATGTTAATGAAAAAACCTACCAATTACGATGATTTTCTTCATCACCGTCGTTGTCATGGCCGTAAACAGAAATCCGAAAATCACAGCTGATGAGGTAATTATCGTTGAATTGACATACACCGCAGATTCAATGTCGGCCTGTAAATCAAAAAGCGTTATCTCGCTGCGATCGTCTCACAGCTGAACGTTGCTTACCAAGGTATAATTACACGATGTATAGTCGATTGTTTGAATCCGCGGAAAAAGCATTTCACACATCGTTATGGCTTCGTCGGGGTAGTACGATCGAACGAGCACTCGAAAATTGTTCAACGTTATAAACAATTGAGGTAGCCATAATCTCATCGTGTTGAACCTGGAATATTCGTTTTGGCGTTGGAAAAAACAAACCAGACGCGGAGATCAGTATACTCACCCTAACATACTGGTGAATTGCAGAACCAAGAGAATTAAAAATATCCTCGAGTAGGGCTGGGAGAATAAAATTTTCAGCTTTGAAATACTATCTTGCAAGCTCTCCCTGCAAATGTTTTTCAAATCGTGCCTTATTTTTTGTTCAGCTATGAGCGTTTTTATCTTGCGAATCAAAACAATTGGGGCATTAGTGAAATTCGCACGCGCGATTCCAAGAAAAGTGTAGAAATTCGTCGTTGTATACCTTGAAGGAGCTGGACGACTCGAAGAAGTTCATGCTGTACATAATCTTGAAAACGCGAAGAGCTTCCTTGCTCTCGCCCTGAGTCAAGAGGTATTTCGGACTCTTTGGCATCAGACACATCATCATAGATCCCACTATCGGAGGAATCGTGCATATCAGCATGTAAACTCGCCATGTCTCGTAAAAACGATTGAAAATCGTAAAATTCAACCAGTGGGTGTGCAATATAAGTACAGATGCTAACGCTGCAAAAAAAAAAAAAAAAAAAAAAAAAAAAACCATCGTATCTTACTCTGACGTTCCTTGATCAAGTATAGAGTCAACGGGATCCCTCGTATACCTGGTGGAAAAATGTTCGAAATGACAAACAGTAGACTCGCCCACTTGGTGAACGTCTGCTGGTACGTAGGCGCGTGAAATTCCGAGAGATAAGGCATGAGCAGCGACAACGGACCAGCGATCCTGCAATAATTATTCTTAATTATCAGAATGATGCACGTAGAAATGCCAGTTTGCAGAGCGCGCGTATACTCACAGTATACCATTGAGAAACTTGTACATAATGAACGAGTAGTAAGACGTCGCGTGAGCCCACAGGACGTTGCAAATCGAGTCGAGCACTAATCCAAATATAATCACGTTCCGCTTTCCCGAAAGCGAGATTATCGCGCAGTCTTGAAAGACGAAATCCCACAGCGGCCCAGCGACGATCATTCCTGCGCGACAGAAACGTTCCTGGTAACTCGATTTCAGGTATATATACGAATTCGAGGATACCGCGATGTATCTCGTTAAAGCGTGTCAAATTGGCTTTCTCGAATGAGTCGCCTCGCTTAAAAATTTGAATAGAACCTATGTACACAATGCCGACGGCAATGCCTCTGCGGAATAGCGTAAGCTCGAAGTCGCATTCGGTGGACTGGATGAAGAAGGCCGTGCTCGTGGTGTCGAGGACGCAGGTCCAGCCGACGGGCAGAGCTGCCAGGAGCATCAGAATGTTGAAGAGTCCGTAGCCTTGGTCAATGAAACATCGCTTATCATTATCAATATCAATGGATATTTAAATTGTAATTTATGCTCTTATTTTTTAATCTCGTTATCTCATTTACATTGATCCTTGATTATATTTCCATATGCATAAAATTGTGCGGCGACATCGGAAAGTTTGTTAATCATTTTCCAATCGGCTTGAGAGGAAACTTTTTTACTCGATACGTCGGTGTATGGAAAGCAGGTATACAGCGATTAGCGAATATTTAAACTATATTGTAAATATCTTGATTTTCACGAGCTTCCTCTATACGAATGTTCCCGAGGCGCCCGAATGAAAATAAGATCTATCTATCAAACGCTCTTTTCGCAATTTTCCGACCAGCTGATTGAGACGCGCGCCGCCACGCGCACACCGCTTATAGTAATTGAATATTATACTAATCGAAAAAAAATATCAAACTCCCCGCTAATTAATTATATCGTCATCTCATCTACGCAGACATGATAACGAGCCCAACCCCCACATACCTGTCGTAGCAATCGCCTTCTCGTAATCCGCAGGACTCTGATACTCCTCTATAAACCGAAAAGATAAGCAAATATTAGTGCTGATACGATCCAGGCTCAAGACGAGCGACTAAAAAATCCTATACACAACAATCTCATCGCCGATGCACGCAGCATCAGCGAATCTCACCGACGGTCCACACGCCGTTGATCCTCTCTCTCGCTGCAGCAGTGCATCGTATGTCCGTGAGCATGATGCCTCCTGCTTTCGGAGACTGCACAAAGCTCGCGAGGTAACTCCTTAGCATAGCCGCGCTTTCCTGCACCCGAGCCTGCGAAGTATTTCTACTTAACGCTATACTCGGTTTTTCGAAGCTCCCAAGGTGGCAAACGCAAGCCGACTGACAACTCTATACTCCGCGCGTCTTTCAGACCGTTCGTTTTATCTCATCGAAACGTACCCGCTCACGTGACTCGCGTGGCAAAAGCTCTCTCCCTCCAATACGTTTTTTCACTTTTTACCCGCGGACAGGCCAATTTACTTGATTCTATAGTCGCATTACACAGGTACCTGCGAAAGGAGAAAAGGAAGATCTGCTGTGCGCATTTTTGAGCAAAGAGGCAATTTTGTCATATACTGGGCGAGGCGGTCACGAGATCCTATAGTCAGAGAGGCTGTTAGACTTATTTTTTATGTGCAAGCGAAAAGAGAGATCGATCGGATTAATTGTGAGCCGAGTGTATCTGTATTGGGATTTTTTTAATGAGTCAAGGACACAATCTGATACATATATATATATATATATATATATATCGAAAACATCGTGGGAAGATTTTGGGAGCAATTGAAAAATATAAAGGCAATATGGATAGATTCGTGCATTGTCAAACTAAACACGAAGTTTTGTTTTTCCGCATACTTTTTTATTTGTCTTCCCATGCCCCCCCGAGTGAGATCGCATGTGTGGACTCTTCGTTAGATTATGTTGTTTTGATAATTTGGAGCTCTGGAGGTGTATTAAAATGTTGAGTGTTTATTCACAATTAGTCTCGAGCATTAATTTTTTATGGCAGCTGCTATTAACTTTACTCTGTAATTTATCATAACGGTTCGGAAATTCTCAAATCTTTGAAAGGCGCATGTACTTCTAAATAAACCAATGCGGTTTCTTATGGTACAAATCAATTGCGATCACGGGACTATATACGTATAACTAAAGAGAAATATAGTTGAACTGAAATATCTTTTATACCTGTAAGCAGTTTCTTGATTTAGAATAACAATCGACTTGATTAGATTATAAACTATAATTTAATACCTAATTTCTTGGCATCGCACTTATGTTTATTAGTCATTTCAAACGTGGAAATTTCGGTTCCAACAAGTCTGCTTTTTATCTACGACTCTTATATACTATCTATTATTAGGCGTCGAAATATTTAATCATGCCAATCAATTATAAAACTTTCCCATCAAGAGGCTATTTTTAAAACGACTGTTTGTCGGTTTCCAAAGTAATGACTAAGTGAGCTTATTTGTTCACTAAAATCACATTTTTTTTCCTGACCCATTAAATTTGCGACCTTCAAGAGAATTCTAACGCATTGTATAATTAAAGACAATATTAAATTTTCAAGTTTCTACTTATGCCAGATTTCTCTATCATGTAAACTGGTTAAAGGCGACTGGAAAATTCGTTACGCAACTTCTGCTTTATTTTCTTTCTAAATCAATTGCAACGCACGTCAATAGCACACGTGTGAGTGCGAACTGTAAAAATTTCATTTTTGAGATATACTGTATCTCGTCAATGACAAAAATCTGTCATTGACGAACGTTAACAGTATATATAATACGCGAATCTCAAATAGAGACTCATGCATATACCCCCATCTACTTCCAGCTTCCGCAATAGCATCGAGGAAGCAGCAGCTGAGTCGCAGCTGCGGCTGTACCGACACACGCTTCTCGTCATACGGGACTCGCACACTTTTTCGCTTATCCGCTTTTATTTAGCGCACATGTGCGTACACTCATACATCTTGTGTTATCCTTTTTTTTTGTCGCGGCTTCTCTGTGAAGTTTTTCGCAACGTGTGTGATTTGCGTTGATTTTTATTAGATCGTTGACTCGAGCTCGGGGGTTGCCTTATCTGTGGTTTGTCCAGGATTGAAGTATCTGCTTGAGTCGCAAGAATTTTTATGCTTCATTTTGTTAACTCAGATTGTTGATGTAGCAAAACTAACACTTGTAATTATAATTGTAATAACTTGCAAACTATAAATCCAACCACGATGAGTCAATTCGAGTTCAAATGATTTTAATGACAGATCATCTTCGCTCTAGTCTGGATTATAAGATGAATTGTTGCTATTACTTGAAATTCAAATTGAGAAAAATAATTGTATCAAAATATCTGTATAGTAAATGATTTGGGAATGAACAAAAATTCGTGATGATTTATGAAATAATCAAAGTAAAATCGAGATGCTTACTTTAAAATACAAATAAATTTATTATGCCCACCAATATCCTTAAACAAATCATGTATAAATGCTTTGCTTCTTGCAATAAATAACACTGACAATGAGTTAACTAGTGTCAGAGGAGCATGATGATGAGTCCTGTTTGCTTTGGTCATTCTCACTCTCAGTCGATGAGCTATCTTTTCTCACGACCCGCCTTTCGCGCAGTTTCGCGAATTGAAACTCCTCGATTGGAACTGCAGATCAACCATATATAAAACAGTGATTAATTATCTGACATTACAAAGTTTACCAGGAAAATAAATAACACATAGGATCAAGATTTAAGAATAAATTCTGTGTATTTGAACAACGAACATGTTTAGTTTTATATGAGCAATGCTTAGAAATTCGCAGATTCTTAAAGACACTATGAAGTTTATATGCACTTGCCCATTAGTTAGCATATCGATACAGTTTTTGAGCATGTTAAATGAGAGTATTTAAGAAAAATCTCAAGCAACTTTATAGTATCGTATGATTAAGTATTATTAAAATAGATTTGTACATCATAGAGCTTGTAGATCACACAATAATCCACATATTTTATAACATTCAAATATCAACAGTCACTGCTGTCTATAATACTATTTAAAAAATTCATTTGTAAAAACTAGAACCAAACAAAAAATGATGCCTTTATATTATAGAAAAGAACACTTCAAAAATACTTTAATATCACAAATATTTTCAAGGCCAGCGAACCGATATGATTATTGAATACTATTTATTACCATCAGAGTCTGGATCCCTTTCAGCAATGTTATTAGTTATTGGTTGATGCAAGACTTCTGGTTCTAAGGGCTTTTGGCCTTGATCTGCGTCATCGGCAATCACCTCTTCTGCTAAGCTACTCCTTACCGCTTCTGCAATACAATTACGTCAAGTAAAATTAAAATAGTAAACAGATCTGTCGTGTTAGTGCACGAAATGCCAAGTTACCGTTATAAGCTTGTGGATACTGTTGACTCAGTTTACTCTTGATAACCCTGACTTTCTTAAATATGTAATCCAAGTCTTTTTTCATTTCAACTAAAAGCGCAGTGTGCTTCTTAAACTCGCTGCCAGCAGTCTTCAGTCGATTAACAGATAACTGATTGCAATTAGTCAGCATTTCATTTGTCTTCTCGAACCTCTGCAACCTACAAGCAAATACAATTAATACATACGTCTTATAGCATCAAAATCAGAACGTAAACAAAACACACATCTGTTTCTGAGCTCGAATCATAGACTCGACGTCCTGCTGGTCGACGATGCCGGCAAGTCCTTGGACGAAAACCTCTGGCGCAGTGTAATTCTGAAAGCACTCGAAGCTCCCCGCCTCCGACTCGGGCGTTCCTTGAGCCCCAGCCATTTGTCAGCTTATTCGTCGATCCCCGAACTCTTCGTCAGGACATGATCCAAATCCTTGCAAGCTCGTCGTCATCAACGCATATCAGCTGTATTAGCGCGTTCTCTACCTTATCGCGGGGCCGAGATTCGATTTTCCCAGTGCGGCGCACTAATGTGCAGAGCGGCTACATCGTTCCTGCTTTCCTGGTTTCACCGAGACGCGTCTTTATTGATATCCGATGGGTCAATTCGATGAGTGAACTGCACACCAGCTTTTCCGAAGTAGGACTACACTGTATGTGTATGTAGCTGATGCTGATGTTTTGTGTGCTCCACTATACCTACCTCCACTCCACTCTCTGACGTGAATACATTCGCTATATATAACCTTTATTATATATATATATATACGTTATGTATGCGCAATAAGAAATGCGCACTGGCTTTAGCGGGAGTTTCGACAGGTTTGTTTGAATTATGTACAACATACATAGTTGTTCAATATGATTCGACAGATGAAAATCAAATTAAATATATTTGTTGATCAGATATGGAACATCGATGTAGCATGGAAAATATCCCGTCGCATCGATTCGCGTATAGGTGAAAACAATGATCTTTAGAACGAATAGCTCACGTATTCGCTTATCAATTAATCTTACGTAATTGGCTAAGAAAATTAAGCGCAGGTGTACGTACATACAACTCATAATATTGGCATTATATCATACAGAGAAAACAGGAAATAACATCATAACCAGTATACTACCCAAACGTAAAACGTTCGACCCAAACAGCGTCTCTCTAAAAGACACATAATCGATTATTTTCGAACAACGTATCGACGCGATCATCGACGAATCCCCGCTTACGCTTGTACACCCAGAAAAAGCCGAACATTCATCTCCGCACCAAATCGGCTCTCCGGTTGCCCTACGATCGGCGAAATTCCGAAAAACCATTTGAAAATGCGATTTCCCAAGCCAAAACTCAGCGACCTCGGCGCATGCGCGAGGCATATGGCGTCGCGTAAACAGCTGTTGACGCGTCCCGCGAGCTGATGTTTTTCACTCGGTCTTCAAATAGCACAGCATTCAAATTTCCAAGAGAGCTCCATCAGCGCGACTGTTGTATACACCTCGCACTTGGGGAAACGTATAGAGTGTGTGTATCGAGCGATCTCTGACCTTCGGCGCGAACTTCTTTCTTTCGGACAAGCTGAGAAATCGCAGCAGCCCAACAGCAGCAGCAGCAACCTCATCCTCAAGGATCAACATGGCCCAGAACATCAACCCGTATTACTCGTCGCAAGGGGCCCAGAACAAGTCGCGCGAGGAGAAACAAAGCATGCCCAAAGACAATCACGCAGTGAGCAAACGGTAGGCATCAAGCTGAGGGATGATGATAGCGCGATGCAAATATATGCGCTGCCGTATTTTCATTCGCGGGCCCTCTCGGTGACCCCTGCGACCGAGATTCGATGTTTCCGTTGACTTTCGGTCTACGGGAGAGCCTTTCCAAGCGTTGGCCCGTCATTCTTTTTATTTTCTTATGAGTAGGTTAAGGCAACCTAACCTAAGTGTTTCTAGGGGGGGGGACTAATGACTTTTTGCTTTGAAAACACCCTTACAGCCTGCAGAAGGAACTCATGATCTTAATGATGAGCACTGAGAAAGGCGTGTCTGCATTTCCCGAGGGTGAGAACCTATTCAAATGGGTTGGAACGATCAGTGGACCCGTCGACACGGTATTCTTCACGAAATTTCGTTATGATAATCGTGATGATGACTTGTTTAGTAATGTTAACCGTTGGCTTTGCAGGTATATGCAGGATTGACCTACAAGCTGACTCTTGAGTTTCCCCACAGTTACCCATATAGCGCACCAGTTGTTCGCTTTGCAACTCCGTGCTTTCATCCAAACGTTGACAGTGGTGGCAATATCTGTTTGGATATTCTGAAGGACAAGTGGAGTGCTCTTTATGATGTTCGTACTATTCTCTTATCGATCCAGTCGCTGCTTGGTGGTATGTAATAATTTTTGTTGGAGTTGTAATACCAAATTTAAATTTGGAACTTTTTGTATAAAATTTAAACCATTACCGTTTCAGAACCCAACAATGACAGTCCCTTAAACCCTGTAGCAGCGGAACTCTGGAACGATCAGACACAATACAAAAAACATTTGACTGACGAATACCATAAAGCACAAGCAAAGTCTGAACAAGATTCATGATAAGCAATACTCACCAACACTCGCTGATCACTCATTTCATGTAATTTAAGAATTACCTTATAAAAGATCTGTTTTTAAATTGTCTCTTAAGTAGTAAGAGCCGGCATTACCAACAATTGGAGACATAAGTTTAAAACAATGTGTCTCGTACAATTTTAAATTTTTTTTTAAACTTTACGTCGCTAAAACATAGTCAACAGCAATCATTTCTTATTGTTTACATGACTTTTTATAATCATATATTAATTTTTAAAGACGACATAAAGGTAAAAATTTCTTTAAAAGAGTCAATACTAACGATTCTCTCTCTATAAAGTAAGGAAAGAAAAGTTTATTTTTTATTTATTATTTTATAAGTTTATTATTGTAGAGAGATGCATATGACTTTGATAACTTCATTTGTAATTCGCAACATGTATAGATCAATTTTTGAAAGACTACAATTAGTTTTTATACATTTTACTTTAATTTTCTAGGAAAGCGTCCTTTTAATTCATAAAGTTTTCATACACATATTCATAAATAGTGTTTTATAAGGATAATATATTTGCAGATCATAGGTTTTGCAACACTTTACCATCTAGAGATAGTCAAAGTACATTGATCAATCTAAAATCTGTATCGATCATCCATTATGTATCTTTCAACGCTCGACTGAATAAAATAGAGCATAAGAAATAAATTTTTTGATTTGATTTTAAATTGCTTTAACCCACTTTTTTATTCATAATTTTCTTTGTATATTGACACTAAAACACGCATAGTTATAGTCAAAGATTTCAAATTCTAGATAATTTTTAGATAACAAGATGTATAGATGACAGTCTATCTAGATACTCATACTAGCTAACAGCACAAGTAAACATGTGGTTCACAACTAGACGTCTCCCAGAATTATTGACAAAAGTCAAAGGAATTACGGTTCCAATCTGCCAAAATGTCAAAAATATGTCGACATCAACAAAGGTAGCATCGGATGTTGAAGTAAGTTTTCGTAAATTTAACGTAATAGTCAAAATACAAGTCGTTATTTATTGTTTGAAAGAGATAACATATACACGTGATTTACAAAAATGCAGGAACAAAAAATCGAGGTAGATGGAGTTAACATCAACTATGCCAGGACAGGAGTGGGAGAGCATCCCGTGCTGTTGTTACCAGGAGCTATGGGTATGTATATCATATTTGAATTATTACTTCTATTGACCAGTTGTTTACAATATTAACATCAAAATAAATGAATAATTTTATTGCAGGAACAATATGGACTGATTTTAAACCACAAATTGAAAATCTGAACAAAGAGAAGATGACAATTGTTGCCTGGGATCCTCCTGGATATGGAAAGTCCAGACCTCCAGAAAAAACGTTTCCCGAAAATTTCTTCAAAAGAGATGCCACTTGGGCTTGCAATCTAATGAAAGCATTGGGATACAATAAATTTTCTCTACTTGGATGGAGTGATGGTGGTATCACGGCTCTTATCTTAGCTGCGCATTATCCAGAAAATGTCCGAAAAATGATTGTCACTGGAGCCAACGCTTACATCGCACCGCAAGAAATGAAAATTTATGAAAGTGAGAAAAATAATCGTAATTTAGTCACGAGAGTCTAATGAGTGAACTGAGATAAAACATAGAAATGTAATTGGTTTCAGAAATAAGGGACATAAACACATGGTCAGAGAGGATGAGGGCACCCTTGGTTGCCATCTATGGCGAAAAATATTTTCAAGACGTTTGGAGTGCTTGGATAGATGGGATGAAAAGGATTTATGATAGCAAAGGAGGCGACATCTGCAAAAAAGATTTAGTAAAAATTAAGTGTCCAACTCTAATAGTGCATGGAGTAAAGGATGCTATGGTTCTTGCAGAACACCCAGAACACCTCAAAGCAAATATTGCTAATTCTAGGTAAATTTATTATTCAAATGACAAATTTCATTGTAATGTAGGTGAAGCAAGTATTGCTGATTATAGGTGAATTTGTTTTTTTTTTCTATAACAAATTAAATTACAGTGTAGATATTGACATTACAGGGTGGAGCTTTTTGAAAACGGAGCACACAATTTACATCTAAGATACGCAGATGAGTTCAACTCCCTGGTCAACAAATTCCTCAATGAATAATGTTACTATATATAAGACTGTTAATTGTTATACTTCCGCAAAGATGTTAACGAAAATATTAACCTTTATTATACGGTATTTTAGTTTTAGTTCGATCTTCATGGCTTTACATTTTTGTATTCAAGTTAGAGTAGACGTGATACTTTTGTTAATAATTTACATTTTTTACTGTTTGCCAATCATGAAAGACTTCAAATGCAAAATATGTGATGACAAAAACACGATGAAAAGAACAAACTTTGCCATGTATGTATACGTAAATATTTTCATAAAAATACAAATATTTTATTCAGTATCTAATTCTGTAATGCATTCACGTCATAATTCTGAGAGTTAGTCGTACTATAATGTTGTTCAGTCGCGTAAAACTAACTATCAACTTGAAGCGCATATAACATGTCAAGCACTTGAAAAGTTAATTGTTCGAAAGCATTTTCAGTGTATCGTTGCGCAAGATTGTCAGTATCGAAAATTCTCAACCAATGTGAAAGAAAATTCACAGAGCTATCCCACGATCTTGCGCAAAACTCACGTAAACCACGCAGGGCCAGCTCCACGCACATGTGGGTCAGTTTTTCACCGTCCCGAATGAATTAAAATCACATACAGGACTTTTTGTCAATTCAGTCTCGTCGTCGTCAGCGAGTATACGAAAAAAGACGCGTATGTCCGTCCATTTAAAAATCTTCGCTCGGCGCAAACACATACATGCGTCGGATCTGTTATTCGCATCGATGCCTCATACTTTCACCGCGTGTGAGCGAGAGAATTTCCGCTTGTCGGACTGTTTTGGATTTCGTTCTTACCTGCGTGTGTATATATGTGTTGACGACAGGTTCTAAAAATAGGCGTGTTATATCGAAGCGTTTAGCGCTAGGCGATGAGTTTCTCTCTCTCTCTCTCTCTCTCTCTCTCTCTAGAAATGGTATTTGTTGCTAGGTGTCACAAATAGTGATGGATATACGGGTATATATATGTTTATCAAAATTGGGTCGAAGCGGCAAACAACAATGATGTCACAATTCGATGCGGCTCGCATGTTGATATGCGCGATTTACATATGTTCATCGATTCCGAGTCCTTTTTAGGATTAGCGCTGAAAAACACGATGTACTTCGTCTGCTCTAGAGAGACTCGTTGAAATATCTGCTTTTTTTTCTTCGTCAATACTTACTATAGCGAATGGGATGCTCGTCTGTCATCGGTAAACGACTCTCCGCAACAGCTCATTAAAAAATGCCTGAATACAGCGCGAAAATGGACGCATCTTTAACGCACACCATATATACGCATTTGAAAACACCGTTCGTAAGCATCACCTCATCGCTTAATCCACATTTTCCTCCGAACAGCATTTCCAGCATCAATCATGCCTCGCTTCAAGTGCCTTAATTTCTTCCCTCTCCCCGAATTAATCTCACTTACGAAAGAGCCGAAAATTACAGCGACTTTTTCTGTATATACGTGTCGCGGTGGGCTTCTTCTGCATCTCGATCGCGTGGGTGTCTGTGCGTGGGGGTCTGGAAAAAAATAAGAAGTCGGCCGCTCGAATTTAGTGGGCACACGCACATAATGCCGGAAACGGATCGGGCTTGAACTTGAGTAATTTTCATTCATTCATCAATCGGTGATTTATGTAGCTATATATACGCTATTGCGTTATAGCTGCTTCATTATGCGGGGTAATTAGGTTGATCGGTGTCTAGGAGCCGATATGGTTTGAGATGTATATGGGCTGAGATTCTGGGTAATTATCAAGGATCCGTGACGACGAGAAGTGTAACTAATGCGAACTCTCCTCTCATCGGAAATACCTACTATACACCATACTCAAGTGGAGGCTGAACCGATGCTCAAATATGGTAGTCTCGTACGGATATATATATTGTTTTTTTTTCACGATCGATGTAAGCGACGAAATTGGGTCATTATAGACTTTCGCTGCTATTATGCGCGCAGTTCGATTATAGAAAATAATAGCGATTAAAATGCAGAAACTGTGTAATATATATATAAAGCTGCGATGATTGGTTCAAAGTCGACAAAGACCCTCGTAAACGTCAATTAATGCAAATAACGCTATACTAAAAGTGAGAAACGTCGCCGTGAGCGCGAGTGGAGGAGCTTGTTCCTCTCGGCAATACCTTCGCTCGGAACGTATAATGTACAAAATTTACTTTTACAATCTTGGATTATATATGGGAGGAACATTTATTAGCTCTAGATAATCGCGGGCTGTTAAACGTTTGAAGGTAAATTGAAAGTGGAACGGAGCGGACGCTCCGAAACAAAAAACTGAATTCTTCGTTCAGCGCGGCTGGTGTATTATTCTGGATAAACTTAAATGCGAAAATCCCATCAAAGCGTAGCGTAAACCGCTAAAAATACATCGGGTGTATGCTACATACGGCTTATTACGTAACGAGCAATAAACAAATGAATTCGCGCTCGAGTTTTCCTTCTGAAATATCGTCGCGATTTTCGAATCGAAAACGCGTGTAGGCACGAGCGTTCATGAATGAACGCACATTACCATACCTCGATATTTATGCGCAAAGATCGTATCTATTGTTCGATGAATACACTCTTACGTTACTCAATAATAAACGGACCTCAAAAATACGAATCGAAGCATAATTTTTCGTAAACTCCATCTACTTGTGTATGCAAACGCAAAAAAAAAAAAATTCGCTGCTAAAGTGTCGCAAGAAGATCGTACCGAGTTTCTTATACTGACTTTCGAAGCGTAGACACAAACACATCACAGACTCTATATATATATATACACGGGATGAGTCAGCGTAGGAGCCGTGCACGCATATATAGTATTATAACGCGAGGACTTTCGGAGAGCACGGCGACAAGAGTCGAGCTGGCCGTTTTAAGAGGACGACGCCATTTACGGAAGCTTGCCGATTCGGGCACAGCGCCTTTTCGAATCTCGCGCGGCGCGCCGAGAAAGCGACCGCGAGAGCAGACTCGTGGACTATATACACACACTCGTCGCTGTATCAAAATCTTGGCCTCGATGTATCGGTTTCTCGACTATGCAGTTCTTGCGTATACGTATATGCGAAGTATGTAACACGTGTATGAAACTCGAGAGTATGCATATGTGGGAGAGGGATTGGGATGCGAGAGGAATTTTTAATTGATTTAAGCTCGCTTTTCCGATGTCAATTAGGGACTTTAAGAGAGCGCGAGTGATAAACAATTATGAGTTATGCACTTCTGATGCATTCGCGGCAGAAGAAAGGCAACGCTTGTAACGTACCTGCGATGACCCAAATGCCCGCTGTGAATTCTTTTTAATTAGATCTCTTTGCGTTTACGGCCGGATTACCACTATTCGCCCGATTTTCATTTCGCGACACATAAACAATTTATTTGTTTGTTCGATTTATGCTTATAAGAAAGTAGAGCAGCCCCGCGAGTCTGCGTATATATGTTTAACAACGTAAATAGAAATTGTACATCTCCAAACTCGGATATTACGCGCGAGTATCGTCTGCTAGTCTCAACTTGACATTGTTTCGTCGACGCATTGTTTTATAGTGCTGTCGCTGTGTGTCCGAGCTTCATTTGCATATTTTTTCCATAACGTGATTTTTTTCTGTTCTGCACAGTTGGCTCTTGTGGCTAAATAGAGACGCTTTAATCTCGCGATAAATCAAGAACGAAAACTAGAATTCACGAGAGACGTTTAATAAATATAAATCTTTGCGCTTACGTCATGCGCGACCATAAGTGAGCTTTTCGATTTTGCACAAACGCGCTCGCGATATTGTTAGTGAAAAATAATTCGATGGTATATAAATACGAAGCTGACGTTTATTTTGTATAAAAGTACACTGGTTTTTTTTTTTTTTTTTTTTTTTTTTTGCAAACCTGTCCACGTAGTTGCGCAACGTTATTTTATCGCAAAAATTACATTGCGCAATCGAAAAACAAGTAGCGCTCGCATCGACACCAGCCGAATTCCCAATACCGTTAAACTTTGCGTAAACAAAGCTGACATCATATCTGTGCACCGAGAGAAATTTCGAAGGCTCAGCGCTCCATGTTATTGCGGCCGTACAGATCTCTATCGATCGAGTGTTTTGCCGTCTATTCTCGTCGTTCCCGAGTCCCGAAATTTTCCGAACTCTGGCGATACGAACATAAGCGTCTACCGCTTCGACTTTCGAGCTCCAGCCGACACGCTATAGTATCCAAGTTTCGAGGTCTGAGACTGCGAAGCGTCGAGTCCCTGCGGTACGGAGAATCTTGGAGTCCCCACTCTCGCAATTCGACTGCTAATAATACCATGTCTCGCTCCATACATGCACGAAAATCGTAGAGTATCTATACTTCGAATTCGAAGCCGAATCATTCGTAATTAGATGGGACAGAGTACAATATTATTCGTGTTCCCGTAGCTTCGAAAGTATCGAGCGCTGAGCCTTCGAAATTTCTCTCGGTGTGGGTATAATGACTCAAAAAGTTCTTCGAACACGGTATATATACGTATATACATACAATTAAGTATATCACCGCAAAAAAGCTAAGCAACCATATGCAAATAAAAGATCTGAGCCTCATTGCAGTGTGGGTTGTAAATTGAAAAGAGAAAAAAAGCAAGATGCACACCGGAAGCCTCGGGAGAAATCGATGATGGTAAAAAGGGCCGCAAAGTATATATATAGTCGTGCTTCGACAGGAGTGATTTCGTACACGTGTAGAACACATAATTCAATCGTTGCGAGAGGCTTATAAACCGAGTAGAAATTAAGCGGAGGTGTAGCCAAACACTGAGGACAGACGCTTTATATTTCCATAGCAAATCCTCTAATGATTCCCCGTAGTGAGCTTACGATATATTATATAGCCTGGAGGGTTGCCAATGTAATCATGGACCGTGTCGAGAGTAAACAATTATATTACGGACGATTTGCAAAACATCGAAAAAATTATACATAATAACTTCAAACGATGACAATGAGAACAAAATCATATAAGCAGCAAATATCGATCCGATAACCCCGGAAAGTAATTGGCTATGTAAAACCCGCGGCAATCCTTCCCCGCACCTACTGCGCAAAGATCGCATATATATACATATATATATATATATATATATATATATATATATATATATATATATATATATATATATATATATATATATATATATATATATATATATGCGATGTATAGACAATTGTTTTGCAAAGACGGGTACTGTTGAAATTGAATCATTTAAACTAAATGTTCCTTTTAATGATCATTTTCCACTAATCATTACAATCGATGAAATTAGAATTCAAAATGAACATAGTAACTGTTATTCTTATATTAATTTTGGAAAATTAAAAAATATAGCGAATGAGGAAAATTGGAATTCTCTTTTTAACGTACAGGATTCTAACTGTGCTTTAAATAAATTACTTGATATGATACACAACTGTATGGAAAGAGCTACTATTACTAAAAAATTAGGCAAAAAGAATAATAAAGTACTACCAAGAAAAAAATGGATAACTAGTGCAATACTAGTATCATGCAATACAAAAGAAAATTTGTACAAAATTTGGAAAAAAAATCCTATGAATTGTTCTCTAAAATATGAATATAAAAATTATGAAAAAATTTTAAACAAAGTTATCAAAGAAGCTAAGTACAAATACGAAAATAATGTAATAAAAATAGTAGTGAAAATCCAAGACGGTTGTGGAAAATTATCAATACGAAACTTGGCAAAACCTTTAAACAAAAAAGTGCCCCGGACTACTTAATGGTCAATGGCAGGAGAATAGAAAATAAGACCGATGTTGCGAATGAAATGAGCGAGTATTACTGTAGAATAGGTATAGATTTGAGCAACCAAATTCCCAAATTGGGCGCAAGACAACTAAAACTCCCAGCTAGGAATGATAATTCTATATTTATACATCCAACAAATAGTCTTGAAATACAATCACTCATAAATTCCATGAAAAATAAAGCTGGAGGTGTTGACAATATCAATACAAATATAATTAAAACAATTGCTATTTACATATATGGACCGCTCGAGCATATTTTTAATCTATGTATTCAACAATCTGTATGGCCGGATGCACTTAAGAAAGCTGAAATAGTTCCCATATATAAGTCAGGAGATATTGGCTGCATAGCTAATTACAGACCAATATCAGTTATATCAAATATTGCTAAGATTTTTGAAAAAATAATTCATAGTAGAATTTCGACATTTTTGACGAAGTTTAACATTATTTCTGATAAACAATTTGGTTTTGTTAAAAACAGAGGAACTGTGGATGCACTCAATTATATTTCAAATATTGTATATAATAAACTTGATAAAAGCAAACCTATTATCACAGCTTTCCTGGACCTGGCGAAAGCATTCGACACTGTAGATCACAGAATACTTTTAGATAAACTAGAAAGATATGGAGTAAGAGGTAGTGCTCTAGAACTATTAACGAGTTATTTATCTAATAGAAAGCAATGCGTGAAAATTAATAATTGCAAAAGTGTTTATAAAGATATAAATATAGGTGTTCCGCAAGGAACAATATTAGGCCCCTTATTTTTTATATTATATGTAAATGATCTATTGATAAATATGCCACAAGATACCATTATGTCCTATGCGGATGACACTGTCATCATCTCGAGTGATGACTCGTGGTCTGCCGCTCAGGATAGGATGAATGCTTATCTACATGAGGTAGCAGAGTGGCTCACTCTAAACAAATTATCATTGAACATAAATAAAACGGTGTACATAACTTTCGGTAACTACTCTAATAGTGTACCAAATGACATACACATTCATATAGGAAATACCGACATCAAAAGAGTTGAAAGACATAAATACCTAGGATTAGTTTTTGATTTCAATATGAAATGGGACTCACATATAGACTATATAGTTAAAAAAACAAGATATTTAATATTTATTTTTGCAAAGATTAAAAAAATGATGGATAGGAAAACTTTGTTAATAATATACTATGCCTTTTTTCAAAGCTTAGCCACATATGGCATTATAGCGTGGGGAGGGGCATATAATAATTGCTTAGATTTGCTACAAGGAATACAAAAGAAAATACTGAAGATTATATACAAATCCCATTTTGTATTGAATGATTTGCCATTAAATATAAGACAAATGTTTTATCTGGAGGCTATTTCGTTTCATTATCAAACATTGAAAAATATTTATATTAATAGTTCGAGTAAAACTAGAAATAAGAACATACAATTGTCAAAAGTCACAAAAAGTATTAGCAAAAAGAATAGTTATTACGTAGCTGTTAATATTTACAATAAACTTATCGTAGATCTAAAAATCATGAATTATAATAAACCATCGATAAAAAAAAGACTAAAAAACTTTATTCTAGAAAATAAAATATAGATACAAATATTTAATCTTGTTTTGTAATGTTTGGTAAAAAAAAAAAAGAAGAAGAGAAAAAAAAAATGATGTAATTAGTTTGTAAGAATTAAGTGTAATTAGTTATGTAAGTATGAATGTACCATACCTATGTACAGGCAATTGTATTTGCCTCTATAGGATGTCTTGTTGCTTACAAGGCATTTGTATATGGTCTAAATAAATAAATAAATAAATAAATAAATAAATAAATATATATATATATATATATATATAGCGACGCGGACGGGAAAACCTCGTCGTCTACATCGCGGAAGTACTTATAAACATTCATAATATACAGTGGCGCGGGCTGTCGTCGACGTCGCTACCGGCGTCGGCTCGTCATCGACGGGATCAATAAATACGAGGCGGCGGCGCTCTGCGCGACTGATGTATATATACATACATATCCTGGAACAAAAAAAATATATACACCGCGTCCGCTTCGTAACTGTAATATATTTACCTTATTATGTGCGTGTGTGGGGCTGTTGCCGAAATATAGAAAGATGTCGCGGGGGTGTATCTATGTACATATATGTATATATATATATATTGTACAGTGTACACTGCGGCGTAGAGTCGCGTGATTCGGTTACCGGGAGGAGCTAGAGATAGGGCCGATCGATCCGTGCGGCTGTGCCGGCTGCGAAACGCGACAGATATATAGATATATATAGGAATATAAGAAAGGATGCGGAGGGGAATGTTAGGCACGTGGAGTTCTGCTATGCCTTTTTTGGACTTTTTTTCCGAGAGCTGCGGCCTGGAATCCTTTGGTTATACCGATTGATATGTATTATACGTTTATTATATATATATATATCTTTGAAATTTATTGCTTTATGCGCGGATTCGCGACGATTTAAGGAAATAGCGTTGTAGTATTTGAAAATGACGCAGTCAAGCCTATTTCAAGCGAAAGGTTGACAACAGCACAATCTCTTCTAAATCGCTCCATCAAATCATAGCGAGTATATCTGTCAAAAAAAGGAGTCGTATCCAGTCGAGTCTCTCTCAAATCCGCATAAATTCATGACGACAGTCGTCCAAAAACCTCGTCCTTCTCCCGATACACAAAATATATAACTCCTACATCGGACGATACTCGCGGCAATGCCGGACACGAGACGGATTGCCGACCTATATATATATATATATATATATAAAAGGCGCTCGCATACACACGATGTCATTGTCACAGCGCGCGTTTATTCCTCTCTCGGAACAATGGGCAATGAGATAATAAGCCGAGCGTATCCTCGCGCTTTTTCGACGTCGTCGTCCGCAGCAGCAGTTATTACGCAACAATGAGGAGCAGTAATACAATATTGATAGCGTAGCTGTATATATATATGTATATGGACTACCCACTCGGGATAGCTGATTTCCTTCGAGACGGTGCGCGAGCATCTGCGTTACGCAATGTAACTACTGTGCAATTATCATCATCTGGAGTATTATTATTCGTGGCTTTTTTGCATCGTGGGAGCTTGCGCTCGCGCAGATTGCTTCCGAGCTGGAATCATAATGGTTAGACGGATGCTTGGAGTTTTTAATTTATTTAAATTGATGCGTTTGCATGGTATAGCTGAAATGTTTAAACTGCGTGCGATATATTATTTTATTTTTCGTACGACGCTTATGTATTAGGTAGATTCGTAAGCATACATACAGCGATTAGAGATTTGACGCCGGGGTGAAAGACACTATGTAAAAGTGTATAAGAGTTATTTTGAACGCGGTCGTCCGCATATACCCCGTATCTCGTGTGCGATTCGCTTTTGAATTAGCCGCGCGTAATATTTGCCAACATCGAATTTTCTGTTTATCCAGACTAATCTTCTCACGGGACGTATAGTCTTGATATTTTTTCGCAGCTTGAAAGTATACCATTATTATTTACGCGTTTCGTATATGACATCATTTGCACAATATAAGAAAGCACTCGTGGCCATAAACCACGGCGGACAACAGATAAAGCGTACAAGAAGTTCGCTCGCGTTTCTTGGATGAAAACCGGTAATCCGCCTTTACGATGATCGCTCTCGCAACTCTTTTCGTTATAAAAAATTCTCGAAAACTAACCTCACTGCTCTACCGATTTTTTACACACTCTCCTTGAAATCTAAACGCATCTTATATGTATTACTCGCGGTAGACGCAGCTACGAGCCGCATCGACGCAAAATCCAGCACACGGCGACGAAGAAAACGCTCCTTTCCTTCTCTCCTCTCTCGAGCCGCGCGCAGAATGTAGGCGCCCATATTCCGGCCGATAATCTCGGCTTCGATCCGACGCTGCATCTTATACGTCCGGCTGCAGCTGCACCGTTAAGCGCGCGCCGTTAAAACGCGATGCGCAGACATTCTTGTGTTGGGGCATCGATGCGCGAAGAAGACCACCGGCTCGCGACACTGCATTCCGCGCTGTGTATTATGAAGGAAGCTTTTTCATGTAGGTATATGTATATATGTATAGCTCTCGTTTGTGCTGCATATATACGCAACGTTATTAATCCCCCGCACATACGCGAGAGCGAGTGCAACGTTGCTGCTCATTAATTGCACTACGCTGTACGAGGGAGCGGCGATTACTTATGCTCGCGTGCCTTAATTGCTATATAATACTGGGTGAAGAGTTTTTCTTTTTCGCTGATATTTTTCGTTTATTTAAAACTGTATAAGGTGCGCGAGGACACACTTGTCCTTATTATTACGCGCATTCATTGATCGACCTGCAACTAATTCTCATTTGGTTTCGATTAAACATTTTCGAATGGATTTTTCCGTAAAAATCTTCCCGAGCTTTCTCCGCGGCAACGAGAAAGAAAAAAGCAACGGCCGAGAGTACCCCTGCGGATATCTCTCGCGAAGCCCACCTATATACCATACGCACGCTCATATATATGTACATCTCTCGACTCGACTCAAGAGAGAGAGAGAGAGATTATACATAATACACAGGCGTAGCGAATTTTTCAGCGTGCCGCGATGCCGTGTTCCATACATACTTATAAGGTAACGCGAGCCGAGACTCGAGACAGAGAGAGAGAGAGAGAGAGGAGTGTATACGGCGCCACGGCTGCAGCAATGCGTAATCCAGCCTCGCAGCAGCGTCTGTTTCCTCGATCTCATTTGTGCACCGTATATATACGTTGTATCATATGCGCCTGTTATGTGAACGAGCTGGCTTTCCGCGTTTATTTAGTAGGCTGGGAATTGTATTAGTATAGAGTGGCTCTCGGGGACTTTTTTTTTGTTTATTGTTCTCGAGAGAATATTATTATTATTATTAGGATGATGTCTGGGAGTCTGATGCTTCTGACCATGAGATCTCGTCGCTTACATGCGTTCAGAGAGATGGAATTTTCGTACTTCATTTTAGCGATTTATAAGCTGTGTACTTTATATAGAGACTCGACGCTTTCTATCAAGTGATGCAGCTATATGTATATGTAGTTGTGGTACGTATTATGTGTTTTTCCTATAGATTAACCCGGAGTCAGGTAGATTGAATCGTAGGTATATAGCCGCTTATATTCCAACCTTGGAAACGGACTACACGAAGAAGAATTGAGTCGGATAGAGTATATTATATTATTATACGTGTACACTGTTATTATTTTCTATATATACACGCACATCAGGAGACGCACATGTGCAGTTTGATATGTTTTGCCGATAACGACGGCAAACTTTATTGCTATTTTTATACGATCATAGTACTGTATATCTAGAGGCACAACGAAACTTGTTATCATCGTCATTGAACGAAGCAAGTATTTGTTTCACCTTGTTTAAGTATATAGATTGTATGCAATGACTGTACACAGGCCGCAAAATAAACGAGCTACACGGAAACGTACTTAAATTTAGTAGAGAAGATAAGGCAGCTCTTATGTTTCCATTTCGTAGATAAGCATCGGTTCGTATCTATTTAAAAGGATGCAGTCTACTATCGACAAGTTACAAAAGGATACACAATAGTCGCGAAAATTGCAAAGCGACGAATCGACGACGTCTAGACAGTGTATATAAAAAGGCGTCGGTATAAGCCGTGCGGCCAAATCGATGTGGCAAATTAGCGAAAGGACAACGTAATGATTAATTGGATTTTCCCCGAAAAGAATTACGAAAAAGACTCTTACTCGTTGAGGAGGGACGAAATCACGTTAGCGCCATCGGATCGATGCACGAATGCGCGCGTTTCATTGAGAGTCTAAAAAAAAAGAGGCGATGGATTAGCGCGACGGCGACTATTTACATAGCAAATTGCTGCGATGAAATTCAGTGACTGGCGACTGACAAATTGCTCTGTAAATACGGCCTCTATTAATGTATATTTTCTAGCTATATAGAAAAAACAGTCGGATAAATAAAAGCTTCTTTTTAGTCGTTCGTTCGCGCTGTAATGATCAAAAGTTCAGCGATTATCACAGGGTTCCGCGTATTGTAGCCTCTGTATATTATAATACAAAAGTAGTTAATTATTCAGGCGAAAAAGTACCGCTAAGTTACCGCGACTATACCTTGAACTTGCCAAAGTACACATACACGCGCGCGCAAAGTCGTCGATTCTCGCGCTTTTTTCTTCCAGCCAGTGAAATATGGCCTCATAGAGCTCGCGTCATTATAAAAGCGTTATATATCACAGCCGACAATAGAGCATGTCCAAATCGATTTGGCGAATTAGCGAAGATTCTTTCGAATAGTCTTTTATATATATATACAATACATAAGCAAGCATCATCTATATATCTCGAGTATATAGTGCGTTGTTGTAGGTGTGCGAGAGACGGTATATACGGTGAGTCACGTATCGACTTTCTTCTCTTCATCGCCGGCCGGTAAAGTACAAAGTCGTGTGTGTGTGTGTGTGTGTGTGTGTGTGTGTGTGTGTGTGTGTGTGTGCGCGAGTTGTTAGATGACGCATTCGAGTACTGCACCCCAGTGGTGCTGCTATCCGCGCTTCCCGGTTTGATGCTTTATATATGTATGAAATGGGTGTAATTTCAAGCTCTAGGGCGCGGTTCGCAATGCGGAGAAAAGTTTTTTCTTTTTTATATTGTTTAATAAATAAACTCAACTTGCTTTAATGTTTCTGAATGACTTGAAGTTCCAGCTCTATTCTACACCTTGCACTTCGGAGAAAATTAAAATTATTCCTCCTTCATTTTCGCATGACGTAATCTCGCGAATCAAGCGAAAACAATCCCATTCGAAAAATAAAATGATTCTCGGATTTTTTCCAAAAAGTACGTATGGATTG
The DNA here is from genome assembly GCA_020010945.3 of Muscidifurax raptorellus. Lineage (NCBI taxonomy): Eukaryota > Metazoa > Arthropoda > Insecta > Hymenoptera > Pteromalidae > Muscidifurax > Muscidifurax raptorellus. The sequence continues at coordinate 7,335,585 of CM052080.1, forward strand.
ATCGGTGAAGTCAGAGCAGAAGAAACGTGTCGCCGTGGAGAACGAGCCACCCCCCAAAAGCGCTGTTGTTACAACGGCGCGCCACATGGCAACGTCGGGGGTGAATCATCCCTTCGAGTGCGGACGGTCGAGTCACCGACGACTTATAGGACACCTGTATGCATGCGCATACATACTCGCTGGAGATGACTTTCATGCAATTTAACTGACCTGTTTCGTCGCGCAAACAGGGGTGACTCCTCTCTTTCGCCGAGACGAGTATAGGGGATAAGGAGCCGTGAGCGGATTTTCTTTGTAAGCCTGTTATCAGTGGTGTAAGTATCAGGATCGTGTATGGGCTTGTGTGTACACATATGACGGCTGTCGGATGCAGGGTTATCCGAGCTTTGAGATGGGCTAAGTGGATTTTGACAGGAGGGTGGTGAGATTGTTATATATATATCAGATAGCCAGACCCTGATTGACTTTGCGGGGGTGATTAAAGGGCTATATTGCTCTTTTCAGTTGGGTGTAATTGATATTTCACGCTTTGGAGGTATTGCGTGATATGAGACGATTAAAAACTACAACGTATTGTATATTTTATACTCTTGTGTAATAATCGATAGCCAGTAAAAAGTTATTGAATCGTTATTTTTAATATAGGGTTCACCTTATACGTTCGATTGACGTATAAATATTCGGTAAACCTGCGTGAACCTCGTTTTTTACCATCCCGATCATAAATTTTTAAAGAGAAAGTCCGATCCAAATTGGAATATACGATTTACAAAATTGCCACAGCAAAAAAAAAGAAACCGTTCGAGCACACTAATTGCGATGAATAAATTAGAGCAACTCGATAATTATACATCTCAACTAGAACACACGAGAGTGTGCGCGCATAGTAAACACAATAATTAATTATGATCGGGGAGATGAATTAATTCTTGCCACATACTGTACAATAATCTCAGAATGAAAAGCAGCATCTAACCTAAACAACATATTGGATAGTAAAAAATGTAATCCTCTCCACAAAATTCCGAAAAACGAGTAACCCAATACACGAGTAATCTCGAAGAAACAATCCCATTCTAAAAGCAGCAGCAGCAACAGCAGCCTCGATAACGTCTATAATAGAGCAGCTCCAACAATCCATACTATATACCTCTCCAGCATCTCCTCTCCTCGCATAAACATTAATCTCCTTTTTCCTCAGCAATAGACGTTCTCGGCTCTCGATTCGGGGCTTATTCGGCGGCAGAGTTAAGAGCCTCGTCGATTTACCGCAGAGAATATACATACTATACATACTCGGCTACTCCAGAGCTCCGCTCAATCCACACGTACGTATATGCACATATACATAAGTAATAATCGCGCGAGTATATAGACAGCGAGCGCACGTGCGTGTGTATTCGCGCACGCTCTGACGAGAAACACATTCTCGTTCCGTAGCAGCTACACATGCTATATACCTATAGAGTTCTTGCAGAGTCTGCTTTTCACGCAGAGAAGGACGGAGAATACAGCGGCGGCCGATCGAACAGTTGGCAACACTGCGCGGCCGTTGTGCTCGACGAGAGTATATAGGTACACGTACCGGGCCGCCGCTGCCGCGAGAGAACAAAAAGACAAAGTTACGAGAGAGAAAGAGTGAGAGAGAGAGAGAGAGAGAGATGCCGTGTGGCAAGCAGTGCGAGCGTGGAAGCGAGACGGCGAGTGAGTAGTTGGCGCGCGGGCGCGAAATTCGAAAGCGGTGGGGCTGCCGAGCGACCAATCGTATGCCGTTGCTCTATCCCCCACCAGAGTCTCGGCCCACTTGGAACACAGGCTTGAAAATCTCTAACGGACGCGGCGAGCGGCGCTGGCGCATTCGTCTCCTGTCTCTCGCGACGCACAGAGTTCGAGCAGCACACGAGAGATACACCACGTCGAGGTCGAGCAGCAGATACTTTTTTAATAACCGTTAAAAAAGAACAAACAACACACGACACCATGAGGGAAATCGTGCACATCCAGGCTGGTCAGTGCGGTAACCAAATTGGAGCTAAGGTGAGTCAGAGGCATCGTCTATTCCTACCGCAGCATTCATCATAGGCTGCGAGAGCTATCGCGAATTCCAGAGAGTCTCGCTCGGCTGAGCGTCGCCTTCCTTTCTCTCTCTCTTACTCTCTCGCGAAAGCGCGGACGGCGGCGTCGCTTCCTCTCCGCGAGTGTGTTGTTCGTCCCGAGAAAACCGTTAGGTGATCGACTTTGGCGCGCGGGAAATTTCACGAGCTTGTTTCTCATCATCGCGAAACATGTGTCTTTTTCTCTCTCTCTCTCTTTCTTGCCCCACATTCATAGGTATAGCTATACATTGACGTGGAATAAGTCATCGTCGTGGGTGACGGTTATTCAGTGAATCGACACCGCGGGGCGCTTCGCTTTTTTCGCCACCTCGCCCCTCCCCACCTCGGCAACAATAGAAAAAACCGTTGGTGAATTCATTCTCTCTCTCTGCAGCTGGAAAATTCGCCGGTACATAAACGGTGGTGGGGGAGGGACGTCGAGTCATCGACTCGTCCGTCTTTCCTCGTCGTGTAATTCGCGTGCACACTGTTTTCGCCGCATCGATCACGCGGCGAGGAAAGAAGAAAAAAAATGAAAAAATGGCAGACTTGGCCGAAACAGGAGGAGTAGTTTCGCACACGAGCCTCTATGGGTCGAAGAACCCAGCATGGCGACGACGCGGCGTTGGTTTTCGCTGCAGGCGAACGAGGGGAGCGAGATAGCTGATGCTCCCTCTGTTACCGGCCGGCCGGCGCGCGCTTTAACGGTTTTTCGCCGAATTCTCGAGGTTCTATTTATTCCATGTCGCCAACGACGAGCGCGCAATTCAGCTTTCCGGCCCTTCGAAGAGTCGTCCGCAGCTTTTTTCTTTTTCGCTCTTCGAGTTATTCACGGTAGAGGTTTGTTTATTTATGCGGGGAGTGAGAGGGAGAGAGAGAGAGAGAGAGAGAGAGACGAGAGGTTGGCAAAAGGTGCAATGGCGCTGTAGCCGGTAGCCATTTTCGACACCGGCGCTTGCAGTAGTAGAATTGCACAATTTTCTTATAATGCACGCGGACTTCCTCTTTCTGCTAAATAATACATACACCTTATAGGCCGATCAATAGTAGTGTACGCCGCCCAAAAGCTTGGCTTTTCGAAAGGCCGACTGGATCATCCATAATAGTACCTATATAGCAACAAGCGAGCCGCAGCCTGAGTCAGTGGGTGTTATATATCTGTATATATATATGTACACACACACACGCACGCCCATATGTATTTGTGTGCGCGAGCGAGCGTAGCGCTCGATCCCAGGGTGTGGCAGCGCCGCGCAGATATTTCTCTCGTGTATATATAGACAGGCAGGACGTGTACATACATGTATAGCCGTACGTAGGTATATGTGCGCTCTAGCACCAGCGTTGATGCGGCAAGGCAACGGCATCGAACGGCTGCGCGCGCATTCCCCTTTAACTTCCTCTCTCTCTCTATCTATCTGCCGGCTGTCGCTAGCCGAGTGTATATAGATATGGCTTTTTCTATTCGTCGGTGGACACCGGCTCTCTCGCACCGGGGAATGTCGGGGCGAGTCGAGCAATGCGGATGCAATTGGATTTTTCATTATTTTTTAAGGTGAACGTACGCGGTTTTGATGAAATTTTATGAGGGACTTTAAAGCACTGAGATTACGTTCGTTTTCGGAGAGTGGATTTCATTGTTTTCACGAGAATGAATCGCTTTTCTGCATTGTTTAATCTTATCTTGCTAATGCGTTTGGAATAATATATCGCTTAATTTTTAGTACGCACTCATTGTATACTGCCGAGACATCCAATTTGTTTCAACGAAAAATGACATTTCCATTAAAATCGAGGAAAATCGATCGTTACAATCCATCACGCCCCAGCCTCTCCGGCATCAACAACTCAACCCATCCACCTTTGTGCTTCTCTCTCTCTCTCTCTCTCTCTCTCTCTCTCTCTCTCTCTCTCTCTCTCTCTCTCTCTCTCTCGGAATTCCTTTAATTTCTTTTTTCCATCTCGTCATTGTACTTATACCATTCTATCCTCAGAGCTGCTCCCTCCCCGCGCTCGCGTGTCTCGCCTCTTTCTTTTTTTTTTATAAGCGCTCGATCACGCGCCGAGTAGAGGTTCTCATCGAAGGCTTCGCATCGCCTTTTTGCGCTCGATTTTAACTCGTCGTGTACCTTCGCCGCCGTCGAATTTTACTCAACCTTGTGTTGCAGCGGTTCTTCTCATACCTTTATCATCTGCCCCCTCTTTCCGCTGGTGTTTTTTTTACACAGGTTTTCTTGCACGTACAGAGTCTATAGGAGAGATCTAGAGTCTCGCCTTGACACGACCTTACGATTTATGCATTTCCACGTGCAAATGCCTTACACGATATGAGTACATAGCTCGCCGTGCTGACGCGTGCGTTGATTTTCAGGATGAGCACTGCAGGTGTAATTTGAAATTTCGATTAGATCGTAAACTTTTTGTTTCCCGTTCTAGCAAGAGTAAAACGTCGCGACGCCGAGAATTGAATTTGATTCGCGCAGAACCTCGAAAGCATGCGACCCGTCGCACTGCGCAACTTTTCACCTCGTAACAGCCACGACATCCGCGTGAAATACCTTTAGCGAGCTTTTTCATCAAGGCTGACATAAGCAGGCGAAAAAAATTTTTTCTTCAAAATCTCATTACTCATGCCATCGGAGAGAGATTCCAATCTAACTAAAGTACACGTTGATCGCGCAGCGAAGGAGAGTGTACAGTTGGTCGATTTTCAGCGCGAGGTGCTCCTCGGCCCGACCGTTAAAAAGATGAAGTAACCGCGCGTATCGTCACGCTCCCGCGGCTTTCAAGGATATCGCATCGAGTCAATGTCCGCTGCTCTCTGCTCGCCGCCGCTCCTCTCCTCTGCTGCACTCTACGGATGCCATCCTCGCGGCGCCGACCACGGGTCATGAGCTGGCGGAAAAAAATTGGATATTCTTCGCAGTGTTGCGTTTATTATCAAACGATCGTTATCTAACGAAAACATAAAGCTCTCGTGGGAATTGACTTAGCGTGTGGATAAAATAATATCGAACGGTCGTGGCTCGGAGCAGGTTCCAAGGTATAATATATATTTTATCTTCTCTTCGTTTCTTTGAAAAATTGTTGAAATTTATTGCGCTCGATGATTTATCAAGGAGGAGGAGTGTATATGATCGATGTCTGATAGTTCCTACTCAACTTCTCCATATAAACGCGCAGTTTGCTTTGCGTATACTAATATTGAATGAACATTCGTCCCTCTTGCGTAAAAACACATTGAAATTGAAAGGAAAACCACCCATCAGGTATTCAGAATATTATTCACAAATTGATAAGCCACTTCTCTCGAGCGCACCGAGTGTCTGGCCAAAATCGGACGTCCGCGGGACGCTGACGTAGTTCGCGATCTGGATGTAACGAGGCGATTGCGCAACGATTACGCGCGACTCGAGCCGTGCAGGGACGAGAAGACTCGATCGCGTTCTGCCTTTGGGACCAAGGACGTCGGGCTCTTACACGCGCGAAGCTTGTGTCGCCAAATACAGGAGAGAAATCGATCGTCGCTTAATGATTTTTTTCCTCTCTTCTGCTACAGCGACCGAAGGTCGCGCTGCAGCTTGATAAGAACGACTGAATCGAGCGCCGATAATGTAGATACACGTGTATTTCAAGTGGACGCGATACACCGAGTCCGTGCTAAAAATTTCAATAAGAGCGCGCACTGCACCAGACCGGAGTCTTCGCATGTAATTATAACCGCGAGTTGAATATAACGCTGCTGCTGTGCAGAGCGTTGGCTTAGGTTCAGGTCGTGCATGTGCGCAAGTAGAAAAGGGAGGAAGCGGCGGCGGCAGCTGTTCCCCGTTCAGCTGTCGTCGCGAGGAAATTCCAAAGTTGTACTAGCCTGAGCGTAAAAATTCGGGCCGAGTCGCTTCTTCTCTCGTCCTTTGGCGGCTATGTTTTTTGCGGAGGTAGTCGTGCGACAGGAAATGCTCCGGGAATGAGTATAATGATGAGTCTGAGAGAGTAAGCTGGGGAGAGAGAGATGGGTATTACGGGAGTAAAAACGAGCATTTAGGGGTAATTGAAGAATTAACATAATTAGACGGGTTTTAATGAATTCTGCTGGTTTAATTCTCGCTGGAAAAACATCCCGCCTATCCAAATGACAATTGCCGCTGAGTGTCGGACGAAAGTTATGACTCGATTGAAGCATTCAATTTTCTTCTGGTCCTATATACCGATAATATATACGTGCAGTTTTTCTCGTATTCGTCTGACGTAAGCCTCTTCGGTTCGCGCAGTCGCGAGACTTCGACCAATTAATTTGCACGTCGATCCGGCGAATAGCGTCCAAATAGAAGTAGCCGAAAATAAGTCTGATTCAGCGAGCACTCCTCGCGAGATCTGTAAACATGACGAAAAAGACAAACAAGACACCGTTACGCCCAAAATTGGCGAAACAATAAATCGCTCGTTACCACAGCCCCGTGAGTGCAATATATCTGTATATACTTCCGCTCCTCGCCTCGGCTGTCTTTAAATGCCTTCTCTCCCAAAAAACACGCGACATCAGGACACTCTTATCCTCGACGTGTCACGCCTCTCTTTTTTCGCTCGCTTATGGTCAAGTCGCGGCACTATATATACAGCGCTGACATTGGTGACTCACCCTCTCTCCCCCGACGTCGGCGACGTAATGTATGCTGCTCCTGCTCTCGTGTGGGAGGCGTGTGGAGGCTTGCCCACGAGGAGGAGAGAGAGAGGCTGACACGATGGCTTAAGGCTCTCCCGGTGCGCGATGCACTTATATGGACATCCGTTGTCAATACACCGTCGCCTTTCCATTTAAGAGAGACGTCGAAACTCTGTGCCCGCGAGCAAAGCCGGTATTTCGAGTATGCAAACATGATGAGCGAAAATTTTTCGTTACGCTGGCGAAATCGTTGAAATGCGCCGAGCGAAGCGAATTTTCGCGGGCTTGCGATTGCGAAGTCGATGATTTCGTTGGAATGTCACTTTTTTTCAGCGGCGAACTTGATCTTGAGGAGTTACACGGCCTTGAGGAGTATTTCGGGTAGGGGGGCCGGTAATCTAGGCTGTTTCGTAGCGATAAAAATAGATCGCGGCTTGGAGAGAACTACTGCGTGGGAAAGAAAGTTGTCTTGCGACGAGGCGGTATATATGTTTGCAAATTATAGATAGCGCGCATGAACGGGTGATAAGCGAAAATCGAACGGTTTGTAAGGCAAGTTTCGCAAACTAATAGAAATTGTGACACGCTCGATTTCCAAACAAATATCTCGGTTATTTTGTATGTACACAGACTTTGATTATATAACAACAAACATCTCTCACCTCGCTGACATTTCGATGTTTACATATGGTATCAGGACTTTCCAGGCTCTCGAACGATTTATTCCGTTCCGAAAGAACGCTCGTCTGCTGGAATAAAACAAAAAAAAATGATGACTGTGGCCTCTTTGGAAAAAATATTAAGTACACACCCGCATCGGAAAAGAAAAAAAAGCGGAGCAGGCGATCCCCTCGATTAAAGTCTCGATCGAGCATTCGGCGGAAGTCAAGACGCACACAGCCGGTTAACCGATCGGCTATATAGGCGGAGCAACGGCCTTCGGAGTATAGTACATATATCTATCTCTCTCTCTCTCTCTCTCTCTCTCTCTCTCTCTCTCTCTCTCGACGTCTTTGCGTGCTCGCATTGTGTGCAGCGCAGCTGCCGGTCGTGCGTGTCCGGTCAGCGGACGCGCGCAGCTCGGTCAGGAGACGCTAATTGGTCTCGATTGCCACTCGAGCGCCCCGGGGCCCCTCTCGAGGAAATTGCGGCCATCTCTCGGCCATTAAGTCGACGAGCCACGCGCGAGCTTGACTCTCTGCGCTCGACATAGAATTCTCGTTTTGAATTACAAGCTGGAATTCGATGATGATTATTAACAATGACTTTTTGTATTACAGTTTTGGGAAATCATCAGTGACGAGCATGGCATTGACCCGACCGGTGCCTACCACGGTGACAGCGACCTCCAGCTCGAGAGGATCAATGTGTATTACAATGAAGCCTCCGGTGGCAAATACGTGCCCAGAGCCATCCTTGTGGATCTGGAGCCCGGCACCATGGACTCGGTCAGATCCGGTCCTTTCGGCCAGATCTTCCGACCGGACAACTTCGTGTTCGGACAGTCTGGTGCTGGTAACAACTGGGCCAAGGGTCATTACACCGAGGGAGCTGAGCTCGTAGACTCAGTTCTCGACGTCGTGCGCAAGGAGGCCGAGAGCTGCGACTGCCTTCAAGGCTTCCAGCTGACCCACTCACTCGGAGGCGGTACCGGATCCGGTATGGGAACCCTTCTCATCTCCAAGATTCGTGAGGAATACCCAGACAGGATCATGAACACCTACTCGGTCGTACCCTCGCCCAAAGTCTCAGACACCGTCGTCGAACCCTACAACGCCACCCTCTCCGTGCATCAGCTCGTTGAGAACACCGACGAGACCTACTGCATTGACAACGAAGCACTCTACGACATCTGCTTCAGAACGCTCAAGCTCTCCACGCCCACATACGGTGATCTCAACCATCTCGTATCTCTCACAATGTCCGGTGTCACAACTTGCCTCAGGTTTGTACCTTAAACTTTATCGAATGTCAATCAAGCATTACCGTGAATATGTTCACTAAATGTAATCTTCCTTTCTAGGTTCCCTGGTCAGTTGAACGCTGATCTCAGGAAACTCGCCGTCAACATGGTACCGTTCCCACGTCTTCACTTCTTCATGCCCGGTTTCGCCCCTCTGACCTCCAGAGGCAGCCAGCAGTACAGAGCCCTCTCGGTACCCGAGCTAACCCAACAGATGTTCGACGCCAAGAACATGATGGCCGCCTGCGACCCACGACACGGACGCTACCTCACCGTCGCTGCCATCTTCCGTGGTCGCATGTCCATGAAGGAGGTCGACGAGCAAATGCTCAACATCCAGAACAAGAACAGCTCATACTTCGTCGAATGGATCCCGAACAACGTGAAGACCGCTGTGTGCGACATCCCACCACGTGGTCTCAAAATGTCGGCGACCTTCATCGGAAACAGCACCGCCATCCAGGAGCTGTTCAAGCGCATCTCAGAGCAGTTCACCGCTATGTTCAGAAGGAAAGCTTTCTTGCATTGGTACACTGGCGAGGGTATGGACGAGATGGAATTCACCGAGGCAGAGTCGAACATGAACGATCTCGTGTCCGAGTACCAACAGTACCAGGAGGCCACCGCCGACGAGGACGCAGAGTTCGACGAGGAGGCCGAGCAGGAGGTCGACGAGAACTAGAAGACGGATATAGGGATTCTCTTTACCACAAGTACTCATACACGCCAAGAGAGAAAGACGTTACTACACGAAAAATGGAAAACTTGAAAAAAAACCCGCTTCTTAACTTCGCCTCTCTCTTTCTCTCTGTCTGTATTTTACTCCCTCCTTTTTTTGTCTTTCTTATCCCCTTTTGCGTTTGTTAATATTTTTTACGAATATAATGCACTTGATTGCGAATCTCTGCGAGACGCGCGTCTATTACTTTTTCTATGTTCCCTCTACCCCCGTCCCTTGTCTTTCGTTATCTTGTTTCGAATTTATTTTTCTTACTCTTGGACTTTTTTTCGTCGAATATCGTCAAATTGTACCATATATATGAAGCGGTAATTTTTTTTTTTTTTTTTTGTTAGACAACAAAAAGCCCAATCCTGAGGAACATTGTGATTTCGTTGTACATTTTTGAGATTGTTTTGTATAGCGTCGACTCGAAATCGCTACCGCAGCTGCCACTGTCATCTTTAATCATAAATTCTTATTATCGAATAAAGGTACATTTGATTAACAAGCAATCATTGGAATCGACAAACTACCTATACTCTTTTCTTTCCAGACTGCAATGGGGTATTAAACGAGAGAAATTAATTTTATTTGCGCATAGCGTTTCAAAACTTTATTTATTTACTTCTCTTTTAAAATTAGCAATGATAATCTTTTCTTCAATGACTTAAGACTCTTTAAGAGATGTTTATAGGTGTTAAGAATCAATAGTATATAGTTTTTATAATTGTCCAGTAAATTATCATTAAAAGCGCTCAAATATGTTTCTTTGTTTTATTTATTTTCTATGCTTTATTCTCGTTCATTAAACCTTTGTATAGATTTACATATCAATTCTCAAATAATTATGATTTTGTACATTGTAAATGCACGTTGTTTTAAATTTCAAAGATTAACAAATTTGAATATTAGTGTGGACGACTCGCATGCTTGAATGTGAGATTCCAAGTTTCAAACTTAAAGCGTAAGCTTGATTTTATCTGCAGTAGATGCGAGCGTCAGTTTTACGTAACTTGAGTTACTCTCCTACAGATGGCTGTACTATACGGTTTGATACAATTACGATATATTTGAAAAATAGTTACATTCTATTTTGTTGCTTGGCTAGTTTAATTTTTAAGCTTTTTATTTCAGGTTCTTGTAAAATATTTTAAACAAATAGGCTTATTTTAAATTAACATTTTATAATTTGAATGCAATACTCTACTAAAAAATAAACTGTATAAAAAATAAGTTGGTTTTGTTTTCGATGTATGAATTTCCTTTTTAATGTCAGCTGCATATAAAAGATGTAAAATCAGTAGCGATTGATATAAATGTACGGTTCTTAATTAGAAAACGTGTAAAACAAGTTTTATATCTCGGTTCGAGTATACATGTTGGACTCGACACGAGTAACAATGTTGGTGGTGAAAATACTCGAGGGATTCTTCTGTTTTCAAATACAACAAACAAGAACTTGCGTTGAGCTTCGTGGTTTCAGAAAAAGAACGCGTAAATAGTGGCGAAAAAACATTTATGAGGAGCAAAGGAATTTAGAACACCGGGGCATCGTGTTCGATGATATCGGTATCTCGCGGAATTTCGCTACATCCAATTATACATATTTCCGCAATCTAAGTATACGTAAGAAATATAGTTATAAATAATAAACATCCGCACAAATCAATAACGGTAAAATATTTATTTCACTCGTAACCTTAATCGTAATTCATAACGACATCGAACTTAATACCAAGTTCCACGTGCACGTGCCTCGTCGCGTTAGAGCCGAAATTTACGAGAGCCTCGTAAAATTTTTACAAGTACTCGCACAACCGCATGAAAGCTTAAAAAGCCCATCCACGCAGCCTCGGATAATCACTCCATTTATTCGGCATTCCTGCTGGCATTCCTTGCTTTATAGCATCCTCGCGAGAAATCAATGACGTGTGCGTAACACATATTTCTTCCACTTTTCTACAGTAGGGCGTCGTGCACGGCGAGGAAAGCCTTTAAAATTCCTTAGGCTCTTTCTTGCCGCGATGACTCTCGAGTTTAAAACCCCGGCGAGTTCTCCACGCGTACGAGGCTTTTTTCAAAGTGCTTCCCCCTCGTCTGCTGCAACGCCGTGTTTTTTTCCTCGCGCAGAGAAGAAGAAGAAGAAGAAGACGCTACTGCCGAGAGGAGAGAGAGAGAGAGAGAGAGAAAATGCCTGCAAAAAGGAGGAGCTCGAGCGTGTAAAATCCATTTTCGAGATCTACGGCGCGCACTGCAAGCCCTGAGTAGGTATAACGTATCCGAGCGACGAGATGAAGCACGCGAGCTACTCTTTTTCTCTGCTGCAACAGTATGTAGTTGGGCCGTTTTGAAAAGCTCTTTGAAGCTACCACGACGTGCTTTGCTTTGTGAAGAGGGCGGTTTGAGGAACGAGAGCTTTTTTCTGAATTGCGAATAATGCGCTTCTGTGTATAGTTACACGAGACGATGTATGATCATTACGTTTATCATTTATGAAGGTATTATATTTTCAGAGACGCTATGTTATTTTGGCGGCGCGCGCAATCTGGATTTGAATTGACATTCTGACCCCTTCGAAGAAACATAAAACGAAGAACAAGAAAAAAAATTCGTTCGCGCTCACGTAGAAAAATAATACTTTATTTTCTAGTGGAAAAGCAGCAGCAACAGCTATGTACAGGCACTTGCATTTGCGCAGTCGAACAAGACTCCCCTTTAAAATCTATATATGTTCACCAGGAGGCGCGTCGCTCTCGCGCGCACACACACATACACAGAGGACTGCACAGCGGGCGTTAAAGAAGCGAACCGATTGCAGCCGGGCCCTGCCATTCGCGCCCGAGACTTCGACCGAAGAAGCCGCAGTAGCAGTCGGACCAGCGTACGATCAGCAGCTCGTTGCTCGCACTATATATATATATATGTATATATATTGTAATATATAGATCTCGCCGGTTAATCTTCGTATCCAGGAACAAGATGAGGGAAATCGTACACTTGCAGGCCGGACAGTGCGGCAATCAGATCGGAGCCAAGGTGCGTTGATTATTATTTTTGTTTTATCCACTTTTTTTTTAAACGATTCGAAGTGTAAGCACGGTATGATATATACACGTGGCTTCGAGCTTGCAAGACGCGCGGAGCGAACTGCCGCCGTGAAGATGAGATGAAAATTTAAGTGGTACCGATTGGAAGATTGCGGCGAGAGAACGCTTTGGATATATATATATATATATATACAGTGCGATCGCTGATCGATAGTTTTCAAAGCGAGCGTTAAACTTATAGTACGTTCGAGGGCTTATTCGGGTGTATATATGAGTAAAATATTTTTTTGCTCATTCCGCTGTATTTTTTTTTATTACAATCGTGCTGGTATATTGACTAAACCATAAAAACTTTTAGTATACTGCAGTACAAGTGTGTTGTGTGGTATTAAGCTCGTTAAATGAAAAATTATTCCAATCCGTAGGCTCGAATATGAAAACAAAGCGTCAGATGAATAAAACAGCCCGGGTCATCTCAAATAAATGACAAAATCGTAAATCCCGTCGGCCGTAAATTAATAACCGCGCGCATCATCCGAAAATAGCTAATTTTGTCACCATCAGACGACAGACGTCGGGGCGCGTTATCCCCTACTGCGTGCAGCTGCCTTTTATTCGTGTTCTCTTGGTAAAACTCGCTCTGCCCTATAAAAAATGCTCGCTCCGTTTTTCCATGACGACTTCGCTATCAATTGAACAAACGTATTTGACAATTACGCGCGAGATTCAGATGTGGATTAAAATTCGACGTTTGTTTATTGCATCGAGTCAGCGAGGCGTGTCCACGTCGACAATTAAGACGGAAATACGTAAAGCGATACTTTCCAGCAACGCTGTATATCCGTCCTTGTAGTACTTCCTATATAGGAGTAGCAGCCTTGAAACGCGTTGGAGTATAAGGTGCAGCCCTTGTAACGCGTGTACGCTTCATTGGAAAATTCGATACGCGCGTGCAGTGTTGTTGCTGATTAATTTTTTTTCGGTGAACGTGCACTCCGACCCTTTTTATTGGTAAGAGGATACACAGATGTTTACGGCTGAGCGTATATACGTAACACTTGTATCGTATAGAAATTTTCCTTAATCAAACAAATTTTACAGTAATCGCGGTATGACTAAACCACGCCCGTATCGCGGTAACAATAAAGCTTGAAAAACGAAGGAAAAAAGGAGTAACGAGTACAATCGAGCGCAAATCCAAAACATCAATCGTCGCATACGACGACTCGTCAGACGACACTGCTGCAGGCTCGTTCTTATCGAGTCGCTCGCGCGGCTATACTTAGCGTTTCGAGGAAACTCGCAATGGCTTTAAAGCTACGTCGAAGTGAGAGAGAGAGAGAGCCTCTTTAAACTCTCCAGACGACGACCGGAGAACATGTGCGCTCGGCTGATGAATTTTTGCAGCTAATGTCGAGGGACAGAGCGAGGAAGAAACGGCGAAAGTGAGTCATATTTGGCGAGATTATATATATATAGGCGCGACGAGATATGACCCCGCATATACATGTGTGCGGTGTAAAGGGAGATTCCGGCGAGTCATGGTTAAACAAAGTGTGACTTATTACTTTTTGAAAAAGACACAATGTGTTGTGAATATAATTGCATTGGCGCTGAACGATATACCGACATCGGCAACCGCGTATATACACGTGCGATAGTGTTATCGTAAACTTTGAACGAACGATATTATATTATAGTCGATGAGTTTATGCATATTATGAGCGCGTATTATCGTCGATAGTTGAAACTTTGCAAATCAATCGGGCTTCAATTGAAATTCACTAACCTGAATTACCGACAACATTTTATTATCTCGTTCATTTTGCAATAATCCCCGTCTATTAGACTAGTCGTCACACTAGAAATGTTTAAGAAAATTGCGAATCATCGACAACGGCTCTATTGTCCTATCTCCTCGCCGCAATAAGAAAAAAATACCACATCATCCAAGAAATCGCTCTCGAAAGTATATATAAGTACGCATCATCACCACTCAAAAGATCATCAAAGAGAGCCACTATTATATATCGCCAAACGCTCTCTTTATCTCTTCTTCTCTCAGCCTCTCCCGATTCTCTCCGCAGCAGCGGGTCTAATCTCTTGAAAAATACTAATATATAGTGGCGGCAACACATATCGTATACAGTGCACATGACGCGCGCGTGCAACCGATCGCCGGAAAATCCGCGGAAAACAGCACGATGACGCGTAGCACATAGGAATTCGGCATTGTATACGGGGGCGAGGATTTAATAATTTATGAGCGAGACGTACGCGACGGGCATTCGATGGGCTCATATCATTTTGAGAATCTTATTTTAAGAAACGTCCTGTGTACATTGTTTAATAATCCTGATGCGCGGGTATGAGTAACGTTCGCTATATATACGAGTGCGTACCTGCATGTGGATGCATTGTTTATGGAAATGACTGATAATGCACCGGGTGTGATGTGTGTATATATATGGGTACACGTATACCGGTTCCATATATATATATATATGGAAAGCCGTTATTACGGTATATAAAAATCGATTAGGTAAAGTCAACAGTTGACGTGCGCGAATGAGAAAAAAAAATCGGAGCTCTGAATTCCTCGCACAATCAAGCATAATCAATCCCATCATCGTTCGCTCGAGGCTCAATTCGAACAATCCAATTAGCGAGTGCATAGCTCCTTCTCTGGGACATCGGTCAGCGCGAAATCGGCGCAAACTCACGCTCCCAGACTCAGAGTATACAGACCCGATGCAGAACAGCCCGGGATTAATCCCGGCGAATTGAGCTGCAGCAGCGGCTAATTAACCGGGCTTTCTTCTTCGTCTTCCCGGGCGTATATAGAGTAGATTGGCTTACGTAAGGTCCCCGTTGGCCCGCTCCAAAACATCCTTTTCAAGCGCGTGTCGTTAACCCTCTCTCGACTTTTGGCCGACGTGTGTGTGCGTGTGTGTATGTGTGTGTGTATATATAGCGGAAAACCATTTTTAGGATGTATATATACGCACACGTGTCGCGTTAATCCCTCGTGGTATTAAGTCATTCCGCAGTGGATCTAATTAGCTGTGCTAATGATGCTCTTGTGAGTCGGAGTATAAGCAGAGTAATAGATATAATTGTAATTTTAGCTCTTGTACACAACTGACCGAACGACACATACAAACACATCGCGAACAAAGCGGTTCTCATAACAAGACGTAAGTCGGACGAAGTATATAGTCATCATCGCAATTGATCCAAAAGTCCCCATAAATCTCAATGGACCTCACTGTTTCCTCCGTACAGCAGCTCCACCGAATTTTCGAGTCTATAGCATCGTCTCATTGCCGATTCAGCAGAGGCAACGTCGCAACGCGAAATATATACGAGCGGCAAGTTGTTCCGCATTTGTATTGTTCTATAGGCGCGACGAAACGGCATATTGACCGGATATATATGCCCACAGCGACGAATTATACATATACGCGTACGCGTTCAAAGCTCTCCGTTTATATATATATATATATATATATATATATATGCGACGAAAGCATAAACCGTTGCCGATTTACAGTTCGGTCGACGCGTTCGATTTTCCGCTCGCGCGAACGATTCGCAAAGCCAAAGCGCAAGTAGGTAGTTCTCTCTGGCGTTCCGTTTCATAAAGCAGATTTTACGGCGTTTCCTTGTAGCGTGCCTATATAGAGCTATACCGCGGCGAAGCTATAATTGCCCGCGCTTATGTTATACACATATAGAGGATATGCGGATATAGCTCGCTCGCGGTTGCCTCATTCAATTGTCCGTGATACTTTTGAAGTTTATTTTTGCGCATTGTATACACATTGCATTTCATCGATTCACATCTTCGGTAATGCCTCGCCAAAGGGCCCAGCTCGCCGTATCAACAGTACCGATAGCGAGAAAATCGCTCCGCACAGGCGATAAAAAAGCCCATCCCGAGAAAGCAATTAGAAGGCATATCGAGCGTAGCCCGCTCGGAAATCTTCTTGGCACACAGAGACAGCCCTGCGCGATGTTCCGACGAGGTCGTCGCGTCCCGTATTCGCACACGGACTTTCCGTCGCTCTGCTCGATTTTGCGCGACGTTTTCGGAGCGTCTGCGAGCGCGCATACCGGGCTTGGGTCAACGGCTCCTCTATCCTCTATATACGCGAACGATGGCGATTTAAGAGCGAATCTCGGGGATTTATCGCGCGCGTATGGATTTTTTTCGAATCGCTTATTCTTATACGAACGCTGCGAAGATCGTCGATGGAATTTATCGCGGCGCGTAATTTAATCGATGCGGGCATCCGGACTCGAGCGAATCATGCCAAGGAAGTCCTATTTATATAATAGCCGCGTAGGAAATAGAAGCTCGTCGCGAACGCAATGTGGAGCAGGAGAGATATGTTAAGGACTACGCGGGCCAAGTCTCCAGTATAGAGAATCTCTCGCGCGACACGCGTTAAATCCGTCTCCCCCTGGTTATTTTCGGCGGCTAATCTTAGAATAAATCATCCCGTCCTTTAACGGCTGATTTTCGAACATCGTCGGTGCAGTCCCTCTTATTTCACAACCTTCGTTATTGGTCGTATACACAGTAAATATAGATAATAGCTCCGCTAATTGCTAATCTTTTTTTTTTTTTTAATATTGTGCACAATAACGCAGCCTCGAATATACACAATATATTTCCGTTACAGTTCTGGGAGGTAATTTCCGAGGAGCACGGAATAGACCAGTCGGGTATCTACCATGGCGACAGCGACTTGCAGCTCGAGAGGATCGACGTCTACTACAACGAGGCTTCGGGTAAGCTGTATAATATATACGGATATACGAAAGCTCCGAACCCTTGTATGTTTGGACAAATAAACACCGCATCCTCTCTTATCTCTTCCCTTCGATATCACAGCAACGCGGCTCTCTATTGAGGTCGCGTAAGTTATATACATATAGGGAGTAGCCCAGAAATAGGAATAGGCAGTATAGTCGGAGACGTTTTTAAGATACTCGAAAGACCAACGCAACGAAGGCATTACTCTAAAAACAGATAGCGCGGCGAAAGTGAGACCGCGCGCGGGGGATTCCAGACTTTCTCCAAGGAGCTGTGTGTATATAGTATATACACACGTAGGTACACGACACTACACGACGGAAATAAACGCTTTGTAGGAGTTTCTTCTGCGTCCCTTTTAGATCTCAATTTTTGAACGTGCTCGCTCTGCTCTCGGCTGGAATTTTAGTCGTCGTTCTACGACTTCATTTATATATATATATATATATGTATATACCAGCGTTATGTCTTCCATTCTCTCTTTCTTCTCCGAGGGACGGGAAGACAAGCTACTCCGGGAATATGCATGGAAGCTCGAAGTAATTTTACAAAACGAAGATAAAATTTGAATGTCCGCAGTGGCGACGTCGACGAACGGCGGCAAGTACGTGCCCCGGGCGATCCTACTGGACCTGGAGCCCGGTACTATGGACGCAGTTCGTTCCGGCGCCTACGGCAAGCTCTTCCGGCCGGACAACTTCGTTTTCGGCCAATCGGGCGCCGGAAATAACTGGGCCAAGGGCCACTACACCGAGGGTGCGGAGCTCGTCGACTCCGTACTCGACGTCGTGCGCAAGGAGTGCGAGAACTGCGACTGCCTCCAGGGATTCCAGCTGACTCACTCGCTCGGAGGTGGTACCGGTTCCGGTATGGGAACCCTCCTCATCTCCAAGATCCGCGAGGAGTATCCCGACAGGATCATGAACACCTACTCGGTCATGCCGTCGCCCAAGGTCTCGGATACCGTGGTCGAGCCGTACAACGCGACCCTCTCCGTGCATCAGCTGGTGGAGAACACCGACGAGACGTACTGCATCGACAACGAGGCGCTTTACGACATCTGCTTCAGGACGCTCAAGGTGAGGCTCCGGATGAGCGCAATCTTACGATTTTTTTCCCATTCAACGCTAACTGGCCAACTTCTTGCAGGTGTCCAACCCGTCGTACGGCGACCTGAACCACCTGGTCTCCCTGACCATGTCGGGTGTAACGACCTGCCTTCGCTTCCCGGGTCAGCTGAACGCTGACCTGCGCAAGCTCGCGGTGAACATGGTTCCCTTCCCGCGTCTCCACTTCTTCATGCCGGGCTTCGCTCCTCTGACCTCCCGTTCCATGCAGCAGTACTCGACCCTGTCGGTGCCCGAGCTGACCCAACAGATGTTCGACGCCAAGAACATGATGGCCGCCTGCGACCCACGTCACGGCCGCTACCTCACCGTCGCCGCCGTCTTCCGTGGCCGCATGTCCATGAAGGAGGTCGACGAGCAGATGCTCAGCGTCCAGAACAAGAACAGCTCGTACTTCGTCGAGTGGATCCCGAACAACGTGAAGACCGCCGTCTGCGACATCCCGCCCAAGGGTCTCAAGATGTCCTCGACCTTCATCGGCAACACCACCGCCATCCAGGAGCTGTTCAAGCGCATCTCCGAGCAGTTCACCGCCATGTTCAGAAGGAAAGCTTTCTTGCACTGGTACACCGGCGAGGGCATGGACGAGATGGAGTTCACCGAGGCAGAGTCGAACATGAACGATCTCGTGTCCGAGTACCAGCAGTACCAGGAGGCCACCACGGAGGAGGACTTCGAGACCGAAGACGCCGGCGATGATTTCGAGACGTGCGATCAGGAGTGAATGAGTTGCGAGGGATGTGTTTCAAGAGACGAGCGATGTAATATCCTTATTGAGGAAACGAGGCGCGCAGCACGTTTACGTTGTTCATTGAGCTCACCTTTTCAGAAGTATATGTAATAAGCTCGCTGTGACAACGTACGCGTCGCTCTGTTTTTATGCAATTTTTACGATCATATGTAGTTTTACGTACACCTTTGCGGAGCTGCGAGAGAACACGATTGCTGCCTTGTGATACTTGTACGTATCAACGATCTATCGGTAACGGCAAATTTCTGTGGAGGAGCTTCTTATACATGAATTACGCAAACGAGTCGAATTTAGTCAATAGTTTTACTTGTGTATCGTGACTTAATATAGCGAGTGGACGGCATATATTATTCTTCATTGCGTATGAATTTACATATCCCATTGAATTTCTTCTATTTGAATATTTTTACTGACAATTTTTGCTAACGATTGCGTTTTTTGTTAAAAAAAAAATTATCTAAACAGAGAAACGAATATTGAATGGATTTTTTCTAAAGAATTTTGTAAGTAAAACTGCTTGAATTAGTTGTAATGTTTTGAATTCGGATTTTACGTATTGCATTTCACTTAAAAAAATGTAGATTTCTAAGAGCCTTGTTATTAGGCGATAGAATTTAAATACACTTTATTATCCAAAGTCATCATCGATTATTATAGGAAGAAAATGATGTTTCTTTTTCAACTAATTCTTAAGACTCAATTTTATAGCTTTACGTATACTTTATTTACATTTCGAAGTATTTATTGTTTGTGCGACGGCTATCAATCATAACAAGATAAGAAAGTTTTACAATGATTTTTATAAGAATATTTGAACTGAGGGAACTTGAGCAAAGATTTAAGGAACACATTTAACTGACGTATATACCATTTGTAACTTGTATACCTATATAGCAATACCAAAGTATATCGACCAAAAATGTCCTTGCTTTGAGATGATATGTACGACGAGACGAATTAAATTTACTGTTGTATTTGATCATTAGATTTGATATTCGCGAGTGTATAGACTGAAAAACGTAGGCAGGCTAACTCATATCCTTGGAAAAGTGTTGTATCGTTTGAAAATCTACGAAGATGATAGCGAATTGTGATTACCGAGGATATAACTTCTTTTTAATCCTGAGCTATGAGCATTTACATTTATGCAAATTTATATGGATTTTATGATTTTTCTCGAGATGGACGACGCGCGAAGGGCATGAGAAAATGTGTGAAACGATGTAATAAAATTTATTGAAAATACTCTTTGATACTTTCTTTATTACTTTTTAAATTTATGTACAACGTAATCATATTTCCGGTTTATTATATAGTGAATTTACTGATTAATGGAGTTAGACACACTCATGCATTCTACCATCAATCATGGTTTGAAATTTCACAAAATTAATCGATTTAAAGTCATCTTGATTACACCGTCGCTCTTGTGTTAAACGCTGGGTTTTGAAAAAATAAAGATTTGCTACGTTTTTATTAATTTTTAATTGTCAACACTTATTTAAATTGGTTAATAATCGACGCCATTGGCTACAATTAATTGCACACAGCTTTATTGTTAATAAATATCACCTCAAAGTTAGTTGTACGTACACTTTGTTCTAGATATTTTTACAGGCAGTCTAGTTTCACTTCGGACTGCGATCTGCGATTACTTTGTGCATTAGTCTCGAAAATAATTGAACAAATTTCATTTGCATGTATCTCTTGGCTACAGCTATATTTGACATATTGACAATGCATTCGTGATTATCGGAAACATGGTAAGTACCAAGAGGTTCAATGCCATGCTCTTTCTTACAACTATGCGCCCATTACGGCCGAGACTAAAGAAAAAAATATATTTTTATATTGATATATCTTTTGGGACATTTAGAGAATCGAATCATGTACACTTCGACATCCGAAAATAATTTTTTGATTCACATCGATATTTCATTTCTCGAGGTGTTCTATGATTATAACTGCAAATAATTTGTTACAGGTTTCGCCATCTAAACTTAATATGATTCAATTGAGACGATGAAATTTAATCAATAAGTCAGTCATTTTTTAAGCACTTTCATTTTAATTGAGCGTGTTTACTTCAAAATATAAGAGTTATTTATTTGTATATTTGAATGCGGTTATTAAAAAAAAAGTTTACTTCTCGTATTTACAATCAATTCATTTGTTATGACCATTGGTTATTATTCAAAATATTTATCTGCATTATATAATTCCTTTTATAAATGATATATGACTACCAACTTTTTCTTAAAGGAATCTTAATATTTTTTAATATTGTATACATAAATCTTACACTTGTTATAATCGCTTTTTATATTTTTTACATGATTCATAACGTTATACTTTTTACAGAATATATAGTATTGCGAAATACATTGTCTAAATATTCGAAAATACCGTTGTTCAACCACTGCTTAAACTTTTTGTATAAATAAAAAAGAGTAGGGATATTCATTACAGCTATACAAAAATATTTTTTTCGAGCACATAATGTCTCCAATCTCGACTCGCGAGATTAACAATATTATTTTATATATTTTTCGTGATGTTCTTCGCTCTCTTAATGATATATACTTAAAACTTACACTTTGGCAGGCAGGCAAGCAAGATCTTACACGAGAAATGGAAATTATAAATTGTACTCTATTAAATATAAAATAAATACAAATCGCGCGCAGATTTCATACTGATATTATAATACAAAGAAGTCCGTTATTGCATTACGAGAGCTGCAGGTCGATGAATATGAATGCTTATTTGTCGATGACGATAAATTACAAAAGATAACAAAAGTTCTAAAATACATGACAAGAATTAATCCACATATACATGTAGATCCGTTCTCCTTCGTAATATAGCAATTGTTATAGAAATCATCAAGAAATCTATATTTTTTAATCTTGTTTGTAAAAATAATTTATTTTGTTCCGTCGGCTCGATGAAAAATATTCAGAATACGTTTAACGCCTCAAAGTGATACAACATGTTCAAATTCATTTCAGCATTTTCAAAATATACTTTCTGAACATTTTAACTTCGAACAATACATATAGATAGATTTTTTCAATGGCTTATTCGATATAGCAGTATACTTTATATCGTCATTGACTTATTTTTAGTACACCTGTTTACTTGTAGCGATTAACGATAGATGTACTTCCAAATAAACGGTCATCGCACACTGTTTTCCCAGTGTACACGTCAAAACATCAACATTAAATTGTTAATTTACGTCGGATCGTTTGAACACCGTTTTCTCTACACAGATACATACTACGTCAGAAAAGAAACACTGAACATCTGTACATTAATGAGCGAACGCTAACTACAGGCGTCGCATAGCGAACACATCTCTATTTTTACAGAAAAGAGTCCACATACAGACATATGCATGTATATATATATATATATATTGACTCGACGAGCGAACGAAACCTTATTAATTCGTATATAAAAAAAAGAAGATCCCCTACAAAATCACACCTTGTTCCACTCACTATGTAGTCAACGCCTTCCCCATCATTTTTCAGTACGTATGGTGACAAGCGTGGCTCTGACGGGCCCCTCGACGACGACGGCTCGCCGGCGTTCGACCTGCGGAACCACTGGCCGCGTTAAGTTCTCCTCGTCGCTGCTGGAACTGCGCGAGAGGCAGCACTGCCTTTCCAGAGACGTCCTGCTGCCGTTACTGCTGCTACCGGCTGTTGCTGCTGTGGGTAGGGCCGAGGCAGATGGGTCAGCTGGGTCGACCGATGGCGAGGCCGATGTGCGCCTATCTGGACCGCCGTTCACCAGGTACTTAAGGGGCACACGTTCCGAGCCTTCGCGCTTCTTGGATCTGAAATTGTAATTTGACCATTACTTTTTCTTCAAATCCGAGTGCGATTGCGCTTCTTACTTTACGTTATGTTTTTTAGGATTTTTTAAGCTTCAGTGATTTGAGAGCGAAGGAGATACGAAAAGTTTTGTTGTTTCTACAAATATGTAAATTTTGATAAATTTAAGGCTAATCAGATAAGACTTTCGTTGATTGTCAAATCGAACGGTTTAATTATTTCCTCACTTCGCGAACTCATTCCTCGCTGGGACTCATTTGAGGTAAGTCTAGATAGAATAAAAGTTGAATGAGTGATCATAGATACTGCATCTGTTTCAAATGTGTTCGTAAATATATTAGTGATTAGCGAAGTTAATAGATTAAAAATTTTGTACGCAGGCTATGAAGTATAGTATATTTAAAGTATCCACGGACTAGGATATTCTTCAAAAAGGCTGGTACAAGAAACCGCAATAGATATTTCGCCCATGTAACTATTAATTTTCATAAGGATAATAAAATTTATCGTCAATTTGCCTTTCCCACGTCCTTTAAAATTACTCTCCATTCAAATTTCTCATCAGATTCTTTAATTTTCTTGTATTCGAAATTGGAACTATATATACATCGTACATTCGAACTGGTTGAAATAAATGATCTTTATTGTGTAATTTCAAATATCTGTCTATGGTCCAGTTACAGAACAACCCGATATACCTCTTGCGTATAATCAAAGTAAAAATGATACTCTCGACATCAACCAATGCAACAAGAGATCGTGTCGCAAAGTACTTTCATCCCGCTCCTCACAATCCATCGTCATCTTACTCACTTAGCGGGCAAAGTGGGGCAAGACCAGAGCTTGAAATCCGCCCCGAAAAGCTCGCCCTCCTCTATCGTCTGGGGCAGGTGAATATTCAGCGTTTCCGGTAGGAATATCGACGTGATGGCCCCGGCGACGCTCAACGAGCCCATAACGATGAGCGGCAGCACCCTCCAGTAGACGGCCAGGTGGACGATGTAGGGAAAGGTGAGCAAGCCTATACCGGCGATGAAGGAGGCGATGCCCATCGCCTGGGACCGCAGCACCGTCGGCAACAGCTCACCCACGAACACGTAGAACACCGCGAACGAGGCTGCTATACCAAATTTGCCGACCATCGCCAAGGACACCGTTACCCACACGGCGTCTGAAATTGGAATTGTTTTTTTTTGTCGTTTTATTTACTACTTACGTAGTATCAGACGTTATCAGATGCAATAAATCCACGCGTGGCACGACTCTGTGTGTGTGTGTGTGTGTGGGTGTGAGTGTGAGTGATGTAAATAAAAATCAATTGCGCGAGGCGTTTTTTTATTGCTTCTGTGTGCGCGATCGTTGAGTTTAATATCCGGTTGTGCGATAAGGAGGTGAAAACTCCTAACCTTCGGGGACGAACATGCAGGAGACGCAGGCAACTCCACCGAGCAGCATGGTCATGCACAAGACCCATCGCCTTCCCAGTCTGTCCATGGCGTACCACGTGACGATGTACGATGGAATTTCGACTACTCCTCCTAGATGAGAATTAAAAAGACATAGATTACAATGTGCTTTGCCGGCCGACGTTCATTGAATTATAGCTTTTGTATATAGAATTATTATGCTACTTTGTTGCAAAAGTGAGATGTCGCATCTTGAGTGACTCGATTAATTTGCATATGATGAAAGAGGCGATATATAATAACGGCCCGATGGAATTCCGCACAATGGGCGATAAATCGCGAGGAAAATATGTTCGCACGATTGCTCGTGCAATTGATCGCTCCTAATTATCTCTATCGCGCCTCATTTCTATGCGCAATCATTCGTCAACACTCGTGTGCGTATTACTTGCCGATAAAAAATGCGAGGTAATCGGAAACTCCGAGATTCGTCGTGTTGTAGGACAGGCCGTTGTAGACGACGGCATTGGCGACCCAGTCGAAGGCCAGTATGAAGAACTTCTTGCGAATGTTCGGATTCGTGAGTAGGTCCATCGGCGTGGCCGAGATCGGTTGCACCCTGTTGTCCGACTCGAGATCGGCGCTCGTCACGTCGCCGGAATTCCGGCCGTTGCACGCGACACCCTGCCTCCGCATTATCTCCAGCTAGTTTGAAAATTCGCTTGATCAAGGGATATCGAATCGCTTTCGTACGCCGCTTGACTCACCTCCATCGTCCTCAGAAAATTCGGAGGTACCGCCTTGCCGTTGACCCTCGCCATCGTCTGGACGATTACTTCCGCCTCGTCTATCCTGTTTTTACTAAGTAGCCATCTGGGCGATTCCGGGATGATCCAATAATAACTAAAGAGCAGGACGAACGGTACGGAAATGGCGAGCGAGAGCGTGTACCAGTGCCTTAGCAGGTAACTCTAGATTGAAAATCGATCGTCGATGTACATTTCAATGGTTGCTCTATACATTCGGTACACATACGGATACTCACTAAAAGTGCCAGTAACGACATGGCTGTTGCGAAGAAAATGCAGATCACCATACCGGCGAACGTCCTGTACCTCGGACCCATTAGTTCTAGGGCTGGATAAAACCAGTTGATATACATATATAAGCCTTGTATATATTGCATTGCAACGAGCTTTAATATACTCACCGAGAATGAAAGGTATCTGGTAAATGGCAGGAAAAAACAGACCGTTCACGGTCCTCAGCGCAGTGTAGACAACGTAGTTCGGACTGAAGCTCGTCGCAATGGAGAATATGACCTCGAGAAAGATGATGGCCAGGAAAGCCGTTCTCCGGCCCCACTTGTCGGCGATCCAGCCGAAAACGACGTTGCCGAAGAGACTCCCGACGAAGAAGAAGGTCGTCGAGGTCGAGGGCCACCAGCTGTTGTCGCATACGAGATCTAGCTATGGAAATGCAGAATGCAGAATTACAATGTCAGCGTATACAAGTGCGTATGTCACTCGCGTCAGTTATCGAGCGAATCCTATTTCGATTATTATGGACGGGCGCGAAGGGCCGATGACGCTTTTTCGCGAAAATCCAATATCACCGACATTCGGTTACAATCTCGGAAACATTGAGTTAGCCCAATCAGCGCGCGAGCGAATCGCGTTAAAATGACGCTAATCGGACACGCCGGAATATAAAATACATCCGGCTTGACGATCGCTCCTGTATAGGTATATGTATATATATATCGCGCGGCGAACGAGCGACGATTGCAGCCGCGCGCGATTTGCTCTCGATCGTCCGCCATATATATGCGCGTATAGCCTATATATACCTGCGGTGTAGAGAGCGGTATAATTGCCCGCGCGTATACGTATGGTAAGGATAAAACGAGCAAAAACTCATCCAGTCCCTTTTTCGTGGTAATATATAATCTACGCGCGTGTGACGCGAGGTTAATTAGCGGATTACGCGCACATGCGCGCGGGAGCCTATATCAATGCAGATGAGTGATATCAGGCTTTTTTCGCTGGAACTTGTGAGCTACACGTGCGCGTCATAGCGGTTTACCAAGAAAAAGGTGCGAATTATATAAATTTATGGAGAAGAAAACGCGATAATGAGAGTGAACTCAATCGCACGAGCGGCTCTCAACCAGGCAGTTTTGCGAATTATTATTATGCTTATTTTTACACGGCTATTATATGCTTCGGAAGGAAAATTTCCGGGCATCGCGCATATCTGTAGCCGACGCGGTTATATATATAATCCATTTGAGCGGGTCAAGCCAAACAAGTAAGGCACAAAGTGACTAAACTATCCGCGCATGCGCTTGACTGATTTGCACATCGAGCTCAGCGCGGCGATCATCGAATTACCTTTCAACTTCTGATCTCTCTTTCGCGTGTACTTTTCGTTTGGCAAAATATCGCGCGATATCCTCGAGTCTCCTTCAACGACGTCTATATATGTATACATAGATATAACCAAAGCTAAAGACTCGCTCGCGCGGCTATTAATCCCGTGCGCGGCAAACTTGGCGCGCGCAATCCAGCAAGCAAATCCTCTCTCCGTCGCGTCTCGCGGATTAGATTTAACGATCGCGTATGTATAAGTGGAAGAGGCGCGCGCGCGCGCGCCTAATAGGCGGTACTTTGTGTAGTCTGTCTCTTGGTGTATATACGTATATATAGTGATGCATCCCGCCGTCGCGTCACTCGGATATTATATCTATACATGGTGGGAGAGAGCGAATGAGAGAGAACGCGTGCACTCTAACGCACCGAATGCGGATCGGTATTGTTTTGTCGCGCACGTGTTGTGCTGCGCGGCTAAATAGGTGAGAGCATGTACGTATATATATGCTTGGTTAAGAGACAAAAGGTGTACAGACTATATAATATATTGTGTCAACCGGAGAATATTTTTTATTGTTTTGTCGCAGACAGAACGACAATATCCTTTAGTTGAACGAGCGCTTGTCGAAGCTGGCAAAAGGCTGATCTTCGCTCTGCACAAGAGCTTCTATATATTGTTATATAGATGAAGAAAAAACGAGGTTCGCGTTCAGGCTCCCACAGTGAGAGGTGTCCATCACCCTCGGTTGACAGGAGGAACGTGTGGCCCCTTTTCCCCTCTTCGATATACCGCCGGCTTTCGCAACGAGCTTCCAGCGCTAGATACATATATATACCAACACACTGCGGCGGCGGCGGCGGCGGCAAAAGCTCCGACCGACCTGTGGATTCGTGATCCGTCGACTCGCTCTCTCTTGTTGATTTTTGCGGAAGAATGAGCTTTTTCTAATTTACGAGAGAGAGAGAGAGAGAGAGAGAGAGAGATAGTATATTGTATACATTATGCACAGTGACGCTTATCGCTCAAAGCGATATTTACTCTGCAGACAGCTGTCGTGGAAAGCTCTACTGTCACCTTGACTTTTTCGGTACGTTGCACCGGCCCGGATCGTATATATAAATAAGAGAGATTTATCGATTCGTTTGTATGATAAATCTATATACCGCGAGAATCGACAATGATAATATGACGTATAGCGAGACTGATGCAAGTGCGTAGCTTGCGGCGCGTATACTTTCAATAGAGCTATATGGGAGCAGTCGCTGATTATACACGTACATAGCAATATAATGGCGAAATGGAATTGAGAGACGCGAAGAAAGAACGATGTGTATAATATTCGATTGAGCTTTTTTATAATATATATATATATATATGTGATCGCGCGCGATGAAAATTCAAGCTTGAGTTGACCTTTTGTGTAAAATTTATATCTCGAGCTAGAAAAGGAACGAGGTGATGAATTCTGAAACACCCTTGGCCGGCAGACTAACGCTCGATTAATATATATATATATATATACACGAGAAAGAGAAAGAAAGGGAGAGACAGATGAAAAACGGTAATTTTTTATAAAAGCTTGTGCTCGTGGGTTATTTGTCCGCGAATCGAGGCTAATTCATCAAAAACATATCGTTCAATGTATATCCGGCGAAAGGGTATAATTTTTACGTTCAAACCGCTTACGTTTCATTCATTCGAACGCCGAATTCACGCTGTGTATATATATATTATACACGAAGTCCGTCATGCTCCTCGAGACTAAATTATGCCAATAAATTCTCATTACATTAATTATGTAAGAGCGTGTCATCGACGTCGGCGTGCACACAATGAAACTACAAAGTAGAGCGCTACATTGACGCAAAGGGCAGCAGAAAAAGCGCGATGATGGTAGACCTGTTCCGTTATACGGATGATGCATGTGGGCCAAGTACACGAAGTCGAGCGAGATAAAGCTCGACGCAGACAACAAGTGCATCATCTATATAATGCTCGCGGGAAGTATATATATATATATATATATATATATATATATATATATATATCTGAATGTCGCTGTACGAGCTGATAATACGCTACGCTATTTTCGTGTACATATATATAAGCAGTAAGTACCGCTGGATCGTTCACGAATCGCTTAGTTCTTTATTTTCAGAAATTGGTATGCTCATTACGAGAGGAACAATCAACTGTTTCAATACCGCCACGTCACGAAAGCCAGCCTAATAACGGATGAATGCGGAGCGAAATCCCGCGCGATCGTAAAAATAAAGCACAAGCCGCCAACACGACTGTGAAAAGAGTATAAAAAGTATAGGTATATATACATATAACTCGGTATACATAGCAAGCGCAAGCGTAAGATAATAAAAAGATGGTTTAAGGGCCAGCCAGCGATATTAGCCTATAATGGTCGTACTGCTAGACCGAGTGGCTACTCGATATACATATAGATACCGCAGACACACATACACACACACACACGCACACACACAGTTAGTCGGGAATAAGTAGATAATGCCCGTGCATATCAAATAATGCCCGAGTAGGTACGCGTGCATTCTATCTCTCCGCTCATGGGCGCGATGCGGCCTCTGATGCGATTGACGCCTCTCGCATTCGAAGGAAACTATCAATTCTCGTTAAGGAAGCTACTGCTGTGGTTCTGTCGTTGTTGCCACGTTTTCTGAAATTGTACAACGTATATATGAAGTGGAGGCATTGCCTCGACCAATTACATCGATCAATTAACGGAACACAATATTGTTTATTCGAGTACCTTCGACTTGTTCCTACACATATGCTAGTACGTAGAAAACAACGTTCTTCTCTCGATTTCGCGTGGTGCGAGGTTTTAGAGGGACGCGGCGCGTTTTTCACTGGCTACTTCCGACGGCCGATGATTGATCGACTCGAAGACTCACGCGCGCGTCTCCTCTTCCGCTCCTCCGTACCACGTAACCTTATAACTTACATTTACGTACTTGCGTATGTAAGGATGTCGCGCATTTGCCATTTCGCGATAATTGATCGAGATCCCGGCCATATAAATATATATATATATACATATACTCATACACGTATGTAGCTTAACCGGAGCATCATCACATGCGCGAGCACGCGCGTGTGTGCGAGTATACGTATGGGGTTGGCGGCGCGATGTTGGCCGGAATTGCTTCTTTAGTACTGACCTAGATTCCTCTTTGGCATAGAGTATATAGCGCTCTTTTTCTCTCTCTCTCTCTCTCTCTCTCTCTCTCTCTATCTCTCTCGCGCGCTTGTACACAGTCTTTTGTTCGGCAGTGTTTTTCTTTTTTTTTCGTGTTTTGCCGAGCAGCCAAGCAGCGACGGAGATTTTTTCACCTTGACGGATTGCGTTTTCTCCGGGAATAATTTGTTGCGGCGCAGCGGCGCTGGATTTGGGTGAAGGTTTCCCGTCGAAGGGAGCGTGTCTATCTATATATCGATCTGGAAGATTTTCATTTTATCGGGAAGAGCAATATACGACTTTGATTTTGACGAGAATAGTTGAAATTCATTATCGGCGCGTCGACGCGCGGCTCTTATCACATGATTGGCTCAAATTTTTCGGTACAGCCTGAGCACGAAGAACAGAAAATGAAAAAGAAAAACGAAAATAGAGAAAAAAAGGTCAGCAACCGAGGCCGGGAGTTCCGAGTGTCTTTCGGTATCCGCTTGGTTTGCGCTTCCGTGTCCCCTTAAAGACCGAAAAGGATCGCTCGCGCGCTAGCCATTGAAGCGAGCCGCCGCTTTACGTCACAGCGAATCCAGAGCGCGCGTAAATACGCTCGTCTACGTGGGACAAGTTGATGCTGCTCTCCATAGTAGTACAAGCTCTCTTTCTCTACGTCTCTCTCTCTCTCTCTCCTCTCTCTCTCTCTCTCTCTCTCTCTCTGGGCTACCATATATATAGGTATGTATATACGTATGTGTGTGTGTATATATATACACACATGACCGGATGCGGGGGTAGGTAAATTGGCCAGCAATTGCTGACGCCACAAGAGCTGCGACCTATCGGCCAGTCACTCTTCGTACCGCTGCCGCCTCGTGGATATACTTCCCTCTTTCTCTCTCTCCCTCTCTATCACACTCTTTCTCTTTTCGTTAAAGTTTGTTTGCTCGAAGGATCTCGATCTTGTTTTTAGGTGATTCCGGATGATAAGGTGTTTCGGACCGAGTGTTCTCGGCGCGGAAGATCGAGATTGATGGTGCTTGTTGCTTCTGTATATATATATAGCGTCGGCGATGACCCAACCCCGTGACACGTGCGCGCGAACGACAGCTGGCTTATAATGAAAGGAACGAATTGTTTCTTTGCGCTGCCGAGGATTTCCACGTTATTACGCATTTTGTTTGGATTCGGGATTCAGAAGTGCTCGTCGCTTTACCGATCGGCGAAAGTGGATGGACTGTTTGCGAATCGCGCAATATAAGAAATCAATCGACGAACAAACGAGGTATGCCTCGTATATCAAAGTTGCAAGCTATATCGAGGATGCGTTTATACATTTAGTATACGTATATTGGTATAATATATACACGTGCCGTCAATCACGTGTAAACGGCACAACAGAAAATGTACATGCACAACTAGAGCGATATCAAAGACAATATTATGCGCCATGGGGCCTATAAATAAATCTTTAAACTCTCCCTCTTTGTCTCTTATGACGTCTGCGCCGCGTGCGAGAGAGAGAGAGAGAGGTACATCGTCACTCGAGAGCATCGAAAGCTCGGGTCATCACTTCCTCTCCGCTGCACTGCATTGACGTCCACGGAAGTGCTGCTGCACGGAACTTTCATTTCTTTCTAACGCCGCACGCTATCTTGCTTATATGAAAATATTTTTAGACCGGGCTTTCTATATTTCGAGACTCCGATTCTGCGGAACATTTTACGTAAATCACTTGTCAATTTTTTCCTCTACGCGCACACCCCCAAGATTATGCGCATTACGTGTACATATATGTATAAACTCCTCATAGAACTTTATCGCAGCGCGCGCGCATTCAGCGTCGAACTTTTCTCATTACACGCAGTCAGATTGAAAAGCATTGTTGCGCCATATACCGTAAACGCGTCGAGCATAATACCCCGGAATCGTCCACAAAAATGCCAACTCTCCAGGACGACAAGCGGACCAATCACGAGGCGCCATTAAACGACTCTCTTTCCACCCGGTCATTTCCGCGAGCCCTAAAATTCTGCATGCATAACCGAAATATGCCAAGGCCCGCAGTACAGCTGCAGCTGCTTCTTCTTATTCTGCTTCTCTTATCCATTGTGTCAGCGCGCAACTTTCATTTCGAATTCGCGGCGTTCGTATATATATATATATACATACATACTAAACGAGGGCATCACGCGAGTGTATACTTTGCGGCAGCCGGAGAAGAGAGAACCAGATCCAAAGGCCAAGGCGAAAGACCCGCCCGACGGCTGGGTGAAACTCGACTCGCGTTTTGCTCCGAGGAGTGTATGCTAATTCGCGAATAGACGAGCGGATGCAAGTATGAGCATCGGCTTATCGAGAGAAGAGTTTTATCGACGGGGATTAAGGATATACGACGCGAAGGTGTCGAATGGATTCGAATTACGTTGTGTATGTGCACGTGGAGGACGAGCTTTTTTTTATTCTTCTTCTACTTCATGACTGCACTGACAGATTGCTCGAAGAGAAATGAAGATGGCATAGCTTAGCGTAGGAAAATATCTCCGTGTTATGTATTTTTTTTTTTCGTTCGGTTTATCTGGAAAAACAGAGAGTCGCGCTGCAGGCAATGTTGACGAGAGATTTATAGCGACAGCCGCGCCGGAGACGCGCACTCGATTTTTCATTATACTCGGCGCGCACACTCGCGCGCGACTCTATGTTTGCACTTGCATAATGACATATTTCTCGGCAGCGCCTCGTTCTATAGACGGCGATTGATTTCTAGCTGTTTCAAGCGTATGTAAGCTGCGCGCGCGCGCGTTCCCGATGTGTTCGACACGCTTTTTCAAACTCGCGCGTGTACCGCATAGATTTACGGATTTCTGCGGGAAAGCTGGATCTGCCATTTCACTGGAACATGCCGGATGATTATCGGATGGACGATTATGCGGGAAATCGCGAGTGTACGAGCGTGTACGCGTGTAAATTTCTTGGGGAGGTCGGCATTATGTTAACGATAAACTGTATTTATTCAGTGATAAACTGCAGTCGAGCCAGCGAAGAAGAAAAAAAAACGTTCCTTCTGCAAATTTGCCGTCGTAACGAAATATTTGCACTCACGTGTGCAGGATTTCGCGTCGTACGATACAAAGCAAATTGCGCCGGATAAATATAGAGGTACGCGAGAGAAAGGGGTAAAATCAGAGAGGAGGGAGAAAGCGGAAAGCTGCTCTTGTCGAGTTTACCTCGGTGACGAGTGTGCTGTCGTAGTCCCTAGTATCGTAGTTCCATCCGTGCTTGCACTGAACGATCGGCCAGTTGGGATCGCTGACCGGCGGCGGTGGCAGTCTCCTCGGGAATCTCAGGAGCGAGGTGGGATTGACGGTCGAGCCGTAGGACTCGTCGTTGAAACCACCGGCACCGGCATCCTGGCGCAGATCGTCGATGCCGCCGGTGTCGGCCACGTCGCCAGGTCGACTCGTCGTCGTGGTGCCGTTGTCGTAGTAGTACGAGCCACCCGAGCTCAGCCATGACTCTATCAGCGCCGTGTAATTGGTATCGTACATCAGGCACTTGGAGTACTCGCGTTTGCCGTCGGACTTGTTACGATAGGGTAGAGACAGGGCTTTTCGATCTTCCAGGCTCATCAGGACACCGGTTATGTTGTCCAGCTCGGGGATGCGGCACCAGTGCTCCGGCGACGCGCTCACGAACACCTGTTGACGATGCCGGGGTTAAAGTGGAATAATAAAGTGTCCCACTGTTTGCTGCTTGTATTATGGGTTGTTTAAATATGCGAGCTGCTGGGATCGATCATTCGGACGCGTCTGACCCGATACCGAACGCTACTACTTATGTATAAGTGATTATTCGATGTTCGCGCATTATCGAGTTTCAGTAATTATTCACTTATTCAGCAAGTCATACATTAGTAATGATAATTATAATCGACGGCCGGTATAGTTATATTGACTGCGTTAGCACGGGAAAAACCGCGGAGGATAATATAATGATACCGAGACGCGGCTCAAAATTTAATTTACATCGCTGGAAATTTTGAAAACTATAGTACTGCGATCTTCACTAGCCGGAAACCGGCCGGTCGATACTCTTATTTACTTGCACCCATCACTCCGGAGAATTTCTCACCGCCCGGGTGCAAGACACACGCACGCGCTTACTCGAGAACAAAGTTTTTTAATCGGTCGAAAGCTCACCCGCGCGAAAAGTTCGCCCTCTCGCGAATCGATCAGCAGGATCATCGCTCAACCTTCCCTAGTAGGTGTATATATATGTAACTCACCTGTGAGAAGGCGAGGAACGCAGCAGGCAGCGTCGCCGGTATGCAGAGCAGGTAGTACATGATGTTCTGGTACCTGCCCTTCTCCCCGACGTGCAACAGCACCTCGTCAAAGTCGATCGAGCTCATGTTTTGCTGTGATGACGAGGACGACAGCAGCAGCAGCAGCAGCGGACGACAACGAGGCTCCTCCTCGCTTTCGAGTCACACGGCATGTCCTATTCGCATGCCTCGAGCTCCGCTTTTCTCGCACGCACGCGCGCAACTTCCTCGGCGACTCCTTTTCTTCTTCTTCTTCTTCTTCGTCGTTGATCAACAATCGCCAGATAACGAAGCGTTCTCTTCTTCTTTCGCTCTATACTTTTATTACGCGCGCGTATATACCTGATGCGTAAGAAAGTCCCTCTCTCTTTCTTATCGCACTGAACACTGATTCCGCTCGCTTGTGCGTGAAATTGTTCGCGATGACTCTATCACTGCGAATTTTTATTTATTTTTTGCGATATATCGCGCACACTCGCTCGCTCGGCTTTATTACGCACACTCGACACTGGCTCATACAGAGTCACGTCCAATTTGATTTTCGCGCTTCGTACGGCGCCGGCCGATCATCGCTGCTGCTTCGTCTTCTGCTCGCTACCTGCAACAGAGAACGAGGAAAGCTTGTTTGTAGTTTACGAGCATATTGTGCACGGCATTTTACGCACGTCCGTCGGTTTTTCTTGTGTTTATTTCTCGCCTCGGATTTGACAATTTTGTTGGGAGCCAGCAGGAGATGATCATTTTTTTACCTTAGTTTTTGAACGAAATTATAGGAGAGATTTTCAAAATGCGAGTCTTTGCATTATTCTTGGCGGGAACTGAGGGTCATAAGATTTTGGCAGCGTTGCGTATGAGAGATGGCGCCGATTTTTATCACCACAGCGCTGAACACTCGCTAACGGAGTTTTGTTATTTCGAATGTTCTATTTTCGAAGAGTAATCATGTGGTAAACATCAAATACGCTCATGCGCATTTACGATTTTTTTTTACTCTCTTACGGTTTACTTTACAAACGTTTGTTGGAACTTCGTTATCAGTTTGAAAATTTGCATTGTAATTACGAAGTCAAGTTTCTGCACGGCCATACGAGCGATCATAATATTATTGAATAAAGGAAGTTGAAGCGTTGAACGTCGATAGCTCGTTTCTCGTCGCGTATACCGCCGATATTCTCTGTATTCTTCAAATATAACTCTTTTTTTACAATCGCCTACCACTGATTTACGGCTATATTGTTTCATATAACGACCAAAAGACGATGAGTAGGATACGCGTACATACACTCTCGTAAAATCGTTATAAAACGTACTCTAAAGATACGCGCACACCCGGCAAACAACTTCGGATTCACCACAGGCCCGAAAAAAAAACAATTGACAAATTTACAAACTATTCTAACACTATTATACATACGTATACAAGTGTACCCACACAAGTATATACCTGCCACAAGCGCTGTACACAAGGCGTTCCGAATTGACATTAATCAGTCGTTACTCGAAAAAAAAAACAAGTGCTCTAACCATTCGTAATGTCTTCGCGTTCCTCCCCTCCTTATTGCCGCAGCTCTGCTTCCGGTCCGATAAGACTCATATTCCTCGCCTCGAGTTTTTCTCACGCGACGGCCCCGAAAAGCTCGTCACGCGTGCGCGGGGAATTTTTTCATCAGCGCGGCATCGCGCGAAAAACACCTGGGAGACGAGTATTGTTTACAACAATTTGGTTTTTCGAAAGACCAATTGAATTTTCGAAGCGAAGGCGGATTTTTATGTGATCGTTCGAGTTTTTAATGCTAATATACCGGGGATATAAAAAGTTTGAAATGAAAAACGAGCGCGCAGCTGCGCAGTTTGCGCTTCTTGGAGTTTAAAGGACGTAAACTGTGTTATTACAGAAAATACTCGAGAGCCCGCTTTTTTATCGCTTTTGAGCGACAAATTCACGAGGATTAGAATACGCGTATGCAAATGGAGAAATAAAAAAAAAGAAAACAAAAGTGCAAATTCCACTCGAAGATTTGGACGAAGCGAAATACGTTGCGTGCGAGATGCGATGTGGAGATTTTTCCGTTCCGGCAGTGGAATGTGTGATAAAATTTTTGTCGTTGCATGCAGTCGGAAATGCCGATTTTTTTGCGACGAAAACGTTGCAGTGATGTATTGTTAATGGTTTTGTTAATTTCCAAAGCGTTCCGCCGCTGATATATACGTTAACGATTGTTGGAGGTATTCGCGCGCTTTCGTAAACATTATTCAAAACTATCCAGTATATATAGCCGTATGAATGTATAGCGGCTTATCAAGAAAGTTGGCATTTTCAATTTAAATTTAATTATTGTGTAGACCCGGGTGAAGTAATGCTAATTATATTACGATTGCGCGTGTCTTTGCGATTTGCGATGAAAATTATTGCCTTTCGGTGTGACATAATTGAACATAATGTCGCCGCAAGCCGCTCAATTAAACACTGCCTTTACCGAAATTAATCTTTTGAAAGCAACTATGATTAGCTCATATCTTTTATTGTTAATTAATTTGACGTTCGCGGTGTTTGACTTTTTAATTGGAGTCTTGCGAAATCATTCTCTAATAATCGAAAACAATGTCATAATCTATGAAAAAAATAAAAATTAATCAATGTAAGTGCCAGTAAAGCCGTTATTAGCAGGAAACTCGGTAGACCCGCGTAGGTTTAGCACACAAGAATTCTGCATACAGAAAACGAGAAAATGCCCGTTCGCCACCTATCCTCACCAGCCAGAGACTACCGGAATGTTAAAGCCGTAAAAGGCTCAACAAACGCTTTAGCTTCCACTGTACAAGTCAAACCTCTCGCACACTCATATCGTCGCTATAAGTTCACGAAATGGACGATCGAATAATTACAGACGTCCCGTCGACGATTAAAATAAATATTCACGTACTCGTTACGTCTACACACACGACTGAAATAGAAGCCCACAGCCAATCGAATTAAACTATAATCGAGCAGTCACATCTATATGTATCAGTATATAGTCTCTATAAATATTTGAAAACGACTATACCTTAAGCAGAGCTTACTCCTCAAAAGCAACCGAGTCCGGCTGTCTCCTCTGCCCAGCAGAGAGCAACTCTATATCCAACGAAGTAGTAGCACCGGCAAGACTCCTCGTCGACCACTCACTCACTTCTCTCGGCGAGTCGAGTCGAGAGAACGATGCGCGCGCGCCGCAGAATCCCGGCGGACTAGACGCGCGTCCATCGGTGCGCGCAGTTTTTCAGGCCGCGGAAACAATGCGCGCACCGGACGATAAGTGCATATATATATATATATATATATATATATATATATTGTATACGCGGAGACACGTGCGCCCCCCCCCCCCTCTCTCTTTGAAGATTTTATTTTTCCGGGCGCGAACGAATCTTGAGCGAAGAGTGTGTGGCTCGAGCTTCGAAGGTGCAGCTTCGCTCTTTGGTATTGTAATTATTATTATGAGCGATCGGATGCGGGAGAGTTTGTGTGTATATGCTAATGATTTGACGCGAACTGTACGCATGAGAATACCCTGTACGAACGCGATTTTTGTTTTTTCCGCGTTATATTTCGGAAACTACGCTTGCATAGTTTCTTCGGCGCAGCGCTCGCCGAGGCTGTTTTGCATAGAAGCCGCTAAGCGTTTATTATAGTATAATTACGCGTGCGCGTTTATTATAGTATAATTACGCGTGCGCGCAACTTCGACAAATTGTTATTCGTTAGTTGATTAACGAAACGGCGTGTATTTATTATAGCATAATCGATATATACGCGCAAACAAAGAAATTCACGCTTGCGCGCTTTGCATATGCTATATATATACGATCCCGGGAAGCGCAAACATTAACTGTTTGAACACGTGCTATTTGAACAGCGCAGATGAATTGATGTTCCGCAAAGTGGGCGCAATGAAATCACTCGCTTCCCAAAGGGATGCTCGAAAAACCGCGGCAAGAACCAATCGCCAGCGTATTTTCCCAGCACTCGCGACAAGCCTTGTCGGATAAGAAGACCGATGAATCTCGAGCCTTGCGAATTTTCACGCCGATGCTAATTACACTCGAACGCACAATAGGTCTTTGAAAATTCACGATTATCGAGAGCCCTCGAGCCTGCTCACGCAAGGATACATAAGCGCATAATCTGCGGGGATTACGCGTTTGCTAAAAATTACAAAATTATCACCGCGGTATTATATATATATATATATGTGAGTGTGTACGCGAACCTACGGCAGTAGTCCTTCGTTCCAACTGCCGCGGCGACGTTTCGCACAAATCGAAAGGTGAAACGGAGAAAGTGCAGCGACAGTCGCGTGCGACACTCGCGTGGCGCAGCGTAAAAAGCCAATCCGAGGTATAAACGCGGCTAAGGTAAACGGGACAGAGGGTTGCGCCGATATGATAGATCGTCGTTTTATCGAGCTTACGGATCTCGATACGTGTCTATGCACTTGATGCATTACCCGCGAGGATCGAATCGGAGTGTCAAATTGCACCTTGCGATTATTCTATAGAAATTCTTTGTTCTGCCTTCGGGGCATGTTAATATATTCATTCAAAGCGCGCAATTAGTCGCGTAAAATATCTCCTCATTATCCATCGCGAGACTAACTTACGATCGATTGTCGTATGACGTATAATTAATATTATATCGCAATCGGCGCGTAAATTCTCATCGACATCACAATGACCGCAGAAGTCTTAAACCATTCAGGCTATATACGTACACTCGGGCTTACGAAACACTTGGAATCAAACAAAACAAGAAAAAATAAGCCAATTCCAATGCGCCACGGACAACTTCCGCAGAGGCGTATTATAGGCTCGTCGCATGTCGCTCGCGATCGCACATATATATAACCAATGACGGTATAGCGTCGCGCTCATTTCCAAAAGCTTGAATCATTAACTCCCTGCTCTCTTTCGCCGAATCTTTATTCATCGCGCGTTATTCTTCTCCCGCGTGAAATCCATCACACTGCAGCAGCCCACTTACATGTTTAATTCGAACGTCGAGCCAGGCTGAAAGATTCATGCGGTCGTCCGCACGACACCAGCTGTACTCGCAGTTGTATAGCAGCCCGCGCTGTCATTATTATCACGCACACGCGCACTACTGTCCAAACAACTGGCGATCCCCGTGGTGCACGATTCTGCGGTTGGTTATTATTTTCGAGTGCAGAAGGGTTATATCCGCACGATCGGAATATAATCTTAGACATCGCGCCGCGCGCGAGACTGCGCGCGGTCCCTCTCGCCTCAAGCTCGACTTGTGATGATCTCGCTTGCGCGTGCGCCCGATCTTCTTTCCCTCTCGTCTACGTGCATACGTACACCTACTCTCTCTCTCACACACACGCACACACTCGCGTGTTGCGCCGAGCTCCTGTTTCGTCGTCGTTACAATTACGGCGACGCGTCGTCACGAGCGCGCAAACAATAATGTCATATTCCGCGCATAATCGCGTGCCGCTGCTTTTCTCTCTTCGTTCGGAGTTTTGTTATATGTATATATGTAGGTACCGCAGTAATGCGCGCGGTGTGCGCGAATCGTTGGGATGCGGTGCGCGCGATACCTTCGAACCGATAAATCTGCATGACGTCAATAGCGCGACGCGCATTATAGGTTTATTGCACTGCGCCGCTTGTATCTCTCCGAAGCCGTGCTCGCACGTGCGTAATTGTTGATGTTTTATCGGAATTTCGATTAGTCGGACATTTTGGAAGTATATAGATGTGTTTTGCGCGCATGAGACTATTCGCTTGGGAAAAAGCATGTTTACAGAGACGAGCGCGAGTGTGTATCGTGTATACATATATACATATATACGTTAATAATGAGGACCGATCATGCCAGTGGGAGCCGCGAGAACAATTTGTTTTAATGTCAAGAGGGATACGTTATACGTAGTACGCGTAACTATAGTATATGTAAGAATCGAGATTGCCATCGTATAATGTTATAATTTCCCTGATCTACATTTAATCTCTCAAAGGAAGTAACGAGGAAGTTTATCATTTACTATTTAAGCAACACACCGGCCTCGCTTCAATTGATTATACGTGAAGTACCGAGTAACTTCATCAGTTTAAATCATTTGGACGCGGTTAATTGTTTCGGGGAGAGAGTATACACATCCCATACATATTCAATAAAAAAAAAAAAAAAAAAAAAAAACAAATAGAAGACGAGCATTTTTTGTCATCATCGCTATAATCATTCAAATTAAATAAACGCACGAGCGGTATAGTCCAACCCAGCGTGTGTACGTGTATATGTATACACGGCTGTACACAGATTTTCAAAGGCATATCGCGCGAAATCGCAGCGCGTCTTATGGGGACTTCGAGACCGGCACCAGAGGCGAGCTCCTCTTCCGGCGACTCTTCCACTCGGCCGACTAATTTTCCCTCTTCCCCTTCCCTCTCTATGTACGTACATACATACATACATGCATATATACATACATACATACATACATACATACATACATACATACATTCATACAGATATATATATATATATACACGACTCGTGTATGACGAGCGCGAGCGGGCCACTCGGAAGTTCGCTGGAAGCCGCCGCGGCTCTTCAGCGAATCAATCGAATCACTGCACCAATCGACATCCGGTACATCCTCACGACACGGCCGGACACGACGTGTACCTATACGCCCGGATTTCTCTCCCTTTCTTTTTTTATTTATATGCATGTATCCTTCGATCGACGAAAGCTGCGGTAATTCGGTTTTACGCGCGAAAATCGAATCGAGGCCAAGCGCGCGATTCGCTTGATTGGATGAAAAACGCGCGCGCTATCGGATTATCTAGTCCTGACCCGAAGACGAATTTTTTTTTTCCCGAGCGTTAAATTCTTTTTTTGAGCGGTGCACATGAATAATTGCGCGAGCTCAGGGTTTTCGCGACTCCGTCTGATTTAGCGGTTAATAATAAATCGTGGCGAAGCGTTACGAGAGAAAAATCAATAAGGGAGACGAATTCCTGCACTCGAGGAAATATCAGAGGACTGCAAACACACGCCATCGAGTTACGTGAAATATATAGATGAACGTAGCCGTGAATTATGGAAGAGCTAGTGTGTGATCGATACGCTCTTTTTCAAGTCGAAAATCGAGCGGCTTTTATATACAGCTTATTCAAAACAATGATCATTACAGTATACAGACTCACCTCCTTATACAGCCGGACCTTATATCTCTATCCTCCTCACTTGCGCACCTGTCTATTATACCAGCACCTCAACAACCTCTCGTCCTCATCGTGTTCAGCACACACTCTATGTATATACTTTCCGAGTATCAGTATCCCACAATGTTTGTCCGTCCGAGCTCGTTAAAGCTCGACATCCGCTCCTGTTCCAATAAGCCGCACGGCCGAACACACAGTAGCTCGCATATCACTGAAGCATCGCGCGCGCGCGCGCGCTCGAGAGAGAGAGATATGCTCCGTGAAACGGGAGGACAGAAGGAGAAAACGAGGAAAATAAAGAAGCAAAACGTAATTAGCACTGAAAGATCCGCGCGGAGCCGCGTGAATGGCGCGCGCTCGACTGACGGGGGGGTTTCTGGCCCTCTCCGCGTCTATATATGTATGTAGTCCTTAATAGACGCGCACGCACCGGCAGCAGCGACGACGAAAGCTCCTTTGCAAGCTGGCTGCGTGCATCGGGTATATAATATATCAGCGCGTACAAAGTAAACGTCGAGAGGCTATATAGGAGCAGTGAGCGACATCGGCTCTCTCGGACTGAGCAGGAGAGTAAGCAGAAGCGGCCGGCCAGCGGGCCATATCCTATCCCCGGCCTCCTCTATCTATCATTTTGAATCCCCCTCCGCGCTTGCTCTCTCGCTCGGCGAGCTTAAAGCCTCTCCGATCAAACGTATGCTGGTGCTGCTGCTGCTGCTGTTGCCGCTACTGCCGCCTCGTCGTGTTCGTCTCTCCCTCCTTCCTCGAGGCCCTCATCACCGTCACAGTAACTCTCGACTATTAATATAAAAGGGGTTCCTCGACACTACGCGCGGTAATTGCACCGTACGTACGCATATATACCTCTCGCTCTTTACCGATCTCCATCACACCCACGCACACGCGCACTCTTACAGCTATCTCTCTTCTCGGCGACTCGCTGTTTGTCGATTCGTTATATATATATATATGTGTGTGTGTGTGTGTGTGTGTTTTTTTTTTCGCGCCGAGGAAATCGGCCGAACGCGCGCCGTCGAAACGACCTTTTTCTTCCCGATCCCTCTATGTAGCATCTTGGATTTTTCTTCTATCGCGATGTTGTGATATATCCGTATCGCGGCTGTCTCGAGGAGAGCGGAAACGCCATCCCAGAAGTCCAAGCCACACAAGTACTTACACAACTTTCAGCTGTTTGAGCCGAGGTCAGTCCGTAGATTGCTGTGACCTGTCGTAGTATTTTTCAGTTAACTTTTTAATACGCGATGCCTTTGAAGAAATGCTGATCCACGCACGCGCGTATATACCGTATACATTCGGTACGCTCGAGCGAATAAAATTCTGCATATAAACTTACGTAATTCAATTAAACAGATATATACAGCCGAGGAGTGTGGCGCGGGACAGCTGTGATGCAAGTTTAACATATATTTACGCAGAGTCCGGCGATGTTTTCCTTGAAAACTGCTGTTGCGAAGAAAAATATATAGCCGAGCCAAAGGTTTTGCTGCGAAGAGAGAGAGAGAGAGCTTTGATTAATCGTGAATCCCTGGAATGCTTTTTGCGCGCACTTAAATATACATACCAAGTGTCAAGAAAATCAATCCACTTGATTTCTAGAAAAATCAATTTTTTTTACACGTCATTACGTTGGATTCCATCATCCAATTTTCCACGCGTTCCACGCATATAAATAGAATATTATCAGTT
Source organism: Muscidifurax raptorellus (assembly GCA_020010945.3). Taxonomy (NCBI): domain Eukaryota; kingdom Metazoa; phylum Arthropoda; class Insecta; order Hymenoptera; family Pteromalidae; genus Muscidifurax; species Muscidifurax raptorellus. The sequence goes on from CM052080.1 coordinate 7,378,856, forward strand.
TTTGCAATGGACTATGGCTGACGAGCAATATCAGTACATTGAATCAACTATCCGTCAATCCCAGTATATATAAGAAGTTACGCGCTATTCAAAGTAAATTTACCTGTCAAGTATATAAAAAGCTTATTTAGTAAGCAGAGGAGAAACATCAGCCGTAATGAAATAACAGCTGACAGCACGGTTGCATCGATTGTAGCAACCCCAGCAGCAGTCCCAACAACCCAGTTTTGGCATTGGTATACAGCACATTGCTACTAGAGGAAAATATCTTCGCTACTACAACCAAAACTGCGAAGTTCAAATTAAAAACTACGAAACTCTGCGTAGAGACTTTATTTGAATAAAATAAAATTATCAAAGAGAGTTGAGTTACTCGGTGTCACCGACGAGAGCGATCAGGTCGCACTGCCGATTCACGCGTACCACACGCTTCCAAGTCCTAGCTCTGAGAATAGCTGTTTGTAAACACGTGTCTCGTACACCACAGTTGATCCTACGAACAGAAGCAAAAAGAAAGAAAGACAAAAGAAACACGGAGAAAGCTCAAATTCCAGTTTTCCAATAAACCCGTCGAGAACCGCGCGTGTGTATTATAATATACCAACGAAAAGCGTCCGTAAGTAATCGCGAGACGAGATCGATCAGACGCACCGATATAGATCGGTTATACGCGTCGTGGAACTGGTTCTTAAAGAGCTTGCAGACTGATTAAACCGCGGATTAAACAGTTCAGACTTCCTCTTGGTAATTCGAACTTTATTGCATTTTAGACGCGGACAGAGTGATGGCTTCGTTTTCTTTATGATCGTCCGGAGCTTGTTGTTGATGTGATGAGTTATACGATGCTCGAGACTGAGATGAGATGCGGAAATTTTGCTTTCCAAATTTATGATAGGATAATACTGTTCGTGGAAGTTTGCGAATATACCGCGATATTGATGCTCGTAGCGATTTGAGCCGGCGTCGTTATTCTGGGATGAGTATATTGAAAAATGTGATTTTTAAAAACGTTCAACCGATCTGTGGATTTCGGACTGCAGATTCGAGTAAATGTGCGAGCTTGATAGTCCCTGCTTCTAATAGCTAGAAGTGTATACCTATACCGAATAAGTATTATCTTTCACGTGCAGGAACATTGCTCACATAGTCACGTGTAGGTAAATTGGTTATCTACTTTGAATCTTGCGCGCTTGGAGGAACAAGTCGCGCCATCTATGGAAAGCTAGCAGAAGACAAATTTTATATCCGCGATTATCTAAGATCGGAAATATAAACCTTTCTGCTAATCCGGACTCCAAACGCACTGGAGAACGTGCGCTGAAAGTTTTGTTATGTAGAACATAATAAGCAAAATAATTTTAAGGAATTCCAGAGGAAGAGTCATCTGACAAAATGGCAACGCTGCAGAACTTTGCAACAAAATGCTTTGGAAATGCTAGTCAAACTCTGCTAAAACCAGTTGAAAGCTTAGCAGGTAAGTTCGTCGATTCATTGTAATTCTAGGTTATACTGGAAATGCATCAACTAACGTTTATTTTTTTTTTGTTTTTTTGAGATTCTATATAGGTGTACTTTCAATAAATTACTGAGTTCTTGATATACTATTCTATTTGCAGTGAGTTGTCGCTTTGCTTCAAAGAAGACTGGTACGAGTACTAAAAATGCTGGAAACTCAAAAGCAAAACACAGAGGATGGAAGAGGCAGGATGGTTCAGTCGTTCGTGCAGGAACTATTCTTGTCACGCAGAACAGCACTAGATTTCATCCTGGATTGAATGTAAGTTAATATATTTCGCATTATCACTGACATTTTCATACAGTAATGATGAATAAACATATAATTACTTTCCGAAGGTTGGATTTGGAAGGAATGGAACCTTATTTGCCATATATCCTGGTAAAGTTGTGGTAACTTGCGAGAAAATAAACCCCAACTGGAATCATGGATGGATTAAGAAATATTACGCCGAACGAGAGGGACAACTCATTTACAAAAAACATTTCAATATTATTCCAGAGCCTGAACACAAGCGATTTAAATTGATTGATAAAATTTAAAGTGAATGTCTTTGTTAAAAAATTAATTTTATTCGTAATATTAAAAAAGTTTAGTCTTTGTAAAAACTATTGTTATAACTCTCCCATAGATGATTCTGACCATCTAGTAGAAAAATATTCAATCTCCTCACTGTCTTTGGATAATGTTGCATAAACTAAAGTCTTTCGAACGTGACTTCCAATACGACAGTCTGCAATAAGTTCTTGTACTGGCAATTCCGTATTTCGTTTTTTACATTGAATCATAAGTTGCGAATGGAACATTATTGGATCACCTAAAATTACAAGAATTAGTCAACTATTAACAAAGTTATTTGTTTTTTTTTTTTTTTTTCATTAGGTTATTTTATGCACCTGGATATGCTAAAAAATCACAGCCAAATTTTAGTCCACTTGTTACATAGAATCCTTGTTCCCAAATATCTTTAAATACCTTATACCTGAAAGTCTCTTCTTCATTGGAAGGAAAATTCCACTGTTCTAATTTGACAACACCAATATGCCATGGAAATGCTGCATTCAAAATAAAAAAACATTTTATTCGATGGTTGTAAAACAGGTAATTTATGAACCTTTTCCCATGTACACACCAGTGTGAGTTTGCACCAATGCATCCATTTTTTCCAACTTTGGGAGCTTTGACATTTCTTCTTTCATCAAAGCTTCTCTATCAATTTCTATAGCTTCTAATGCCTTTTGTGTCTCCTCATCAACAGGCTTTCTGAGTTTCTTTTTACTTGTACGCAAACCCAAGATTTTTCTTTTCTTGCCCTCAACAATTTTGTCCATCATATTTTCTACCTAAATTCATTCATTCGTTCAACTGCAATTGACATTCAAATTATACATAGAAAATAAACAAACCTGCAGTCTCCTTTGTTCGGTCAAACATGCATCCTGTTCGGCAAACAATTTTTCCCGATATTCTGCAAACTTTTTTCTCAGCGACTCTGTAGGAGTTTCTCTTAGAATTGGTTTTCCAATCAAACGACCTATGCCTTTTTCTATCAACAATTTGGCTTCTTCGGGTAATAACAGCATAGGAAGGCCTGAAATAGTTTCCTGCCTGGGTCTTTTTGCTATACATCCAATACATTCACCAAGTATCCTGTGTACTTGTCTCAATTTTAACCAATCTGAAAGATTTACACATGTGAGGAAGTTATAACATATATCTTGGCTACATAGGAGTACAAAGCAATTAAAAATACCATCAGCATTCCAAACAAAAACTTCAGATCCTGATAAGACTAAGTCGATTTTCGAATCCTCCATTTTTTTCTTATTAAAATCTGAAAAAGAATCATCATTCGAATTAAAAAATTGTAAAGAACGCGATTATCGAAAAATGACATGAGACCAAAGTGAGTTATATAGATATATAAGACAGTAAAGTTCGTCGTGTAATTAACCTATAAGATGTTTTATGACACTCCTCGATATTAAACAAATTTATAAACCTCAAAAATATTACAACGATCTACTTATCCATCACACTAAGTAATCAATCAAACTTCTAAATTCATATGTATAAAACACGCTATCGTAGTTTCCACAATAAACACGAACGATACCGCTATACATATATATATACTAAAACTGAACTAACCTTACCCAGTCGTTGCACGTGACGCCGCGAATCGTCAGATGTCGCCACTTGTCCACCTGTCTTGTCTCGTCTCTCGCTCTTTTATCTCACTTGCGCTCACGGTAAACTATATATTTCCCTTTCAGTCTATCGCTATGTAGTGGAGCTGGTAAAACGCGAGCTTGAATTGTGTGTACACTAGAACACGTCGCTAGGGATGAAATAAGAGCATAACATTAACGACGGATAACAACAGTAGACATTTTTTTTGTGTTTCCGTGCTTATAATTTACTTTTTTCAGTCTTTCTTGAATATTGGTTCGTATATTTTGAAAATATTTTACGTTTTGTTGTTTACTGTTTAATTTAGCGAGGACAGAATATACAAGTTTTACGATAATTTGGTAAGCATGGGAAACATTTCTTTTAACTCGTACACACGTCTATTAAAATGAAGCTCGCTCATGATACCGCGTGATATTACGGATACATATATTTTTCGAGTTTCGTTGTATCGGACGCAGAAATGAGAGAAAAGCACGAATATATAATCATTCGTACAAATAATATTATTTTGTAGATTATTATTATTATTATTATTATTATTATTATTATTATTATATAATATAGTATAGTGCGTGCACTCTAAATGTATGTCAGTGGGTAATGAAATGCATGCGTAATCAGAGTTGAAGGTGAATAAACTTTGTACTGATGCGAAAGTAGTCGTTTGATCAATATTTTGTATATTACGGATTAATAACAGAATATTTTTATAAATATTTATTAAGAATTTATTTTTTCAGATTAAAAAATATGTAATTTCAAGTACAATTTATTGCGGATATATGAAATAAATCAATTTGAAAATTGGACCCTGTGAAGGCATCCTTCTCATGATCGATTTTGAACAAGACTGTCCTTAGTCACGGAAGTATTACAAAGCAAAAGTGCAACATCAATGCAAATTTACAATTCGATCTTCGCTGGAAATAATATTTTGATACTGAAAACGGTAAATTTCGTTGCTTTAAAATTCCCAGAAAAATTTGTTATATTTTTTAATTATAAATTACATTATTTATTCTATTGGCAGGAATAGTTACATGTAAATACAATCACGTCTGAGTAAGATGATAAAGAAAACAGTTGAATCGTACTATAACGCCCAAAGTTGTACAAATACTTGTCCAAAGAATTTTCATGATTATGGACTAATTATTTTTCTAACCGATTTCCCGACAATAAGTATCGTGAAGTATTATAAATACAGTGTATAAGCTTAGAAAGATTTTTGTATTCTATTGAGATAATTTTACGATACACGACTAAAAATGGAAAGTCCAGTTAGACGAAGCAAAGAGTCGAAGAAAGGACGGTTTTCATCCGATTTAAACGTAAGTTTTTACCTTTTACTAATATTATGTTTTATAACATAAATATCAACCTCATTCTGTATGATGTTATGACTTTTCACAGAATCTGGAACACGTAAACGTTCAATTAAAGGGAAAACTGAAAATACTAACGGTCGAAATGAAAGACGCGGTGGAGCGAATGAATTCTATGGCAGTAGAGATGAACACAATGAAGAATGAAAATTTCTCGTACAAAGGTACAATAGTTTAAACGTTATTATATTTAGTATAGTATACGCGAATCAATGTATATCATCCCACAGATCGAGTCGCAGAGCTCGAGCAAGAAAATGCTCTTCTCGTTTCTCAAATCGAAGAAATGGCCAACGAACGAGCAGAAAGGGATGCAATAATCGAGGAATTCGGTACAGCTGTAGAAGCTAGAATAATCGAATGGAAGGTAAACGCATATTTAATATATACCCTAATATATGGCAGATGCCGTATTATGAAATAACACAAGCCAAATAAAAATCTTCAACGTCTCTTTACCCAGAACATTTTGGATGAAAAAGACACGACTATTGCAAAACTCAAGGAGAACCTCATGTACGCGGCTACCGACAGGCTCACGAATGCAACGCCAGACGTGAAAAATCACGCGGAGATAGAGCGATTGATCCGAGACATCGACCGTCGTGACGAGATAATAGCCGAGCTGCAGAGCAAACTCTCGGAGGCGGTAGTCGAAATAAACGAAAGCAGCCTGCTTATCGAGAAATTTAAATCTGATGGTAAAACGTAAGTGAATATTAAAATATACAAGCTAAGCGGTCGAGATTGAATTGCGAAACTCGTCTGATGTAATCTTCAATATTTTCTGTGTACATAGGAAGGATACTTCTAGGCGAATTACCAAAGGTGAGCGAGAGACGAACAAAAAAATGCAAGATGCCAGTAAGAGGATAATTACGCTGGAGAGCTTACTGGAACGCGCCGAGAGAGACGCCAAAGTGAAAAGCGAACAGGTATATGTGTTGTTTTAACGAGCTTTATATAAATTAGCAGCTGTGATACGTTAACTTGTATATTGCATTTTCGAAAAAGCTATGCGAGGCTCTGACGATTTTGAGTAAGTACGAAGACGAAAACACGAGTCTGACGAATGCGCTCGAGGAGATCAAGGAACTGAAGGATCAGCTCGAGAAAAAGAACAAACACGTAGAAGATCTGGTTGACGTGGTGAACCGGCTCGAGAGCGAGAATTCACGGTTCGAAGATGCTATAATAGTCTTGAGAGAGAAATTGGGCATCACCGAAGACGAGGAATTCACGATAGAAGATCTGATTCTTCAGCGTCAGCGGGCGCAGGAAGAGAAGATCGAAGAGATGCGGCGAAATTGCGATCAACAGGCCAGCGCGAATGTTGATCTCAAATTCCAGGTCAGCACTTTTTTTTTTTTTTTTTTTTTATACAACGAATTGGCTAAAACATCAGATTGCCTCTTTAGATAAGGAAACTCAAGACCGCTCTTAAAGAGTCACTGAAAACCAAACTCAGCAGAACCAACGGAATATCGAGCGACGGTGAAAACATCGAGGATCTGAGTCACCGTTCAGAATCGAAGAAGGATCACGTGGAGCTGAAGAAGATCAGAGAAAGCGTCAAGTGGATGATCGAGGAGAACGAGGCTTTAAGACAGGGAATGCACGAGATCCTGGACTGCATACATCATCAAGACGGCAAGAGTATCGTCACCATTCAGTCCCAGACTCTGGAAAATCTCTTGGAAGCTCTAGATGCGAGACACTTGGCTGGATGGTACCACCCAGCCATGAGACTACAGGGACGCGTTAACTACCTGCAGGGCAGTAACGCCGAGTTAAGAATGCAGCTTCAGCAGATAAGGTACGCTGTGCGATTCTAAATAATCGATCACTCCGTAAGTATTCATATTTTCCGCTGCTTCGCAATATAGAAAGAACCAGATGACGATGCTGGAGGCAGACTCGCAGCTGCGTTCCAGCAGCGTCGAGGAGGGCGAGTGTTCGCAGCAGCAGACGTCGACCAGCTCGAAAACCGAGCTCCAGCCTCCCCTCAGTCAATCCCGCAACATCACTCCGAAATCCTCGGAAAACGCCGACTCGGGCAGAGCCTCCGGTAAGCCAGCGGACATGGACGAGATCCAGCAAGTCGACGACGACGACGAGCCTTCGGAATCCTGCGACACACCTCTCGACGACGAGGGCTTCGGCAAAAAGTCCGAGGAGGTCTACGCCATGGCCAAGGAAATCATTGCCCAGGAGAGCGAGTTCAAGAAGGCCCTCAACGACGCGGAGACCCGAGAGAAAATTTTGGAAGCCCAGCTCGTCGCTTTGAAGAGTAACCTGGCGAGCTACGTGTCACCCGAGGTACACGCCGAGCTGAAGGACCGGTACCTCGAGGCGAACATGCAGCTTAGAGCTGTCTTCGAGAGCAGGTTTGGCACGAATGACGAGGATTCCCTCGAAGCTCCGAGGTGCAAGGCTGTCCAGGAACTGAGGAGTGAGTTGGTGTCTCTGCACAAACAGCTGTCGGAACTAGCTTTGAGCTCCGTTAGAAGTAACGCCACGGATGGAAGAGCCGTCGCTGAACTGGAGGCTCGGCTCGCCGAATCGAAAGCCGAGAACGAGAGACTCAAGAGAGCAGCCGCGATCGCCCACGAGGAGGCGCTGATACACCGAGCCATCGACTCGACCGTTCTCACCGAGTTCAACGAACTTCGTCAGAGAATTGTCAAGCTCGAGCTCAGCGAGGACACGGAGCTCAAGGAGACCGCGAGATTATCATTCGAACTCGCCAATCACAAAGTCATCGTCACAGAGTTGAGAGAGCAGAAGAAGCTCCTGGAACGAGACTTACTCAAGGCCAGGGAAGAGCTTGCGGACTGGAGCGGCGGAAGGGAGAGCGAGGGCCAAGTCGTCGAGCTCATTCGTAGACCAGCGGACAACAGGTGACAGTTTCGTTCCATATCTTCTCCGAATAATTATGTACGCGATGCCTAATGTTGTTATTCACCTCGTCATTTTCAGAGATTACATAGACATAATAGACTTTTTGCAACACCAATACGCCGGCTCGACGTCGCTCAGCGCTTGGGAGAGATACGAGGCTAGCTTGAATAAGCTGAACAACGACAGAAACGAAGTCAAGGAACTCATCTCGCAGATAAACGATCGGAACGAGAATCTCAAGGTGCAGCACGAAACCCTCACCAGCAGACTGCAAATAGTCGAGCAGTTAAAGGACATGTTGGAGCAACAGATTGGAAGTAACGACGTTCAAGACATCATGCAGAGATTCACGAATGAGACCAGACAACTGCTATCCGTAAGTTGAGCTGTGCGCGTATAGCTGTCTTTGAGTCTGACTTTTCAATTGGTTTCAGGAATCCAAGTATAAAACACTGCTAAACCAACTGGAAGAGGAGATGAAAACGGCGAAGGCAAAGTTGTCAGACTCCGAGAAAAAAATCGCCTCGATGGAGAGGGAGGTGAGAAACGCGCAGAAAGCCTGGAAGGTCCAGAAAGCCTCGAGCTTCAGGCGGCCCGCGAGTTTCGACAAAGCCACACAGGCAGGATTCAAATCCCAGGACTACCTGGCGACGAAACGCAAGGAGGAAAAATCCGCGCAGACCGAGCTGAAAGTGCGCTCGGTCGAAACCCAGTGCAATCTCTCTTGCAAAACCCCGACGAGAGATAATGATCAGCTAGAAGAGAAAAATTCGGACGAGCGTGAAATCGACAGTGCAACTGGAGAGCCTGATGATGAGGATCCATTAAAAAGTAAGCGGCATCTCATAACAACTACTCTACCTCGAATTTTTCCCTACAATTAAGAAAAAAAATAAAAGAAAAACTCTGCGTCATGCTCTTTCCAGCAACGAACCTCAATCTACTGAAAGAGCAGTTAAACCAAGCACTAGCTCTGGCATCAGAACGTTCGGTCGCACTATCCAAGTGCGAAGCCCAACTAACGGAGTACCTCGCGCGGAACGACTCTCTCAGTCGACTCCTCGAGGAGAAAACCTCGTCCGTCCCTCCGACGACTGATCGCGAAGAGGACGAGCCGTTGGCCGAGAAAACCGGGCTGACTAGCCAGGAGGCCTTACAGTCGAGCGTCAAGAGCCTCCAAAAGATCATCTCGCAGAAGGAGGAGACCATCGCGAGATACCAGAGCCTGTTAAAGGAGGACCGCGATAAACACAGCGAAGCTGCGGCCAGATTACACGAGGAGATACGCAGCCTCAGAAAGAGCCTTGCCGACGGCTCGAATAAGGATAATGCGATGTTGGGACACGTTTTTTTGTTGTCCGGAGCCTGAGTTATGGGGCTGATTTCGCGCGTGCTGGAATTGGCTCATTTTCACGAGATCCCGCTTTTTCTCGGGGACGGACAAAACGAGCAGTATAATACGCGCTAAGAGTACAATTCCAATTTTCCATAGTACATCCAAGATCGATTCTTACTTTCTTTGCAATGCACGCCCTACGCGCGTAAAGCGCGAAATCGTCCCCGTCGCCGAGGCAAAACACGAGGAAAAAGTTCCAGCCGCAGCCGGCCTTAACATTACATTTCTCGCACGCAGGGCGTCGCCGAATGCCGAGCAGCCGGAAAGGGATACATCCGCAGGGGAGACGCCGTCGGCGGCTCGAGCCGAGGAGACGTCGATCCTTCGGGAGAAAATATCCCGTCTCGAAACCGAGCTGAGCATAAGCGCGGAGCTGGCCGAGAGGTGGCATCGATTGGCCGAGGATAGATTGCGTCACATGGATAGCACGAGGGAGAGGTAGATAAGTATATATAGTGCATACGCGTCACGGCATGGCTTTGTGCGAGGGTAGAGCTCATCTTTGTCGGGGGATATTCCGTGAAGCGTGATATATCTATTTTTTTCTCTCTTTTTTGGCGGAGAGTTCGTTTGCGCGCGAACGACGATTGCGTAACTATAATTGCTCTCCGTCGCGGAGGAAATGTTACAGTCGGATTTTCACTCGGAATGTATGCAGATGAATGCATGCAGCGGAGAGCGATTTTTCTATATGTGTAATATTATCTGAAATTGCGCGTGACGCGGTATGTTGCGTGCGTTCTCTCTGTCCCTCTCTTGAGGATTTTTAGCCGGCCGACAGGCTGCGCTTACGTAAAAAATAATTGCATCGTTCGGAGCTTTTTTCAAAATGTAAATTACGGTCTCTCCGGAATATATCGCCGTAAATGAAAGTCTCGCTACATAACGCCTCTAAGAGGAGATAGACTAACGATCGTGTGTGTCGATGAAAATAAACAGGCTAGAAGAGCAGCATCGGGGAGAAATCGACAGCTACCGTATGGAGCTGAGTAAGCGTCAGCGCGAACTGCTCGAGTTACGCCGACAGCTATCCGAAAACCGACGGGCTCCCACGACGAAGAGCGAAGTCCTGTCGTTCATGAAAGTACTTCAGATCAAGGATAATCGACTGGCCGACGCGATCGAAGTAAGTAAGCATTTTTCAGCATTTCGCAAACTTGTTCACTCGCTTTCTCCCCGGTTCTACGCGTGTACGATCGGTTCAAATCGATTTTACCGTATATCTATGTAGAACGAGCTCGAGGAGCACGCGGCGGCCGTTACCTCCCATCAGCAGCTCTCCGCGACGAACGACGTCGAGGACACGAGGCTCTTCGAGTTCGAGCAGACGCAATCCCAGCTGGATAATCTCCGCAGGCAGCTGCAAGCTTCCATGGAGAGGGAGAGGTCCTACAAAAACGAGATCGCTGAGCTGCAGCAGCGAATGAGCCGGAGGTATGCGATGAAAATTCTACATTCGTTTTATGCTACGATCTTGCGAGTTCGATCGCTCTCCTCGTAGATACATGGCTGTGAAGGCTCAGGAGAAGAAGGCGTCGAGGCGAGAAATGCAGCTCGAGAGGAAGGCGAAGGAGCTCGAGGAGGAGCTGCGCGAGGCCAAGGAAATGCTCGACCGTCACTTCGTCGTGCAGCAGGCGAAGAGAGCGAAAGTAACGAGACTCGAATCCCTTCGCTGAAATGTACAATCCGTATGCTGAGAACAAAATAAAAAATGACGATAAACGTTTTAGACGGCGGAAGATCTGGGCCTCTGGGAGAAACTGAAGAAGTGGCAGCAGACGGCCGAGCGACTCAAGGAGAAATTGAAAGAGAAAACCGACGAGTGTCAGAGGTTGCGGAGCAATTACGAAAAACTGCGGGCCCTCATATCGTGCATGGAGCGGGAAAAATGGTTCCTCCGCGGCAAGTGCCGCAGCGAAAGCGTCCCTGTGTCCGTGTGGATGCCACCGCCATCCGAGAGTCATGCCAGTAGCGGTAACAACGACCTGTTGGTCGAAGAACTGCAGAGTGAATGTCGGGAGTTACGCGAGCGCGTTAAGGAACTGCTCGATCGGTTGAGCCGACAGGAGGACGAAAAAAAGAGAGCAGCCTCCGTTGCTTTCGAGGTCCGTGACTTTTGCGGGTTTATTATGCACTTGTTTATTATACGCGTGTAGATATACGAGCTTTCGTAATATTATTGTCCCGCAGGACGAGGTGTACACGGACGGCGAGATCAAGAGGCTGAGGGACATGCAGGACATACTCGAGAAGGAGAATATCAGGCTCGAGGCTGAGAATTTTGAGTTTCGATTGGAGCTCGAAAAGGCTAATGTCAATACGCCGAGGTATCAGGAAAAAATCCAGCACTTGGAAAAGTGAGGAGCACTCTTGACCGCGCGTGCTTGAAGCTCGATAACCGTCGAATGATTAAATTCATTTTACAGGTACGTGGAGATTTTGAAGACCGAAAAATCGCCCGAGTCTGCCTACCCATCGTCCGCTCCGCCGAGACGCGACGGGACTCAGAGGACCAAGGCCGAGCTCGAGCGAACAGTCGTGACCCTGAAAAAGCTAGTCGAGAAATTACAGCAGGAGAACAAAAGACTGAAAACTCAGAACGATCTCGGCTTACCCACGCAGTGCAACTGCATATATTTGAGAGAAGACTACGAGCAGGCCAAGCAGAGAATCGTCGCATTGGAGTCGGAGCTTGAGCTTGCGGAGAAGAGAATCGCAATGATGGAGGAGACGGCTGCTTTCAAGTCGGACGACGATAACTCCGAGGAAGTGATGTTGCTTAAGCAACAGCTGCACCGCAAGTCCGAGCTTTTGAGCAAGGTCAAGGATCTGTTGGCCAAGGCTGCTAGTAACGAGAAGGAGCTTAGGCAACGAGTGAGCAATTTTAAAGTTTGCATATATGCGTGAAAGAAATAACTTAATTGTGAGATATGTATACAACATAGATTTTATTCTCTTTATATTTTGCAGATACAACAGCTCGAGTTCAAGCAAACGCTGCCGATAATACCAGAATGTGGATCATCACTAGCCATTACATAAAATTAGTTATTCGTCATATAGGTTGATACACAATATTTTTTCACGATACCAAGTTTTACTCGAATAATATTTTGTACAAGGGATAAGTACCCTAAGTAAGGATCATTCCACGTAAAATAAAATATGTATCTAACGGCGTACTCTGTGTGGAAATAAATAATCAATCGTCCTATTATTGCATGAAATAAAATTAAAACTACGCATCAGTCGAGCGCTTGCAAAAATGCACACACTTATTTATTTGACGTCTCTCTATCATCGACACGGCTTGCCAAGAGACGTTCTTATTGAACTTCGTTTAAATTCGTGATGAATGGCGCCAGACTGTCGGGATCCTCGACGTCTGGAGTCATCTTTCCTTTGAACTTGACGCAATATTCGTCGCAGAGCTGCACATCGAAGTAGATGCCCAGGAACTTCTTACTCTGCGAGCAATTCCGGAAACACGTACCTGCGGTAAAACATTCGGATAAGCAAATTTTTTATGGGTTTTTTTAATAGCGTATGTTTAGAAAGGAGTTGGCTTTTTTATGCATTTCTGATACGAACCTACGGAAGGATGTGCTGCCGCTACCGTGAGAAAAACAAGATAAATCATGAATAGAACGACGAGCAGACGCTTTGAGATGATCATGTCTGTAGGAATATTTAAAAAATGTTGTATTTATTAAATTGATAGATTTTCGTGGTATATGACGTACTTATGCCAGTTTTTTTAAGCTAACTGGTACTTATAGAAAGAATTAGGTATGCCTGTATACAGATTAAGAATGTATCGAGATCTAATCAGCTGTACAAAGCTCGAATTATACAAAAACAAAAACATAATACTATGTCTATTAGCATTTTAAAGCACACGATTTATAATAGTATAGAAGACGCACTTGCTTATATTTGAATAGATAAACGTCTTTTCTATTGTTGTAAAAAGTCTTAATATGTATCCCATCTTATCTAGAAAAACATGATCTCGGTGGTTTAGTCTTTTTTTTTCAAACAAATATTTAGATTTGATTACCAAACACTTGTGTATACTGTTTAGTCGAACAAAAGATAGCATGACATTCGTACATTTCTAAGCATTTCCATAATTGGTGGTAAAAATATTTGTAATAAAAATACGTGTTGCATACTTACTTGCAAATTATAATATATTGCTCAGATGTACGGATAGCGACAGCAAACCCTTTCGAAATTCGACTGATACTGGGGATGCTGCTTCAAGGGTTTATATAGGTCTCTGACTTGCAGAGACAAAAGCTTTTCTCGAAAATAATAGTCTCCAGCGGTGATTCCTTTTCTGCCATTTCATTAGATTTTCTATACTTTTAGTGAAGCAATTCTGAGAAATGTGTTCGGTAGAGAGATGTACGTAAAATAATAATAAAAGATGTTTAGCAATTTAAAGTTGTTAATGATTGGGATATAAATAATTACAACGCTCAATATTATATATAGTTAATTCTCTGTATTAATTACTTTTTACAATACCATATAAAAAATGCCTCTAACAAATCCCTCGATGCTATCATCAATCATTGAGTATTAAGTGTTTTATAGTTTTTTTTTTTAATTATACAATATAATTAAGAATAAAGTCGCATGAGGAGGCGCAAAGCAAACGATAACTATAAGTGATAAAAAGTGAATTATGCGAAGGTATGTGTCGATATACATAAATAAAAAGCTATAAAATGTACAAGAGCAAGATTAACTATGGCAATGATGCCCCGTAATCTCTTTTTTTTAAATCGATGACACTGACATAATCAGTACTTTTATTTTGTATAAAACAGACTTAAGTTTAAGTAAAATCTATCATTTATTCACTTAAATCGTAAGTTCTACGTGCTAGCTTCGTCTTGAAGAGAGTATTCGTCAGTTTGTATGCATATGATGCCTTTTAAATATAAACATTTAAAGTACAAGCTTTTCATAAATTTGCCTGTACAATTAAGTCAAACATTCATATTTCAACGGCCCATATAATTGCGCATAGGAAAATATTTGTATTGCTTATTGTACTTCGTATTATACAATAAAGTTACAAAATGACTGATCAAGGAAAACTGAACTAGAACCGTGGAATTGTATTTTACAATTAAAAATTTCAATTAAGTCTCAGTTTTCCTTGAAATTGCTATATCAAATTTTTCCATAAACATGCACGATCGTTTAAACATATTCAACTAGTCTTGTGTGCTACATGCACAAGTACATAATTATGCTGCAAAATAAATGCTTGTCGGTACGCGGTTATGGTTTTATGAAAGAAAATGTCCCGACGATGGATTAACTCTTATCTAAGTTTCATGGATTACAGAAATTTATAAGATATAAAAATCAAATTTGACTATTGTTTTTTTTCTTTTCTTTTTTCGCGGAAACACTTTCTAGAATTGTCTTTATCGTTGATTATTATTAAAATGACTCAAGCTCATTTCACAAATTGACCATACTGTCCTGAATAGTCGTTCGCGTAGTCTTGAGCGTAAGCCTGCTGGGGGAATTCAGCCCATTTGCTGAAATCAATGCTTGGAAGGATTCCGCTCTTACATGGCACACGTGGGTTGCTGAAATATTATCATTGCGTAAGAGAACAAATTTTACAATGAGAGCTATTGAAAAAATAATGTTTCATCCCTTACATTTCGTGATCTGGCAAGACCATAGGATAGATCTGTATCGTATCGATCAAATCAGTGTTGTCGCAGATCACTCGGGCGAGTTTAGTTTTCCTGACTTCTTGCAATTGTTCTGAAACGATGAGCGAAGTATAAATGATGAATTTATACTTGTCGCTTGCAAATTTATTCAAATTCAAAATTGTAATCACTAACCGGGGGTGAACGACGACGGCTGATTAGGAAGTTCGTACCAGAATCGATCGCCTCGCCTAGAATTACTAAATTGAGTAGCGATGATGCAAGCAAAAGTTGGTCCCAACATGCTCTCTGGTAAAGGCCTTTCAGAAACTCCACCAGACCAAAGATCAACGTCGGCTGGGTGTCTGCAACGATATTTTTTCACTCAAAGTCGTTGTTTTTCGCAACACTGAACTTTCCTTATACTCCCATAGTTTTCATTATCAGAGCATTAGTTAATTAGTATGTCAAAGTATTTGCTTTTTTATAAACTGTTAATGAAATAAAATCGCTTGGGCAAGAGGAGAAAGGTCGTCTAAAATAAGCTAATAGACAATTTTATCAGTCACGCGTCTCTCGCACAGAAGGGGGTTAATCAACGCATTCTAAGCGAACCTTCTACATGATTAGTAGCTCCATCGTATTTGGATTTTTTGGACCTTTTACTCTAATTATCTGTTCGCACGCTTTTGGCCACAGATTTTGCAATAAACCTCAGAGCCACATTTCTCGAACTTCCCCGTAAGTATATTCCAATGCTAGCATTAGTATAAACGTTCTCCTCGAAAATCGTCCCTCTCACAAGTCCTTCACACATACACACATACGCTTGACGGCTACCATCACGCGTTCGCATAATTAGAAAGAAAAATCGGCTAAGTAGTCGGGGAACTCACTCGAAAATGGACAAGTATCGGCGAACGGTTTCGTTGGGCATCGAGCCAAAGAGCTCCTCGAAGGTTTCGGCCCAAGGCAGGCCGCAGAATTTCCTGAAATGGAAAAGCGCGCATATGAGAAAATGAAAATGTCGAAACGAAAGTTGTCGCGCTTACAAACACAACGCGTGCGTGCCGCCGGCTAAACGAACCTGAATTCCATGTATCCGGGAATGCCGAACTCGCGGCCACGCTGCATATTGAACGATACCAGGTCCATACCGTGCTTGGCGCCGACTTTCTTGAAAAGGTGGTTGGTGACCTATGACGTGAACGGGATCGCATGTTTAATTATCCTATATTGCCGACGAGTCGAGTTGTATAAGGCTTTGTTTGCGATATATATATATATATATATATATGTACAAGCCACTACTCGATTATCGCGTTCATCGTCACCTTGTATACAATACGCCAGTGCGCGACGATTAATTTTCAAGCGAAATCTCGATTGTCTCGTCGATTTCTTTTTTCTTCGTAGCATATAGACGCAGTTATGCAACGCGCGAATGATTCAGAATCAGATAAATATACATCGACGAATTAGAGACACACACACATATATATATATTTCGCAACGCGTCGTATAAAAAGTAGATCGATTTACCTCTTGCGTAATCGAGTCATCCATAGCCTGCGCCACTTGATTCATCAGACCCATGAAGTACTCGTCGAAAACACCTGCTCTGTACAGATCAAACGGCCGTCTAATCAGATCGGACAGACGCTTCGAGGCTGGAAGTGGGACAAAAAGTCGGGCATTAATTTTACGTTATGCTATTAAAAAAAAAAAAAAGAAATACTTCTTCGCTCTCAAGAGCGATCGTATGTGTGTTGCAATTATAACCAATGAACTTATGCGCCTTGCTCCATCTCTCAACGGCGGTGGGCAGGAGCGAGTGGCCGAACCGGAAAGCAGCCGAAGCGAACGCGTCGATCACTCCGGGGTTTACGTTGGAATCGTAACCGTCCCAGTATCCCTGCGTAAATGCAATAATCGATTACGAGACGTACGCGTGGAAACGAAAATCGATCGGCTATAAGATCGCAACACTCACGTCTTTCTCGAGAAGAAGACCGAATTTCTGCATGACGTCCTTTCCCAGGAGGATCGGTAGGAACTCGTTATAGGTGATGTGCTGGATTTCGGCGATGACGATGCGTCTGGCCTCTTGGAAGAGCGTCTCGTCGTCCCAGTGAGGATTGACCTGAGCCAGGCCCTTGGCCACTCGATTGTGCTCGCGAGCCATCAAGGTGTGCATGCAGGTCAGCACGAGCTGCTCGTTCACTCGGATCTCACCTTGAAAACGCAGACGTTAGGTATAATCTGTGGCACCGAATATTTCCATCGTAAGTTTCAGCCTTACCGGCCTCGAAGCAGTACATCGAGCGGTTGGGGCGCGTGCAGCCCTCGTCGGGGATGTCGAGCTTCAGAGGAAGCAGATCCTTCAGGCCGTACTCCTCGAACACGGGATTCATTCTCAGCAATCCGGCGTAACCAGTTCTCAGTTTGCTGTTAAGAGAGCGCGATTATGGATTGAGAAACGAAGCGGAATTAAGTTAATCGGCCGACATTACGCGGTGGAAAGTATATGCTCCGTATGCGCCTGAGCGAGCGCGTCTGGGAATCGGAGAAATGAGCAATCGTTGAAGAGAAAAAAAAGACGCGAGTACTCGGATCAGCGAAGAATGTCGATGTAAAGTAACCTACTTGGCGAAATCGTCGCTGACGCCGTAAACGGTATTGCCATCGAGTACACCGGTGAGCAGATTGTAGGGCACACGGCTGCCCAGTCGGCAGCCGGGCCTGACCGCGGGGAAAGCTCGGACGAAGTCCATGCATCGCACTTTGAAGAGCCTGAAGAAGTAGTCGTCCTCCGGGATCTCGATCTCGTTGCAGTAGGGGTTCTTGTCTTGGGGAGCTCGGTTACAGCACTCCTCCGGGTCGTTACGGTTCATCGCGTCTGGAAGAGTGTGTATGTATTATTTTAAGCAGCGCAATTATCCATCTTGATGGGATAATGTCTTCTAGTTATCAAGGTATATACGTGTTATGTATAGGCTCGCTTGTAACTTGCGAGTCTGTGTATATAATACACGCGAGAACAACAAAAAGTGAAAGTCGCGTCGTAATTTTGCTCGAGTGAAGCAGACAGACACATGTATATATAAGGTATAATGTCGCAACTTTGACGCGCGATACAGACTATTGTCTGCGGTGCAGCGGTGTGTATATGGCTCGATGGAAGCTTTGATAAATTTCACGATCGCGACCTCCTCGGTAGGATTGATCGATCGACTGGAGATGGAGATTACGAAGTGCCGGTTTCTTTGGAAATGTCATTGTCACGTCGGCGAACGAAATATCATTTGTATAATACCGCCGGAGGGAAACGCGCATGTCTGCGCGTGCACAATCGACGCGATGCAGCCGAGTGACTCATCGCTCAGCGTTGAAAAAGAAACTTACCCAAGGGAGTAGCGGTGAGCGTGTAATCGTGGTCCATGAACTGACCCCAGGCGATCACCATGACCGTGCCCGCGTGATCGTGGAAGCCTTCGTCGGGATGCATCGTGCGAGAGACGACGCGTGACAGCGGCAGCTCGTTGCCGGACAACGCGATCCTCGGCGCGTTCATGCCGTCGGAGAATCTCGGGCTCAGCAGCCTGCAAAGTGTCACGTTTGGTTTATCTCTGCATATAGATATGGAAATGTAAATCGATACGCGCGCTCCGACAATTGGAAACTTTCTTCCTCTGGTCCGATTGTAGCCCGACGGTATACGTAACGCACCTCGTATACGTATATAGGCCGCCGCCACGCCTATATACGAATATGCATGTCATTATGTAAATATAGACAGAGCTTCGTACAATGTAAAATACGATATCCTATACATGACCACCGCGCCGGGCTCTTTTCACGCTCGTTATGTATCCCCCCCGATAATATGCGTAATATAAAGCGATCGAACTTTTTCACCGCGGGCTCTGCTGGAAAAAAATGGAATTTTATTATTCATAGGTGATTTACTACTGTTACTCCTGCGGGATTACTATTACGCTCTGTGCGTGTCTGTAGGCGATGCCGATAATTCATTTTCTCACCGCGTTAGCCCGTAATTATCGCGATAAATATTGACGGAAGGCGCGCGATCGCGTCGGGGAAAAATCGGCATTCTAGAAAGCCAAAATGCGGTTGCGGTTGCTTCACGCCGAGTATATATATGTATACACGGGAATGGGAAAAATTCAAATGCGCCCGGACTTGTAAACACGTCGGATCGCGACGAAATCGTTATAGACCAGTTACGCGTATTATAAATCAGTTTGGTGCGGTCGTTATGAAATTCGTGCAAACAACATGTAAACCCAAATGAATAATCATCAATTTTTTAGCGTATAAATCGGCCTACGAGGATACACATCCGTAATAAAGACACATCTCGAGTATGATACCTCGACCGGCAAAAAAAAAATACGAAAGTAAAAGCCCCGGCCGATCAACCTTGATTTTCGACGGTACATTTCGTCGCAAGGTCGAACCCCCTCAGGCGGAAGTACACCTGTGTTTGTGTGTGTGTGTGTGTGTGTGTGTTTGTACGACCCGTCGGTCTTTCACGACCCCATTGTGCGGGCGATTCAAGGAAAACGAAAGCAGCGCGAGAGAGATAATAGATCGCGATACTACAGCAGCAGCAGCAGCAGCGGAGAGTTATCGAATTACTCTCGGACCGGTTCGCCATGAAATCGAAAAGGCGGTACCGAAGGTCTAGCAAAAAAAGCCCAGTCGGAGAAAGTCCGCGTAATTAATACTCCGACGCTGTGTCGTAGAGCTCTAAACTTGAAAAGCTGCGTGGGACTTTTCGTAACTGTATCGTCTGGGAAAAAGGGGCCGGAGAACTTTCTGGGTTACGGGGACCTTCTTTTATTTTTCGAGTCTCTCTCGTTGCGCAATGTGGAACCTTCTTTTTTTCCTTCTCGTGCAGGCCGGGTAACTGCGCTTTTCGGCAAAACGCGCGAAACAATTGAGAAACATGCTGGACGACAAAAAAATATAACGAACTCGAAGGTATTATAAGTGGAGAAATCGTACGGGATGTTTCGGGTGGCGGTAAATTTGAATGAGAAATTGGTTGATTTTTCTGGAAGCAGTGTGTAACCATTAATCACCCCGATTTTATCTCGGTCTAATCAGATATATACACACACACACACACACACATATATATATATATATACACAGAGAGCTTTCTTATGTCAGAGATTAAGCTGTTTCTGATAACGGTGTATTGTTCGCGGAATTAGTAAAATTTCATTTTCGACTTCGTACCGATCTGGAGCTCCAGTTTCGCAATACCTCGTCGTATTATATTTTATCTACATACATACCTGACGAAAGGCGACAAACTCGCGCCCCATGTCGGGTGTTCCAAGTTGGTGCAGAGTCCGTCGAAGCGCCGGTACTTTCCAGGTCTACACTCGACGGTGCTCAGGAAGGCCGGACACACGTCGCGGATGAGCGTCTTCGAGGTGTCGATCTGGGGTAGGTACCTCTCGATCTGTTCGGTTGTCAGACCGTAGCTAAATAATGTCATCGATTGTGAGTTTGAACGAGGCTGAGATATCGAGTATGCGCTGAATAAATCAAAGCGTAATATACGTACGTTCGGGCGAGATTGACAGAAATATCGAGCACAAGCTCGCCGACACTGGCCAGATCCTCGGGTCGCCACTTCTCGTTCTTCGGTATGCTCACATCTGCAATTTCGATATATTGTTGCATAGAAACGCTGTTATACATGCAGCCGAGAAAGCATTTTACAGGCACGCGTGCATAACACACGCCTGTAATAAAAAGGCGGCGTATTATCGCAATCGATGGAAAGATTAGAGATCGGTATAGTGTGGTCGGGATTTATTCAGGAAGAGATGCGAGGAGAGGTCTACATATAGCAATCGCAACGATAGAATCGCTGTATTATGCATGACGTACACGCGGAGGCTGTTATTAAGATCGCGCGTATATATACACATATGGCAAAGAGAAACTTGTGTTTGTGACTTACGGACTCGCTTCGAGGCCTCGACGAAAGCCCGATTGACGGCGTCGTAAGTGATGCAAGTCTGCGATCCAACTGTCGACGGTGGGCTACATTGCAAAAAATAAGATGTAAAAGAGAGCTTGGATTATTAATACTTTTTTTAACTCTTTTTTTTTAATGTAATTTCGAAGAGAGATATATACACGTTGCGTAATTGCGATCGGCGCGCGTATTATAGGTGTATAATAAATATACACCGAGCTCGTTAAACGGTAGTTGCGCGTTGATTAAAATAAATTGTGGAAGTGCGCGGCCCCGATACACTCGCTCTTACGCGCGTGAGATTTCACAACAGCGTATACAAACACACGCATGAGACGATTTGAAAAGTTCAGGAAATGAAAAAAAAAAATTAAAATGTAATACTTGTGCAATTGATACAATAATAATCAGCGAAGTGTTGACAAAAATCGTTCTCCAATTATACGCAAAGCCGGACAGAGCCGTAGTTGTATACCGGTTTGCGCAAGCGCGGGTAAAAGAAGCTCCTCTACGTAAGAAAAAAAAACTGCGCGCTATAACGTATCTCTCTGCACATTTCGCAAGTAGCGAAACGTACACGTGTCCGACATATGCAAAGTGTGTATAAGCTTGTGTGTACATATACACACATATACGTACAAGGCACCACCGCGCAGTAGGTTGTAGGTGTAATCGTAGAGGCTGCTGCGTCCCGGCGCGTCGAGGATCAAAGCGCAGTCTTCGCTGCCGCTGCCGCCGTGGTTCGCGTAGATGTCGAGCGGCTGGTACTGCAGCGCTTCTCCCCAAGGCAGGAGCAGAAGCGCGAGCACGCGAACCGCATTGGCAAATCTGTGAATTTCAAATGCAAATTAGCGGCGAACGGGCTATAAATTCCGATAGCCTTACAGGCTGATCGATTATTTATACGTATGCGCGTATTCCCCGAGGATTTTTTTTCTTGGCTGCTCGAGGGTATACGTTAAGGGCGTGTCATTTTTACTCGGATGTGTTATATGTAACAAAAAATCTATTTATCTTTAATAATTAGCCGGTATGTAACGTAATCGAGGCTGGGAAAGCGTTTCTCTTGACGTTCGTAAAAAAAAAAGAGTCGGTGTACGTAAGTCCGAACGATGTGCGTTTGTAGCTGCCGCTCAAATTTGACAGTGACTGCAGACTATATCGCGCGAGTCAAGGTCGCCAAAGAGAGAGAGATAGATAGACAGACAGAGAGAGAGAGAGAGACAGAGAGCAGGCTCAATTTGTGGAAAACGCTTTTATTTATTCTGAACCTTCGCGACCGACCGTTATTATCGAGCGTTTTCGTTACGTCAGCGCGCGATTTCGAGCGTTGTTATTCGGATATATATAACGATCGGCATGGGAATTTCAATTGAAAAATAATTTTACCTACATAAAAGCCATAGATCATCGTTCCGCAGGGGTATAATGGATAGGTGCAATATCAATTGCTCCTGTATATATATATATATATGTATATAATTAATGGCTCTTTTACCAAACGCCATAAAAGTTGGAGCTATATATTTCTCGCCGCCTATATGCGAAAGAAATACTCACTCGTAAACTGAAAACTAAACCAACAACGCTATACGCGCAGTCTCTTAATTCTCTCGCCACTCTGCGCGCACTGCAAATATATATAGCAAGCCCGAGCGGTCATTTTAAAATCTCGCGCGGGCGCACTTTAATCGCCGCGCGCTATAGACGCGCGCGTTTCCCCGAGGGGTTGTCCGGCGCGCGTGCGTTATACTTATATATACCCGCGGTTCAGAGTACCTATATAGCGCGATGAGGAAATTTTTTGAAGGTAGGTCGAGGGCACGTACAATCGAATCGGGGGAGAGATTGTGCGCCGGTACCACTCGCACGCGACTCGATGCGCTGTATTATATATATATATATTTACGCGGTCTCTGACGTAAGGGACTTGCCGATTTTCGAGATGAAACAGCGATGATCTCGTGTATTATGTACGCGCAACGGCAGCCGCGCTGCCGGACACATGCGCAGTACGCACGAATATGCGGGCCTCATTGTCCTTTCACTTTCTCGTGGGTATCGAGTGCATGTACATTATGCGATGGCGGCATGGATTTCGTTTCGTGTATGTATATACGGCGTGGGTGCGAGGAGCGATAAAGCGGAGAAAAAGCTCGGGGGTATAGATGCGCTATAGATGATCGCGAGTAGGGGATATAATAATCATTGTGTTGAGCGAAGAAGATGCTTATTGGTTTTGAGCGATTAGTGTATAATTGTGCCGATTTTGTATACGATATTATGGCTGCGCAGTGATAATCACTCAATTTAAGGCGCGGGTATTGCGACGTGTATATATATATATATGAAGAAAATGCGTTTGTGCGTACGTGGTGTATATGGCTACGCTTTGAAAAATGAGGAACACGATCTAGACAATGCTCGATTATGCATCGTTATACACGAATTCGTTATACGCGCAGATAAACGATCGCGAGGATTATGGGTGTCCGCGGCGCGGCTACTGGTCCCAGGCTTGCCCCGACTCTCCGACTCATTCTATACTTATATCGCACGAAAGTATATATTACCTAACTTTCAAAACGCGTTCGGGTCGCCTTTCTTTTTCGAAAAAACATGCATTTATTCGCGGCTTTTAACGCTGACATAAGCCGGTTCGAGTGAATCTCGATACTTGTATTATCTATATATCGTATATATCTATTAAGGAATGCGCGTATATATAGGTTGTATATATAGTTCGAAGATAATTCGTACATATCGCAGAAGAGAAGTGCGGGCACGTGCGAGAAATATCTTACGCTTGCCGTGGGTTAAAAAGAGCAATGATAACTCGTTTCGATTTCGATAAGTTTAAACTCGATCGGCACGCAGTGTGGTAAAACGGGGTCGGACACGCTTTTGTAACACACACGTGTGTAAAATAATTCCATCGGGCGGTTCGTTTCGGCGTCGCGTGAACGGTTTATGTATATGCACGGGCGCGTTGTACGGATCCTTAAAAAAAGAGCAATATAATTTCGATTTCGATAACTTTGAACTCGGTGTCACGGGGGGATAAAACGAGGTCGTGTGTACACGCTTCGAGCGCATTATGACACTGCTCTCGTCGACTTGCGTGAATTTTACAATGTCTTTTTGATCGAATTTTCGAGGCCGTTCAAAGTCGGCAATGTTTACGAAAGGAGAAATGCGGCGCATAATCGATCGACTTTTGAACAATTTATTTATAGGCATCGTGTAATATACTTAAATACGAGCTGGCGTTCACGCAATTACGACAAATAAAATCATCGAGCCGATTAATCATAGCTCTTTCATCCGACATTCCGGCACACTTTCGTTGAAATAAAGAAGTAATTAAGCTCGCCATAAATTGTAAGCCGAGCGCCGGTGTAACACAATATGTCAAGACGTACGTTAGAGAGAAAAAGAGAGCGGTCAGGAATCCCAGAAGCGGGAGGTAATTACTCAATGACTGAGGAGAAAGAGAGAGAGAGAGAGAGAGAGAGAGAGAGAGAGAGAGAGAGAGAGAGAGAGACGCGTTGACGGCTGCATATATAGCGCATTGCAAAGTGCGATGCAAAACTCCTTTTTCTCTCTCTCGCAACTACATACTGTACTCACTCGTTTCGCGGCTTTATTAAACAGGCATAAAGTTAATGGCGCCGAGGACGCAATGGAAAAAACCGCGTTGTTTCGAGCAATGCCCAACGTACATAGGCGGTATAATATGGTTGTGTTTTGGGCGGCATACATAGCGAAACTCAACCAAGCCGGTGATTGTCGGCAATTTGCCGGGGAAAAAGTCGTCGGCGTAATGCTCGAGAATTGATAATAAAGAGTAAATTACAATGTGTTTATGGAGTTTGATGATATGTCATTAGTGAATTTACGCGAGAATGCACGTTAATTACTCGCCAACGCTGAATAAATTAAAATATTTTGAAATGCGAAAATCGCGATGCGGCCAACAATAGCGACTTTTGTAAAAATGCTTTTTCATGGCTTATGCGCTCGCAGTTTGAAGAACATTCATATTATATATCCTTATACAGGCTATATATCAGGTAAAGCAGTAAGTTTAATGCCTCGCAACTTTTTAACCTAAATATAATAATATAGCATATGGACGTATACGTATGCGCATGTGTGGAAAAATGAAAGTATAGCGAGAATAAACGCGCGTCTATATAATACGCGGCTTATAAGATTATACAAGCGTTTAATCGAATGCTACAAATTTAATGTCCAGATCCTTGCGTCGCCCGTCGCGTAATAACGTTCATGGTTAGTAGAACAAGCCATAGCATTTACGACACATTTTGTAATTAAAGTCCACGCGGTAACGGCGTTACCAGCTCGGTTAAACAGTACACTATATTGGCGCTATTATTCAGAGAAAAATCCCTCAGCGAGGCTGTGATATATAAGGTACGAATCGAGGAAAAATGCAAATTGTGAAACGCGATTTATTATTATATGCAGATTTCTTAATAATGATTTTCAAGAAAATTCCGTTTTTTTTTGCCCAGCCTTGCGCAGCTTTCAGTTTTTTTATCTTTCTCGCGGTATCGGGTTTTACATTAAACGACCGAGCAAAAAAACCGAATCAAAAGTCCGTTTTTCCCATTCATGTAATTGTGAAATTGTTTCGCTCGCCGGTGTACGTACAACGTCTGTAGCGCCGTGCAGTTACGTTTTCTTACAAATCAAGATCGTGAATTTTAAAATTCGAGAAGCTTGTCTTCGACGCGGTCGCGGTGGAGGGAGAAACATCGATTTGGAGAGCGTGCGTAGTTTATAAACAGAGCAGAAATAGTTAATTCACGAAGGTGCGATAGGAGGAAAAAAAGCTTTGATTTATGTTTACATTCGCGCCGCTCCGCACCACGTGTATAGACATGTTTTATTCGAGATTAACGCAGCTAATGCCTCGGCGCGCGAGTTCCGCACGACTGTGATTTATTGTAATCAATGCGCGAGCTGGATAATTCCATTTCTCTCTCTCTCTCTTTTTTCCACTCGCAGAATCGATCCAACGCCACCCGCGCAGATTTTTCATCATACAATTACAACAGTTCAACGTACCTATTCCTCATTCTGCCCACGAACCTCCGAAACTAAGATAAAAAAAAATCCAATTCCACTCTTCACTCTTCTCACGAACGACGACAGTCCGTAGGAGAAATGAGTTGATCTATCCTATAAAAAAAAACACTCGCGATCGGTATACCAATTATCCTCAATATTATACTCATACGGCAGCCGGCTGAAACCGAAGACTGCAGTACTGAGCCGCGCTTATTCGACTAGCGGCTGCGTGTGTCCGGACCAAAGCGTGATCAAAGCGTCACTGCACCGCTCCGATGTTTCCTGTCCGAGGCGAGAGCTCCTTTTTCCTTCGACGGGGTGCTAGTGGTGGTGGAACGTGTATACGCGCGAGCCGCGGAGTCATACTCTCCGAGAGAGAGAGAGAGAGAGAGAGAGAGAGAGAGAGAGAGAGAGAGAGAGAGAGAGAGAGAGAGAGAGAGAGAGAGAAGTGAGAGGGCGAGAAGGAAAAAAGGGAGCAAGCGAGAGAGGAGGACTTCCGAAAAGTCAAGAGTAAAAGTATAATTTGGGCCCGCGAGATTCTAGGAGAGGGAACGATGCGAGGACGAGTAGCGTAGGGGGTGGGGGAGATCGATGTATACCTCGGCGAAAGGATCTGTAGAGGCTATATACTTTTGTGTAGGTATATATATATATGCGAGCCAGATTGAGAGGAGTACTCTTTCATCGAGATGACTACGTCGGGGGCTGACGTGCGCATTGTTTGCTAGATGCACTTTTATTGCGAAACCTTTTCAAGGGCGTTATGCGTATCGCGGTTGAGAGGACTTTCTCTTTGTGTACAAGAAGGAAAAAAAATCGCAGAGTTTTGAATACGCTTATTCGTGATTTTATACATATGCGCGTGGATTTTATCGAGTTTAGCGTGCCGATCGCTTGCGAAAATTACGTTGAAAAACAAAGGCCGGGAAAAACCCGAGAACACACGCGCGTTCATTAAAAAAAAAGGTCAAACTGGATCAGAGCAAAAAATAGTGAAATGGTTCCGACTGATCTGCGTATAAATTAACCTAGTTTTGGGTTTACCGAGTGCTCCGACGGACAGTTATTAATATAGGAAGGAGAGTATTTTAATATACCCTTGAATGCTCGAATCTAGATCTCGCTGACCGCGCCTTTGAAAATATAATTTTGGCACGTCGAGACCGATCTTTGTAACGCAATTTCTTTTACAATTCACTGAGTAATCGTTGTTTGAGTACCGACAACTCTGTGCATGATCAATCATTCCGGTTTTGAATATACATACGAACGAGTGCACGATGAACAGAAAAGTAGGTAATTAGTCAAACAAACGCAATCATTAATTTTTCTACTGCAATGAGCTTCAGAGGAATTACATTGCGCTCGTATAAAACGCTACAGAGAGCTCAGCATAACAACGAACAAAAAAAATCTATCCCTTAGACACGTATCGCAACGTTAATTCAACGGCAAAAAAAAGTTGGAGAGGAATGCGTGTTACAAGATCAGAGAGAAAAGAAATCCTAATTCTCTCTCAGATCACACTCGCGGCAGTCGTATATATACAAGACGGATTTGGAGTGGTATGGCCCCGTTTTTTTCGCAGAGCGCGCGTGATATAATGAATGAGATGGATGTGTTTTTTCCTGCCGTCGTGAGCGAATAGACGTTCACTGCTGTCGGAGATTTTAATGCGCGAGCGCTTCGGGTGAGACTTGCGACCGGTTGGCTGTGCTATCGATGTATACGACTTATCGGATCTCCGTATAGACACTGTGTCCAGAGATCGTAGATCGTATCGAGAAGAAAGCGAGAGATGTGGATGAGTGTGCGAAACCATAGCGTGACGGGAACTGCTAATGGGATCGATTATTGATTGAATTAATTTCGAAAAATAACGCGGAGCTTTTTAATGAATTATCATCGATAAATATGTTGATCAGTGTGTTGTGCGCATAATTTTATCATCCGCGGTTACGTTGCGCGCTGATTCAATTTACTCTTTTCCAATCGGTTTCCGAGGAGGAAAAAATAGATCGCTTGACGAATGTTGAAAAGCAGCGAGTTAAAATTTAATGCACGATGGACCGATAAAGCCTCCAATTAATAGCGGTACATTGTGCGATTAACGCAGGTTATAGCAACTGTCGTTCATAATATATAAAGCAGCCTTGAGAATTTAATGACTCCAAATACTGCGACGACTTTCCATTCGTTAAGAAAGCAGCTTTTAATTGAACAGCGTTAGCTTCTCTGTGTATTGATTTGTGAAGCAATGTCTTTTCGCTTGGCAAAAATTATATACTATACATTCATTTGTAATAATATATTAATTAGCACCTCTTGGTAATTGCGACGTGAAAGATTGAATTTTCAACTAGTTTCTTAAATAATAATCGTATATGCACTTTTATACATAGTTCTGCTTCAAATTCGTTCAAAGAAAAAGATATACTTACAACACACACCGTGAATTATCGCATAATCCGTAGCAGCGCTATATTTGTATCATTGACTACGAGTCACTCGAAACCGGAAATTAAAGAAATTCTACTGCTATATAAGGAAAAATCACAATAAGCCGGCCGCTCGGGTGTGATTGACAGGCGTAGAAAAATCTTCAGATTGTTGGAGAAATATTGTTACTTAGCACAAAGTTTGTTGTTTTTATTCGTCTGTCGTAGAAAGTAAAAATACGACATTTCAAGTGACAAAGATCGGTATTATCGCGGTTTCATGTGACGCGAATACGTCTGAGCACATACGACACTATATCTACACTTATTATACACGTGAGTAGAGACACTTTCATCTCTCTGAACGCTATGACCCGTAATCGCGCTTCTTATGGACTTTCGTCTCACGTAAAAAGGTCAATTTCTTTTTTCGTGCATACGATATATAGCGGAAATATTCTTTAAAAAAAATAATCAGAAAAGAAACTAAAAACGTAATCTCTCTGACGAATTTATGTCTCGACCGACCTAAATGTCGTGCCTTCTACGAAGCGACGTTTTTCTCGTCGTATATAGGTATCACCGAAGCCACACTAAAATCTCATTCCGTAAATTTCAACCAACGCTATCATCGCCGGAAATTTACAACCGACAACCTCATCCGCGATTGTAAAAAAAAAACGACTCGAACCCCCAGGGAAAAAAACAATGCGTCGAACGGTTCTTCACCGAATCCCGCGCATCCGAAGCCTGAACGTCAGTTAAGCGACGCACTTCGTCACTTATATATATATATAATCGAACCAGTCCCTGCGCGCGAGACGCGCCATCCATCCCGCGAGTGCATTCCGTCGCGGAAAAGCCCACGCGCCGGTCGTACGCTCGCGTAAACATCTCCATAAAGACGCTCTCGTCTCACTCTCTCCCCTGACGTATATATATATATGTAAGAGTCAGCCGCAGCAACACGTGGCCGCAATTATCGGCGGCAGCTCGCACGCGCCTAGACTGACGTAATCCCTCCCCTAGTGTGTAACACACACGTAACGTAATGATTCCTCTCTCGCGTTGATTCCCGAGGTGTATCGGTGTGCTCGCGGAGCAGACTCGCGAGAGAGCGCGCGGCGATCAGGGCCGGCGGGAGCTGCATTCTGCCTTACAAAGATTAACTTTCGCCTCGTCACATGAGTTTTGCGCAACGCGCGGTTCCCATAGACGCCGCTAGCTACCTCTGCTAAGTGTGTATATATATGTGTATACACTTGCGCGCACACTGCGTCCGCATATAGCAGGAGCTCTGGCTTTATCTCTTGAATTGGAGAGCAGCTTTATCTTTGCGCGCTGTTACAACGGAATATTGCGCGCGAGAATGGATGCACCGCCGCACAGTTGGCCGAGCTAATGCGCGTTACCTCGTACGCTCTGTATACACGGATCATTCTCGCGGATTGTTCCTCTGGTAGCGCATCGGGGGATATTTCAAAATGAGTGTGCAAGATCTGCTTTTTGTCGCGCGCGCGGGAGAGGAGGAAATTACCAAACTGAAAAGACGAATCTCGTGATCGTAAGAAAGTGTCTTGCCGTGGATGGATATGTTGACTATTTGGGATATGGATGTATATAGGTGGGAGTCGTAACGCGTTTCATTGTCTTATTAGCCACGATATCATTTTCCTCGCTTCATTCATAATGTAGGGAACGACGTTGTGGTATATATAAACGCAATTATATTTAATTGATAATTTTCGCACACTCATCGCGCGTGTCGGTTCATATTCTTACACGCGTGTGCATACGTAATTATAAAGGTGGTTGTTTTAAGATCGTAAAAAGTTTGATTGGTTACCGAATATATCTTTCCCAATTTGCAGGCCTAATTTCTTCATTCTTATATAATTAACGATGTTATTATTATTATAATTATTATACTTTTCACTTTTACACGGTAATATATTACCTGCTGGTATATGTGTATAGCGCCTAACGCGAATCGAGCCTGTATTTAAAACTAGAAATTTAACTTTTTGCCGGTTTCACTGGAAATGTCAGGCCGGTGGAGAAAAACAACGCCAAAGGTGGAATGACATCTGTCAGTGGCAGGTATAGACACCCCGACGACGATCAGGATCTAATTATGTTTAACTGTTCTATCCAGCAGACAAGAAAAAATATGAATTAAACATCGATTTTCTTTGCTACAGGCGCCGCGCGATGCAAGCGCTAATTATTTGCGATTGTGATCGTGACGCCTGATCGAAGATTGATGAATTTCACGCGGTAAACCTTTGGCCGAACAAGATTATATAATCAACGGACGATAAAGTTCGCATGTAAATGAGCTTACCTTCGTTAGTGAACAGACGAGTGAATTTAGTATATCATAGAAGAATTTATAGTCGCTTATTATTGATATGCTTTAAAGATCAAATACATGATACTTATTATGTGCACGTTTGTATAATAGTATTTGAATTCTGGAAGCGATGGATATTGATTTGTTTGCATAGAGGTTTTTATCTGTCGACATTAAATGGCGACGCGTTCGAATGCTTAACATTGATTAGAAGGCCTTTAAAAACATAAATTTCATTCGATATAACCAGTTTGAGAGCTGCAACCTTTATTTGGTTAGTTTTAATAAGTTAGGCATATACTATATTAAATCCATGGAGCTGCGATTGCATAATGATTATATCGATGCTATAAACCGATGAAATTTATTGTTAAATCAATATTTATCAATTAAAATCCCAAGTTAATTTTTATTTCTATAAATAGATATTATAAAAATTTACTTACAATTAGTGTTTTTTTTCTTTCAATAGAATTGTTATGCAGCCTAATAATGCATTCTAATTATGTGCAACAACTCAGTCTCTGACGACTGTTTTATGTGCCAGCCCATGAATCGGCCAAAAACAACGCATTACCATTATTTAATGAATCAGCCATCATATATAATCTCCTTTCATTTACCAGTTATTTTTCACCTGAATATTATAGTTAACACGCTCTGATCGCGATATATAAAGGCCGTGATTTAAACACCGAGTGCTTAATACTTTATCATTATTCCTAATTGTGATCACAATCGCTAAGCTCTCGTTTGTTTTAAAATCGATTCCCCCGCCTAAAACGAATTGGTATACATAATTTAAATGGTTATCGTCGTTAAATTAGCAACAGTGTATGAGAACAAAATGCAAATTTTCTAAACTTTAACAAAAATGAGAAATAACGCGTGTAATCCGATAAACAAGCACCTACGATTGTATCTTGCGTAATTCGCACGGCAGCCCTTAATATTAATGAACTCACTTTTACTCTTTCGTGTATCATTATTATTAATCGCTTCCAAGAACGCGATGCTCCTCCAGCCGAGGATGAAATACGAGTCGCATCCAAGTACGTCACGCGTATTGGCGGCATATTCTCCTCCCGTCGAGAGGTAATTTGCATAATAAAATCGTCCTTAATAAGAGCTGTCTGTTCAGTCTCTTTCTTCGCGGTATTATTTTTGCGCGCGTAAAACTCGCTGTATAAATGCAGATATATGAGGCAGTCGCTTTACAATAGCTGTAACTCATGCAGCCGCGCGGGATATTCGACTTATGACGGCGCGCACGACTTTATTTATGCTTATGGCTTCTGTCTTGCCTCACCTGAGTATTAGAGGTGTGTTATACGCGGCCGGTCGAGTTTTCGTCTTTAATTGCCCCTCTCGAAGTGTTGAAAAATTCGGGCATCGACGGTTCGCGGTGTTTTGTTTGATTGGCGAGGGCGATAAAGTTATTGTTTCTTTTATGGAGGTTTTCGTTCTGTATATGCTTGATGTGGAAATATATATATAAATAACGATAACGAAGTGTTAACGTATAGAGAGTGTTTTATCTACAGTTTTCGATATGATTGAAGCCTTATATGTATTATTATATATATATTATGGACTCAAATGCCAAAATTGGTCGCCAGAAGTGGTCCCAATTGAAAAAATTATTATTAGTATAATATCCTTATATCAGTGTAAGTAGTAACAGACCACTGATCCGAGAAAATTGTAAACAACTTTGTTTATTTATTTTATTGAAATATTCTGCGTCATCACGCTTGATTCTATGATTTTAAACTCGATCTTTAACGTACTATTGAGCCATCAATCAATACTAATTTAAAGTAGCAGCAACTTTCTAAAAAAAGAAAAAAAAAACAATATAATAAAACGCTTATCGGTTTTCCAGCAACCATCTAGATACAATTAATCTACAATCAGAATACCCCATCATAAATAAGCTCCCACTTAACGAGTGCTCGAATAAAAACAACTTTGCGCGCATGAGCACGCAAATTCTCTCAAGCTTACACCTCGAACGCGCGCGCGCAAACACTTAATAACAAACAACTATTATAAGCTATAGGTATACGTATATGCATCACTGCAGAACGGCTGTATCAACGCAACATCTCAATGCGGAACGCAATTATGCATATCTCGCGCTATGGCAGAAGGGGAAAGGCGCGATTGTTGCTTTTGCTCCCCTTATTTCGAGCGGCGTGAGTGCGTAAACGTCGACCTTGCCGACGAAAGCATCGACGCGCCGAAACGAACTATCAGCGCGGAAGGCGATTTCTAGGCGTTTCAAGGCTGCCGCTGGTGCAGCAGCCGAAGGTTGACCTTTGCGGATGTATATATATATATATATATATATATGCGGCTGTCGACTACGTTATTGTGCGTCAGAGGGAGGAAATACGCTACGGCAGCTTAGGCAAATGTTGACCTAGCCTTCGTTGCATGCTATATATTATACCCAATATAGTGTACTTATTTGGACCTCGAGGAGGGAGAGATAGAGCGTGCGTGGTGGCTGTGAGCGTAATTATGAGCTGATTGTCGTAGACACGCGGGAGAGGGAAAAGGGTTTAATGAGTTATTTTCAGGATCGCGCGGTGCATATACGTGACGAAACGAGGTGAAAAATGCGCCGCGGGTAATTAAATACAATTAAAGCGTTAAGAAGCGGTTATTCGGTCGAAAAGGTTTTAAGAGAGTCGGTGTGAAATGAGGCATTTATTAGAAAGTTTTCGAAAAATCATGCGTTGCATGGGGGGATTTTTTATTTTATAGCGGGCAATTAAGCTGGTAGTTTCTGGAAAGTTAATTGAAGTGACTACGCATTATAAAGACGAAAATTAAGCCCTTATTATTGTATATGTAAGCCAATCGGGAGAAATAATTTTATTCATGGAACAAAATTTTCTTTTTCAACGAGAAAAAGTTATCGTCACAATTTGCTGCGCTGTAAAAGTGTATTTTATAAAAATATAGCAGTTCACGAAATTATGTAGATAAATTATATTTAATAAATAAAAACAAATGGCGTGAATGAATTCATTTTTTAAAGTTAAGAATAGTAACAAACGTTCCAAACGTGAATTATGTAAAAACATGACTACTGCTACCAACTGTCTTTACCATTGTTTTCTTATACGATAAATCTAATGTAAGTAAATATTTATTGTACGAACTTGCTACCAAGGCCGATACCAGTGCCTTTGAAATATTAGAGAAGCTCTTTCATCTTTTCAACATTTCCTCTTTCTCTAGACTATGCTCAGACATCTAGTTTATGTCAAGTAATACCGGAATGGAGAGACCCTAATGTGAGGTTTGCATAATCAATGTGATTCTGACGGCCACGATTACAGATTCTAAAAATAATTAGCCCAACACAATAGACTAATTTCACAAAGCAATACGCGTACAAATTTATCACGAGATCAGTAAATACAACGACTTTCTCAAAAGTTCACAAGCCTCCAAAGAAAAAGGCACCACAAAGCCTACGTATCTACATCCGACTACGAAATCTCCATCACCAACGAGAACATTATTTTTTATCTTCTCACTTTCACTCGTGTGATCCACGGATGGATCAAACGACCAACCGATCGATGGATCGATCGATCTCCCATCGAACGATAAACGGAAAATTGCGGCTTAGAGCAATGCCCCACGGGCGTGAGTAGGAAGCAAAAATCTGCTGCCTCGACGCGTCGGTGAGATAAAACGTACCTCTCAGCCGCTGCAGGCGGATGCGAAGAACCAGTTTGTGCGTCTCACTTCGAAAAAAGTGGGAGCACGTGAGCCGAGAAATGTGTAACTAGCTTGCCGCAAACTTACGCCCGGAACGAAGTCAAAAGTACGCGGTCACCGGAGAACCCGCGAATAGCCTACACCGTCGACAAGGACGAGAATAAGGAAGACCGCGCGAAGGCGAAGCAGAATGAAGACAGATAAACCCGCTTACTTTTCAAACTTGTTTTTGTACGCGAGCACGAAGGCATTGATCGTTAACTACCGAGAGATTGTTATAATATATGATAATGTGGAAACTGATTTTCGGTGGTACGACCAATTAGGCGAAAGATTTTATTAAAGTCGCTAATATTCCACT
Source organism: Muscidifurax raptorellus (assembly GCA_020010945.3). Classification (NCBI taxonomy): domain Eukaryota; kingdom Metazoa; phylum Arthropoda; class Insecta; order Hymenoptera; family Pteromalidae; genus Muscidifurax; species Muscidifurax raptorellus. The sequence continues at coordinate 7,413,949 of CM052080.1, forward strand.
TATGTAATTCTGGTTTTGTTATTGTGTTCCTCGAGTTGCTTTTTATTTGCGGCTGTCATTAAGCAAAGTAAAAAATATGTGGACTGGGTAAAATAAACCCTGGGAAATTGGTTTCAGAAAATATTTATACTGTAATTATCATTTGTAATAATGTTCTTGTAGCTGTTTAAAATTTTGGAATATTATTAAGGATAACGTAGCCATCAGAACCTAATTTGCATAAAACACTTAAACACTTTTACTTAAATTGGATATGCATATGAATGCTTAAAACTCGAGTTTACGTTATAAAAAATTTCGATCACGACTGATGGTCCGTATAAGAATAACCCTGAAGTGCACGTCAAAGACACACATCAGAATCTCAGAATCTCGATATTACAGGAAATATCATCCAGATTACGATTAAAACGTGTATTTTTATTTAACCTTGCACCGATGGATTTAGATCTGCACCAGAGCTATATATACAGTCTGGGATTCCAAATCGAAAAACACCATGTTTTGAATAATGATTGATATTTCCTACGCCTATATGACGGTGTCGTAAGTACAACGAAGCAAATCCAATCTCCGCAGTCACATCGACTCTGTGGAAAAAAATTCCATCCGACGCGTTCAAATTACCTCGGCAACGCGTACGTATACTTGCGCTTGAAAAATAATCGCTTTATATTCAAAGTACAAATAAGAAAGGCCGGCGCAAAGAAAGGTGTTCCCCGAAAAAAAAGCGAAGCCGTGAGAGAAGACGGTATGGTGTAAACAGCGACAGCGCGATGAGAGTGCGCCGATCGACCCAGTTTTTCGAGCCGAATAGCCCGAATGCGGGATTGCCTAATGCTCTCGCGGAGTTCGCGCTTACTCGGCCCATACTTATACTTACGGCCAGCCGCAAAGAAACAGTTTAATAAACACGCGTGTTATACTAAAGCACGCACAAGTCCCGCGGGCTAATAAGCTCGAAACAATATTCAAGGTGGCGGTATGGGTTGGCGTCTAAAGCTTCGCCTCGAGCCATACGACTTTGCTTAATTTCTCCCGCGAGTCCCAATGCGAAAAAAAGCCGTCCGGCCATGTCGCGCGCACAGAAAGAACCAGGATATCATGAGTCGGCTTTCGCGAAAGTCCATCGGGTGCGATGTAGAACACATAGCTCTGAGCGATAGATATCGTTGTGTGCGCCACAGCCGCCGCGGGAGTATCCTCTTATAGGCAAGATTCGTCGTACACGGGCGCACGTATATATGAGAAAGATCACGAGACACGTTCCAGAGGGGACACTAATGGCGAGTGCGTATAGGTACGCCCGATGTCGATCGAATTATGTCGTAACTATTTTATTTGTTGTTGCGAAAATAATGGGGACTCGATGCTTGTCAATTAATGCCGATAATGGATGCCTTTTGCTCAGTTTTCTTAGTATTGTAAACTGCCCCCCTTGTTTTTTCTATTTAATTCATTTTTTTTAGACTTGATTGTATTTCATCTAGCTGATTTGAAAAATTCTGAAACGAGATCGAGCTTTTCCGCAAAACGTCCTGGGCAATCGATGAACTGTTTATATACTTTTGTCATAGTATTTCACTGTTCTTCGTCTTCATTTTTCGTACAATAAAAAAATGTTTGGAAAAATAAATCAGAATTAACGATACATATATATATTCCAAACGCTTGTTAACGGACGACATGAATTTTCCACGTGGCTAAAGTTTGCATTTGTTAGCAGTAATGAATCAGGCATAAGACTGAGAAGTAAATTCTGTACTGAGAGAAACCTTATGAAATGTGAAAACAACTTTTGCTATCTTTTTTTAAATCTCTCGAGTATATTAAGAAGGTAGGAATAACAAAATCCTTGTTATTTTATGGTATACATAATACTTTAATATTATGATCGTATTCTTGCAAATACAGTAGTGCTAAAACCTTTATTAAATACGGATAGTGCATATTATTAATTTATAAATATTTTTAAATAAACGTTAAACTTGTTATGGACCAGAAACCACGGTAGGATTATTGGGATTGGTAGAAGCAGGCGGACTAGTAGAATTGCTAGGTTGACTACTAGGAATACTAGTTGCATTACTAGTATTCCCAGGAAGATTAATTGAATTGGTCGGAGAATTAACTTGATTATTAGGATTACTCTGAAGATTAGCGGGATTAGGAGGAGTAGATGAATTATTAGTATTATTAACATTCGGAAATACAATATTCCCCATTCCCATCATGCCTGATCCCATATTTCCCATCGTGTTATTGGAAGGTGATGTATCATTCATTCCTTTGTTAACAGTAGCATTAGATCCTTCATTTCCAGTAGAGTTTTGTCCATTTGTAGAATTTGATCCACTAGGTTTAGTTGGAAGATTTGCAATAATGGAATTCGGACATAATGTCTGACAAATTTTTTGAAACGAAGTAAAAGATATTTTAGCTAATCCGCAAATATTTTCACATAACTTGTCCTTCCATGCGTATTCGGTTCCAAAAAATTTGATTCCTGTGTTACCTTCACCCTAGAATGGTAAGATTTACTACATTAATTGTAAATATTCATAAAAAACAGTTAAAATAACACAAAGACTTTTTGAATACTACAAACGCGTTACAAAGACAAAGGCACAGACACGATGTAACCATAAGTGATAATATTGAGAGTAATCTATGCCATTTACTCCCAATTTTACTTTATTTTTTTATAAACCGAATGAAAATTTGAAAATATCACACTACAAGAAAATGACATTGTGGAAGATCACACAGTGAATTTGAGATCAGCAGAATTTGCCAATGATCTCAATAGAACTGTACATAGAATTGTATGCGAGGTAAATTAAATATTATAATAATCTAGTGATTCAAATTTTTTACCTTACACCCAGAAACCATGAAAATTGCAAAAAGGATTAGTAAACGACCAACAATGGATTTACTACAATGTAGTTCACAATTCATCGCGGTTACTCTAAGCACTGTCTTTCAGCGTTGAAATTCATTGACTAATACATGGAGAATAGAAAAGCTAGTTTTTATACGTATTTTTAGTACATCTATATCTTTATGGGGATACTTTGTCAAGAGAAAACAGGTCAAACTGTGTACAGACATGCATTTGCAGATAATTTTTATTTTCCAACTACACGTTTCTCAGCGAAATTCATAAAATGTATGTAGTTAGATAAAGCAAACATAAACACCGTAAAAGAGTGAAAGTTATACATTAAAAAACCGATGTGATATTTTGACAGCATCGTAAAATATTTGTAATGTTGATTTATATAAATCCACGTTAATTTGGAAATATATAACGCACTAAAAATATTCATCTAATAGTATCTTCTGAACTATCATTAAAACTCAAAGTTGTAAATCTTACTAGAACAATTGTAATTCAATTTTGCAGTACCCGCAGCGCCATCATTAACAAACACTTTTTAAAACTAAAACTCGACCAACGATCGATGAACTGTAAACAAAATACTACTATACCGACTGCAGGTACTTACCTGGAAATATCCTTAACATGCTGAGATAGCCATAAAACGTCCACTAGAAGGCGCTATCTAGTACTGTCGGGCAATCGCGACTACGTGCTTTTGCACCGGTACAAGTACAAAGCGGTCGCCTGCTGCTGTCGACTGCTTGATAACCGGCTTTTGCTTCTCACTCGTGCGCGCGAACGCCCGCTTACCACAGCAGGACAGCTGTGAAAACATTGATCCTGAATGCGGAACATAATATCACCTGCTTCTACGTGCCAGACGATGCACTGCTGTTTATCCGCTCGTCATTCGATCCTGAATCAATACTCTGCGCTGTAGGCTCTGCTGTTCTATCGGACGCATTGCGCAAAAATGCATGCACATAAAAAACGCAATGGATAGAGCGGTTGACGCAGCAGTGTTATACGAAAATCAGCAACAGTCACGAAAGTCGTGGCGTCTGAAAATATTCAAGGATCTCTTCTTGGTTTGCATAAACAAAGAAGATTTGCCCTGATAGGGAGGAAAATGTAATAATAATTCAATGGGATATTTTTAATTTCGAATTAGTACAATGACAACGGATAAAGTGGTATCGATAAATTCTCTTTTATTTTTTATATTTAATAAACTTTCAAAAAATGAATACATTTAGTAACAATGAAGATAAGAAACCTACTTTATAGAGTTTCCAATTAAAGGCATGGACAGCGATGATGTGCGGTACAAGAATAAGTGAATTCTTTATATACTTTTAACCAAGAATAAATATAAGCATATCAATTATAAAGATGCGCTTTTTCATAAATTATATAAAATACAAAAAACATAATCATTTTCATAATGTAACAAATTAAGGGTTAACAAAATTTAATAATTATTGAGTTTAAATGTACTTTTAAATGAATTTCATATTATGAATGTTTTTCTTTAAATACCGAGTTTTACATACAACACCTAAACATGCCTTTAGCAACATTAAATTCTTTTATAAAGTAGCATTGAAAGTTTATGATGCAACAAGCCCATATTTAGAATAAAGTACAATTTTTTAATTGTACACTGCGTAGAAATATTTTACATAAATTATAAACTATATTACCAAGTTATATTAATGGACGAAAAATATTTCTACATAAAATTAGCGCAACAAGCAAATCCAAGCTGAGTAGTTCGTAAGATTATCATGTGAAACTTAACGTGTTTCATTTCACTTCCGCAAGTATTGGTAGAAAATTAATAAAATGTTCTACGTCTCGCAGAAGAACTTGCCGTTAGATCATCTAAGACATTAACAGATCGATATCAAACTAGGGAATGGTACTTTCTCTTTAGAAAATTGGTGAAATAGTGCAAGTTACGAGTTGCACAGCTTGCCTCCGCTGCACGAATCATTTATCGATTCTGCGAAGCTTATTCCAAACTAAAATCATACATGATCAACCAAAATATACTCTCCTCTGATTCGCGTATACCGAGAACGATATAACTTTACGAGAATCTTTCTTTTCTGATATATGCACTTATTAAAGTATTAATCTAAAATTTCACATGTTACACGGAAAATTTTGTTTTATATTTATGTATTTGAATGTGAATAAGAAATCCTTAATCCTTTAAAGTATACATTGATTTTAATGAATCCGGTGAGAAAAATGACTAAACTACTGAAGGGTGAAAATGATTGATTACGCCATATCACGAATTCCTACTTAGGTCATTAATTCCTGAAACCGATATTTAGCACACAATTCCCGTCGGACATTCTTCGGTCCCTAAGGCTGGAAGAAACCGATGTGTGTAATGGTAATTGACACGCACTTGCGTGTTCATTTTGGTATAACTCCATTTGAATAACGAATGATTATTTGTTTTCATTGGGTAAACCTTACTTTTCTCTACGTAATTAAATCATTTGAAAGTACTTCTTCTAGAGTAGAAATTTGTAAAATTTTACAATCATCTTGTCTACATCTGCCTTGGAACTATTTTATAACTCTTGAATGGTTGTGTTAAGATAAATAAAAAATAAAACTTTAGTCGTAATTGTTGATTTCCTTGATTCCATATTCCTTGATTTTTATATATAATTCTGTAATCATTACTAAAATACATTTTAAATTTGGAATCTGTAATGCATTATACCTAAATCGATAATGTAGGAATCTGTTGTGAAATATTTTCAGGAATTAAGATAATGTATTTTGGAACCAAGAAGAAAATTAAAAAAAGAGCAATTCAGGTCAATCCATTTCCAAATTTGAATAAATATTTATAAACTCAAAACGTGTATATTTAAGCTATACTAGGTTTCCACACAATCATATTATCAGTATAAATAAACTTTTTTTTTAAATTATCTCTTGCGATGGAAACATAATTCAGATTTTAAAGTACAAATAAATGTTGAAATCACAAAAGAAAATGTCTTTAAAATTCAAAAATAAACTCAGTAGAGAAATATCAATCTGCAGTATTATTATTATTATATAATTATATATAGTATTATCTGCAGTATATCAATCTGAAATATCATCATCAAAACAAGTCAATCTGCATAGTCGATTTGTACCAACAGCACCGGTTGGCATAGTGCAAAAATGAAAATTGATAACCGCCGAAGAATGGAAGAAATTCATAACAAAGCCCACATTCGGCACGAAAATAATCGATACAAGAGGGGCAAGAAGCGTCGCGCCAAAACTCATCCAAAATAATCGAACAATAGTAGTAAATATACACCCACAGAGAGTAGTATTCGGTGCGCGCGCAGCACAGAGGGAGAGAGAGAGAGAGAGAGAGAGAGAGAGAGAGAGAGAGAGAGAGAGAGAGAGAGAGAGCGCGTAGCGCGTGTACGGAAAGCCTGATGTCAGACTACATCAGAAAGAAAGGAAGAGTGGTGGCAGAGCTGCGGCCATTTTGCAGCAGCCACAGCGCAGGAACTGCTTAACGCTGGGAAGGAAACGGAGACAAGAACCCGCCGTACTACGCTGAGCGAGCGAGTGCGAGAGAGAGAAAGAGAGAGAGAGGACGAAAGAGGGGGGAAGAGAGGGAGCTCGCAGTGGAGGGAATCTGTGTGATAGATGGAGAGCCACTACAGTGAGAAAGAGAGTCCGAAAGCCATTCGTAACTCGCACGTAAGAGAGAGAGAGAGAGAGAGAGAGTGAGAGAGAGAGAGAGAGAGAGAGAGAGAGAGAGAGAGAGAGAGCGCGAGAGAGACTACGGGGAAAACGAAGAGAAAGGAAACGATCGCGCGTGTGAGAGAGAGAGAGAGAGAGAGAGAGAGAGAGAGAGAGAGAGAGACTCTGTATTTGGAGGGGAATGAACGGGAGAGCGACAAGGATGGAAGTCTGGGAGGGAGAGAGCGCTGATGGGACAAAGTGCGCGTGTGTTGGGTAGAGGAGCGAGAGAGAGAGAGAGAGACTGTGGAATCGAGTAGGTGAAATGCGATTGTGCGAGAGAGAGAGAGAGGGAGTGTGACGCACGAACTCCCAAAGGGAGAGAGACAGAGAGGGAAGGAAACAGCGAGATAGGGGTAAAAGAGAGCGAGTAAGAGAGAGAGATACATCAGCGAGAAGAGAGGGGGATAGGGAGAGCGAGATACAGATAGGAATAGCAGCAGCAATGTAGGGGGGTTGAAACGGGTGATAGACAGAGAAGCACGAAGCAGCCCAGAGTAGTAGTCGCGGAAGGGAGGGGAATACGAGCACGAGAGGGATAACAGCAAGAGAGAGAGAGAGAGAGAGAGAGAGAGAGAGAGAGAGAGAGAGAGTCGACCCGCTCACTCGGGATATGAGGGTGTCGCGCAAGCCGGTCACGCTGAGGTTTCCATGGCAACGTCGGGCGATAAATCAAGCCGCAGCATCCCCGAGTAGGCGAGCATCGAGTCAGATAATAAAACCACACTCCGGGCGCGTGTATTTAAACACATACCTATACCTACCTACCGGCGCGACTGCCTACTGCTAACTACTCCCGCTCTCTCTCTCTCTTTCTCTCCCTTGAATAAAAAGGAGCGAGAGAGGACGCCAGAACGAGAAGAAGAGCAAGCAAGAGAACGGGAGAGGAGTATAGTATAAAAGAGAGAGAGAGAAAAGGAAAAAGTTGTTCAACAGTCCATTTACCTCGAGCTTCCTTCTCTCTCTCTCTCTCTCTCTCTCTCTCTCTCTCTCTCTCTCTCTCTCTCTCTCTCTCTCTCGCTCACTCTCTCCCTCGCTTATTTTCTGTTTGCCTGTGATTTGACCATGCTGCCTGACTGCAGGTATATCTTCTCTCCTCTCTTCTCGCTGCTGATGCTAGCTGCCGCCTCCTCGCTTGCCCTTTCTTTCCTTTCTTTCCCTTTTCGTGAACCTTCGCTCGCTCTTTCTCCCGTGTTTTTCTGTTTATCCCTCTCTCTATCCCTTTCTCACGCTATTTCCTCGCGTTTCCTCTCCCCCTCCCCCCCCCCTCTCTCTGTCTCTCTGTCTGTCTGTCTCTCTCTCTCTCTATCTCTCTCTCTCTCTCTCTCTCTCTCTCTCTCTCTAATCTCCCTCGACGCGTCTTCGCTCTAGCTATCTCTCCCCAGTGCGCGCGCGCGCGTGAGATGTAGTGGGAGTGTGAGAGACGAAGGAACTCGAGGGGGAGAGAATAAGAATCGACATTTTTCCTTGGGGAGAGAAGAGATCGATGAAAAAAATCGATTTCACGCTTCTGGCGTGTCATTCGGCCCTTATGCGGGAGAATAGAGCGAGTTCTCGGTAAAAATAGTTTTGGCTTCATTTTTAAGTGATTCCACAAATTGAAATATAAAATGGGAGACCATAATTCAGAGACGCGAGCGAGTGCGCGCAGAGGGATATATAAATTTGGAGTGAACGTTTTTGGAATCGTCTGATATCGCGCGCGGGAACCGCCAATGTTTAATTGCATATTTGAATCAAGCGAACTATTCTGGAATTTTATTTCACGTAGGTGATAAGGAGTGGGGTGGAATTCATATAAAAAAAAAACACCTAATAGATTAACGCTTCGGTTGGCCCAGATTTTTCAAAGATAAAAATTGTGTATGAAATGGTAAATTTTCTATTGACTGAATTAATTAAAACGCTCTCGCGGGGTCGACATTTTCGAAGTAATTTGAAAATAGCCCGATCATCCCATTCGTTTAAATATTTGATTTTAAATTGATTAGCATTACTGAACTCCACACCTTTCTTACTCATTATCGATCTTTCATTCGAATGAATAACAAAAATTAACATCCATTCTATAAGGAGGACGTTTTTTAATCAAACCGCCAGAATAAAAAGATAGAGAGGAGCTTTTGCCTAGCACATCGACGACTTCGTGGCAGCAACTAAAAGGAAGTCACAGAGCATAAGTATTAGCATGCAGCGAACAATTCATGCATATCTGTAGCAGTAAGCATGTTTTGTTATCTGGATGTACGATGATCCACTTGTCATAAGAAGTGGGTTGACGCGCTGACCTGAAATTGAATTTAAAGAAATGCACTCGAACCAAATCATACGCGAACGTAAAGCCTGTTAGTCGACTCCTTATCTAAAATAAAACAATTGTTTTGTTAAAAAGTAGCCACACTGAATTTTGGAAAATATTTCATTGAAAAAAAATCTTCTCGCGGTGCTGCTTTTTGATCCGAGAATGTCGAAAATTCCCCAAAGTCCTCGACGCAGGTACTCTCGTGTGTATGTGTGTGTGCGTGCCCCAATAACATATTCCATTCGCGCAAGCGACGTATCAATTAATTATCGGGATCGCCGCATAAATCCACCAGGACGGCGCGCGTGCAAGTTTAAAATTTCAATTTATTACGGTGTGGAGCCGAAAAAGTACGACTTTATTTCGAGGTTTATTACGTGCTCTTGCGCTGTGGAGAACACTATACAGCAGCAACAGCAGCACAGAAAGAGCGAGAGAGAAAGAGGAGAAAGATTTCAGTAACGGAGAAAAGTCTCTGGGTGCAGTATTTCTTCCAGGTTTCCTTATGTATTCGCCGTCCCTGTCGGCGCATCCATCTCTTTTTCTCCGCTCTGGTGTGTGCGGTTGTCTGTTTGACCACCTCTGGAGCGAGAACACGACGGGCAGAGGCGGCTCTGTATACTACACAACACATACAACACACTCACTCGGAACATCGAGAGCTTTCGAATCCCGGCATTTCGGGCCTCTCTCTCCCTTCGGCTTTCCGCCGTCTCTGTATACCTACCGCGCGCTCTGTATGTGTGTGTGTGTGTGCGCGCACGTATATATGTGATAGTGTAGTAATGCGTGGCGCACAACGGCACAAAGGAATTCGGATTCTATTAGGCATTTTTACGTTGACACTTTCAACAGGCTGTGGAAACTCGGGAGCCTCGCTCTCGTGTCCCTCTTATTTATCGCTGTTAAGCTGGAGTAGCTCGAGAGAACGGTGAGAGCGGCGCACGTCGACGCGTAAATAATTGTTTTCGTATTTTCCTGTCTCTAATTTAGGGCATCGTTAACACTTTGTCACGAGCGGAGAAAAAGAGATAGAAACGACTCAAGGAGGCTCGTTTTCACGTGATTGAGACTTGCTCAATGGGTTTTGTAGAAAGATTATTGAGGGATTTTCTCGTAATACACCGGGATGTATGGGGTATATACACACGGGGAGGAAAGTATGTTAGGGATGTCGTAAATATGTCAATTAAAGCTGTTTGCAGTTGAGATCGAAGTGATGGGCTTGCGTCTTACAATGGACATCTTCACATTCGGTTTTGTAATTGCTCTATTGTTTACAGCCCAAAGGTAATCATTGCGCCATGCGTAATATTGGTTTTTCAATGACTATACGTCGACTATATATTGATATATAGTGATACCTAACGGAAAGAGCTTGGCTGGAAATAACGTAACGGTTATAATATAATAAATGACGTTTGCGATCACAATCTGAAAAATTTAAGAGGAGTTAATGAGGACTTTGATGAAAGAGTTATACGCCTTCATTTTTCGATTTTTCTACGTCTATTAGCTCCCAAACTAATCAATTTATCACACCTTCTAACTGTAAACCGAAATTTTTCTGCGCATGCGCCTCAAAAGTCAAAGAACTACTTTTAAGGAGGCTTTTATTAATAACATAAAAGAAAAGAAATTTTTGAAACTGCATAAAAGGAACGCCGAGCTAAATGCATAAGATCCATACCTACTCGGAAACATTCCAGACAGAATTGTAAAAACTGCGCCTCTTTTGGCTTGAAAACTCTCGTTGAAAGCAGCTTTCAATGCGGTTGAAAGGCGTAATTATTATTTGTAGTAAGTGAGCGCGAGCGAAATAGAGAAAAAGTCAAATTGCACGTCGATCTCCGTGGCTTTTTATAATTTTGATCAAGTAGGATTACCTGTTGCTCGCAAATTTAAATACCCGCACATTTTTATACCCACGTGTAAAAGCCCTTAATACTCTTCCTGTTTTTTTTTTATTTTATCACATTTACACTGTTTGCGGCAAACAATCCCCAAACTCATCTCAGTGGTATATAATATGATATAGATAGTATAAATATACAATGCGCTTTTTTGCGTTTGAGGGAATGCAATGATTATGTAATACATGGTTCAATTTATGTAAAATGAAATCTTTAAATACGATCGTTCGCATGGCTGTGAAAGGCTGTTGTTATAGATACGGGAAATTTCGTAATTCATATTATACGACCTATTAAGCATTGAAAAATTTTGCATTTTATGAAAGTTTAGAGGCTCGTATCGGCCGTTGCCTATATATTCCCAGGCATTTTATTGTTTTTTTTTTAATTTTCGCGGCTTACGAAACGATCCTTATTATTATTGGTATATGAACAGCGCAGAATTCGAAAATAATACAATAATAATAACAGGAATATATGAATGCCGCGCATTCTATAAATAAAAGGCTTGCTCCAAAAGGGCTCGCGACTGCGCAAAAATTTTTCAATCCACATCACCTGCACACACGGACGACACCCACTCGAATTTTTACATATAAAAACTAATAGCACACACATCGGAAAGGAAATGACGTGGGCGCGTGCGTTTATAACGAACGAAATCCTCCGCCTACGTCTCGCTCTCTTATAACAGGCCGATAATTTTCCGTTGCTCAAAAACGCTGCAGCCGCAAGCGGCGAAAAGTTAGAAAATCCGCAAGAATCTCAGCTCGAATAAAAGTCCTCCCACTCGTGGCACGCGATCGTCGTCGCGCACATATACGTATATAGCATACTATCATCTCTCTTGCTCCTTCGTAAACTAAATTTCCGCGTGTATACGTACACGGCAAGAAACTACCTATATGCCTAGCCACTCGCCGCACGAGTGAGTGAGAGAGAGAGAGAGAGAGAGAGAGAGAGAGATCTTTTATGCAAACGCGGACGTCGAGTAGCTATAATACGGGAGAGATAGCACGCGAATAATATCGAAAGTTGCGGGCGGCGCTTTCGTCGCTACTTTCTAATAAAAGGTGTATCGTGTATACATATATATTCACACAGGCATCGCGCGCGCGCGCGCACCGCATCAATGTGGGAAAAGAGAGTAGCCGTGTAGGTGGAGCTGTGATCAGAGTGCTTTTGCGTAATCCGCCATACGTCACACGAGAGTATAGTCCTCGCGGGCGTTGCGTCGATCCATGGGGGTAACTCTCTGTGTATGTGTGTACGTGGAGAGCATGTATAATGGGAGAGAGAGAGAGAGAGAGAGGGGAGGGAAAGCCACCCCCGGGTAGTAGCGTATGCGCAGTGGGTGACGTCAGGCGGAGCGAGGGCCAATCAGGACCGAGAGCGCGCGAGATGATCGCCTTTCGAAATTGCCCGATAAAGCGGCGGCACGCGCAAGCGCGTGGGCGAGCTCATCTTGTGTGTTTGTGTGTATATATGTATATTGTATTATATATACATATACATACAACGGCTCGTCCTCTAACGTCGCCCCCTCCGTCGCGTGTATATAGTTTGGCCTCTTTTTTCTCTACACTCCTGCCGCTGCTGTTCTTATGCGGCGTCTTCTTGAAAATAACTGAAAACGCTACAGGTACGTGTGCGCGCGCAATGTTTACATCGGGCGAGTTCTGCCGCCGCCGCCGCTCTGACGGCTGACGTTGTTTGTGTATGTGTGTGTAATGTAACTGCGTATAATGAGAGAGGTTTTGCCTTGAGGATGTCTCTTTCTCTCTCACTGGTTTTATAACTGGGAGAGGTGAGGTTTGGCTGGGTTGGGTCGGCCGCGAGAGCTCGAGAGGTTTATTTATGGATGTGATTGTAGCTTTTCGTTGCTTATTACGAGAAATTAATAAATTGCAGGTAATTTTCGTGGGCGGATAACTTCTCTTTGGAATTGCGATTTCAATCGCGTTTTGGGCGCGCACTGGGTTTGCATTATTTGCGGAAATTTTCGAAGAACATGAAATAAATGTATGATAAACATATTCATGAAATTGCAATAATCCCCTTAAATTCTTTTCTTTCCGGGGAGATATCCTTTTTATTCTGTCGACTTCAAGGCTTGCGATATACCTCGGAGCTATATATTGTAAAACGGCCACAAACGACAAACACTGTATATACACTGTATTTCTTCTGTGAGAAAATCATTTGACTTATGCCGAGTCAATTATGTAAGAAGACCTAGTGGGATTGTATAAAAAGAACACACAGGATCGATCGCGCGAGAATTGAAGGTGAATAATACATATAGTACGGCTGTTGATTTCTAGAACAATTTCATATATATTAACTGTTTTGCCGCTGCTTAGTAAGCAATATCTACATAGCGTCAAAATTTAATGCGCATCGTGTCGATTAATCATTCAGAAGCCAAAATACACCGAGTTGTGGTACGCAAATTCAACTCTCTCTAGCTATAAAACAGTTTCCAAAATTTCGAACACAACGAATCTCGAAAAGTGGCGCACGAGCCAATTACTCCCATCAGATCAGCGCATGCATAGTTCCAAACAATTCTTCCTTTTTATATTTATATATACATATACAGCAAACATTCACCTCTGTGGCAATAATCCCAACGCGAAATCGAGGCTATATAACACTCCCTTTTCGCATATATATATATATCAAAAAGCCGGGGAGAGAGGGTATAAAAAGAGGTACGCGTAAAAAAATAGTATATGGAAGAGAACCAGCCGTCGTCGAGGGCGATATTGAAATTTTCAAAATCCGGCGCGCCACGCGCTCTAAACAAACATCGCACGGATAAAAACAATATTGAGCTGAAGTCAATACCTCTCGCTGGCTGGCGCGTTGCAAAAAAAGAGCCGGCGCCGAGGGCCGTCCGCGAAAAAAAGTCTCCCTCTCGCATTCGTTCCTATACACGCATATATAGGTATTATATTCGTTGGTATATAAAAGGAGAGGAAGCTATATAGAGAGTCTGCGGATAGGCGAGGGAGGGCGAATTAATAATCCTAAAATGACCCAGAAAAATCGGCGCGTATATATACATACATACACGGGCGAAAAGGGGAGGGTGGCAAATGCCCCCGAGTGTGCGCGCAGTCGGATCTCGGAGTTTCCCCTTTAATGCCTGCGCTCGCGCGCGTACTATACTACCCACCTACACGTATATATAGCCAAGTCCTCTCTCGGCTGTGATCCTCACCGGAGAGAGGACTCGCCTATCGTTTTACAATCGCTGAAACACACACACACTGCAGCGGAGTCGCCGCGAGTTTCAAGCCTTTAAAACAAGCTTAATTTTTCGCTCACGACGAGCGCGCGCGGCGACTCGCCGCGACTGCATTCCGCGTCCTCGCTCGTATACTTTCCGTTCCTTGCACTCGCACATATACACACGTGCGAGCGCGCGCCTTCCTTCGATGCAGCTCACCTCTCTCACTCTATATACACTCTTTTGCGCATACCAGCTGCTGCTGCTGCTGCTGCTGCTGCGCACGCGCAACAGAGCAAAAACACGGCGCGCGCGGCTCTCGAATCGAAACGCGATATCGCATCGCGCATAATTCAATGGCTCTCTCACTCTCTCTCTCTCTCTCTCTCTGTATGACGTAATCCAGGCCATTGGAGTCTATTAACGCGACGCTTGTTATGGGCAATGGGCGAGCTCACAGTATACGTGTATGTATGTATGTATGTATGTATGTATATTGAGGGGGGCAATCTGAAAACTGTTTGAAAAGCCGTCGTCGCGCTTACGTATATTATATCCCACTCTATATAATACTGATGTATATGACACACACCGTGAGCGATTGGAGAATACGTGCACCATGAGCCAACCTGTATATATGTATACACGTACTCTCCGATAATATATATGTTTGTACGTGTGCGCGAGGACTCTTACACGTGCATACAGAGCCAGAACTGCGCATATATATAGATGCGAGTAGCTTCGTGCGGCGGAGCACGTATACACGTGTACACACAAAGGAGCGACACAGAGGCGCGACCGGGGTATAATACACACATGGGATCGAGAGCAGAGTGAGAGAGAGAGAGAGAGAGAGAGAGAGAGATGAGGAGTAGTAGTGGGGGTAGAATCGCGCAGAAGTAGGGGAAGTACCTACCGTCGGTGCTGGCAGAGGCAGCGCCATCACAGAGCACATATATAGCGACCCGAAACAAGGACGCGCTACCGCCGAGAGATTTGATTTGATTTTTGTTTATGTATGGGTAGATTGATAGCCTCGTGTGCGTGCGCGGGATGCGGAGCTTTAGCGGTTGCGCGGAATGATGAATACTTGAGTGTGCTGCAACTGTATAATTTGAAATTTTTAACGGTTCTACTACGTATTATATGCGCAGACTTTGCTGGGAGAATTTTTTTGAAACCCGGCTTTTTTCACGAGAGATTGCTTTGTTTTGACTGAGTGATACCGGGCTTGCTTTTGCATATAAATATATAAAACGGATGCGAATTGATAGAGTAGATTTAAAGGAGCAGCAACGCGTAAGTAATTCCTGAACCGCTTTAAGGCTGATGAAGAAAGAAAAAAGGAGCCGAGGGTAATACACCCTCCGAAGCAGCAGCAGCAGCAGCAGCAGCAGCAACAGATCGGATCAAGGGCAAGCGAAGCATGCTTATTTTTAATATAGAAACGCGCATCGCCGATTAATAGTCCGCAATAACACGCGTGAATCAATATATTCGACTTAAATTATTATCAATCCTCAGGAGAGTCAGACAGAGCGGTAGTAGCTCCCCGTATACACTAGTATAGCATCAGCATCCGCAGCCGCGAGGAGCATGGCAGAGGATGTAGCAGTGGGGGCCAGGCCAAGCCTCGACTCGGTGGTGTGCGTGCGCTCATCCGTATACACTCTCGAGGCTGGCGGAGGGCAAGATAAGCCAGGCGCACCAGGCTCGTGTTGGTGCGTATTGATCCGCTGCGGCCGGGTGTTACGGCGCTGCGCCTCTACCTTCTCTCTCCCCTGTTCTCTCTCTCTCCTGTGTATGTATATATATAAAGTGGAGGTATAGGGTAGGTACATAGTCCGGCTGCTGCTCTCCTATACGGTAGCGGGTAGAGTGAGAGAGAGAGAGAAGGGGCTCGCTATGGATCAGAGGGGAGCGAGCCGTGGTTGGTCCACACGGGCGAGAATCATGCGGAATGGGCTTGTTGTAGGATGCGCGATGGGAAGGGGAAGGGATATTCTCCGTCGCCAAAACTCGAATAAGGGATGTTGTTGCGCGCGAGTCGATGACGAAACGAGACGACGAGGGTGACGTAGTAGTATAGTCGCTTGGCGAGTATTATATTGTTAGCGCGAGCGCGAGGGAGAGAAAGTGGGAGACAGATGTGCACTTATACGCGCCGATCTGATATAATTGATATGCTTCGGACGCCCCCACACACTCTTGTACACACAGCGTATAAAGCGCGTCGCGACGACTATACTATATACACACATATATATATATACACACACTCCCCGGGTTTGCTTCTGGCCGCTTATTAGAGATTTATTTGATAAAGCTGGGCTTTCTTTTTCGTTCTGCGTATATGTATACATACACCGTATAATACTGCACATACACTCTTCTTTCAACGACGCTACTTCTCTATCGATCGCTGTAATTAACGTACGACGACCGAGAGAGGTAGGGAGGCGAATTTATTAAAGCGATTTACGCAATCAATAGGGGATGAAATAGCGGCGGCGGCACATGGAAATTTGTACATCAAAACTCAATTCGCGCGCGAGGGCAAGGGTTGCCGCTGCTGCTGCTGTTGCCGGACGGACGTTCGTTTGCGCGATTAATTTGCGATGGGAATTACTTTTCCATGCGGAGCAGTCGACAGTGCTGTGCTGTCTTTTGCGTGTACGTTATGAGGTTGCTTTGGCTGATTTATGGCGTTAAACTTTGGATGTGATCGAATGATGCAAGCGTGCGTATGTTTATTATATATTGTACATACGTGCATATATATGGCCTACCTTGAGAGAGTCCATTTTTAGTCCTGCCTTTTCAAATGCGCTGTTGAATCACCTAGAGAACGGAATGAGAACACGACGATGAGTAATCCTCCGCAGCGAAGAGTCACAAAATCGGTAAATAGATTATTATTATAATACACCCGTTTATAGAAATGATCATCAATCAGCACTGTTCGTCAAACAAATCTCGTGGCTTTTAAAGCGCTCGAAAACACTAAGATAAATGCTGCGCTCGCTCCACTCCGGATAATCACAAATGTTTGCCGGCGTATCGATCGCAAGCTTACGCGTATATACATATTATATACTTCAGCTGCGCGACTCAAATCAGCCGAAAAATCAACGTTTAAATATTTGAGCTACATTTAAACATTGTAAATCTGTCAGAGCTTCTCGGCACGAGGATAAAATCGATATATGAGCGATTCCACAAAAAAGAACATATATTGGGGGTTGAGGTCGAGGCAAAAAAAAAGTTTTCAAAATGCAGAAAGTGCCTTTTGTGACAAGTTTCTACGCAAAAGCAAGCAGGGATTGCATGTGAAATTTCTAAAATGGATGTAGAAGAAGCTGGCCACTTATTTTCAATTCAGATAAAAAGTTTAAATCGCATAGAACAGTATAGCAGTCTTTGCTCGTTCGAAAGGCGATGCGTATATACGTAACAAGAAAACTGTCGTTCCAAACCCATTCCTCGATATATTTTTTTACCCATTTTCAGCGACGATAAAAGATGTGTTTTTTATGGAATTCCTCGTATACCACCCACACGCTCCGCGACTTTAGGTTGTATCTAATAGATTAGTGATTAAATTGGGCTTATGCACTAAACAAGGATAATAGACGGCGCGTATATATACATACAAAGTAAAATACAACGAGGTTTGGTATATGGAGGGAGCTCTGAATTATGAACGCGCTCGCGCGCGCATCGATTATATAAGTACTTCATCTGATTACAAATTATCGCACTAGTACAGTTCCAGTCGGATCTCTCGGCGCTTAAAAATTTCATGGCTTTGCAGGAATAGTTAAACTTGTGACCTATTTCCTTTGGCCAGGCAAAATAGAGATTTTCTCTCGAATTTCCAGAAGTTTCAAACCTCTCCATATATAATAGTAGTCGCTGAAAATTTTCTTTTCAAAAAGCTAAAAAGTTTAACTTTACTTCACTGATACATAGTAATAAGTAGACTCTCATAATAGCGAGAAAAATATTCTTCGTACACCACTCGCACCTACCCGCTTGTCATGCATTGCAAAAGTCCCCGGACTTTTCTCATCGCACGCAATTAATGGTATGCGAAATTCATACATCAGAGACAAAATTATACAGTTTATCAAAGAGTTCGATGTACAATCAAAAGAGTGTGTTCTGCACTCGGTAGCAGCCTGAAGAGTATATCCCCACGTATTACACACACACACACACATACACACACACACACACACAGAGCAGCTCGATAGCATTCGCTATTCATCTCGCGAAAGGAAAGATCGCGCAAGAACGGCCTGCCTCAGGCACGACTTTGGGTACTTGGGCTTTGCGCTCGCGTTCGCGAAGGACTTGTAATATTTATTATTGGATGAATTTTGAGAACCGCGGTCTTTTGGATTTTTCCGCAGGCTGAGATGGCGATAGTATGGCCAGCGCTCGATTTTTAATATATCAACGGAGACGATTATTTTGTTACTCGCGAAAACTTGAATTATTTTCACCGTATGCATTATAAACGGTGTTGAGAATATCCTTAAAGCAGCTGGCTCGATAAATATCTCATCCCGTGCAATGCATTATTTAATCGGCCAGTCATCGTTCGATCCCCTTTGAATAATCAACGTGTTTGAAAAGTCCGAGGAAAACATTTATTGAATATTCTAATTTTCCGACTACTTTTCGCAGGGAGCTGAAATGTCTGATATTTTAAATATTTATTGTCTAACCTCCATCTCTCGCACCAAGCCGTCTACTTTAATATATGGGTTTAAAGGGGAGATGCCCAGTAAAAATTGTACTCGCTACGCTAAATTTTGCAGAATTTCGTTTTAGCTTTGGCACATCCGTCTTAAATTTATAACATCGCAGTTACGCCGTACATTACAGTTGAAAAAGTTCGAATCTCAAAGTGCGTATTTAATCAATTAGCGCAATCTGTTCGCGCGCCGTATATATAATAATACTTGATGGCGAAGGGACCTCTCTCTCTCTCTCTCTCTCTCTCTCTCTCTCTCTCTCTCTCTCTTTCTCTCTCTCCCTCTCTCTCTTGCGGAATGTCCGGTAATTTTATAATGCGCACCGACTTAACAGGTATGGGGTCAGTGCACCAAGGAACTTACGGTTCAGGCCCGCAGTGAATGACCGGGTCACGTGACAGTTTTATGCGCCGGAAAATAAATTCTCGAAGCGCATCTCGTTAATTGAAAATTATTTCAAGAAGAATACGAGATTATACTCGAATATAGAAAAGTATTGAAAACTTTTCCGTGAGAGGTATGTATATACAGTCTATAAATTATTAATTCCCCCGCGCGCTGCCGGCTGAAGTTTCATAAATTGCATCGAGAAATGTTGAACAAACAGGCTGTTAGATATATATGTATATATATATATATATATATACACGTACAAGTGTTTGTTTATCTAAACGCACAAACTCGTGTTTCACCGAAACTTGCGCGGGGATATCCCGAGGACTAGTTTTGTGTAGTTCAGTAGATAAGTTCCGGGTACGGTAAGACAGTCTACGTATATATAGATCATACAGACGCTACATCTGCCGTATCGAGTATTTATCGAGCTACCGATGTATATTACACGGTAACCGGCTGCAACGGATTCATTATAGAAAAATCACTTACGTACCGCTGCTTTTTTTACCTTATCAAACTTCAGCTAATTTTCCTCTCCCTTATTGTATACATCCATCGGACAGCGCATTCCATCGGCAGCTGTGATGCAGAAGAAGTCGAGAGCATCTCGCGCGGCACACCGGTCAGTCAAAATATTTAACCGCGGGCTCGCGCACAGGTCAAGCGCGTCATAATTCAGCGGGAGTAGAGGGCGTTGAAGGCCTCTTCGCAGGTCATCGATACACAGAGCGAGATAGAGAGGGAGAGAGAGAGAGCGTCCGAATTCCCCTTGGGCATCGGACGTTATCGAGCGATAGATCGATAATCGAGGCTGGCGCACGCGCGAAGCCGCGCAGTAGTAGGGGAGAAAGGCGCACGCGCCCTGCATGCTTAAAAAGCGAGCTCCGATCCCTACCACTGTACTCTAGAAACTTGCCCTCTCTCTCTCTCTCTCTCCCTCTCTCTCTTTCTCTTATTCTGCGGTAGCTTGAGAGAGCTGCTGCCGCTGCCTCCTCTCCTTCTGGTGTCTTTCTCCCTTCCTGACTTCCACCTGATCCTTTTGCGCACACAGCGTCTTTGTGTGTGTGTGCGTGTGTATGGGTGTACATACAGATGTGTATGCGAGCGCTCGATTCTTCAGGCGCCTGCTGCAGCGACCTGCGGTTCATTGAATCTTTTATCGATTCGCCCCGCTGTGTTGCGCAATATCGCGCTCGTGACGCAATTGTTTGTTCGTCCTGCAGCAGCAGAGCGGGTAAACAAGCGTGCACTGCGTTGAGCTAGCTAATCAGCATCGAAGAGAATAAACAACATATACCTATACATGTAAAGGTATACACCTACGGAAATTCCCGTCCGCTTTCTTTTTTGCAACGCTCGCGCATACACACGTGCCTTTATCGAGCCGCTCTGATCTGTATAATGTGCCCGTCCTTTGTCGCCGTCGTCGTCGCGTCCCGCAATCTCTCAATGACGTCCCACATCACCTCCCTCGCGCCGTAGTCCGTCTGTGTCCGTTCGTCCTTCTGCCCCCCCCCCCTGCTGCCCCTTCTCTCACCGCCACCCCGTTGTCGACTCACGCAACCGAGAGAGAGAGAGAGAGAGAGAGAGATAGCTGCGCGATGGGCCACCATAAGGTCAAATTAACTCGAGCGTCTCCATGACAACATCGACTCTGGCGAGCAGTGGCTGGCGCAGACTCTCTGGCCGGTCGATATCGCAACGAACTTGAATTACGCAGGCACTGGACCTCCGCAGCTCTCCTCAACTCGCTTTTCCATCATCCTACTTTCGAGCGAGAGATCAGCTCCCTCCCCTCCGAAAATCGCGTTTCACCTAGATATTTGAAAGGCGCGCGCGCAATTATATCGCGCCTGCGCGTGTTAGGAGCGAGCCGCTCTTTGGAGAATACTGCAGGTGTGTGTGCTATGGCGCTTGTGTGTGTGTGTGTGTGTGTGTGTGTGTGTGTGCGATGGGTATTACGACGGCGGCAGACGGGCGGCTGCGGGCTATAACGCGCCGATTGGGCTATGCACTCTTTTGGAGGCCAGCCAGTCGCAGCCGCCAGACTGCGTTAACACAGACCGGAGGATGAGAGAGAGACGGCAGGTGGATCTGCCGCAGGACACGCGTCCGTTGTGTCTTACGCTGCATGCATCTGCATCGCACGCGCCGAGCGAGTTTAGAGGCTGCTGCTGCTGCTGCTGGTTCTCGAGAAACCGGACGCGCCTCTGGAATTATGAAGGCGGCGACTGACTTTCTCGACGAAATTTGTCTCGAGCGCGCAGAGAGAAAGATTGTTACGAGCGTTTACTCGGGATTGGACACCGAGAAAGTCATTCTCTCCGAGAGGAGAGGATGGAATGCTTTTGTGCGCTTCCATTATTCCTTTTTTTCTTTGTCGACTCGGTGCTGCTGCTGCTGCTGCTGCTGCTGCTGCTGCCTGGGATCGATAAATTTGTCGAGGTTAATCGGAATCTTTTCGAGTAATGGATGGCGTGATGTTTACGAATTAAGTGGACGAAGGTGTGGTATTGTATACAATGGGGGTTGACCTGCTCGTACCTGGTGCGCGGGTAAATTGGAAGGATTTATTATCTATTTGCGACCAAAATGCCGGAATTTTGTAAATAGAAATATTGTAAATATATATATGTAATAACGCTGGTTAGATACGGAAACAATCGGGTGGATAAAAGGTAGCATAATTAACGTCGATAAAACCTCCACCAACTTGCAGGGGGCGAAGTCGCATCAAACTTTTGCTGTGACCTAAAAAGTTTGGAAATATATAAATAGTCTCTTTGTTTACGTTGGCCTGTATCAAAAAGCCCTATACATAGCGTCGCATTATGCACTGCATAGAGAAATAGCGTATCGCTGATATGGTTTTTTCCGCGGTTGCTTAAAATTCAAAGTACAACGTACGAGTCAGGTCACTGATTACGCTGATTTAGAAGTTTACCGATTCTCTCGAACTTCCTGTGTGATAAAGTTTCCCGAAGACACTGTATATACATACAGCTTTCGGTCATGTGTACGCGGGAACTCGATATAGAACGTTCGCTATATTAGGTCGATACAGATAAGGTCTACAAATAGAGTCTTCCGAAATTTCACGCTTACGTATATGCGAAAGACTTTCTATTTGAGGACGCGCCTGATACATTCTTTGTTAAAACTACTTTTTCACGAAATTTCAAAATTGTATACGGTTACAGCAGTAATTCGAATAATTTCACATGCGATATTAGAGCACTACATACACACGGCCAATAATTAATCTAAAACACTGCCTGATTAAAAGTCAATATAGAGCGTAATGAAACAGCGCTGCGCACGTGTATAAATTCACTCTTTCGAAAATTTACTCTCGCGCATGCGCGCAGGCAAGAGAACGAGAGAGAGAGAAAAGGCAATGAAATATTCACTAATTTTGAATGATAAGGAGTCGTCGCTTAAAGGGATGTCTTCAAAGCGAGTTTGCGCTGCTGAGCCCGGCCTTTAAGAGCTATCTCCCGGTCGTAGTGCGCAGGCGATCTGCGCAAGTATTGACGTTACCCCCTTAACTGATTGGTTTTTTTTTATCGGGAACATTTAGTGAAGTCTCACTGTACTCAAACTACGTATCGGAGCTTTATTAACACGTGCGTCAAGAGATGCAAATGAAGAAGAGCTTACACTTTTTCTTTGTTTCATGTAAACATAGCTGTGCGACTGCGCGCGCCGCACAACTTTCGCGATATATACAAAGTTAAACTTATTGTACAAACTACTTGATCGGATTTGTCTGTGCGTATCTTATTATACGGTTAACAAAAACCTCACTTTTACGTAAGTTCACGAAATATAAGCAGGAATTTAATTGCGGTCTATTTACGTAACGTTCGCAGTTTAAGTATAGGCACACACAGCCCTGCAACTATCTGCAATTATATAATAAATTGTTTCTCTCGTGTATATAAAAATAAAGCGATGGCGAATTGCGCGCAATAAATCTCGCGGAGCCAAAAAAAAATATACAAGCCTAATCAATGCAGGTAAAAAAGCCCCACAACCGAGAAAGCTCGACCCGCATAAATATCCCTTTCCATCTAATATTCATCAGCAATCGAAGCCAAGTGTCTATAACGCCGCTACCGCCGCGGTTGCTGCAGCCCTATATATACCTCATAAATACTCCCATAAAAATAATATTCATCAGTCAATCAGGGTTAATAAAAGCGCTGCTGCAGTGGCAAACGAATTTTTCACTTATTACGTCATTCTCGCTCGCGGCCACCCTAAAATCATGATCCCCACGAAGTATACGTACGGCGTAGGCATCCCCTACTACAACACACCCCCTAACGTTCTTTCTCTTTCTCTCTCTCTCACTCGAAACTCGGCCAACATCAACGCGCGACTGAGATCCTCGTGAAGCATGTATACAGGCACAAACACACAGAGGGAGAGCCAGTCCTGGTTTGGCCAAAAGGCATAGTGTTGCGCCACCCCTCGCATAAAGACAGGCGTCAGCCTCCCCCGCACATGTATACACATACACGCGTACGGAGAGGGTAAATCTGCAGAGAGAGAGAGAGAGGGGGAGGGAGGAGAGAAGGAAGAAAAGCCGATGAAGCAGGAAGTAAGACGCCACTGAACGTTCTAGGTTGAATATGGAGGCATCCTGAGAGAGAGAGAGAGAGAGAGAGAGAGAGAGAGAGAGAGAGAGAGAGAGAGAGAAGGGGGGAAAGAATAGAAATTTCTGTTACAATATGGACTAGAGTCCCTACTCTGGGTCCGTTAAAGTCACTGTTGCTACAAAAACAGAATACGCAGGTACTGTTGCATGAGCGGACTGACGCTAGCGTCCTTACAAAAATGACAGACAGTAAAAATACACAAATATACTTAAAATTACAATCTAGTAACTAAAATTAATATTATAGTACCTAGGCATAAAAACTTATGTACACAAATTTACGACGACTGATTGAATTGACAATAAAAGTAGAATACAATATTACGGCTAATTTACACAAAGTATACGGTGGTTAAAATTCACAGGTTACAACTAGCGAGGATCGGTGTGCGTAATATGTAAAGTGGTGAGGATCGGATGCGCTTCTTGTGGGATTCACGAAGGTTGTTCCGAAGAGCGTTCCACAACTGCGGAGCTCTAACACGAAACGAGTTAACGAAGTAATCAGTTTTATATTTTGGAAGAATCAAGTCGAGCGGACTTACTCTCCTAGACCTTCGGTAGGTCGGTGAGATGTATTGGAAATGCTCGACTCCCTCAAAAAAATCGTATAGGGTTGCATTCTATCAACAATCGAGCTTAGTTGCAAGCTCATCAGTCAGACTGTGGAAAAGAGCTAGACAGTATTTCAGATAGGGAAAAACAAGAGCTTTTACAAGTTCATGACCAGACAGCTGTCGAGGGTGACACCTAACAGATTCAGCGAGTCATCCAGCTTAATGTTCTGGCAAATGCAGTTGCTCGAGTCTGCTAATAAAACCACTTCAGTCAAACCAGACAGTCTTGGTTTTGCTTTCGTTGATGCGCAACCCATCAGCTTTCGCCCAGGAAACCACATTCGAGAGGCCAGCATTGATTTGCTCGATGATCCGAGGTGCGTCGCAAGCAAAATCGTGTGCATATATGCAGAAATCATCCGCGTACAGATGATAACTGCAGTCACCGCAAACTTTAGGCATGTCGCCGATGTACACAGAGAACAGTAGCGAGTCAGGTAGCGATCCTTGGGGAACTCCGGAGGTTCTGGAGAGAGGCTCCGAAGATTCGCCTGAGTTGGAGAGGAAAGAGCGCACTCAAGCACATGCAGAATCAGAGAAGCCGAAGACACGTGGAGGTATTTTTACAAAATCAAATGTCTGATCGATCGAGACTAGCAGGGTAACCTTGTCTTCGTTGATTGCGTGGGGTATATCGTCGTTGATGGTAGAAGGAGCAGTGTGTGTATGCTGAACCCTTCACGGAACCCAGACTAGATTTGACCAATACCACTGCCTCAAAAAATTTGGAACCAGGTGAAAGAATGCCGAAAATCGCCAGGGCCCTTTGGCGTACTGACTTTTGGAATCGGTCTAACCGTTGCAGTTTCGACTGTCCGGGAAGATGCTAGATTGAAGCGAAGCGTTAAAATTTTCATAAGAATTTCGAGATGCGTCAGCGTGATTTCAGCCAGCATATACTCCAGAGTCTTGTGATAAGTGGCTGGGCGCGCGGACTTATCCACGATCCTGCACCGGGCTGAGCTGTGTACGTAAAGGGCAACGCCTCCACAGAGTTTGCCAAGTCTGTCGTGTCTAAAAAAGGTATAGCCGGGAATTTCTCCACGTACTGAACAGTCATGTGGCTGTCGAAAAGACTCGCCGATGCCGAAGGCAAGATGCTGGTTACGTAGAATATGAGCCTGACTATCGTAACGGTAAGCTCGAAGTGAGTGCGCGTTTATGTGGCCGAAGTTCAGGTCGCATTGGCCTGGAGATGAGAATCTATCCGGCATAATCAATGCGGGAGGCTTTGTGCTCAATTTTCGTGCACAGGGTTATGCATTTTGCTTTATCAAATGCTGAGTATGAATCGCTAAGATTGACCTGTCTGCAATTAGCGCAGCAGAGTTTTTGACTGGGTCATTTTTGCAGTCCGCTGCCTTGTGACCGAATTGCAGGCAGTTGTAACACTGGAAGATAGAAATATCGTCCACGAAGCGACAAAGTTGCCAACCGATGCTGAGTTTATCTTGCTGAAAAGACCTCTCTGCATTCCGGACCCACGTCGACGACGCAGGATCTAAACTTTTCGTTTCTTGCTGGGTAGACTTAGATGACCTTGAAGCGGTCAGGTATGATTGTCGAGAAATTGTGGGTGACAAAAGTTTCGATGTCCTCCTTTTCATATTCGACTGGAACGTTATGGATCACCACATGCCATGGAGATTAACTTAGTGTCGCTGGCTGCTACGAGGCCGACATCTTTGAGCTCTTAGCAGCTTAAAAGAAGATCCAAAGCGTCACCTTTAACTATGATCATCGGAGAATCTTTCGAAAGAATGAGGCGTTTGACTCTAAGTTCCAGGGTGGCTGGTTTCAGGCGAGGTTCTCGCGTACACGGCTGAACCGAATTGCAGTTTGGTGTAAGACCAACAAGAGCAGGTTTCCTGTATCCATTTACATGCTTTCTCGATTGAATCGAAGCGCACATTTGCAATGCTTTCCATGACGAGCTTATATAAATACGCGTTAGAGACAGTCCAATACGCGTCGCGAACAGCCAATAGTGTTCATTTTACTTCGTCTTCCTGTGTCCTTCTCGGTGCTCAGCTGCTGGATAAATTCCTTACAATTTTCGCGGACGTCCTTATTTAAAGCCTTGATTTCCCCTGCAGAGAGTAGAACTGCTTCTTCGGAACATGGTGAAACTGAGTCGGTTTCTAAATCATCTTCGATATCAGAGTCAGCTGTCTTATTCCTGCTCGACCTGGTTCAGCAGGTTCATTCGAGATGTCGCTGGTGCCGATCCATAAAAAATTCGCGGTTAACCGAAGGTGTGGCATAAGTTTGTAGGTTATACAATACAGCACCAAAAAACTTGAAAAAATCACTGATCCCGACGAGAACCGATAAGCAATATTATTGTCAAATGAAAATCCAGCGATTCACTTGCAAATGGTGTAAATAGTATGACCGTGAGTACGGGATAGCAGGCACAGTCAGTAAATAAAGATCGGAGCAGAGTCACTACGTGTTTTCTCACTAATATATATATAGATAGATAGATAGATAGAGAGAGAGAGAGAGAGAGAGAGAGAGAGAGAGTCAAGCGGGGGAGGGGAGGGGAAAGGACGCGCTGCTGAGGACATTGGCCAGGAGAGGTCGAGCGCGCGTGGGTGTCTGCATGTGTGCGCGCGTGAGCTGTTTCCCCTCCACATCTCCCTCCTCGAACTAAACTATCCTGCGCGTATACACAGGTATACATATATAGAGAGACAGAGAAAGAGAGAGAGAGAGAGAGCCTCATCCGTATGTTCGCTCTCCCGCGCGTCCTCTATCTCTCCGCGCATTCTCATCTCTTTCCCCTCGACCCTCGCGCTCGTATAATCCTTTGCGTGCTTTTCTCTCTTTTTCTCGCGTGCGCTCTTTTACATCCTCTCCTCTACTCTTCTCTTTCTCTCTCTCTCTCTCTCTCTCACTCTCAGAGTCCATACCCCTTCCTGCATCCACTCGACTACTACTACTACTAGTACTACTACTACGACGTTATAGTCGTGCGCCTTATATTCTCTAATGCTCTTTCTTAAGCGGCAAGCAGCGCGGCGCTAAACTTCTCTGTTTAACTTCTCGAGCGCTGCTGCTGCTGCTGCTGCCGGGCGGCCTCGGTAGGATAACGATCGGCAATAGGAGCTCTCCGCGCAAGGTGTGTGTATACGTGCGAGAGTATATCCGTATAGACACAGACGCATCTCGCATACACACACGCGCGGGTATATAGGCGCGAGTATCTATCTCTCTACGTACACACGGCGGACATCGTCGAGCATGTGGAGCGTCGACCGGGTGGAGGTGGACGGATTGAACTGCCTAGCGCTTGCGCGCACTCGCCTTATGTATATATACGACCTACATATATCACAAATCGAGGGCACTATGCCGACGCGACGCGAAGGTGAAGCAGCAGCAACAGCAGTAGCAGCAGCAGTCAACGATTTCATATATAATAAAGCCAGACCGATCGCGAGAAGCCCTATACGAGTCTTGGATAGTCCATTATATGCATTATATATGTCGAGTCGCGCTGCCTGAATTTTCTCGCGGATCGGCTCTATGCCATTTGACTTCTTTCTTCGAGACTTTTCTCTCTCGTCTGTTCCTCGAGAAAGAGAGAGAGACACAGAGAGACAGAGAGAAGAGAGGAGTCGCACCCCTCCTCTCTCCAAGCGCTTCAGCTTTGGCAGTTAGTTAGAGCGAAGGGTGTCTTTTCTCTCGCTCTCCGCAGTAAGAGAGAGAGAGAGAGAGAGAGAGAGAGAGAGAGAGAGAGAGAGAGTGGGAGCGCGCTATGCTGATCGATATTACAAGCATTGGCTACCCCTAGCCAACTCACTTGCTCTCTGTCTTTCTCTCTCTCTCTGCTGGGGATCTCGCGTCTTCGTGGGTCCGACCATACTTTTATACAGCCCTGGAGAGAATACGATCCATTCTCAGCTTCTTCCTTCTTATATATATATATATATATATATATATATATATATACACACACCTATTCGCGCGCTGTTTTTCCTCTAATCTCCCCCGTCGCTCTTCTCGCGAAATTTCCAGCGATTAAAGCGAAAATCTCGGGCGTTTTATTTCGAGGAGATTGAATTGGGATTCGCGCTGCTGGAGAGGGGGCTTAAGGTTTGCACTGGGAGTTTGTTTATTGCAGCGCCAAGGATGACGCGCGGCAGCGAGCTCTGCTGCGCTGCTACAATTGCCGCGCGCGGTCGTATCAGTAGATAGAGGTCGTGTTTGGTGGGACATTCCTAATATGTACACCTAGAGCTTCGTGTATTATAAGAATTAAATGGATAAAGATCGTTTCTGGCGAATCGCATTAAACATGTTAGTCTAAAAGAAGCTATTATATGGCATAATCCCGATGTATGCAAACAATCCAAGTCATATATATAAGAAAAAAGCCCGCAAACTCGCAACTAATACACAAGAGATTCCCGCACTCGGCCCATATCCCCCTACCTTGTTGTGTTCTTCGCGTGTGTATATGTATATATCGTCGGGAAAAGAATTCAGTCCGCATCGGGGGATAAAAATTGCTCTTCGGAGAATCCGGCTAGTTAAATATACATCTGCACACTCTGAAAAATTGGCATGTATACATACAAACACGTATATACGACAGAGCGCGCGCGCGCCTATTTCCATCTCTCAGCCTCGAGAGGATCGACAGGCGACGTATTATACATATATATATATGGTGTGTATAACCTCCGAAGATCGAAAAAAAAATAACGCGAAAAGGGGGAAAATGGAGTGAGAGAGGGAGGGAGGGCAGAGGAGGCGGTGAGTCCGCGCAGCTGCATCGGCTAAGGGCCGCCGTACTGTTGTCGGAGCGAGCGAATTCCGCCGCAGAATAAAAGAAACGAGAGCGTCAAGGTGAAGAACACCAGGCGGACTAAGTGTCCCACGCGCATAAGCGCCGCCGCGCGCTTAGTTCCCTTTTTTCCTCTCTTCTTCAGCCTCTTCTTCTTCTTCTTCTTCTTCTTATAGTTCTTCTTCTCCTTTCTTTCTCTCCCCTACTTGTGCACATATGTATAATTGAGCGCGCGTGCGCACTCGGCGGCGGAATTGAATTTCGTTCGCGCGCGCGCGCCCGTTGCTGCTGCTGCAGGTGAGTCCAGGTGCTCTCACGCGGTATACTTTCGCGCGCGCCTATATCCCTTCCTCTCTGCCGTTGTCGTCGTCGGGCCGATGCACCGCGCGTGCGTGCAATGCTGCACATACACACGCTCACTGTATAGAGCGAAGCTGCTGTTGCTCGGTAATACAGATCGTCTCCCTGTCGCCGCTGCTGTCGCGACGCGCGGCTACAATGCCTGAGCGAAAGAGAGAGAAAGAGAGAGAAAGAGAGAGAGAGAGAGAGAGAATGATCTGCTTATGAGTATGCGTATGCGTGTGCGCGTGCGCTGGTATAAGGGGGGCGGAGAGTCGTCTTTTTAAACTCAACTGTGCCCAAACCGGCTTGACGAATTTCGGTGTAACAATGCCGAAGAGAGAGAGAGAGAGAGAGAGAGAGAGAGAGAGAGGGGGATCGTTCCACCTTTTCAGCGTGGATTCAATTTGACTCTGCTGCTATTATAATATGCACATACTCGCAGTTCAGATGTGGTTAAACGACATTATTTTGTTTTGATCTGTGGAGGATTTATTAGGAATGATGGAGCGTTTAATGGGAGATTATCCGGATGGTTTACCTCGATTTTAGCTGTGTATGGATGGAGAGAGAGAGAGAGAGAGCCGTGAAAGATTCTAGATGATGAAGCAGTAAAGGTGCGAGAGTCAAGGTGGGGGTAAAAGAGAGTCTCAGCGAGCTATTGTTAATTATGGCTATTATCTTCTTGTGATGCTAAGGAGATACACGTTTTGTAAAACGTGAGTAAACAGCTTAGGGTGATAATGCTCTCTCGCGCCGTGTCTTCGTCATTAAATACAACCTTGAACATTTTTTTTTGCAATCAGATAAAAAACGGTCACGTAAGTGTGTATATAAATAGAAAACTTTGTTTATCCAAATACGCAGTTACAGTCATCAAACCCGATACTTTATTATTTTATATATTTCGCGTATAATTATTATTAATGCCATCCGTGCCCGCGCAGAAAGACGCGTATAAGGTAAGCTTTTTAAGGTGCGGACTGCAGGCGCACGTTTAAAGGAGCTAACGGTGTCACGATAGGTCGTAAGATAATAATTTATAGTCCACATAAAGTCATCAACGTTATCACGATTATTAATTAGATACGTCAAAGTATTTCAAAACAAATGTATAAACAACAAATTCATTCCGATAAAACTGTGCGCGACTCATTAATTATAACTTGGTTTATTACGAAGGACAAGTCTCGAAATTCTCGTAACAATTGTTTCACTATGCACTTACATAAATGTGTACACAAACCTAGTGCAAACGTGTCTTAAAAATGTGTATACGAGACAGAAACAGAGGTTATCATTTATATATGTATATATAGAAAAAGGTGACACGCGGTTTGCGACAACAGGTTCATCCAATGAAATACTTTTGGTAAATTATCTAGGGACTCTCGCGTATGACTTACAGTATAACGGCACCTACTTTTCTGCATGGCTGCCGAGAGAGGATGCATGATTTAGTGTTAAAAGCCACAGCAGAGTCTCGTTATTAAGCTGCTCTCTCTCTTTCTCTCTCTCCCTCTCTCTCGAAGATTATGTGAACTAACAGCGTAAAATGGCTGTTTTAAGGTGACAACGTATCGGTGCATCAGAATACTTTCGAACGGCGAGGAAGCTTGATTGCAAATTGATATAACAATAATACATATACTCAGGCAAGTACTATATACATATATGTATGGGACTACGCTGTAATAATCTTAAAAGCAGCTATCCACGTCCATACGTGCGCATGTATACTTATACATTCGTAATGCAACGCAGTCACTCAACCTTGATTGTTAAAGTGTTTTATAGTTCGGAGTGTATAGAAATGAGCTACAGTCTAGACTCCCGCATTGCACCCGCTGCCAGGCCGATAAAGCACATCAACCGCGCTCGAAAAATGTTTGCGCACGGATATTATAACGTTACTCACTACGGTAACAATCATTTAACCCGGGCAGTAGCCGTAGTCGACATTCTTGGTCTTTTTTTTCATTTACGTCTGCCGACAAATATATGCCGGATGCTCTCTTATATATACCTGTGTATACACTTACGCGTAACTGTGCTCGTATACACGCAGACGCGTAAGTAAATAACGCGAGTATGTGAGAGATCCACAGATATATACGTAGTATAGGTGACCTGCAGGTATCCAAGAGAGTCAGACCCATACACAGAGAGAGAGAGAGAGAGTAAGTAGGTATACGTTCTTATCTAAAGGAGTTTATGTAAACCGGGTATATAGCAGTGGACCGAGGTGAGAGAGAGAGGAGAGAGAGAGAGAGAGAGAGAGAGAGAGAGAGAGAGAGAGAGAGAGAGAGAGAGAGACGAAGCTCTCGCTTTGGATACATAGTTGACCAACAAGAGGCGGAGGAGGAGGTACAGGGGCCGCCGACGAGGACGACGTAGACGACGGAGACGACGACTATCTGGCAACGTCGCAGCAGCCTCTGCGAGTAGCAGTAGTAGTCGCCGGCGTCGTCGTCGCTGCTGCTGCAGCAGTCTCTGCCCCTTTGCAGTTCTCGCGCGCGCGGCAGCCGTCGCCAGCCGCGAGAGTATAATGCCAGTAGGGGCCGGAGAGCAACGGAGACAGACACGTACAGCGTCGGCGGGGAATAACCGCGAGAGTCGGCGGGAGGGATGAGGTCGAGAACAGCCGACAGAGAGAGAGAGAGAGAGAGAGAGAGGGCAAACGTTCGAGGCTGCTGCAGCAGCGGCACCGCGCGGAGGAAGGACGGAGAGGGATGGTGACCGATTCTCTCGCTGCATTGTGCGAGAGAGAGTCTGTGCAGCGCGGCGGCAGCAGCAGCGCGGCAGCGAGTGTGGGAGAGAGGGAGAAAGTGAGAGAAAACGAGCGGGAGCGAGAGAGCTGGCCTATACGCAAAACGAGCGAAAAAGAGCACGTATACGAGGAAGAAGACAAGAATGAGCAGCGGCGGCGGCGGCGGCGGCGGCGGCGGCGGCGGAGAGGGATTCGAAACGAGCGAAAAATAACGCGCGCGCGCGCAAGAGAGAGGGAGAGAGAAGGTATATATATGTATAATAGTGGCGGGGGACGCACGTATATAGGTGCGCAGGAGAGACGTGTATACATAATACACGCTTAGGTGTATATAGCCTCGCTCTTTTCCTTCTCCCGACAGCGGCATATATACATGTATAATATACTTAGCGGCGCGTGCTGTATGTATATTGTATATACATACATATCGGTACGCGCGTACTACTTAACTCAATTATCGGCAATGATCTGCAGGCGCGCGTGCGCGGCCTTTCGGATTTTCGACTCGTCGAGTCGTCGCGACTTTCGATCTGACGCGCGCGCGCGCCTTGAAAAAGGAGCGCGCGGACGACTTTCGCGAGCGCGCTGACAGATTCGAAAAGCGCGCGCTAAATTCACGCCGAGCGCTGCGGTGCCTTTTTATTTCCTTTCTTCGGATACGCTCTGCAAGTGTTGTACAGACGGAGAGATGCAAATCATTAGTGCTACACAGTCTTTGCAGAGATAGGTGTATAAAAGCCAAGAGTGAGGGCTGCAGCCGCGGAAAAGCATAAAAAGGGAGCATATATAGCGGCGGGAAAGCCAAAGGGGAAAAAAGAAGAGAGCTGGCGAGGAGAGAGAAAGAGAGAGGGAGGTGAAAAAGGGAGCAGCGGAAAGCAAGAAAGAAAAAGAGATAGAAAGAAGTTATATAGACCTCGTCGAGTGGTCCTTCACCCACACGCGGGGCCAACGCAATGTGTCTCGGCTCTATGGGCGCCGCCGCCGCCGAGCTCGCTTCTATACGTATATACTATATAACACGTACATACACCTCTCCTCCGCCTCCTCCTCCCGAGAGAGCTTCGTCGTCGACGACGACGTCCTCCTCCTCGTCCTCCTCCTCCGCATCCTCGAACTCTTCCTCTCTATCTCTCTCGCTCCCTCCAAGCTTGGCGCTCTTTCACCTTCTCTCTCTTTCTCTCTCTTTCTCTCCCTCACCCCTCCCCTCCATACTCCTCTCTCTCTCGCGCGAGCGTTTTATACGTTCGTAGGTATATATACGTATATACTCGCGCAGTTCTCTCGTGTATACAGGAGGGAATCCGCTCGACGTATATATACTGTGCGGAGATGGCGCGAGTTCTCTCTCTCTCTCTCTCTCTCTCTCTCTGTTGCACGGACTGCTCGCTTTCTTTCTTTCTTTCTTTTCTTCGGTCGTTCGCTGCTGCTGCTGGCTCGGCTCTTCCCGAGAGAGCCGCTAGCGAGCCGCGGACGAGAGCGACGATCAAACGTCGGATTCTTTGTCAGTGGGGGGATATCTCCGAGAGAGGCTACAAATGTTGAAATGTGCGCGAGCTCTCTCTCTCTCTCTCTCTCTCGCACTCTACTTATACTTTTACGCTCCTGCGCGCGCGCGAGGCTCTCTTACTTAGCGGTGGCTTCTGGCTTGCCTGCCTGGATGCTTTGCTGGCTTGGATCTCCCAGAGAGAAAGAGAGAGAGAGAGAGAGAGAGTGAGAGAGAATTTTCTGGATGTTTGCTGCTGCTGGACGAGAGAAAGGTTTTTCCGTTCGCGATCGGTGTGTGGCTTCCTTTTTTACGGTCGGGGGGGATTTTGCTTGCGTTCGCGGGTTCTTCGTTTTGGAAAATTTTACGGGCCGGCTTTTATTAGAGAGGTTCCTGTTTTATCGACTTTTGTGCCGGGATATCGGACCCGCTTTAAATATATATATATATATACACGCTCCTTCTTAAAGCTTCTGCGCGAAACTTTCAATTGCTGGAATTTGCGCTTCGGTTATACAATATATACTTCATCTATAACACGCTTTAAACAAATAACGTAATTGGCTTCTCCAGTGTGTGCAGTGTAGAAGCCAGAAGTCGCAACGAGAAAGTTGCCTTTTAAAGCAAACTCCTGCGGCACGGCGAGCTTTAAATCGTCCGTTCGGCTTTAACTCGTTCTAGCGCGATAACGTAGGGACCTGCCGCAGTCGGTATTCGAGGTCCTTTTAAATCTCTGACGTTCGAAGAGCAGACTCCTATACGTATACTATATAACCTTCCGTGCACGTCCGTAAAAATAATGATTTTTTCCTCATTATATTCCCTGCTCACGTTATTTAAATGCAAAATTCCACGGCTGCCTCTACTGTTTCTACTGTGTTTTGACTCGGCGACGAAAAAGATATGTATATATATATTACATTTACATTATAAGCCGCGTAGGAAAAACTCGCATGCGTTATAACCCCGAAATTCGCGCGGGCAACGCGATATTTCCCGTTCTAATTATTTAAACACGCCGAGAAAAAGTGCTGTTATTCTTTATTTGGGGTTTCACTTGCAGCGTTTCCGCGGAAAGTTGAAAAAAACGTAAACACATATATACGTTGTTTTCCAAGCGCAAGCTTTAACCGGAA
This sequence comes from Muscidifurax raptorellus, assembly GCA_020010945.3. NCBI lineage: Eukaryota > Metazoa > Arthropoda > Insecta > Hymenoptera > Pteromalidae > Muscidifurax > Muscidifurax raptorellus. The sequence continues at coordinate 7,449,031 of CM052080.1, forward strand.
ACTTTGGCGCGTAAAATTCACCTTTTTCAGTCGTTTATATAATCCTCCGTAAAAATATCAATTAGGCGATTAAAGTGTGTATAGTGTGTCCAGCAGCGCCATGATAAATCGCAGATTGTTCGTTTCGGTTATGCGCGAACAGCCTGTATAGTGATGACATCGAGCTAAATACGATGAAACGAAGAGAGGAAAAAATCGCGTTCGAACAAAAGCCCGAGGACTTGTCAACAGCAGCAGCAGCAGTAGCAGCAGCGCGTCGAAAATTTAAATATTCTCATCAGCAGAGAGTCGTTCGGTCTTTCATTCCGTAAATCCTTCCTCCTCTCTCTCTCTCTCTCTCTCTCTCTCTCTCTCTTTCTCACTTTTCCCCTTCGTCGCTGGTTCAGACTCCCCGGGTATCTCGATTTTTCTGTTTGCCCTTCTCGCTCGCTCTTTAGAGTTCCTTCGCCCCCGCGCGCGCGCACACACACACGCAGATATGTATACGTCGTCGGTCTTTTTATCCTCTACACAGCAGTGGGAGAGAGGGAGCAGTGTAGCGAACGACCACGGATTTATTTAGAAATTATGCAGTTGTATACAGCATTTCTCGAGGACATTCCTTCGATCTTTTTCCACGTGGCGCGAGCGGCGTTGTGTATACACACATATACATAAGGGAGCAGCGGCGGCGGCGGCGACGGCGGCGGCTAACTCCGTTGTATTTTCCATTTGAATTTCCTGCGCGTCGCGCTGTGACTATTCGAGATTATCTTCCATGTATGGGAGTCCGTCGTTTCTCGCTCTTTCTGTACTACGCTGTTGCTGCGCGACGTTGCCTCGTTCTCAGTCTCTTTCTCTCTCTCTCTCTCTCTCTCTCTCTCTACATATCTGTATATACATAACTGATAGTTGCGGGCAGTGGGCGAGTTCCTCGGGTTACGGGAGTTTTCTTGAGAATTGGTTATAATGATGAGCGCGATAGCGGAGTGCTATATATATACGTATATAACGTACTACTTTGTTTTGTAGAGAGCGGCGCGGGATTGTCAGGCGAAAGTTCTACAAATATATAGTTCCTTTTTCCTCGGGGGCCCCTGCAGCCTGCTTATATATACTTATAGAGCAATAAGGAGCAGAGCTGTACGGGAAGCAATCGCGCCTGGGATAGTTAAAATCAGTCCAAGAGACTGACTCTTGATTCGCTGCAGTTTCTATTGTATTATTATCTCACGAAGTAAGTCCCTCCTCTATATACTGTATATATCGATCGACGTTTCTTCAATTTACATTTCTCTATTTTCCAAACTAAAGCGTTAATGTTGCAACCTGCATACGTTACGATTGAAAATATCTATATATAAACAACTCTTCACCTCGGACTCGAATAACCGGAAACTTGAAATTTTAAATCCCTCAGATCAAAAATAATTATACCGACTCTATATTCTCTCTCTCTCTCTCTCTCTCTCTCTCTCTCTCTCTCTCTCTCTCAAAAGTCAATACCCGCTCCCGCCGTTGCTGCTGCCTACACGCAGATAAAATATCGACTCGATCCCAGCACGAGCGCGAAAAAAAGAATCTCCGGCAGCCGACGAACGCGGTCACAGAAAGGCATTATTAACTATGCAGTTGCAATTTGAAGTTTCCAGAACGGCACTCTGACCGTGGCGCCATCCGCGCCAGCGATCGACTCGAGCGCTGCTGCTGATGCTGTAGTCTGATTGCGTCGATAAGCAAGGACTCGTTGTCGTATATTCTATATATATATCCTACACAACATGTGTATATTTATCGGAGAGATATAGAGAAAAGTTATTAAAAATCCATGTCGACAAGGGAACAAGAGGTGATCTTTTATAATATACCGACACTCTCACGATGTGTTTCAGATGATTTTGCCTCTCTATTGGCTGCGGGAAAATCGATGCGACGAATTACAACAATGTACAAGATTGTGTAACATCGATGTGGTAAAATATGCAGATGTAACAAACGAGGGCATTCTCCCTTTTTTGTCATGTTTCGTATAGATTCGGCTTGTTGCTAATGTAGTTGCCGATATATATATATACATATATATATATATATATAATTAATATACTTTTTACTTCATGAAATTCAAATTTTCCAAAATATTCGTTGAATTCGCGCTTCAGCATTATTCGAATCGCGGCATTGTTTATTTTGAGTGCACTTTTGAATGCGCGTATTCACAATCCGGTGAAATATTTTCCGTCGAAATGTATTAACAATCGATCGAAATTTTCAGTTCGGTTTGTTTCAAATCAGTTGATGGCTGGTGGCAGAGAAGAACTACGCAGGTATATATATATATATATATATATATATATATATATATTAAACTGTTTTATGAACGATGAAAAATGTATACTGAAGTACCGCTTGTAATTTCGGAACACACGAGAAAGTTTCACAAGTTAGTAGACCGTCCTAAAAATGAGGAAAGGATCTACGAATCTTGGACAATTTCAAAACCGTTCAATTAAGATTTTTTCCAAGCCTCTTGTTTCGTAAGCTAAGAATGGGTTACGTGATAATATATCAAATGAACTTTTTTTCTTCGTATTACTATATGTCGCCACGATGTGAAAATACAGGAGAAAGTGCGTCTTCGATTCTAGAAAACGCCTTGCTTACAGAGTTTGAAAGTTCCTTGTTGTTTTCATATACTCATTGTCTGCTGTGTACTGTTCGATGCTTAAAATTGAGGTTTCAGCGTTTTACCAGCGAAGAATGTGAATCGATTTTTCTCGATGTATATACCTAATACCCGATAATCACGTAAACGAAATTTTCAAAATACACAAATGAAATTAATCGTGCGAAAATCGAGGTGTATTTCTGTCAAAATGCCTCTGCTTGACGATAGAAACTATATTGATTTTCCTTCTCTGATACAGCGAGATAACCGAGTTGATATACTGCCACTAATCGACTTAATAAAACGTTGAGTCCTTGGCGTAAACCCGAAATTAAAATCCCTCAAAAGTACACAGTTGCAGAAATTACGCGAAAATCCAACTTTAATTTTGTTTACGCGAAATATTTCATTCGGGAATTAAGCCGGCCATTTAAGATAAATTTATACAAAAACAACTCAGCTGTTTCGAGTAATACGTTCGTCGCATACGTTTTGCACATCTCGCGAATTTGAATATTATTAAAATCGTTTATACATTGCATCGATTTCATTAACGTTAATCCGAAAAATCCGACAAATATATATTATAACCCTTTCAAAAAACCGCTCGCACGAACCTTCTTACTTGCGGGTTTTTTCAAAGTCCCTCTTATATCATCGGCTCGGCATAGCAATAAAAGTACAAATTTAGATCACGGCAGCGCGGCGCAAACATCAAATCTGCATACGCTATATATAACCTATACTGCTATGGCTTCTCATTCTTATAACCACGTCTCTCTCTCTCTCTCTATCTCGTTGCCTTATAACAAAAATAACACGGCGCGTCGTGTGACTCACGCAAAATGCATTAAAAATATCATCCTTTTACCGACTAAAAAGGTGTGATCCGCATATACACATATAGTAGCCTTGCGATTCTGTCATCGTCGCGAGAGCCCATAAACAAAACGGTAGAGCGAGCTTCAGACTCTCCGCTGCTGCGTCAAAAGCTCTACGCGCAAATTCCCTGTATAAAAAAAACCTTCCCCGTCAATAATTCTTCCGGGAAAATCCGACTGGGGCTAAAGCAGCGAAAAAAAAAGGAAAAACATCAGTCATCCCATATGTAGGTGCGCGAGAGTCACTGCGAGTATATACGCGCATCTGACCCAGTTAGCCGAGCGTAAAAAATCTCGAAACTCGGCGCTCGTGTATATACAGATATATATACATATATATATATATATACTCTGTTGCTGTTGCTGCTGCTTCTGTTCTCGGCCGAATAAGAGTCTTTCGACTACGTGGCAGCAGAGAGTCTGCGAAGACGACGACAATGCGATCGTGCGCACACGTATGGCTATGCATCCGAGTATGTGTGAGGTGTGTGTATATGTATATATGTAGCAGCATCCACACCCACACGCATCAGGAGAGCTGCAGCAGCAGCCGAGAGAAAACGACGAGTCGCGCTGCTGAGTAACGAAGAGGCGCAGTAGGAGAAGAAGAAGAAGAAGAAGAAGAAGAAGAAGAAGAAGAAGAGGAGCAAGAGCAAATTGAGGAGGTCGACCTCAGTGCACACACGCACACGCCGACACCTCTTGCGCACGCGCATGATGCCAGAGTAAGCGAGAGAGAGAGAGAGAGAGAGAGAGAGAGAGAGAGCGCGAGAGCGAGAGAGACAACGACTCGAGAGGAGTCCAACGGCGGAGGGGCGGCGGCGGCTGCAAAAGGAGGAAGAGACTCGCGCAGAGAAGGAGAGAAAAGGAACAAGTGGCTCGCGCGCGCGAGAGAGAGAATCTCCGTAAAGAAAGAGCTCGCGCTTATAACTCGCGATGAGGCAGCTCCTCTCTCTCTCTCTTTCTCTCTCTCTCTCTCTTCTCGCATTACCTTACTGTATACGGGGTCAATGCCACAGAGAGCGGCAGCGTGTCCTCCGCCGCGAGCGTTTCTGTCGCGCGTACTCCTTCTGATATATACTTTGCCGCTGCCGCTTCTTCTTCTCTTCGCACGACTCTGTCTCTCTCTGTCTCTCTCTCTCTCTCTCTCTCTCTCTCTCTCTCTCTCTCTCTCTCTCTCTCTGTCTTACAGCGAGCGCGAAGCCCTCTTCCCTCCCACTCTCCAAAGCAGCAGAAGCAGCAGCAACGTTGAACTGCGCTTGGGAGCCTGCCGAAGCGACTTGATTTTCGCGCGGATGTTCTTCTCTCCGCTTCTCTCTTTCTCTTCTTTTCTCATGCACTCAACGCTGCTACTCGCACGCTGTGTGCACTCTTTCGTCGTTTTCCCTCTGTAGCAGCAGCAGCCTATATAGTGTGTTCTCTCCCTGAATCTCTCTCTCTCCTCGCAGCGGCAGCGGCGGAGAGGAGTTGGATGCGCGCGCGGCACTTCCTATATAGATATACAAAGCCGATACCCTCTGTGCTTGGCTTCTCTCTCTCTCTCTCTCCTCTCTGCTCTCTGTCATCGGCCCGTGGGAGAGCGAGAGTATAACCGCGCTAGCTACCATGAGAGCAGGAGAGGGAGAGAGAGAGACTTTAACGATTTGCGTATGGCGGGCCGAGGAGCGCAGGGAGTCTCTCCACTTGGCTCTCCGGCTCTTATCGGGCTTCCTTTGCCCTTACGTTCCTCCTCCTCGTCAACGCCGCCACCGCCGCCGCCGACGTCGTGCTCCTACACTCGCTGCTGCTGCTGCTGCTCTTGGTATACGGCACTTGCACGCCTTTAGGGAGATCGCGCAGCCTGCCTGTATAGAGACCCTCCTCCGATATATATATATACATATATTACTACGGGGACGAAATACACTGCACAAGGGGGAAATTGTTGATCGATTTTGCGCTGCTATATTATGCACACGTCGCTCGCTCAGTTTTGTTGTTAATAATTTGCTTGTGGAGAACCGCGGCAACTTTTGCAGCTACATAGTAACAACCGAGCACGATCGCTTATGCTTTGTATAAAATTATATTATACTCGAGGAAGATTTCACTTGGGCTGGAAGAAAAAAAATAATATAGCCCAGTGTTGTACTTATAGTAAAGATACAAGAGTATAGTACAACGTCGCAATAGCTCGCGATTTCGCAAGTAGGGCAAGGTGAACCGTGTTGATTGCGCTTTGATTTTTTGAATTTACCGGTTTAACGCTGCTGCTCGTCTAGCCTCACGAGCGCGCGTTATCTGAAATTTCTTTCTCATTTCTGCGCTGCGCAATATACTTGCCACGTTCTATACAGTATACTATATAATACACGCACACACGCGTGCGTCTTTTCCTGTACTGTTGGCTTAATTGTAGCAAAACTATCGGATTCGAGGAAAATTTATTTTGCGGATGTTCGCTTTTCGTGTATATGTAAACTCCCCTGGGTTATTTCTTCGTATAGCACTAACCGCGATATGTGTTATGAACTATTCTTGGCGGTTACTAAAAATTCATCTGGAATTCTCTCTCCTTCTGTAGAGAGAAAGAGAGAGAGAGAGGCGCAGACAACGAACCAAAAAAAGACACGCGAAAACAGAAAAAGAAGGACGGACGCTACTGCGCCGCGGCGCGGCTGCATGAAACAAATATAAAAATTCAAAATAGAACATTAAGAGAGGGAAACGGCGCGAATGACTCGGGCGAAAAGCAGAGAGTTCATGGGAAACGGAGATGGATATAGAGCAGACGTGAGACGTGTTTAGTTATTTTGAAATAGACGCTCGTACGTACAAGCACATACACCTCGTATATTTTACATCCCGTTTTCGTTATTTCGAACCATTTTTAATTTCATTATTGAGTTGGATTAAAGATTTATCAATTCTATCTATGTGCGAAAAGTAGATTTAGCCAGATATGGTCAGACTTGCATCGATCTCAAGATTTTGTTTTATTCAATTAAACAGTATTTTATTTGTAAAGAGAGACGGTAAGATTGTGCTTTCGTTAAAATATTTGTTCATACATATTTTAATATATACATATGCATATTAGGTTGACTAAGGGAAAAATAGCTTTACAGAAACGGCTGGGATAATCATTTGTTTCACGATTAATAAGCAGTGAGTGTGAACGAATATGATTTGAATAAGATTTATATAAGTATAAAAATGTTCGTAGTGCTATTTACTAATAGTATTAATGTAATGTACTAATGTAAAGAAACCAACATGGTTTGTGGTCTGCTGCGTTGAGATAAATGTTATTGGGATTGGTGATTAGCTTTCTTCGCAGTTGTTTGTGGCGACTTTTCTTATCTTCGGCCAGACAGCATAGACAAAAACAGGTCTATATAGTGTATATACTATAAAAAATTATAAATGGCTTACTGTCACTTTTTTGTAATGTTATTTGTGATCATAATTTTTAGAATCAAGCAGGAATACTGATTAAAATTTACCACAATTTCGAGGATCAGTTTGAGTATAAAATTTCACAAAATATGACATAATATTAATTTTTTTAAATTATTTTTGGCTTTGAAACCAAGTTTTTAAAATAATATTTTACAACTTGAATCTTATCAGAGTCTTGATTCATTCGTGCCGTTAAACGTTAACCACACTATACTAAAAAAACTCACTTTATGCCTCATGAATTCAGTACTATTTTTGCAAACTGTCAATATAACGTAGTGCGTAAAATAATTGTGAAATGAAACTCATGAATTAAAGCCTAAAATTTAAGTGTTTAAAAAATGTGTAAATGACCTTTCGCGCAAGTCGCAATTTTAAACTCTAACTTTCACAAACGCTTGAAATACCGTACGCACCTCCAGTGTTATATGAATGTCTTAGATTGAAGTAAACTAATCTTCTATGTTACGAGACTACAAAGACTGCAGCAAATTAAGTCATATTTATTTTAACGTAGTAGTTTTGACATTTAAAAGGGACCAGATTTTTCTTTGTATTACTTATTTTAGATAACATAGTTTTATATAGAAACAAGATTCTAAATAAAAACGTTTTCCTGTATTTCATTTAGTATTTAGTAGCGATGTATTGTCGATTGCTTGAAAATAAAAACCATAAGTGATTACAAAGTTATATACACAGAGCTTTTGTATGACGATAATGCACGAACGCATGCGCGTATCCAATTTTTGCAGGAAACACTATTTACGTAGCGTATACAACGTTATACAGAGCTCTTTAGTTGACTTATGTGATAGTTTATCTCGGTATCACCGTAATTAATTTGCGATAACTTTTACAATTTTTAAAAGTAAAAAAATACATGTATAAGTAAGTAGAGACTACAGCGTAAGAATTTTAGATTTTTATATACAATCTATTTATATTTATTTGGAATCTTCTCACAAAGGGCGCAGTTTAATCTTATTTCCGTTTAGATTTATTTCCCTCTTTCACCTGAGAGACATTAAAGACATTATTTTTATTCAAATCTGTTTGATAATTTTATATTTTAGAAATATTGTTCGATGTTTAAACAGGATGGCAGAATTCCATTTTGCTACCTTTGAGAAGTCTGTCTTATACAAAAATGATTTGCTATACTCGTATGTAAAACTAAAAATTAGTATCCATTGTAATTCCTACAATTATATTAATGTCTATATTTCGGCGGGAATCTGCAATACTTTCCCCATCATTACAAATATTAATCAACAATATGAATCCTGTAGTAGTTCATTTTTATTTATAGTCTATGCTTTTCCAATACAAAATGTTGTCTTATCTTTTCTTATCGCACAGAAACAAAATCAATATTTTCGTCGGCTTACGATAAATTAATTTGTGTACTTTTACGGTGAAACAGAAAGGGCGATAAGTAAGTTTTTATTATTTATATAAAGTTGCTCCAGTTGATGCGCAGTAATAGTAACAAGCATAATTAATTTTTTAGTAAAAGTCAGTCATATACGTCGATAATCATCACGCATTCACATTTAAAAAGCATGAATTATATTAAAATCTTTATTTAAAAAAAGTGACAATGCATTAGTCAAAGCCATCATTTTTCACACTCTCGTCTGACGCTGTAGCACATATTGAGTATCGATAAGGCTACACTGCAACGTTGCTGTCGGGTTTAAAGCGCATTCTTCATCCAGATGTGGAGTTTGAAGAAAGGCAATTAAAACAAGGGCCCGTCAAAGTTTTCTGGGCGGGGATACAAGGGGAAACAGCGGCAGTTAGTGTTAACACGGTCTTTGAAATAGACGATTTTTTCACATTTCATTCAATCTCAGGATATATTGCTAACGAACGTTCTTAATTGCATTGTTAATTACGATTTTGTAAAGTTATTGAAAATTATAAAAATTAAAAAACGCCTATATCGTGCGTGCGAAAATTGGAAATTTTTGATCAACTGTTTTTGTAAATAAAATCAATTTAATTTGTGAACCGCCAATCGCTCACACAGCGTATAGAATATCACGTGAAATTTTTAAACGAGGGCAAAGACGTACAGGATAAATCCCGTTGAAAGGCCAGACAAACACTGACTGCCGTTGTGTTTCTCTGCAGGCAGAGTGCATCGCATCGGAAAAGTTCGGCAGGCCCTTATTTTAATTGCCTTTCTCCGAACTCCACATCTGGATAAAGAAAGCGCGTACTCGGCTTGCTCGTAAAAGCGCGGCTGCGTCGCAATACACTCGTACGCCGTCGATATACTGAATATACGTGTGCCGTAACGTGACAAGCGTGCGACAAAACATGTTGTAAATGCACTTTGTGCACTGCTTTTGTGTACATTCTTTAAATGTGACAGCTTTAAGAATGTTTGGGAACGTCCGATAAACGTAAAGTTTTGAACAGAGAGCAGTGAATATTATTGTATACGATTATTTTCAGCATTGCAAAAGGACATACAATCACGAGACTATTTATATTGGGAAAATCACGTCCTCATTAGATCCAGCAGAGATCCCCTCGAAATCGATCTTCCGCGCGCAACTTTTCTCATCGTGTCTCTTATATGATTGAAAGTAAGAAATTCTTGCTCCTCGAGCTAAAATCAATAATCCGACTTTGTAATACAACTCGACAATCTAAAGTATTTTAGACGTACTACAACACATTCCCACGTAGAGAGAGCAATAGAGAGAGAGAGAGAGATAGAGGGAGAGAGAGAGAGAGAGAGAGAGAGAGAGAGAGAGAGAGAGAGAGAGAGAGTGTCAAACGACAAAAATCAATGCTTCCCGAGGCGCGGCAGCTCGGAACTTTCTCGTGTGCGCGCAAATAACAGTAGGCGCCCGAGCAAGTAATACATATAAGCAGGCGCTGCGCAAGTATATACATATATGTACATATCACTATATACACATACAGCACCAGCAGCAGCAGCAGCGGCACCGAACTCGTGCGCCATTGCAGAGAGCCAGCATATATATAAGCTCATATCGCGCCTCGTTGCCGATTCGCGATCGCTCGTCATGTTTCCGCGTGTGTGTCTGAAGCGGCGACGTCGTCGTCGGGCGCTGCTGCTGCCGGTGCCGCTGGCGTGCTGCTGCAGAGGCCGGTTATTATAGAGCCTTTAGTGCCTCGGCATTGGCGCGCTTGAATTCTTAAAATAATGTAAGCGCGCTGCTTCGGGGAAATATAGGTGCCTCCAGATCATTGGCCTCCGCTACTACTATACTACTCGTCCGTATATGAGCGAGAGACGCTATATAAGAGATCATCGCGAGGCCCGGCTATTTCTGAGGTTATTTCGCGGCCCTGCACTTACCCGAAATACACCATGCGCGTCGTCCCCACGTATTGTAACGCAAGCGCGCTACTCTATGGATACTCTCTATTATAATATATTTTCTCGAAATATGCACGGCCGGCACATAAGAGGGAACTCTGATCCACAGAAGGCCGCGCGAAAGTATAGAGCAGAATCACCGTCACCGCTACTCTCTCTCTCTCTCTCTCTCTCTCTCTCTCGAGGGGAGAAAGAGAAATTGAGGGTGTGTGAGCGTAGCTGAAGGAGCGAGCAAGCTCTACCTATATATATATATATATATATATATATATATATATATATATATATATATATGTATATCCCTCTCTGCTCCGTTTTCCATCTGTGTACACGACTCGTGTCGCGAGCGTATACCTCGAGGTATACCTATAGCCGAGTGTGGAAGGACGCGAAGGAAAAGAAACGTATAGTAGTAGTATAAGCCTATAGTGAGAGAGAGAGAGACAGGGATAGGAAAGTGAGACATTGAAAGATAGCGGGAGGAAGCGGGAAGTGGAAAGGCAAGCGGTGGCAGCGAACAGAGGGGTTGATATGTATTTATAGCCAACCCCAAATAAAGCCGTCGATGCTCGCACTCTCTCTCTCTCTATATATGCCTCTCTCTCTATGTCTCTCTCTCTCTCTCTCTCTCTTTCTCTCTAGACTTGACTCCCGATGAAATCGTGTACGGAGAGGGTGAAGTAGACTCCCCACTTTGACTCTCTCTCTCTCTCATCTTCGCCGCTGTTTGGAATTTTCTATGATTAGAACGAGTATTTCTCATGATCTTCCTCCTCCCTTGCCTCTTCTTTCTCTCGGACTCCCTCATCGCTCGAGCTGTTTGCGACGCACTGTGCGATGCTCTCTTTTTTTCTTACCGAAACCTCGTCGCTTCCTCCTGCGCTGCTGACGACAACGCTTTCAATGTTCCGCCCGAGTCTCTTTGTGTATAACACTCGGTAAGAGAGGATGAGGAAGAGGAGAAAGAGGGAAGAAGGAGCGTAAAGATATAATTGTACCGTTGATTAAACACTTTGTAAAAATAAGCCACGATGGCGAGTAAATCATTGTCGCGCGCTACTCTCTATAATTGGTTCGTTCGTGGCTCTCTTCGTGACTTTTTTCAAGGTGACAGCTTATGCTTTAGTTTTTCATTATTCCTCGCCTTGGATTATTTGCTGACTTTTTTTATACTCGCAGGAATCCAAGACGTGCAGATTGCATCTGGCTATCTGAAGAATTCTCAATATCTGCCGCGTTTTTGATAAATACGTCGACGTGGATACGATTAAAGCTCTGCTTATCTGCTGCGTGTTTATTGTAAACATTATTGTTTTATATATTTCTCACCACAACGGTAAGTTATGTGCCATATATTTATGCGTATATCAACGTAAATATAGATTTTCACTATTCTAGAGGACTCAGATTATTGCCAGAAATTTTATTATCTAAATTATGTCAGCTCTTGATACTTCTAGGTAATCTAATAAATTCATCAGGAGTATTTAAATTTTTACTGCCTTAATAATATATAAACGTGTCACAACTCAGCGATGAACGCGGCTTTCAAGTGAAGCAAGCAAATTGATATGATTTCGACGTGTTAAAATAGATATATTTCGTGTTTAAGATCTCAAGCGATTTAGAATCTATTCGGGATATTAAAAAAAATTTTAATCTAACCAGTAATTTACCCAACTAGTTCTTGAAAAAAAAAAATGAGTTACTGAATTGCACGCATATCACCTTATCAGCATTTTGTATGTCGTGCCGTGCTGACTTTAAAAATGAAATCGACAAAGTCATCCATAATATTTAAGGTTTATCAAATATTTATTTTTTTCACTAAACTCTTTAATAATTATATTTTGTAGTATAGAGAATCAAAGATGTTCTAGAACAGAATAATAAACCAGCACACATAGCTAGTCTATCGGGAACGCCGAAATTCGTGCCTTCGGTAAACTATTTATGTATAGATCTCGAGAAAACCGGGTCAAACGCTATCTTCATTTGCACGTGTACATGTCAGTGTCACTAGAGTAGTAGGCTGTAAAGGTGAATAAAAAAATGTAAACTGCGAAGAATTAACGGAAAATTCAACTTGTTTATAAGAAGTCAAATAAGTGCTAAAAATTGTCAATTTGAAAGAAAATATAGATTCCAACCAGAATCAAGTTTCAAATTTGTATTAATAGAAGTAGTAGGTCGTATACAAAACAATGATTGAACCTTGTTTCACTTCAATCGTATTACTCGAATTTAAGCAAAACAATACTATCCATTCGACATTTTGTAATTTGTTTTCGAATAAATTTTCACACAATGACTTTATCTTGTAATACCTTGTATACCTATTATGAATTTTAAATAATTTCTTAATGTATATAATATAGATATTCAAAGGTTCGATGGAGAAAAAAATGTATGTTCGTTTGAACAAAAGAATGTTATGCAAACTGAGAATTCGCGCTTCTCTGAATGCTGTTACATTGACACTTGACCGCATTTTATATAAGTATGATATCATTTCCTTAAGACTTAAAATTATACTGTTCGAGTCTTGAAAGTCGTAATGAGGAATATTTGAAAGAACGTCCGAATTATTGCAATTCAAACCAAAAAGGTAAGTATACAATATTCACTTATTGTTACACGTAACCTTATTTTCTCCGAAATTCAGTCCAATTTCATAATATGAATAATAATTCAAGATTCAAGTTTGTTTTCCTTTTCGAGCCCTAATACTGATATATTTTCGGGTTTCAAAAGTTTATTCTAATAATCCCGTACAACGAGCATGAAAGCCGCGTCAAAGGTAGAAATGAATTACCCTTGAATTATTCAAACGTTATGCAAAATCCCCATTCAAATAGCGTAGAAATTTCGAGGAAATCAAGCACGGACAAAGAAAATCCGGAACTTTCCCAGGACAAGCCATAAGGACACACGCAGGAATCTGAAATCATCCCCGAAAGAAAAATCGAATCCTTTGTCTCTCCCTCCGTCGCTCTCTCTCTCTCTCTCTCTCTCTCTCTCTCTCTCTCTCTCTCTCAATTTTCCCATCCTCGCACGGAGCCACACAAGCACACCCTCGTCTCTTCAGCCGCAACAGCAGCAGCAGCAGCAGTAGCGGAGGCAAACAGCCCCCGAGAGGTGGGCTCTCTCGGCTCCATAAGCAGAGTCATCATAAGCCGTTGTCGGCTACGTCCCCGAGTCTCGGTACTACGACAACTATATACAAAGCTACATGCATCGCTTACATTCGTGAAAATGCCTTGAATAAATAATCCGGTGCGCGCTGCTCTCTGCCTGCTCTTTCTTTATCCGCTTCTCTCTGCAGGCGCATGCAGCAGCAGCAGCGGTATACAGTGTATACGAGTCTTGACGATGGAATGCATCAGGCGCTCGGATGCGGGTGGGGTGTGTATAACACACATGTACCGAGAGAGCGAGAGGGAGAGAGAGAGAGAGAGAGAGAGAGAGCAGAGGGTCGTGGAGGGGCGTGTAGCGAGGGGGAGCAGGGAGGGCAAGCGGGAGGCAGGTGGCAGAGTAGAGGGGGGCATCATTGTAGACATTCCTCGCCGAGAGAGCGCGGAAACGCGAGGTTACCTCCGCGTAGTGTGGGTGTCGCCGGCTGTTCGCTCATGCTGATACACAGCCTACGCCGTATATACACTCTCCTCCACACATATACAGATTGCTCGCGCGCGTATATATAACAGGAGCGCCGTGGGTACTACATATACATACTTACCTGCGCGTGCAGATGTATGTTTACGTGAGGCAAGGAGAGAGCGAGAGAGAGAAAGAGAGAAGGAGCTTTCGTTACGCGAACCCCTTTTTCCTTCGCCTTCTTACTCTTCTCCCCCTCTCTCTCCCTCTCTCTCTTATTCTCTGATACGCACGATACGATATACCTATATATACACGCATATATAACACGCACGGAGGGAGCCTTCTCCGATCGACTCCGAGCTCTCCCGAGGATCTCCGGCCGTGTATTATAGTGTGCGTGTCGCCCTCCCTCGCTCTGCTGTTCTCGCGCGCTCGATCTATCTATCTATACGTGTGCATACACCACCTACACGCGTCGACTCTCCTTCAAGTTGTCTATACGTATATACGTATATGTGTATATGTATATCCTATATGTGGCAGCGTCTCGACGTCATCGTCGTCGGCTTTCCTATACACGTTGGTGCGGAGGAGTCTCTCGTCTCGCATCAGACGGCAAAATATAAGCGTGTATACGCGAGCTAGAGGAACAGGAGCGAAGGAGCAAAAAAGAGCTCGCGTATGTTTTCGCCTGGCGCATGTATATCTGTGTATATATTATATACAGCTATAATATAATGTAAGTGCGAGCGCGTGCGAGCGAGCGAGCGAGAGAGGGAGAGAGAGAGAGAGAGAGGCGACCACGCAATCTGGCAACAGTGGCTGCAGGCTATAACCGATATTGTGGCCGTGGATTGAATGGAGGGGAACTGGCTCAGGTCAAACTTTTCTCCCCCACCCACTTGCCTGTTGTTGGATTCGACGTGACCCCTCTATTCGACGCTTCTCTCTCTATCTCTCTCACTCTCTAGCTTGCTCGTTCTCGCCATCTTGTTCCCGGGGTCTCTCTCTCTCTCTCTCTCTCTCTCTCTCTCTCTCTCTCTCTCTCTCTCTCTCTCTCACTCTGTTGCCTGATGCTCATCGTCGACCGCGTTATATATATATATATATATATATATATATATATATGCACGTGCGAGGGAGAGAGAGAGATGACTCGATGCGCAGGCCCGGCATATAGAAGGAGACGAGGCAAGTGACACGAGAACGAGAGATAGCAAAAGAACGAGCAAGAGAGTATATAGCAACTAAGTAGAGAAACAAAAAGAAGGATCTACACATACATACACACAGGTCTAAAGAGCAAGAGAGACTCGTTCATTGCGCCCCTCTACCGTTCTCGGCGCAGTATAGACTGCAGAGAGACAGCGAGAGAGAGAGAGAGAGAGAGAACGTGGCATAGCGCACGTTGGCCCCGCTGCTGCCGATGCGCGCCCCTCGACGTCGTCCTCGACTACGTCGTCGTCGCCGTCGCGTCGTCGTCTCGTTCCCCCTCGACGGAGAGCCCCCCGTCGTCGTCGCTCTCTGCACCCTTTCGTCGCCGAGCGAGCTTGTGAGCGAGTTATGGGGAGCGAGAGAGAAAGAGAAAGAAAAGAGAGCACAGAGGCTGATGGCTGGGCGGCAGAGGGGGGGGGAGTATTTGGACGAAAGACTGCTTATATAGCGACGAGAGAGACTTTGTCAGCGGACGATGAGCGCGTGCACTAATGCGTGTGCTGTACACTATACAGGGATACAAGCGGATGCGTGCGCGCCTTCACTCCTACGCAGCGGCGACGGCGGCGGCAGCTTGTTTTCTTCTTTTATTTACGCGCGCCGGGTTTTGTTGACGCCCGAGAGAACGAGCCCGGCAAACATTATTCCAAGCCGTTTGTTTGATGCTATTTGGTCGAGGTGACGTATAGCTTAAGTGCTTCGAATTGATTTTTCATTATAAGCGCGATT
The DNA here is from genome assembly GCA_020010945.3 of Muscidifurax raptorellus. Classification (NCBI taxonomy): domain Eukaryota; kingdom Metazoa; phylum Arthropoda; class Insecta; order Hymenoptera; family Pteromalidae; genus Muscidifurax; species Muscidifurax raptorellus. Next base: position 7,464,905 of record CM052080.1, read on the forward strand.
ATTTCATTGCCCTGCGGCTGCAGGTGGATTATTTCGTTCGAAATATATTGAGCTTTGGAATCGTAAATTTTTGCTTCGTATATTATTGCAAATTCATTGGGTTAATTAAAGAATAATCAATCATAATTAACCAGCAATAGGGGCTTTATATTCGATTGAAAATAAAATAATTTACTCGTGATAAACGCTCGGCGTTTGTATATACACGCACGTATACAATACACGTGCAGCAAAGCGTTTCGCGACAAAATAGACTTGTAGATCTATATATATACGCGCTTGTCTGGGTCGCCACCCCTCGGATAATGCCATATGGCATCGTCGGGCATTAAGGGGTTAATTTATACAACGAAAATGTATTACATCTCCCACGTGCTCGTATATGCGTGAAATCTCCTTATGAAAAAATGATAGATACGAAATTGAAACAGGACGATTTACCATTAGACGCTTGGCTGCGATGTGGCTTTAGAATACACCAAATTCAAGCGGTAAACGATGGTATTTCCTAATACACGCGTAATTACTCGCCCCGCATGAAGTGTGGTTGCCGCACTGCTCTTTATTTTCCTATGAGATTTTTCGCAAGTTCGCAGACAATGCAAACAGTCGATAGCCCGATCACACTGCGGAGCATCGAAATCTATTAAAACTGTATTCAAACAAAACGAGTCAATCCGTAAACCCTAAAGCACACAGACACAAAAGCATAGCAGCAACGAGGAACTTCCCCCCCCCCCTCTCGCTCTCTGTGTTCCCCGAAGCTCTCCGGTTCACCCTCTATTGGCCGCTAAACGTGTTTTCGGCGCGCGCGCTCATTCAAACTTCTTGCTACAACAGTGCACGGTATTATATGTATTATTATACACACAGAGAGACAGGGCAAATCGCTCCGAAGAAAGAAAATTTGTCTCTTTCTCTCCTCCGATGCAGCAGCAGCAGCGCTGATGCAGCCGATGTTTTTCGAAAAGTCCCTGCGGGCCTTGCGGCTGCGGCCTCTAATACCAGGAAGGACCGAGCGCCTCTTTAAAAGGACTCCGCAAGGCATATAATGCGGGAGAAGGAGAGAGAAGGAGCGTCGGTGGCCGATCGTTCTTTTACCGATCTTTAGACATCCTCTCCGTCTTGCTCTTTGTCTTCTCTCTTTCTGTCTGTCCCTGTGCGCGCGTCTCTCTCTCTCGCTTCTGTTACTGCTGCTGCTGCTATGTGGAGGCTCTCCGTTTGCTCGGTTTTATCGAAATACGTGCGGGGAAAATAAGAGAGAAAAAATACAGACGGTCGGTCGGCTCAACACTCTAAATCTTCGGCCTCTCTCCTGCGCGCGCGCGAGTTCGGAGATGAGGCGGAATGAAATGTTACTCCGGAACGAGGCGTTTCTTTATTCCGAGATGCGCTTTCGTTCTTTATGCTTCTGATGTTGCTTCTTTTCGGATGGGATATTTTTCGGGCGCTTCACGCTTTTTGTGCCAACATTTTGAATTGTAGTTTTCTTTTTCCTCGCATATGCCATTTTGTATACACGTATATATTGCAGTAAACAAACATTTGCCGATGTACAAATTGATCAATCCAGTGTGAATAGAGGTATTTGCTTGTGCATCAGGCAATGTTTGGCGTCTGAATAGAAACCTGTACTTTACGCGTCCCTACCTGTTATTTGCCGCAATTTACCACTCATTCACTCCAATCTGCCGAGTCTCTCTCAATCTTTCACTCTCGCGCTTGTGTACGTAATGTAGCCTTATACTTTGAACCTTTAAAGCTCCGCGGGCGTATATAGAAGTAACGAAATCAAGCGAATCCCTCGTTCGCAGCTGTAGCTTTGAGATTGAAAAAATGCAATTTCAAATAGAGAAAGAGACAAACAAAATAACCGATCGACAGGGTCAATCGGTAAGCTTAATTGCCAGAATCGCATACCAGCGAAAAACCAGCTAAAAATACAATCCTACAGGTGCATAATCAATGCTCGCAAAATCCGCATTATCTTTTCAGCCCCACTGACAAAGCTTCCCAAGCTTTTTCGACCGCACCACGCGGCCCCTTTTTCTCTTTTCTCGACCCCATCGCGCAGGTCGAAAAGAAGAAAAAAATCCCGTCCCCTCCTCCCTCCCTCCCTCCCCCGAAACAACCCCTTGTTCCGTCGTCTCTGCGACGCAGAATTTCTCGCGCGGCGAACAACAGTGGTAAAACTACTATACTGTGTGTGGCTGTGTGTACTATGTGTGTATAAGTATATATATATACGACACGCTACAGTCGCCCCTCCGATTTACAACCGAGGCGAGGAAAGAAGAAGAAAAAAGCAGGACACCCCGTGTGCACACATACACACACGCGAACCAATCCGAATCGATCTCGGCATCGCAACCAGCCCAATCCATAATAACGTAGCGGCAGTAGCTGCAGAGGAGCTCTCTCTCTCTCTCCCTCGCGCCAGCACAGCGATAATAGAGCTGAGACTTTTCGCCCGTCTAGACCTACGTCGGCGACGACGGCGGCGGGGAGAGAGTATACGTCGCTGGCGAGAGAGAATGCAACGACGACGTTATTCAGAGTATACCTATATGTATATATATACATTTGGAGAGCGTCGAAAGAGTGTATAGTCGCTGCAGCACGCGAAGAGGTGGCGAAGGAAGGAAGAAAGGGGGGAGAAATAATTTCGATCGGCGCGAGGCGCGATCCCCGACAATAAGTCGGTTTGTTGCTGCCAAATGATGGACTAAAGGACGCTTGTTGTACGCTACCGCGCCGACCGTTGGGTATAAATATAAAGGCGCGCGCAGAGAGAGCGACAGAGAGAGAGAGAGAGAGAGAGCAGCGGTGGTAGGGGCGAGGCCGTGAAGAGAAGCAGCAGCAGCAGCAGCAGCAGCAGTGCTGCAGACGAGAGGGGAAGAAAATACTTGAGGAGTGAGTGAGAGAGAGGGACGTCGCCGGATTCCAGGCAAGAGGAAAGAAACGCCGCCGCCGAGACCGCGAGCGCGTGTGCCTCCAGAGCGAGAGAGTATAATACGTATATACAGAGAGAGAGAGAGAGAGAGAGAGAGCAGCGTCGCTGTCTCTCTGTGTGCATGCGCTCGCCCCCCCCCTTCCCTGTGTATATATATGTATATAGTACGGCGCATCTGTCTCTCTACTCTCTCGCTCCCACACGTGCGGGCGACATAGGCTCCGAAACGCAAAGCGTGGGATCGAGCGGGGAGGTAGAAGCAGCAGCAGCAGCAGCAGCAGCCGTTTGGGTGGTGGGGGTGAGCGGAACGAGAGAAAGGAGAGCGAGCGAGCGAGCGAGAGAGAGAGAGAGATAGCGAGCCATATTACGGGCGCAAGTGCGACGCAGAGCCCGAGAAAATAGCAGTCTGGCCGTATAGTGAACCTCTCTCTCTCTCTCTCTCACCCTCCCTCCCTCTCTCTTTCTCCGTCTGGCGCACGCGGTGTTCTGGCTCTGCGCGGAGAGTGGTGGGGGTCGGGCGAGTGAAACGCGCGCGTTTTGACGTTTCTTCCGGCCACCAGTCCGATGAAGCGCCGCACGTTCATCCGTGCGAGCGGTAGGCCGTCAATCGGGCCGCGAATCCTATACGGCGCGCGCCGAGTAAGAGAGAGAGAGAGAGAGAGAGAGGGAGAGAGCAGCAGCAGCAGCGCAGCTCTCCGCTCTGTGTACGAGCACACGCTTCCGAGCGCTTCTGCTAGCCAGTAGGTAGTACTACTCGTGCGCTCGACCGCTACGCACGCAGAGAGAGAGCAGCAGCTGTCTCTGCTCTGCGCCACCGAGCTAGCGATTTTTACAAAACGAGACTATATTGCACTTGCGACGTTGTTGCTCGGTTTTTATTTTGTTTAGCTTGCGTTTTTTCGGACTGTGAATATAAGAGAAACGCAACATTTTTCTCTCTGTGACTGTGGGACCAAACAGCGTGCTGGTGTTATATTTATTTTTGCTCCGTTGAAATATCGTGATATTATTATTGACAAGTGATCGTTTTTGGTACTGTGCATGTGACTTGAATTTATTTCGCGGAGACGACGACAACAAGTGTGTGACTATTATATATTATATATGCGACCAGACATGTAAGTGAGATCGAGTTGTGTTGTACTACTACAAGTACTGCTAGCTACTACCAGAGCCGGACGATTTCTCCTTTCGTGCAGGCAAAGTGATTGTCGGTAGTAAGTAGTAGGAGAGAACTACTACGTCGGCCGCATTGTGACTGTGGTGTATGTGTGTCGGCCGCCTTCCTTTTTTTCCTTCTCTTGGCTGCTCAACCTTTTGTGTCAATGACTTTTGGATTACGAGAGGAGACGCTGTAGCCGCAACGCAACTCTCAGCGCACCTACTTGCAGGCATTATAATCGAGAGAAAGGGACGTCGACCAGCACGCATCAGTCAGGATTTCACCAGTGAGTATACACGAATTCTACTTGGTCTCGTGTACACTTATTCACGCACACGAGATTATTTTTTTTTGTGTATGCGTCTAATAGAGTTTTTTAAAGAGCTGCAGCAGCTTCGCTCTTTTTTCGAGAGTTTAAATTTCCCGCGGAAATCGCGGGAGAGCTGCTGCGCTCGAGCCAGATGCGTTGACCCCTCGCACCAGTCAGATGTTTCCGCTCGCTTTTTCTGTATCTATATACAGTGCGCGTACAGCTCCCGTTGTTGCGATCTGTTTACTCTCCAATATGAATGGAATTCGAATTTTGAAAAAAAAAATTCAAAGAGTTTAACAAAAATAGTCGTGGACTAAAAATATTATAAGGTGTCTGAAATAGCTTAATGACATTATTCCGCTGTATTACCGAGGGACCTTCTATATTTGGCTTTTGCCAAATTTGATGACGCTGAAATTCTGCTGTGACCGATCGCCTTCCTTTTACTTCGGTTGGCATCACTGTGTGTATGGCTATAGTTGTCAGTGTTCGTTTTTTCTTTATTTTTGCTGTTGATTATAATTGGATCCAAGTTTGCCTCGTAACTTATTAACTGGATAGTGTTATTATGGGAATTTCCCGGATAATAACAGTTTTCCACGGACAGAGTAACTCCAAAAGCTCGAAAACAAAAGATTTTACGTCACTGACTCCGAAATCAAAGTTAAAATTATTACCGCTTATAATTTTAGTGAGCGACTCGGTGGCCTTGTCCAGCGTATAGAAAAATATTTTTGTCTACACCGTGAAAAAAAATCCAATCTGTCAAAAACTATTACGAAACTTTGAAGAGACGTGTTTGAATTCGTACTTGAATTATCAACGCGGGCACTTTCAAAAATGAGGATTTCGTTTGAATCCTAAATTCCAAACGCTAGTTCATTCGATAAAAAACAAGGTCTCCAATTTCCCATATAACCGAACAGATAGAACAGTTTGTCCTAATAAAGCCCGTACATGCGTAAGGTGTCCTTTACGCGAGTATCGCTGAGCTAGCCAACCGATCAAAGTCAAGCGCTCGTATTATCTCCGCAGAAAATTATGCACAATATCTCTTTTTATCTACAGAGGAAAAAGGTCGCGCTCGCCGATTGTGCAAACGAAAATTCACTCTGCTTTACTCATATACGAGACTCCGATTTCTGCACAGTAGCGGCTCGAATAAAAAAAAACAATCTGTCATACTGAAATTTTCTCGACGAAAGAAAAAAGTCAAGCAGAAAACCAGCGCAAACACAACCCCACCAACAGTCCATACGAGCGCGTGTACGCGATAAGCGAAGAAAAAAAATCAATTACAAAAGTTCCGCTCGTCGACGACGTTTCTTTCTTTCTCTCTCCTATATTCGTGTACAAGATAAAAGTCCTTGCGAATTCCCGCTCGACGTTCGAAACTCAATGACGAATCCTCACTTACTCTCGATTCTTGAGTAAGTCCCCCCCCCCCCCCTCCCACACACACATATACACCAGAGAGTATAGAGAGTTCGAAGTGTGCCGAAATTACGCACTTTTAGGCGTCGATACAGCAGCGCCAAACACTAATTTACACGTTTACACACACGTACACACTGAGTATATAGAGAAAGAGCGAGTCCCTCGCCTTTATAAATCGACAATTGCGAAACTTTGGCTCTGGGCTTTTGCGCACTTGCGCTCAGACGAAAGAGCGCAAGGAGGAAAAGTCGCGTAAGTATACGCCGCGCAGAGTATATATAGTGTATTATACATATCCCTCCAGTCGCGAAATTCAAAATACACTCGCAGACACGTATACACACACACATACACACACATACAGCTCGAGGTTGTTTTACGTCGCCGTCAGATAATGAGCAAAACACAAGGCAGTCGCGCGGCGCCGAGTCGAAAATCGCTAGCTACTCTCGACTCGTGCTGTAATGGACTTTAAATCGGGCTTATGCAACTCGGCGACGACGTCGACGCCAGATTCGCTGCTGCTGCTCTATTATGTGTGTATACCTGCGAAGGAGAGGCTTGCGGCACGTGCGTAGGTCGCGAGGAGTAAAAGAGGGAGGCGGATGGATAGTATATGAAAAAAAAAATAATAAAAACGTAATGCGCAAGACAACGAGTTGTCGTTTGCGACGAAGCTTGCGTGGCCTGACGCTGTGACTGCTCTCTAATTGTCTTTGAGTAGTGTGTATTTATGTATGTATGTATGTATGTGTGTGTGTGGCTGATTGTTTATCGGATGAGTCGATCGATTTCGTAGCTCTTTTGGGGTATAATTTGAACGCGAAAGTAGGAGGAATTTTGAAACGTACGGCGCAGCTCCCCAAAATAAATACGAATTTACTGTTTTGAAGCGGCATTAGGCTACGAGCTAATAAAGTCTATTTCGATCCGCGCATAATTATTTTGAGGCGCTACTTGCGCACAATATTGAGTAACTGCCGCTTCGAAGGTGCGTTTGTATCATATACGGTTCTAAGGTTGATTCAGCAGCTGAAACGTGCGCGAAAAATAAATTGATCTTTGCCGAAAAAAATTGTTTCAGTAAACTCGCTTTGTGTGTGTGTGTGTGTGGAAATATCGCGCGCTGTTTCGTCGTCGGAGCAGAAGCACACAAGAAAGAGTAACTGTACTGCCGGCATTCTGGGTTAAGCAAGATAAGTTTAAAGAATTTTAGGGTGTGTTCACAATTAGCTGGGAGAACATTATTCGATGAATTTTACGGCACAATTATTAAAATCAGCGTGTTTAGGAGATACAGTATAGTCAATCATACGTTGCTTTACATGCATTCGAAATTTATCGGCTTCGAGAGTATATATGGAAACCTGAAATTTCTTATGGATCGGTATAATGAGATATTATTTTTTTCTGTAAATCGTTAAATAATAAATAACGAGTACATGCTTCGTTTGCTGGGAAAAATGTTGGAGTCTAGATCGATGATGAGTCGAGCGTGATATGCAAAAAAAATTAATCTATTAATATTGTAAAAGAAAATTAATTAATACAGAGTACTCGAAGGTATAGCTTATATATTGGCATATAAGATTTGAGCAATACTACACACTTAAATTCAAACTTTGTTCGCCTACCGTTATTAAACGAACAACATGCGTAAAATTGATAATAATTTAATGAGCCATTACGCGGCACTGATAATCAAATTTTATCATTTAATTGTTTTCGCGATAACGCACTACAAATTATTCTGAATCAAATATAGTTTCAGCTCGCTTTTACACGTTCGAATAATATTTTGGTACTCGAGAAGCCTATAAACTGTCAAAACTTTGACAATATTATTACTAAAACAAAAGAAAAATAACACAGACGAATAACCTACCAATATTGTTCGTGTATTAGTAAATAATATAGATGGCGGTATATAGCCTTATGCTAATTTACAGACTGGGAATTTTTTTAAAGAACTGAATCATCCGGTAACCTTGTAACATTATTTTACAAAAAAAAATTTATAGATATTATTTACATATTCGTAATGTTATAGTTATAGAATATAGAAGCTCGTGGAAAAATAGTCTCGGCTTATTCGGAAGCTAGGATCGTTATTATTATTCTACTACAAACATAATTATGCACTGACGCAAATGGCGCGTGCTCGTACAAACAGAAAAACTGACTTACCGATCATTTTCCTACATCATAAATCGCCAACGAAAAATTCATCGTGAGAAAGAGAGAAGCTCGAAAATGAACAGAGCATCAGTTACACATAGTATAGTCGTTCCGGCATCGTCTTTTTCAATGCTGTATAATACAAGAACACGGAGCTTTCGACAATTATAATTCATAATGGCCGGCAAGGTTTAGCTCAATAACTCCTCTTTATTATTTCTCCTGCGACGAAATGCGTGTCTTGTCGTGTCGTGTGTGCATATATATATATACGATTCACGCAAGTCCTTCAGCCTATCAAATAATTTAGTGAAGTATATACAGTATGTGTAGCGCTGAGCTCGCGAGTATGAGAGAGCGAGACAGAGAAAGGCGGAGCGCAGTGTGGAGGGGAAAAGGTATGTGAAAAAAGGGCCGAAGCGGAAGAAGGTAAAAAGAGAATGTGAGCGCGCGTGTAGAGGGAGAGCTCTCTCACATACACACATGCAGAGACGCATACACAGGTAGAAATGGAGAGTAGGAGAGCGAGAGCTTGAGAAGGAGAGTCGATATTGGTACAAAAGCGTGAGAAATGCGAGCGAGGAGTATATAGTAGCTGTATATGTATATATATATATATATAGTATACTATGTCTGTGACGACGTCGCGCGCGCGACGATGTTGTGCAGGAGGCTGATGCTGCCGCGGAGAAGGAGTGGGAAAGAAGGAGAGAGAGAGAGACAGAGAGAGAGAGAGAGAGAGAAAGAGAGAGGTTGCTGCTCCACGTCACGTATAGGCCGATCCCATTGACTCGCTTTTCATAAGGGCTATATTGTTCCTCCCGTCGTCCAGGATACCGTTATCGCACCGCTTAACGGACGATAAGATTACCGTTTTGCGTAATATTCCTACGCTGACATCATTATTAATACGCCTTACATCAAATCTTTCTCTCTCTGTAGTTCTGTCTGTCTGTCTGTCTGTCTCTCGCGGCTTTGCGCTAATATACTACTTATAATACGTATATGTATATAATATATATACTGGCGAGAAATTTCAGCGCGACCTTTTTTTCTCTCTCTCGCCTTTCGAAAGCGCACACGCTCAATTTGCCGAGGGGGAGAGACGACACGTCGCTTCGACACATGCGTTCCGGTTTCTCGAAGAATGCAGACTGAGACATTCGATGATGAAGTTTTTCAAGGCTGAGCGCACTTCAGCTCATGTGTGTGTGTGTGAGCGAGAGCGCGCGCGCGCGTGTGTACGAGCGGTGCTGGCGACCGTGTCTGCGTGTATATGCAAATGCCGCGCGGAATAACAATGGCTTTCGCAATCGTGCGAAATTTACTATATATATATATACATAAATATACTTGTATGATTTCCCTGCTGGAGAAGCGGTTCTCTTTTCTTTCGTGAGCTCTTTATTTTATTTTTTATTATTTTATTTTCGTATGCTTCTTGCGTCTTGATTCGATATCGTTTTCGCTCCGAAACGCATCGATACTATAGACACGCACACACGCGCGCGCGCGCACTGTGTATTCTCGTTGATAATAATTATAAGCCGTGCTTCTGGCTCTTGTCGAATTTTTCAAGCATCGCAGCTGTCTAATTCTGATTTATTGCAAGCGCGCTTCCTAGTCTGCTCGCGCTCGCGGTGTTATGTAATTGCTGGAAATTCATTTTTAATTATTTATCTCCGCTCGACTGGCTTGCATTCTCAAGGTCCGACTTTAACTTTCGTTCGCTGCTCGGCTTGACAAGTCGTATTCTTTTTTTTTCTTCTTCTTCTAGAATTTTCCAGTCTCGTCGCTGCACGCGTAGTTATCGGATGTTCCGCGGAGAATTCGATGGAAAAAATTAACTATATGCTCTCGACGCGTCTGTATATATAAGAAACAAAATATATAATGTACATGTACTGGAATAAAGGGAGGGCACGCACACGCAGGCGTATATCGATTTCGCGTAAAACGCTTCGATGAAACTGACGCAAAAGGGGGGAGATAACAGCGCCGACACATTACACTCTGGGACGAAACAATTAGTATAGTCATCGCTATGACGTGAAAAAGTAAAAAACCTTCGCGACGCGTTTTTTCGGACCGGATCGGATCGAAAAAGGCTCAGCCCACCCCGCATTCTCGCATCAATTAAATCTAATCAATTCGGATTATCCTCGGGGCCACTTATTGTTTATTTCCTTATTAGCCCACGTTCAAGATTCGTGCGGCGGTGCGAGTACGTGCCTCGTTGCAGACTCTGCGCACACACACACACGCGCGCGCGCATGTGTGTATACAGGCACAGACCGACTGCGCAATGCGCCTCATACATGTCATTGCGACTCATACTTTAAGGAAAACATTGATTCTCTCTCTCTCGCACTCGTTGCGCAGTTCGGTCGGCTTGGCCTCGAGCTTCGATTCTCCTCTCCTACTGCTGATGCAAAAGAAATTCATGTATACGCGCGCAAGAGTATAGAGAAAAGAGAGGGAAAAACAACGAGCGGAAGAGAAAAAGTTAGATAATGTCGTGAAATAATTTTTCTATTTATCGCTTTTTGCGCGCCGGATAGTATAGCGTAGCAGCTTAGAGAGACGCTGATGTCAGTGCGCGAGTGCGGAGGATGAAGGTTTATTAGTGCATCGGTATATATAGAGGAGAGGGAGAAAGAGTGAGGAATTAAATTGATTACGAGCGGAGCTATTGTTCTTTTAAGTGGGGCGTTATTTGAGTTTCGTTTTTATTGAATTTCGAGACTTCTGAATGATTAAACTATTAGGGGGAAAAAGTTGATCATCGAAGGAAAGCTCCAGTTTTGCATTGCGGACTTGGATCAACCGAGAAAAAAATAGACGATTTTTTATATACTAAGCAGGTAATATACAAGCTTCGTCGTTTCATTTGCATCAAAAATTCATTTTTGAAATATTAACGTTTTTCTTTTCCATCAAATTATACATGCACCTGTCGTTTTTCCGTTCTTTTTTTATCATTGCTCCATTGTGTAACCGACTTGCTGCACATAGTGCACGAAGTATAGCATACATTTTCCTACCTTACCGACGAAATGCCGATAATTAAATTTCCCGGCAAGTATATTTTTTAGCTCGATTTTTTCCACAACGCACACAAGCTCGCTTTCAAGAACAATAGCCTACTGCACCTGCAGCATTGTACTTACTAACTCGGCATTTCCACGTGCTATCGACCGGCGCAAAAACATAAGAATTTAATGCACCGCGACAAAGCTGCAATCATCGCAAGGAGATAAGGAAAAAAATATTCGCGGTCGAAGGAAAACTGCGCACAATGTGTGTGTGTGTGTGTGTTATATAGAAAATCGATCGAGCGGCCGCGCACGTCAGAGTAAAAAGAAACCGAACTCCGTCAATTTTCACGCAATGTGACATCAGATCGGGCCAAGGTATGCCGTCACGGCAATAAAAGAATAATTACAATGAAAGTCAAACACTATCAGTGACAAACGAAAAAACCGAGAACCTTTGACGCAATTCCCCTCCTTATCTCGCGTATTACATACTGTACAAGAGACGCATGAAAATCCCCACACTCGTCAACTACATACATCTATATAGTGTAGTATAGAGTGTATACACATCATGTACGGAAGTCGAATATAAAAACCCACAACGAAATTTCTCAGCGCAGTGCGCAGAGCCAGTAAAATTTTTTAGACTCCCATCGTAAAGTTCAGTGGCAGCGTCTATATGTGTGGCTCTAGAATCAAGGGAAAATATTCCGTGTGTATATGTGCCTGGGTGCAGACGATCGCGCGCGATGATTGTCGCTGCATAACTTAATGAATGGGCTCCCTATATCCTTCCCCTCGTCGTCCGCTCTCTCTCTCTCTCTCCTCTTCTTCCAGCATGTGTGTATGTATATATATCGCATATATACGCAGTACGGAGAGCCTTCGAGAAGCGGCGCGGCGACGACGTGCACGCGAAAGTGCAAACGTACATATACACGTCCACACGCGCGAACGTCACCGCATGCACACACGGAGAGCACGAGAGCTAAATACACGTACGCGTGTGTATATATATATATATATATATATATATATATATATACATGTGCGAGCGCGATATACAGGCGAGGTGTATACGCGCCATTGTTGCGTGTTGGGCGGGCCGTAGTTGACGAAATATTGACATCTAAGAATAGAAAGTTACATATATAGTGGGGTCGTCGACGGCCGGCCTCTGAATCAGAGCGTCCGCTATATAAGCGCACGTAAGAAGGGAAGTGCAAGAGAGAGAACGAGAGATGAATATTGAGAGGGAGAACTTGAAGGCAGGGAATATTCGCGAGAGCGAAAAAGGTCTCTCTCTCTCTCTCTCTCTCTCTCTCGCTCTCTAACAGAGCAGAAGGGGATGAAAGAGCGAGATGGAGAGAGAGAATATCGGGGGATGGCTGAAGGTTAGCTCGATTGTCGATGGGAATCGGGAAGCATATTCAGCATGCATGTCAAGGGGGTAGCGACGCGCGTAGATGACGTCAGCCTTGGGGGGGGCTATCCCCATTCTCTCTCTCACTTATATTCCGCGCGTTTACAACATATACACGCTCTCTCTCTCTGGGCATATACGAGCGGTAGCCGGTAGCGCACGCGTTAAACGAATCTCTCGCGCCAATAAAAAACACTTTCCCATATAAGCGCAGTAGTGCGGAGGAGTCACACTGCCACATACGCGCTCTTCTCCTTCTTCTTCGGCTTTTTTTTCTACGTTATCATCGCGTGGGCGATATACTTGCGTCAGAGGGAAAATAGAAAACGTATCCTTTGCACGATCGTCACGCGGCGACGCGACGATGAACTTTTTACGTGGGATATATGCATTATTCCGCGCACGCCGGGCTTTTCAGAGAGGTAATGGACAGGCTGCTTAAATCACCAGCGATAACATCGTGGAATTACGTTGAGGAGAAATTTCGCAGAGAGACTTTTCCGCGCGCGCAAGTGGGCCGGATATGCTCGCTGATGCTGTTTGCTTTTTGCGCTCGTCGTTGACAGGAATGGAAATCGATACTTCTTATATATATATATACACACATTCTCGTCGTCGGCTTTATTAAATCGCAAATTTCTATTTTTAATCGAGTTACATCGTCTATACTGCATAGCTTTGAATCCGGATAACTATCGATAAAAGTCGACTTTTATAGATGCCCCCTCCATTGATCGCTCACTTTAATAGTCAAGCGATGAATCCTGGTCTGTTTACAGAAGCAATGTATGATTTGCAAAGTTGGTTAAGCTTCAGATTTGCTCGGAGATTTACCGGGAAATCCTCCCCCTCGCGCTAGTCGCGGCGACTTGCAAATAAGCTCTTTTTCCGAGCACAGTCTCTCATTCGAACCTCGACACCTAGCTCCGATGGAAAATAGAATAAACGCATTTTTCTCAACGAAAGAAACTCGGAAAATTCCCGAAAGATAAACATTTCCTAAATCCTCTCGAAGTATATAGAAGAAGAAAAAAGATTCGCCGCCTCGGCAAACACTTTGAAAAGCTCGAAAGAAAGGTCCGACATCCGAAAAACCGAAATCTCTCCCCCAGAGCCCCGTTGTCCAGCACGCGACACATTCCCGAAAAACTGGGTTCCAAACTTTCTCTCTCTCTCTCTCTCACTTGCGCGCGCAGCAAAGTTTTAGGGGCTACCGCGCGCGCGAGTACAGAGAGATGCATTGTGCGGGCGCGTGTGTGAATAGCGAGCACGTGCATTTCCCACAGAAAACCAATGAGGGCTTCGATGAGCCGCGCGCTCGCAGCTGCGGCGGATCTCTGCAGGACTGGTGTATGGGTATCCGCGCGCGCATATATTGCGCGTCTAGGTATACGTGTGTGTGCGCGTATGTGTGTATGCGGCTAATATTCGAGGATGGAGTCTCGAGAGAGGAAAAAATGAGAGTGAAAATCGAGAGAGATTGTGCGGCCGCCGCTGCTGATGCTGCGCCGACGAGGGAGAGAGCGAGAAAGTCTGCGCGTTGTCGATATATATATATATATATATATATATATATAGGCTACCGCGCCGTGCTCGTGTACAGCCTTTGCTTTTGAAAGCGATTTTCTAGTTGCATTTTTATATACGCCAATGAGCGCGACTCTCGCCGCTGCTGCGAGATCCTTCGGTTCGGTTCACGGACTCGGTGCTCGAATATTTCGAAGGGAATCGAGGACGCGCTCGGGAGAAATATTACGAAGCGAAAATATTGTGCCGCAGAGCAGAGCCGAAATATTTGTAAACGGGGGGAGGAAGCAGCCGAAAAGTGGAAAGAGCGACGAAGCAATAAGGAGAGGTCAGAGCGGCAACAAAGATATACAACAAGGCTGCAGCGGTCTGGCTCTCGGTATATATACACGTGCGAACGCGTCGAAAGTGGGGAGAAAGGGCTAGTATAGCGCGCGCTGCATCGCCGCGGCGGAGGAGAAGTATATACATATATATGTATACAGCAGTATAGGGGCTGAAAGTGCAAAAGGGAGAACAAGCGCGCGCGGCGAGTCGAGCGCTACGGGGGTCCTTTCGCTCTGTGCAGACTTCACCGTTAATCCTTCGTCTATATACATCCTATAGCTTTTTTCGCTGCGTACGGTATAATGTATAAGCTTTATTAAATAGTATTTTGCAGCGACTTTATGTACCGGTTAAGCGCCGATTTCTCGAACCGATCGTGTATATAATATGAACGGTGTAGCCGAAAAATAGTGCCTGCAAATAAAGTCGCAAGGAGCTGGATGTCTTCTAATCCTATAGGTATAATACTAACGGGCCGAAGTAATGATGACGTTATATATTCTCGCGCGAAATCGAGGCGGCAGCGCAAGAGAGCAGGTCGTATCGATCACAGAGAGGAGCGAGAGCGCTCGAGGAGTGAAATTACAATTTTAACGGTGCGACTCGTCTGGTGTGCAGCCTACCTACTACAACACAAGTATATATATATATATATATACCATACTCTCTCTATCTCTCTTGGGTGGGCACGTAGTATACCTGCGAGAACGAGAAGCCTGTATACTTATGTATACCTGTGTGTATATATATAATACAGACGGGGGCCGGAATGCACAAGCGTGAAGTTGCCGCGGCGTCGGCCTTCCCAGGAAATGCGCCTATGGGTTGACACCCCATTCACATTCACGCTATACTATATAATATATACTCGTTGCGAGAGAGTGAAGGGAAAGCCAGCAATGCGCTCGGTTGCGCTCGGCTCAGTTCGGCTCTCTTTTCTCTCTTACTCTCGGGAAAGAATTGCTCGACGCGGAGATCGAAGGAGCTCCATTATACACTGAGAGAGAAAGAGAGAGACAGAGGACAAGTTAATAGGGCATTATCATCTCGTTCCTTTCGTCTAAACTCTCGACTTTCCAATCATATATACACACACACACGCTGCTGCTGCTGCTGTGGCGGCGGCACTTTCGATTCTTATCTATGTGTGCGCGAGCGGCTCCTCTACTTTTTATTCGGAATTTCGCAAGCGTGTTATACACGTATACCATATATACTCTTCTGTTTGTTTGCTTTTCTGGTCTTTTGTGTCGGACCTTGTCTTCGAGGCAATATAACGACGTCGTAATATTTTGAGAATTTGCGTAAGTCTCTCCGCGGGTAATGGTATAAATCATAATCGTGGGTAGGGCTCGTCTGTGTACACTCGAGACATGGAAGAGGATGTTACAATCGATCGGTTGCAGAACGCCTCGTATATATACAGTCTATGCGATATCCCAGGAAAAGCTTTGCAAAATAATTACGATCACTCGACTCCTATGTATGTATACATAAAAACACCGACCAATTAATTACCCCCGAAAAATAGATCCCCCCCCCCTCCTGTATAGGGTTAATTGACGGCACGCGTGCGTCAAAACACTAATCACTCCTCGCTGCCCACGAAAAGGAAAAAATACACAGGGCCTATCATCAAAGTGTACCACCATAAAATTCAATTTTCACTGTGTATAGTAGACCCACTGTAGAGAGAAAAAAGGGAAGGGCTCATCCCACGAAGCTAACGTTCGATAAACTCTGCCGCGACGAGTGAAAAGGAAAAAAACGAGAGCCCCGAGCGCACGAGACGTGAAAAAAAATCGAAGGAAGAAAGAGAGGGGTCAGGCTGTACGGCAGTCCGAAAAGTCGCCATCTGTCCCGAGGCGTTGTATTTCATGCGAGAGACCGTTGTGTATGTGTGTGCGTCTGGATATTATGATGCTTGTAACACAGCGGCATTTTGCTTTTCGTTTGCAGATGGACGCGAGCAGAAGCTTCCTAGTCTCCCAGGCCCTGGAATAGTACTGTATATAGCAGTAGCGACGTCGTCTGCTCGGCTAGCTGGAAAAGCTGCGCGTAGAGGGGGAGCAGGAGTAGTACTGGCCAGTATAGGCTGACCGAGCGGGAGAGGGAGACTGGTATTTCCCCGACGCGTGCGGCGCTCGGTCAGTTGGCAGGCAGGCAGACAGGACAGGCCGGCAACATAGCAGCGGGGGAGTCGAGGGCCCGAGGAGGCCCGAGGCCGATCATTGCCGCGCGCGGCGATGGTGGCAGCTGCCACTGCCACTGCTAGCGCCCTTGCTGCTAGCGTTAGCGCGTTGGCAATGCAGGATCGCCAGGACGTGTCCTCGCAGTACAATCATCAGGTTGGTACACCTGTATTTTATATTCTCTACATTTTGTCTTGTTGTCGTTAGGTATGTACGACTGCGAGTATAGTCTGTTACGGAAATTTAGAGAGCGAGCAGTCTGTCTCGTAATTGTCATTGCGTAAGACTGGTTTCGACGTCACGCGAGAGGAGGTACTCGTACTTGTAAACACTTTTTTCTCCGGACTTTTATAACCCGCTCGCGGGAAAAAGAGGCGGCGAGACGAGCCGATTTTAGCGCGCGTCATTTTTCCAAGTTATATACGCACTTGACTCTCTCCATCTCTCTTTCGCGGAGACTAAATTTTTATACGGAAGAATCGAAGCTTCGTGCAATATATTGTAATTGTTTTCGCGAACGTCACGTTTCGAGCGCGACTGAATATCGGAAGATCGAATACCGCACATAATATCAAGCTTGTGAAGTATGTATAAAAACACATCAATTGCAAAAAGATATAATCTCAACGACAATCGCCGACTATTGGATCAAGAAGGACAAATCGGCCTCTGTATTATACAAAAGTTTGCTCATATATCAGAAATGTCGATATACCGTAAGAAGTAGCTTTTGGAATGTATTAAAAAATTATCGCAAAAAATATCGACAGCATAACTAGCAGAATACACTTGCCCGAGAAAAATGGCGATAGTAAGAACACGTAACTCAAATCTCCGAGATCAGCTAGCCGATATGAGCCCTGGGGTCAGCTGCAGGGCGACTCACGCTGGAATTCGTTAAAAGTAAATTGATTTACAAATACAAATAATGCGGCAACGGGATTTAGGAATTGCGCAGCAGCTTATCGCAAAGAGACACAGTCATGAACGTAATGCACACAGGTAACCATGCAAGCGCACGTTCACAGAACATTTTTTTCTGTCTAAGAAAACAGGGCACATGAAAAGTGAGTGTCGAAAATTAAAGGCATGGCGACAAAGACGCGAGATAAAAACCAATTCAGTTTATTAAGGAAGTTTCTCACGTAGAAAAAGCCAACGGTTTTCTTTTTTCTCGCGAAGTCTGCGAATTTCATCGAAGAGAAAGCTCTCCTCGACGGAAAAACGCCGAAAGGATTCGAGCGTTGGCTATTCGTCGATTCAGGCGACAATGAAATTGCAGAGCCACCAGCCGGAGTCGTAAACTGCATAGTCGGGAGGCACAATAATAACTGTATATTTTCATTTATACTTTAGGGAATATAGCGATAAAATATATAATCAATAATCTTTACATAAATTACCACATTATATCGGGAATTATTACTCACGGATATCTTACACCCTTATGGTAGAAATAAAGCCGCGATAACTAATTCAGCTGGGATAAAATATGCAAATTATCAAAGAAAATTTAGTATCTACAATAATATCCACGAACCAGACGAATGCTTAATATCCAATGACGAATTTAATGCATCGCTCTCTGAAAACTCACTCGATATACATATAGAGCAGAAAAGTGCACTCGATATCGAGGGCACGCGCGAGCGAAAAAAATATTTCGCAAAAGACAAAGAGAAAAGAACGTCATCCTTGTGTTCGCAGATGCAGAGTCAACACGCGATGGCGCACCAAACGTACAACACGATGGGTTACAACCAGCGCAGCCCGATGACGGGCATGGCCCCGATGGGCATGAACAACTACGGAAGCATGGGCTCGGTCAATCCCATGATGTCGCCGATGAATTCCATGAACTCGATGAGCGGCATGTCCAACGGCAACCCCATGAACCACATGATGATGGGCGGAGGAGGCAACGCCGGAGTTGGCAATATGGGCAACGCCGGCATGAGCAGCGGGATGTCGCCCATGAGCGCCATGAGCCAAATGGGCAACGTCGGCATGATGGGCAGCGCTATGCCCGGCACCGGAGTTCCCATCAACAAGATGACTATGCAGGTGAGTTTTCCAGATTTATAGTCTCACACATAATCCGAGTTATGTATGTGTATATTGTTTCTCGAGGGAAAGAAAAATCACATGCGCGCGCGGAAACGTTATTTCCAAAGACAATGTCGAGAATTCGGAGCAGATACATAATTTAGACGCGATGCGATTTCCCTCGGCTTGCGCATACATTAAGATAAGAAAATTATAATATGTTAATCGGCCAGACTGGAAGTTTAAAATTATATTGAAATATTTCCAACGCCCCCCCCCCTCGTCTCACTCGACTGCCTGCGTGCTATACTTTTTCCCAAAACGTATACATAGATATACATTCCGAGGATTCTACTTTTGACTCTTTACGCAGCAAATCACTTCAATATGTAAAATATTCCCGCGAGCCGTCTAATTCTGTCTACAAGGTTTAATTCTGTCGTAAGCCAGTAGCAGCGCGCGCTGCTCGCCGAAGATTCTATCGTCGTCGTCTTCGTATGGACTCGGCTGACTTCGAAAGCAAGAACAAAACCGCGTTACTATAATAATAATAATAATAATAATAATAATAATAATAATATTGATGCGGATAAAATCTTAAAAAATTAATTTACTCCTCGGTAATAGTATAAATAATTGTCACGTACAGTACTGTCGTAAATCTCTATAATCGCCCGAAACACTGTTTCCAAACAAAAAATTAGTATACCCCTCGCAGCGTGTTGTCCCATAGAGCAAAGTCTCTCAACACTCGAAAACCCATCACACAGAGCCACCCCCGACGACAAACAACAAACAGAGATCGAAAAACGAGCCCTTACATTTTCGCAGCAGCAGCAGCAGTCTCAGCAGGCTTACGCGAGGCGAATGGCGCCGTACCCGAATCCGGCGATGCACGCGACGCAGAAACGCATGCAGCAGCAGCAGCAACAGCCGCAACCGCAGCCCCAGCAGCAGGTTCCCTACGGCGCGGGTGCCCCAACGGTGGGCATGAGCCACGGGGCCTACGGAGGCATGCCGGCGGCACAGCAGTATCCCAATGGCTACGCGACGAGGCCCAACGCCTTCCAAGCCCAAGCTCAGGCTCAGGCTCAAGCTCAAGCTCAGGCTCAGGCTCAGGCTCAGCAGCAACAGGTCCAGCAGCAACAGCAGCACCAACTGCAGCAGCAGCAACAACAGTACCAGGCCTCGCTACAGCAGCAGCAGCAACAGCAGTACCAGGCCTCGCTGCAGCAGCAGCAGATGAACCCGGCGGCGATGTCGGCGACGGGCTACTCCGCGAGCACGACGTCCGCGATGATGAGGGGCGGCGCCGGGGTCAGGCAGCAACAGCAACAGCCCCAGACGATGGCACCGGCCTACGGAGGCGTACCCAGCCAGGCTAGTCAGTACTACGCGAGCCAGAGCTCCGCGACCGGAGGCGGCCTCAACCCCATGCAGTCCCATCATCACGCGGCCGCTGCGGTCCATCACTCGCAGCAGCAGCAGCAGCAGCAGCAGCAACCGCAGGTTAATCCCATGGCCGCCGCTGCCGCAGCGCAATACCACACGAGCCACCAACAGCAGCAACAGCAGCAGCAGCAGCAGCCCGGTAACCCGGGTGTCTACAACCAGGGCACGTCTCCCTACGGAGGCCAGTACAGCCAGCAGGACGGCTCGCCGATGAGGTCCGCCGCCGGAGTCCAGGGCACCGGGAACATGAACTACCAGCACAGCCCGATCCCCGGCAACCCAACGCCTCCGCTCACGCCGGCATCAAACATACCGCCCTACGTCAGCCCCAACTCGGACGGCAAACACGGCTTCAACGACATGAAGCCCATGATGCCCAGTAAGTATTATTATTATGTCCACGCATAACGAGGAACTTTCACCTCTCTTTCGGTTTGGGGATTAACGTCGGGGACTAGTATATGGCTTTGATGCGAAACTGAAGGTCTACAACTCGGGGACACAGGAGTGTACATTCACAGTCGTAAATCACACTTCCGGTCGTTAGAGCGGCGCAGGGATTTTTAAGCACTCTTTGCGGGGGGTATATTGTCGTAAAGATCTTTTCCTTCTTCCGGGGAATACCTGCGGCCGCCTTCTTATATGCGGGGAAATTTCGGGCCATGGGTTTTTCCATATTCCTCCCGAGAGAAAGAAAATACGTCGCGGCATATATTTTAAGACTTTTTGGGGCTATATTCGAGGGTCTCGGTACACGTGGGCAAAGCTTCTATAAAAAGACATTTACGGAAATTCTAAATTTATTGACTCTCTTTCTCTCGCGGGGGCCGTTGTTCATCCGGTTACTTTTCTCTTGTTTCACGCGTTTCTATACTCTTGTCTATATTTACGTGTACTATATATTTATATATATATATATATTATTGCAATCTTGCAGAAGAGGAAGAACTGCGACTAACATTCCCGGTGAGGGACGGCATAATTCTCCCTCCGTTCCGGCTCGAGCACAACCTGGCGGTGAGCAACCACGTGTTCCAGCTAAAGCCGACGGTTCACCAGACGCTCATGCTACGGCCGGACCTCGAGCTGCAGCTGAAATGCTTCCATCACGAGGACAGGCAAATGAACACGAACTGGCCTCAGAGCGTCCAAATATCGGTTAACGCTTTGCCGCTCAGCATTGACAGAGGGGAAAACAAGTCGTCTCACAAGCCCCTGTATCTCAAGGACATCTGCCAAGCTGGCCGCAACACTATCCAGATCACCGTGTCTGCCTGCTGCTGTGTGAGTACACGCACACGCTATTATATACATAACCGTGAATTTCGCAACGAACAAATATGAAAAACCTCTCCGTTCGTCGATTCCAGTCGCACCTATTCGTCCTACAACTTGTCCACCGGCCGAGCGTGCAGAGCGTACTGCAGGGGCTGTTGCGCAAGCGACTTCTCACCGCGGAGCATGGCGTAACGAAGATCAAGAGAAATTTCAACAATACCCATCCCAGCAACGGAATCCCAACGGAGAAGGACGCCGTCGAGCATACATCGATAAAGGTAATTTCGCAGCGCGCAATGTTATATATAACATTGCGCGTTAATCGCGCGACATAATTATTAACTCTCCGCGTGTATCCGTTTCTCACTCCAGGTGACGCTCAAGTGTCCCATAACTCTCAAACGAATCACGCTACCGGCGCGAGGCCAAGATTGCAAGCACATACAGTGCTTCGATCTCGAGTCGTACTTGCAGCTCAATTGCGAGAGAGGAAATTGGAGGTGTCCTGTTTGCACGTGAGTAGACCTTCTACATTCCCGAGATACTTATATATGAAAACAGACCGTACGTAACCCATTCGCTCGTTCGGACATTTTCAGTAAACCGGCGCAACTGGAAGGCCTGGAGGTGGACCAGTACATGTGGGGCATCCTGAACAACACGAACTCGCCGGATGTGGAGGAGGTGACGATAGACTCGTCGGCCAACTGGAAGCCGAAAAAGTCCGAGCAGGACGAGCAGGAGTGCAAGCGTCTCAACACCAAGGCCATGTCGCCGGGCAGCATGAACATGCCCACGATGAACAGCTGGATGGACGCGAACCAGGCGATGAGCCCGTACATGCCACCGGACATGAACAGCATCGTGAGCGGCTCGATGATGGGAGGCTCGCCGTCCTCGCAACAGGCCTACGGCACTCGAAACCCCGGGACCCCGTCCTCGAGCTCCGTCTCGCAGGCCAACAATCCAGCGGGTATGGCCGGAGCCCTCGGAGGCGACATGTCCATGGCCGGCAATCCCGGACAGAACGAGTTTGCCGGGACGAATCCGCTCTCCCATCTCAACGATCACACCAACTCGCTCGACCATCTGAATGCCATCGATAAATCTCTGGGCGATCAGGTAACTTGGCAGCTTTTTAACTAGGAAAACAGATCGCAAGCTCCCCCGCCTATATGCACGCGAATTTCCTCTCGCGGGCGAGAGCCGCCAAAATAAACCAGGCTGCGCTCCACGCTTTATATCGCAGCTCCCGCAAAGTAGGTTTATTAGAAATATTATCGAATTATGAAGCGGCGCTATAGGCGAGCATCGCGCGGCTTCGTCGCGCCGAGTCAGCTCTCGGCCGCGCGAGAATAACCGAAATAATAATAGGCCACGCTGCGTGCATAGCTCTCGGCTCCCTCCCTGCACGCCTGCATCTATATAGCGGAGAAGGATAAGAGAGGGAAGTATCTAAAAATGTTGCTCGCGCTCTCTGTTGCAGATGCCCCACACACCGCACACTCCTCACACTCCTGGTGGCGGCGGCGGCGGCGGCGGAAATAGCGGCCCCCCGAGCGTCGCGCCCTCCGCATCGCAAGACACGAGCGGCAACAATCTCAACACGTCGACGGGCAGCGGAGTGCCCGGCGTCACCGACACCTCCGACATCATCGGATCCGACCTGAACTTTGACCCCACGGCCGTCATCGACGGAGACGCCGGTCAGGAAGCGCTCAACGTAAGTCTTGTCTTTTAGCCTCGTCCTGCTGCTTCTCTTGCGGGTTTTCGCGCGACATCTAGCGCTCGATCGCACGATCACTATACGACTGCTCTTTTTCCTTGCAGCTCCTGCCCGACAACGTAGTGGACCCAATGGAGCTACTCTCGTATTTGGACCCGCCGGACCTCAACACGCCGCCGAGCAGCGGTGCGAGCAGCGGAAACCCGCCCTCGAACGACGACATACTCGCCCTCTTCGAGTAAACTGCTGCTTCTCATATGTGTACAATATATACATACATACATATATACATATGTTATATATGTATATATACATATACATACTGCGGATGACGTATACGCTCGACGAGAGCACGGCGCACGCGAGGCGCTTTTCCAAGGGCATCACCAAACGTTAAATAGTCCGAAGGTCGCTCGCTCCGAGTAGCCGCGCGAAAATTGAATCTTGAATTTTTTCCAAATGTTCCTATAATACAAGAGGCGATGCAAATCAACGTTATAACGTCAACTATATATCATAAACACAGGCCGCCGGGAGGCGCGCGCCGATCGCACATGACGCGAAGAACAACGGATATTCTCGCGCGACTCCGCGCCGCCTCCGCGGCTTTTTCTATATATATCCATAACGAATGAGATATACACACATGCACACACGTTGCGACGAATGGAGGGGAATCGAGGAAACATTGTCGGGACACGGGAAGACGATATATAGCGCCAAACGAGCAATAAACGACGAAGGAAGGCACTGCTGCTGCTGCTGCGGCGCCCGCCGACAAAGGAAAGAAAGTGTTTAACTTAAGTAGCGTTAAGTCGATCGCCGGTAACGGCGCACTATATTTCGAGCTCGCGCAAAAGTATTCCCGCGTAATACGCGCGCGCCCGCGCGCACATACTTCCGACAATTTTATTCCGCATCACGCGCCGAATAAATAGCGATAGGAGATATCGCTGAAGACGCGCGCGTCCCCATCGATGGTACAAACGACATTAGCTCTAATTGCATAAGATAATAAGATTCCTATTGCGACGAAGGGAGGTGTGACGTGCGGCGAGTATATCGAGAGAGAGAGAGAGAGAGGCGATTTTAAGAAAGATAAAAAAGAATAGAATTAATTAAAAAATCCGGGCGCAACGCGAGAGTATACGCGAGACGTCGATACATATATTAGAGAACAATAGTAGTCAGTGTCACTGCTTCTATAAATGCAAAGTCTATAATACTATCGGAGAGGAGAGGACGGAGGAAGCGAAAGAAACTAGGGTGTTCAGTACACACAGCGACAAGCGTGCCGTATTTATAGTCGACAGAGCATACGGCTAGTAGTAGCTGGTGGGAGCTTTCAGGGATCCTCCGAGAGACTCGAATCTTTAGATTCTCAAGCGAGCTCTAGAAGCTTTTGGATAGCCGACGGGCGATTATGTGTGTGTGTGTATTTGTGTATAAGAAAGTAACCGACGCGAGGAGGAATGCGGCGATGAGAGAGAGAGAGAGAGAAAGAGAAAAATTTCAATGTATTTTATTTTTCTTTATATTTTTCGAGCTATTATGCCAGCTGTTTGATATATACTTTCTATTATCGTCGTTGAGGATTTTATAAATTATAAGGACTTATTATGTTTCTCAGATAAGCACGATGGGAAAAGGGGCGGGAGTGATAAAAAAAATAATAATAATAAAGAGACAGATTTTTAAAACGGTCCCGAAAAACGCTGGACGTTTTTGCCGCGCGCGCGAGTGAGTTTCTCGAAATTAGATGATGTTATATATGACGTGTTGATATCGAGTATTATATATGCTTTTTCTTTTTGCGCGCGACGAGCGCGCGCAGACATTCCTCCCGCGCGTTCGACGCCCGATCGGGCCGACTCCGACTTCAAAAGTTTCTTCGCTCGCAAACCGCGACGTTTTTTTCCCGCGCCGGAAAATTACAAGATCCTTGAAAGCTCAAGTCGATGCGCACCATGCGGTTTACGTAAAGTAAGTCTATTAGCGTGAGAGGAGAAAAAAATTGACGATGAATACGGAATGGATGAGTAAAAAGAGGCGGAGGAAGACGTGCGCGCGAGACACTACATTGTTACGTAAGCCAAAGCTGTGGACGAATAATTTTCGCGCGCACGTCCGCAGGAGCGAAACACTGCCACTGTGCGCGTGTCACCGTGAAGCTCGACTTCGACAGTGTGTTGTATCTTTAAAACGGGAGTAATGGAACTTGTAAACAGAGACATACGCGCATATATATACACTAGAACACGTACACGCATTATTACACTGTATACGCCTCATGATCACACACACACACACACACACACACACATCAGATATACTCACAGAGATACACTGACACGCACACAAATACAAGTAAACCTGCTTAGCCTAGGTAGATGTGCAGGTTATTAAAGAAAAAAAAAGCAAGTAATTAAACTCTAATTTACGAATAAACAATTAAAAGCGAACGAAGCTAGACAAGGGTATAACGTCGTTTAGACTTGAACTCGAATCAGCTCGTTATTTCACACTCTCTCTCACTCCAGGCTATAGAAAAGAGCTGCCAAGGAAACGCGTAACGACGAGTATATGTAATGGAGGCTGCGAACTAGGCCTTTTAAATTCCTGATACTGTGTAGGAGAATCCACCGTGACGCCATGGGGTGTCTACGGGGATTTTTTTTCTCTCAAAGTCGAATGATTGACGAGATATGAAAAAAAAAATCACGACTATCGCGACTATTACTCGTCCTGGCGCGTTTCTCTCGGGCTCTTGGCGGGGAGATTCTTAGACACTATGTATTATGAAAATTTTATAAAAGATTGTGTGTACATACAGACAAAATTATACGTGATAAACAATGTCATATACAAGAGTGCGGAGCGCGAAAGAAAGGGGAATA
Source organism: Muscidifurax raptorellus (assembly GCA_020010945.3). NCBI lineage: Eukaryota > Metazoa > Arthropoda > Insecta > Hymenoptera > Pteromalidae > Muscidifurax > Muscidifurax raptorellus. Next base: position 7,490,854 of record CM052080.1, read on the forward strand.
ATGTACGTGTAGATGTATCGTTATTAATGATGATAAAACAAAAATCCATGCAAAATATACTTATTATTATAGCAACAGATATGCCTCCGATCGAGTTTCTATTGACGCAGATAGAAAAAATAACGTAAACGATGTTACTTTAGTAACGTGTATCTAGTTATCTAAGCAAAACTATTGTAAATATTAATTATTTGTACATATGAAGAATTACATAAATAATATTAAAAAAGTGTCAGCTATAAGTTTATCGATCAGAAATACTAGTGTTACTGTCCTTACAAATTTTATTTCCGTTTTTTATCTTAATAACTACAACATAATACTAAACTACCTATATATAATATGATATACATATTACATATATATGTATGGCTGTGACAGGCAGAAGAAAAATTTCCGTCAATATAATTTTTTTCCATCGACTGTCTTTGAATACACTTGGCGTCTTTATATATATATCCATTAATTTCGGTCTGTACAGTCACATTTATTTACAGCATAATTATTAACATTAATGAATTCAGGGACATTTACAACAAGAAAACAACCAAATCCTACATAAATTACATTAGCGAATATCCCAGAGTCGCAGTACATTATAGAAATAAACTTAATCTATATATAACTATATTGACAACGTAGTTATTTACATGAATTCACAGACACAAAACTGTCACACATTATTATCCTCAAAGTAATATAAAAAACGTCACTGAGCGTTCGCGGGTTAAAATTCTGCACAATAGAATAGTATCGGTCGTTCGCACAGTGGCTGATCAACTATATCTTTTTTTCAAACGTCTTTCTTACTCGACTAATTTTTGTACACTGCAATAACATGAAATTATTTTAAAACTTGTTAACCTGTTTAACATTGTACAAGATGAACATCCGATTTTCTACCATTTTTTTTCTAAGCGAAAGAGTTTATGAACAAATTACTCAGTATTTTAGAAAGTCTTCATTTTAGCAGACAAGTTTCTAGGGATATTTTATCGATGCTTGCTCATTTGGCCAGGGATAGAGAAACAAATATTTATTTATAATCTAATTTCACTTAAGATTGTAAATGTATTTATTCACTATATATTGTTATTAAATTATTTGAATAACTAAATACTTTCGATCTAGTTTCATTTCCTGAAACCCCTACTATTTTGGTTAAAACTAAATGCATATTACGACCTTTTATTTATTGCTTCAGATTTGATTCATAAATTGTGTGATCATCGACTTCATTTTTTACGAAATAACAATTGATCATAGTAAAAGCAGCTACCTACTTCGAGTAAACAGTAGCATTTCGAAATTGACGCTTCGGATTGCAGTCAACTTTTGTACAACAATAGGCTAGCATTAATCAGTCAATGTCGTCATTGATGAGTCGTAGCTTCCGGATCTTATTTCAATCGTATTGTTGCGAGTTATGACAATTTTGCAACTACCGTTATTAGATACTATACTAGCATGAACATCACGGCCCTGATTAAAGTAGATAAGTGGGAACATAGAACCATGTATAACGCGCTGGAAATTGCTCGAAGAAAATTCGAGGTGGAAGCTTTTTAATAAATTAGGAAGCTAAGGAGGATCAATACTTGTATTAGGGTAAACTCAAAATGTTCGTAAGATACCATCCTCACAAATTCAGGCTGTGTATAAAATCAACTAAATTTAAAGATATCAATTCATTTAAATATATTTTAACGCGGTGTAGTATATTTTTGATAATTTTTAATAAATGACTTGATATAAAACTTGTGCCAATATTTGTAGTTTTATAATTTTATTAATAGAGTGGATAAAGGAAAGATTTATAAGATTCATTAAATTACACCATGTAAAAACTAAATATATTTTTGCAGTGCATATTATAAAATGTAAATGATAAAGTAGATCAATAGCGCGGATACATAATATCAATGATCGCAACTGCAGTTTCACTGTTACCATTCAAGGATAAAATATAGATGGTAAAGTAGATTTCTACCCTCTTTTTTTACTAACCCGTTCATAACCTATATAGCTGGGAACAAAGCCCTGAAAGCGGTGCATTTGTAAACAAGTGCTAATTATTAAGTTGGAGGATTAGAAATATACATATAAATACTTGAACTGATAGAAGCAATGTTCGGGAAAGAAGCAATAAAATTAGTTAGTGAATTGGATACATCGGAAGAAATAAAGCCATTCAATGCAAGTAGTTAAATGTCAAAGAATATTCAAGAATATAGTAGAACTATCTACATTATTTATATTGTATTGTAAATTTTAGGAAGCAATATTCAGACAAGTGTTGGAGGAAATCCAGTCTTTATTTGAAGAAAATTCCAAAGATGTGTAAGTATCTATGAATGAAAAGCAAAATTAACATTGTAACATCTTACTGTTTGAATTGCTTTAAAGTAATATGTTTATTTCAGAAATGCCATCACAGAAGATAATCCAGCACCAAAAAATACACTGATAGTTCGTCACTTTGCTATGAATAGGAATAAACGGTGTTTATTAACATACTTATACCACAGAATGAGGCGATTAAGACAAGCTCGATGGGAGCTAGGTAGCATCTTACCTCCTGAAATAACAACCAATTTAATAAACCCTGAAATACAGTGGTTTCAAGCATACAATAAAATACTTGCCACCTACATGAGATCTATAGGAGATGATGGACTTAATATCACAAACGATATTCATCCACCTAAATCATTATATGTAGAGGTATGCTGTTTTGGATTTATACTTATAATTCTATTGTTAATGTATATTTGGAGAATAAGCTATATTTTCCATATCTTGTGTATAGGTGCGATGTATACAGGACTATGGCAAATTTGAGTTTGATGATGGGCAAATTGTCAACTTGAAACCAAACACTTATCATTTATTACCAAGAGCACAATGCGAAGCTTTAATAAGGCAAGGGATACTTGAACATGTTTCTTCGTGAAAAAAAAGAATCCTTTATAATGTATAAATGTATAAGTAATTTTGATACTATAGAGTTATAGCTTTTAAAAAGAAACATCTTATTAACTATAAGTTACTATAAATAAAATAAGTATTTTTCTAATTAAAAGTGTGTGTGAATCAATTTTTTCTCTATATTGACTCGTCAGATTTCTCGAAAGGGATACTGTATGAATGCTGTAAAAATGAGTCAAAGGTTTACCAGGCATCGGACTGATTTCAATATAAGTGAAATATTTCTCCTAACGATTTATATTTTAGACATACTTATAAATTATTTTCTAATTAACTTATTGTAAAGTAAATGTCGCTACATTTTCAAGTAATTATTTGGGAATTCCGCAAGTTTTATAGATGAAGGTCTTCCAAGTATATTTCTATTATCAATATTAGTTCTAAGAATTATATAGGGTAAGACATATACGTTTTCAACATAAGTAACTGGAAAAGAGTTTCCCTAATGTGACGGAAATCTCCTTGAAAGGTTATCTAACGGTTTTTCGCAAAACGTAAATGAACGTATTTAGTACAAACAATATTCAACGCGATAAGAAAATGTAAAATGTTATAAAATGTATGTACATAAATATACATAGCTCACCCGTAGATAAACGAATACTCGATCTCAAAGTCCTTCTGCACCTGCAAAAGTCCAACGGTCAACAAACGTCAGCTCTATCATAGTCCCAAACACTCGATATAATAATATACTTACTTCCGCCGCGCGCGCGATACGGCAAGTATCGTCCCTTTGTCACTGCTGCGTGCACATCAGTCGCTTCCCGTTCCCCGCTTATACTGCGATTCACGATTTCGTGCGTAATTCGCTGATCGCGTCCCTTTCGCTGTCGCAACGTCGGCATCGTTAACGCGGAAGCGTTCGAAATTTCAATAAACCGACTGTACGTATATCTCATATGTAACTATATAAATATACAAGGCAAAGTCGTCGGGCTGTAAAATCCGCTTCGCGAAAAAACCCATGCATGCATCACCCGCACGTCCTTCGGCGCCTCTTTATTCTTGAAAATTTCCGCGCGCGCCGCCAGGGGGTCTATGGTATAGATATAGGTGGGTATACGATATAGGTACCTGATGATAGCGCGCCGCGGAGTAGGGAGCGAGAAAAAGTTTCCCCGATCCGTTCGCGGAGTAGGGACTGCTGGCTCGCGTCGCGAGTTCAAGCATTCAAGTGCCGAGGCACGCGTTGATCAGTCGCGAGCGAGCTTTTCTGCGAGTAAGTACACACTGCGGTCGTGCAGCTCCTCAACTGTTGGGGAAATCTTTTCGCAAGTTTACGCTAGTGGGGAATGAGATTCGCTACGGATTGCCAAGTTTATCTGGACAGCAAGTACAAGAGAAAACTGTCGGAAGGTCTTACATCTGCTGAGACGAAGTAGTCGTCAGCTTTTATTTTATTTTGCGTATTATTGCTGCGGAATCGTCGCGGTTTTGTTGAAGTCTCCGGATGCTATTGATTTGTTTTCCTAAATTCTGTATCTCCACTCTCTCTCTCGTGCCATTTCTTGCCAAAGATTTCTTAGTGATCACTCCATTTTGCCGAGTTTCACATAGTCTTGTTGAGTTGGAAGTGAATTGACAGCAAGAAAAAGAAGCAACAATGTGGAAGCAGCCTGCCCAAGAGTTCAGCGAATGCTTCGATAGCATTGACAAGTGTGGCCAAGAGTCAGCTGGAGACTCTGGGTTTTTGTCCAACACCAACTCAGCCAGCTATATCTACAGCTCTGAATTATCCTCAAATTCCATCGTAGAGGATTCTCAGCCAGCACCTGTCAAGTCACCAAAAGAGATGGATAGTGGAATCGATTTTGGACTCAGTGACAGCTTTAATCAGCTGTCATTGAAACAGATGTCTTTGGCTGCTATGGATAATAGCAAAGTGTACCTAGAGCCAGTAATGGAATCAACACTTGTCAGTATTGACTCTGGACGAGTATCCATGACTACCAGTAATGGAAAGGCTGGGGAAGTTTGTCAAGAACCATGGCAGCTCTACTACACGCAGAATGATGATGGTGATACGTAAGTATTTTTACTTGGAAAATATTATTTTTGTTAATTTACTATGTTCAGTTATCAATCTTAACTTAACGTTAAAAAAGCATTGGCTTATAACAAAGTAGATAGAGCGAGGAATCAGTAAAGTCTTTATACAAGCACAAAGACACTTCTTTGGGAAAAACCCAATGGTTTTTTTATTATGGAAACAATTATCTAAACGTTGTTGACTCACGACCTTCACGATTCTCATTTTTATGACTGCAGATGTTTTCAGTTAACAAATATTGATTAATATTATTTACCAAAGTCATTTTTTGTTATTGCTAAATACGTGAACAATCAAAAGTTGATCAAAGTCCACCTCAAACTACATTATGTAACAAATTAGCAGCAAATTCAAAGGAATAAAGTTACTAAACCAACTTTTATTGTTCTTCTAGGCTACTGCACACTGCAATCATTCAAGGCTACTTCGAAGCCACTTTAAGTTTAATCAACATTGCACCACATCCATGCGTCTTTGACCTAATGAACGATGAAGCACAAACAGTGCTGCATTTGGCTGTACTCACTAATCAGCCAAAAATCGTACGCAGATTGGTCTTAGCTGGAGCTGATTTATCCATCAGGAACCACCAGGGCAACACAGCCCTTCATTTGGCCTGCATCTCCGGTGATCTAGAGTGTGCTAAGGCTCTGACCGAACCAATCGCAGCAGCTGAGAAGAATCTTTTGTCGAAGAAACTACCTATCATCCCTCAGAATCTAGAGCAGCAAAACTACCATGGTAAGAAAACTTTTTTCAATATATTTATTTATTTTTTTTCAGTCAAATACCGACTGCTATTGTACTACCTCGTCATCATCTATATATCTTGAAGCGTATCTTTATGAATCATAAAGTGTTAGAACGTCTTCCTCGATGTAATCGTTCAACATTATATAATCCCATATTAATTAAACAGTCTTACTACTGCTATACACGGTACACACATACTTGTGTTTAAACTTGGGGAGGCGCTATAAATAGATAAAAATGTTCATATTACAATGACGACTTGCGTTTACACAAGTGCCTAGTGTAGGCTGATGAATTAAAGAAAAATTAATCGAGGGTATAAACCCAGGCAACTGCGTGTAAAAAGAGAACAAGTATATGGGCTCGGTTTTTCCCTTTTGTTCACGCGGCTCCGAATAGCCTCAAGTGAAATCGAAGTTCGGGTAATCCCGAACATAAACGTGACGCTACAGCTGCGCGCGGTTTCTTGACCTACAAAGCCTTTCGTAAAAAAAGAAACGCCGCACTGCCGACGAATTAATATAATATATAACGAGGCTTCTCGCGTATAAGCCAGATCGAGTCTCTCTGTATATGTATACGTGACTAAGCTCACATTCACGTGGGAACGGTGAATTTTTTACGGCGAGCTCTGAACTTCAAATTTTTCGACTCGCTGACGTTTCTTCTTCTTCATCATCATCTTCTTCTTCTTCTTCTTTTTGGCTCGGCGTGAGAAATATATTGTGTATATATTGTGTATATATAGTGTGTATACGAGATAAGAGACACGGTTGCCTCACACAGGAAATGACGAAAACAAGGATGTATTGTATACGGCAAAGAAAATTTTCACGAATATAATTAGTGAAAGTTCCGAATGATGCCAGGCAAAAAATTCGCACGATCGCGCATCTCATTGCCAATATATCATCGATGTAAATACGAACATTTGCGTAATTATCTAAAAATTTCAACACGTATTTATATACACATATTCCGCCGCCACCTTTTTTAGCTCGACGTCAGAGCAGTGTATTGTGTATATATCTCCCCTTATCTCTGCTATTCATAATGTAATCAGTGGAAAAAAGAAATCGGGGGAATTTCGGAGATATGCTATATACTGGCATTGCTGAAACAATATAACGTATATATCTACGTCAGAATACGGCATTGTAACTACTTACACCTATACACGCGCGATATGACGCAGAGCAGCGGTAGCCTTTTTGCATACTTACGTACGCGCATGTGCAGTATAACTGCGACAAAACTGCATGTGCAGAGTAGGAGGTCAACGCTCGCGCCTCCGACTTGTATGGAAAAAAAACTCTGCAATATATAAGTGTAAACATCGAATAATTTTCAGAGACAAAAAATTAGTGCGTCACTCGATTCCCCGGTGGAGAGACGTCCGATAACTCAAGACGTCAAAATACCCCGCGATTCGCCTCGCTCAGCGCGATGTTGTCTATTAAAGCTTTGTTATTTTTTATCAAACTAGGAAACGAGCGCTCGAATACAGAACAGTCGCGAAGGAAATAAAAAATCCATCAGAAACGCATCACGAGAAACCCATTTTTTATTGAGCGCTCTCAGCGCTTCGAAATTCCAGTCTCTTCTTCTTGTTCTTTCCCACCGCGTATATATAACATCCGTCGGCGGGTAAAACCCTCCCCACCATAACGTACAAAACGTGCAAGTGTGCGTCTGTGTTACAGACTCAACGTCGGCACTTGTGTCCTCGCTTGTGTCGGTGGGTTCTCGACTTGCGCCGACGGCGTTTTTGCTCCAACCTGGCCATCTTCCGGTAGACCTCCTTGTTCTCCGGAGTCATGCGACACCACTGTTTGCCAGCCTCGCGGGCTACGTTCGTTATCTTTTGGCCCGGTTGCTTGCTGTAGTACATCGACAGGAAGAAAATTATGTAGGGGTTTCGAGAACGGGGTAGTCGTTTTGATTTTCGCGCGGCGCCGCTGTGAGTGCAACCGCAAGAGCTCGGCTGCTGCTTCTGCGGCTGAGCTGGCTCTGGTTTGCTGCTGGGACAGCTGGGTTTCGCTGTAAAAGTATATATATATATATATATATAGCGCGAAATATATACGGAAATCGCGATGTATACATATATTATCATAATACCTTCCGGATTGACCTTCGGTGGTGGGCACTTGTTCTCCGCGGCCTTCTTCGGCGGCTCGCACTTGCCGTTCTTGTTCTCTTCTTTGCGGCTGAACACGCCGTCCGTCACTTCCGGCCTGCAGCGGGATAATCGTCTGCGAGAGATAATCAATGCGGTTTCGGTTTACTGTTATACAATGTGCGATGGCTTCCCGTTCTCGTGCACACGTGCGTAGCATGCAGTCGTCGTCTTGTGTGTATTGGGTATATACACACGTACTTATATCGTTATATTCGTGTTTAATTTTTCCTTATCGCTGTTTTATCGCTTTTACAGCCGAGAGGTACACGTAATTGTAAACGGTGTACACGATGTATTTTTAGAGGATACGGATGGGGATGGAGGATGAGCATTATTTTTTACCTGCAGAGGTTGTTGACGTAGTAGTTTTTTGGAAGTATCATGGTCGAGATTTTATACTCGAGGAATTTTGAAAATTTTTTCTGGGTTATGGCATTCGATCGAGAGTGAGTTTGCTGCGAGCGAAGAAACAAAAACAAACTCCGCGGTTTGAAGTTGTTTTCTTCTTTTTTTTTTCAAGTTCGATCGGATCCATATATAATTTGCACTTCGATGCGAGGAAATTCCCGAGATATTGAATTCAATCGATTCTTCATCGTCGCACCGATTACGACGTTCTCCTTCGACGTATTACGATCGATCGCGAAATTTCATCGTGAAACCAGCACGTCGCAGTTGCCATAAGAGCGCCTGGAATTGCAGAGGCATTTCTAAATGTTGCGTATATTACGCCAGTTTGGCCAGTATATAATATGCTAGAAAAGAATTGGACGAGCCTCTGGAATTCCCCAGGCGATATATAACGTAGTATATAGCGAGCGTCGCGACGTTCGAAAGTTGATCGCACGGCTAATAGCGCGAATGACATCATGAAATGATCCGTTAGCGTGCTGGGTGATTTCTTATACATCTTTTTCCCTATAACAATTGATGATATATTTTGCAATTTATTCTCGCGTATAATGGAGGTGTATAATTATAACGCATTGTGAGCGTCTGACAGCTTTGAGGAAACATCGCGCTTGCGAAATATATCGGGCGACTGGCGAAAGAACATTTTGGAGATATATCTTATCGCCTGTGTTCGGGTTACAATCGTATACGTAAATTATATTTAAAGGAATGACAGTACGGCTGGTGTGTATATATATACGTGAGCGGTATGTGTGTAGATGCTTATACTCGCGCGGCCTGAAATTCGCGGGATTCCCAGAAAGTTGAATGCCTGAACATCAACTTTTTTCAAAGTAAATCAGTATATACGCTTATGGCTGGAAGCGAGTTTAAATTTAAAAGGCTGACGCAAAATTCGAAAATTCGAATCATACTTATCCTCTCGCCGCGTGATTCTTCTTAATCATCCCAGCGAAAATATATACATAGTGTGCCTCGCTCGAGTATTTTAAAACCGATGTGAAAATCAAGAGAAACAAATATATCTGACCAGGCGATTCTTTGTTTTTCTGATTACAGGCCAGAGCTGCTTGCACATCTCTGCCGCCCGAGGCTACGTTGACCTGGTTCGTCTCCTGGTCGACCTCGGCTCCGACTTGGAGGCCCAGGAATCCTTGGCCGGTCGCACTGCTCTTCACCTGGCCCTCGAACACGGTCAGCTCGAGGTCTTCCTCTGTCTCGTCCAGGAGTACGGGCCACATCTCGACGCGACTACCTACTCCGGCTGCACCGCCTACCAGCTGGCCAGCTGCATCGACGAGCGATTGGCCAGTGAACTCGTGAGCCGAGGCGCTACGCCTCTGCAGCAGGAGTTCAGGGAGATGCCCGGGTTCTCCGTGTCCGTCGCCAGAGCTTGAGTTATCTCTGTATACTGCGACGAGCTTTTCTTGCGTAAGTTGTAGCGATGTCTGTGGGAGAGTCTAGATAGATCGATTGTTTATGATATTTATGCGCGCGTGCGTCATCGCGAGCCAAGAGCGAATTAAATCGAATTAATCGTTGTTTAGGTAAACTCATTGTTGAGTCTACGTGCGGAGTTTAAGACTCAGTAGGTAGTGAAATTACAAATTTTAGATACGATCAATCTTGTAATACACTTTCTCATACTCTTGCACAATCACGACTATTCTGTACGGAAATTAACATATACCTATAATGATATTCGTCTTTCTAGTAAGAAGTATGCGATTATTTATTCCTTAATGTAAATTAGCCAACTGTGTGTCTGCGTGTTATAGCTTTTGTTCTTAGCGAGTAAAAACTGTAATTGTGTGCTTGTGTCTAGGTTTCTTTTTTCTCTTTCAAATTTTTTTCGTGCCGCGCATACTTTTCGAATTCGTGAATGTCTTTAATTCCGCTCGGTTCCCGTAAGCCGGAGCCAGTTCACGTCATAATTATTTATAAGCGCGGTTGAGATACTCGAAGAGCCGCGATGGCTTCGGGGTCATCGAGGTATGTTCGACGTCCGAATGATTGTAAAAATTGCGTTGATCAAATGCTGATTTGTTTTAAAAAACGAGTATTCAGTTTCGCCTGTATGCTTCGAATAGAAAAATTAATTTTCCGAAGAAATTGTATTCCTGCGCTATCTTTTCACTTAACGTAGGCAAATGAAATTAAAGTAAAAGAAATATCGTAGCTAGCAATTTAAAATTATGTATAGATTACATATTGTAGGTGTAGCTGAAAAAATGATCTAATTACACACGTTTTTAAAATCTTTCATACTCTAACACACAAGCTCTATAATTTTGCACCAGCCAACTAAATAAGTTGTTTCCTGCATAACTCATGCAGCGAGAATCAAAGTTGATCTCAGGATTATGTTAACATGCGAAACGAAGACCACAATGATGGTTCTGACTTTCCCATTTAGTTGATAAAATAAAAATCTACAATAGCTTTTCTATACTCAAGAGTTGCCTGTGAATGTTATTTTTCTACGGGCGAAGGAAAAAAAACGCAGTTGATCTAGCACTTGAGCTGCGAGAACTATAACATACTCTCTTTAATAACGATAATTGATGCGCGTTCCAAGGAACGATGAACGATCCTTTGCAAATAGGACAAAAAATAGACGAGTATTTTTCTATGTTCCTATACTATCGCAACGGAAAAATTCGAGCAAAATTCGTCCAAGGCGACGATTGAAAAATCCAAATGCCGCGAGACTTTCTAGGAAAGTCACGTAAAAGTACTGAATAATGTAAGCTTTATTGTTAATAAGACTTGTAAATATTGTAAATTAGTATTTTTTATTATACTAGCGATTAATGTTATACTATTATAATAGGTAGGAATTATACGTCAAATTGACTTCATTAAAAACTAAACATATATTACACAATAAATAAAACACACTACGTCAGATATTAAACAAAATCTTTTTATTTGTATGAAAACCTTGACCACAAGAAAGCAGTTCAATTAAAACAAAAGAATTAGCTTTGAGAATGAAACTCCGACAGTTTCGTCATTTCGCATTTAATAAGTGCGTGTGTTGCACAAAACGTGCAGTAGTGCATTTCTAAGTACATGTATACAGGAAATACCCAGCCGTCGTCGTCGAATCTATTAGGAAAACCCGGTACTCGTTCCAATTTCCTTAACGATTTTCATTTCGCTTCTTTCTCGCTCTTGTATTATGCAGCTTGTCTCGTTCCATCGGTTGACGGTGAGTAAATGAGTATTTAATATGAAAACATTTGCACCACACGTTCCGCACGGAACTAATGCAACGGTATATCTATATTCATTCTATAGATCGATATAGACATCATTAGTTCCATACGGAGCGGAACGTATTATAGACAGACTCCAATCTCCAGTTCTCCGACGTTACAGCAACTTTCCTTTAGAGAAAGTATTATAACAATAGCCGGACGAAGCGTCGGCGTGATTATAGTGCTTCAACGAAGAGGTATTCAAGAAAACATAATGCAATACTATTATACAATCTCTATACAAAATCACATAGCGATAGAATCGTCCAGTCCAGCAAACGGATTATTTCTATTCCGTAACAGTGCATGGTATATGTATATTTAATTTCCGGAATTCATTTCGGCTGATTCATTCTAACCTCAACTCTTATCATTCTAAGCGTTAAAAAATACTGAAAAATATGCATCAATTGGTTTCTGATAGTGACCACAGTTAACTAAAACAAAAATTGTTTTGCTTTTATACATTTTAAAGATTTTCTATATTTAGCAGACCGTTCCAGAATACTATGTTCCATGGAAATCGTGGTATTTAAAAAGTCCGAACGGATTAAACGTTGACATTTAGTATACCTGTATATGTATTTTTTATTATTCCAGATTTGCCATTCCCAGAATCCCGTTTTTCCATGTTTGTTGGAAGCGCGAGCGAATCATTCCTTCTCAGGTTCTCACCCGTATAGAAAGTTCCCGTAAAAGCATCTCTCATACACATGAACAATTGCTACTCGAGAGTAAGATAATGTGACGCTTGTCAAACAAAGCTTACAGTCAGGCGATCAGCTATTCATTAAATTAACTCTTATCGGAAGAGAATTACGAGCTCACACGCGGAATCGCTTGTAAAAGTCAAGAATCATCCGAACTCCAATAATCGTTCTGCCAAGTCATACAACGAATAATTAGACACGTAATGTGCGTACCTGACTCACGTAATTGCGTTACAGCATCGAGAGAAAAAGAAAAAAAAATTTCGAAAAATTCAGAACGACAGAAAGGGCCTTGACAAAAGCTCTCGCTGCGTAATATTATACACAGCGCAGCGGCTGGATCCTGGGAAATACTTGTATTTCAAAAAGCGCGCCATCATCACCAGATGGCGCCAGCGTCGAGTGGAGGCGCCGTCGGTGTCTCTGGTTTCGAGTCGTGCCACAGTCGCTCCACAACAACAAGAATGCCAAGACGCTGCTGTTCGTCGCTGCTGCTTCGCCTCTTCTGCTGAGGATATATATCGCAAGGTATATTCCGAGCCGCAGACCAGGAAGAGACGACGGTTTCTCCCCGCAGTGCCAGCTCGAAATAATCCACACGTACGACGAGTGTACAGTGCGCGCACGACCGAGATATGCCGAGGAAAAAGTGACGCCGTCGTGTGTATGTGTGCGAGAGAGAAAGATAGAGTGAGAGAGAGAGAGAGAGAGCTTCTACGAGGCTGCGGAGGGAAGGGAGAATATAAGAGAGAAAGACACACATACGATCCACGCAACGCGACTCGAGAAATATAAGCTTTACTCTTGACTTTTCGCTGAGCACGTCGTCTGCACAGCCAGTCTCGGCGCCCCCGCAACGTACGTATACCCAGGTATATCTATTATATCTGCGCGAGTGAGATCCCTGTGTATTAGTAAATACGTTTGCTCTAATCGTGCCTACGTCAGACGCGAGAGCTGCCTGGTGCATGCACATCCGTCGACTGTTTATACGCGCGTGGAAATTTTTAAGGAGCGCGTCGATGCTTCTTTTTTTTTTTACTCCCTTACGGTATGTGTATACACGTTATATACTTGTAGCGCGAATGTTCATCGAGGAAAGTATATAGCGAGTCGAGTAGCTGCCGATGCAGAGTTTGCTGTTTACGCGCTGAAAGTAACGCAGTCTTTTCGTTCAGCAAACGATGTTTATAACGTCCGTCAGCGAGTTTTCCTTCCGAGATGCTGAACTAACCTCACGTATATATATAATAGTTTCTAATCGTTTTGTTTTCGCTCGGTAGTCCACATACTTACAGTTAGTGAAAGTGTGCTTTCGCGTGGCACAGTCTCTTTCAGTTAACTGATACTTACACGGCTCTGCCTGAAAATTTCTAATCTCATCATGCTCTTTCAGGTAGTGCTTCCTGAAGTGTGAGGCCACGATTGACAGGATGTGGAAGGCCAGGGACAGCCCAGATGAGCCAGCGGTCAAGGAGGACAAACAGCAGGCGGATTCGCAAGCTGATTCTGGATTCCTGTCTGGTAGTAACCTTATCAGCTCTTGTCTCAGCATAGATGCCGAGAACGAGGAGAGGAAGGATGAAGAGGAGACCAAGATTGCTCCTGAACCTGCTAAAGCCAGCGAGAGTGGATTGGATCTCGGGCTCACTGAAAGTTTGAGTCAGTTATCATTGAAGGGAAATACTGTGGTAGCATTGGATAGTGGTACCATCGACGTAGAATCAGAGGAATTGTCTTCCGCAGAGGTTAAGAACGAGGGGCAAGAGCCGTGGGAAATCTATTATACTCAAGATGACGATGGTGATACGTAAGTATTGATTCTCAAATTTTTCAGTTTGCCCATGCTTCCTGCTTGTTTTTTTAATTGGAAAGTCACGCGTGGGAATCACTATTTTATTTTTAAATACTCAAAGGTGGTAACTTGTCTTTGTTACTGATTACTTCCTCCTTGTGGTATATATAATAGAGCTTGGCAAAGATACTAACCAGTAAATTTGTTCTTCTAGACAACTTCACATCTCCATACAACAAGGATTCCTGGAGGCAGCATTTTTCATAATCAATGCAGCACCTCATCCTTGTTTACTTAACATCTTGAACGATGATGCCCAGACAGCGTTACATCTTGCAGTATTAACAAGTCAACCCAAAGTGGTACGACGGTTAATACTGGCTGGAGCTGATCCAACCTTAAGAAATTTCAAAGGAAACACGCCGCTTCATCTTGCCTGCAGTTCCGGAGATCTGAACTGTGCAAAAGCTTTGACCAATCCGATTACACTTAACGAACGACCATGGTTGGAACCAGGAAAGACAGTGCCTTCCTTGCCACAGAACTTGGAGCAACGAAACTATTATGGTAAGCTTAGAAGTTTCATTCTCAATTACATCTAACAATAATCACTCTTGCATAAGAAATTCTGAATACATACTTTTTGAATTCATCATTGAATTAATTTACTAATTATCTTAATTGACTTACTACTTATTTTAATCATAATACCAAGGTCTCGATAATTATATATTTTTATCGATTGATACGAGAGAATCATTGTAACAAAGTCAAGTTCATTTTGATTTAAACATTTTTTAGCTAAGATACATTTTTATTTCGGTAAATATTGGAGCGGTAGTATCCTCAAGCTGGCGCCAGATAATTTACGTAAGAGCGCTGTTTCGTCAAACTCTACCTTTTGGAAATCCCGATCTTAAATTTACTCTCTCGATAAGACTTGCGCTAGATTGGACACTCATCACCTGCACGGAGCTTATCTATCCGTAGCCACTCGAAAACATTATTCATAAAATTCTCTCCTATAAGGCTTCGGCGATAATATCCTTTTATAAGTGGTATCCATACTATATACACTAGCTAGCAGACTATTAATCGCGCGAGTTCATTTTTTCATATATATATATATCATCGATCTAATCGTCAGCGATGAAACTAAGCTTACAACTCGCTTGCGCAGCATAAGACAAGAGCAGAGAGAAAGAAAGAGAGCGCGCAGCTAAGTTGAGCAAATTCGATCAGAATTATTCTCGACGCGGCCGAGAACTTTATAACGGCTTTATCGCTATCCGTTTTCCAGTATACTATATATACAGTCAAGAAGGAAGCCGCGCTGCTCTGCTTTCCCCGCGCCGCTTTCCGCGAACGTACTTACGTACCTATAGCATAAAGTGCTAGACTATAGACGGTTTGGTGGTTATACGTATATCTCGCGCGGGATCGCACGAACGAGCGAGAAAAAGGAAGAGGAGATGACGCGCGAGTTCCTCTCTCGCGGCGGCGGCGGCGGCTATAGCTCGATACGACATTGTTGCGCCAGGGTCAACGGTCGCGCATGATTTCGATAAGCAGAGACGTTTGCTTTTTTTGGCCTAGGTACATACGTATACCTTGTTGGTGGGGAGGAGATCGGACTTCGCGGTAAATCGATACGATCGGAAAATTTCAACGCGTTTCGCTAGATTAGCGACGACGCTCTCATGTGCACGTGTGTATGTATAAGAGTATCATTATCTCGCGATTGATATAAGTATGCTCGTATTGGGCATAGATTGCAACAATGTTCGGTTGTTGCCAATATGGATTTTTACGTTTCATTACGTTTTCGTGAGTTCTTCGCATTCTTACTTTATCTCTTCTTTTTCTATTTGTATATTATAATTCTGCGGTGTATAAGGCTTTGAAAAAGTTGTATTTATACGATACAGCTAATTGAATTTGTCTTCTTTTTGCCTTATTAATTGGATCGCACAAACGTGTTGAATGAAGATTGTCATGAATAATCGCTTCAAGGCAGGAATATATTCTTAATATGGAATCATATACCGTTGCGAAATCGTATTCGAGGCGTGTAAAATCAGTCGTATAGTATCGCCGAACCATACTTATAACAAAGTATAGCGATAAAAGAAACTTTGGCCGGTGAAGATAGGTGGCGCGTAGGCACTTTCACATTTCCCGCATCACTAAAGACGGGCTTAGTGCATGTATATCGGTGTGACATTTCTATTATAAAACTTGTGCGCTCTGTTGTAGCTGATTATGCATTAGTCATATGAATAGAGGGAGGACAAAATTTCCTCTTTTCGATCTGTTCGATTTTTATCCCCGAACAGCAATTTTTCAATTAAATGTATTATTTAGCGAAGAAGGAACAACGAAGAGAGTTTACTTGAAATAACGAAAATACTGCATAATATACATGACGCATACATGCATCTGATTATGCGTTGTCCAGTCGCTGATCGCAAAATTATTCCGAAAACTCGTTTGCTCGCTGTAGAGTCATGCCAAGCATTGATAGCATCATTGCTTATCTAATAAGCGAATAGCATATGGACGTGAATGACATGCCCTTCATATAATCGCTCGACAAGAAAACGCGCCCTGCTCAAAAACTTCTTTTTACTAAGAGTTCGTTAGTGCTCATCTCGACTGTATAAACTTTCTTTTAATTATGTTAATTCTTGCTGGAAGGTTCGCGTATCGGAATGCCTGATGATAAAAACGAGAAACACATTTTTGTACGAGAGATTTATCAACCAATGTGATGCTTCATTATACAAAAAAAAAATTATTTTTTTTCCGATTGCTAAAGCGGTTAAGATAGCATTAACATTATATAGTGTATATATACAATATATAACGAAGGCTTGCGAAACTTGAATAGATACATACAAGAATGAAAAAACGTGTCAGTGCAATATATTTCGGGCCCCGAAAAAGAAAGCCCAATATCCGTCCTCCCGAAACCTGTAATTTATATATCCTCCAAAATTCTCTAGGCCGCTAATTATCACCGCGAGAGTCGCTTTGAGACGCAAAAATGCATGACATCACGTGGGAATTCCGTGTCTCGAAAATCGCTCCGACAAAGGAAAAGCTGGAAACACGCCGTAGGTGGATCTCGTAACGGGAATCTGACGAAGACGACACAACCTGATGCCATAGCTCGCTATATGTACTCTATACTATTCGCGAGTTTCAAATGTACGGAATCTTGTCATTGTCCAGTCGCGAGATTTTAAATTCCGCGGCTGATCGTATTACTTTGTTTTGCTCCCTGTATTTACGTGGCATTTCTGATTTAGCTACATCAAACGCTTTCAATCTTCAACCTTGAGAGTCTTCTTTTTGCGATGCGGGAAACGCTTTGATTTATATCGTTTTATTAGTTAGCGACGAGGATGTACGCACATACTTTTAAATTTCTGGCGACGCGCATCGAATGCGTAAGAATACGCGTCATTATGCTGCGGCTCGAATTAGTGTCTACGTATTGTTTGTCACGCGGACTATAATATACGCAAGGAAATCATTGAACTCGAGGATGTTTTCTCTAAACTCACGAAAGATGTAGATTTCGCGAATAATATTCAACGACTGTGATGATAATATTTAACCTAAGCTCTGCATGGAGAGACAAACAATATTTTTCCAGTGATAAATGCGATCTGTGAATAAGACGTAGCGGAGTTTACCATTTTTCCTTCACGTTGACTGATAAAATATAGTTTCTCTTGTACGCAAACGCTATATACGTGGCGTGCAACGAACGCATAATCAGATGCACTTACGCAGTAACCCAGCGCGTAATCGATACTCGAAGAAAATTGCTCTTCGTTATTCCTATTCGACTGCGGTGGATTTAACAAAAATCGCTGTCCATATAGGTATGTGGAATCGAGCCGACCGAAAAAAACTCCTTTCCTGTAATATATCTATAAAGCGGTATACACGCGACAACTAGTTATTCAAGGCACAGTTTTCCCCGAACCGAAAGTCCAGTTTTCTACAGCCCATAGATCAAGTTAAAATCGCGGCGAGTTTATTATCTTTATATGAAAAGAAAAAGCTGCTGCAGTGAAAATCGATAAATTATTTTTAGACTAACGAGCGCGCGCGGAAATCCCGCAGCGGCGGTCCCCCAATTATAGATCGTTTTCTCCCTGCTCGCGAGGATCGTTCGAAGCTTCCAGTTCTCTTTCTCTTTTATTATACATGCTCTCCTGCATCGGTGTCGGGGTTCGTTGTCGGCCGAGCCTCTTTCTGGGGATTTCCCAGCGGATGTATTATAGCAGGCTGCGCGCGCGCGCGCAGCTGCGCCGGGCACGCGCATTTTTTTCTCCTCCGCTCTTTTTTTCGCCGATCGCGATTATTTTATCGCAGCTCGCATACGCGCGTCTGTATAAGTGTGTTACTTAGTTTCTTCTCTTTGTGAAGCCGAAGAATCCAGTTGATTGCTTGGGATGCGCTCGACCTCTGTGTGTAAGGTGTATATGTGTTTTATAATGCCGAACTCTTTTGTCGCGGCTGGCGTTTCTTTAATCTATCACAGCCTTGGGGAAAACCGATTTTTTTTTTTACCGGCGCGCGTGTTACAGCAGACAGGCACTAAAGCTATTGTGACAATGCGCGACGCTCGGGTTACCGAATGTATGTATGTGTGTGTGTATATACCTTGTAGGAGAGGACGTATTAATTACACATTTGTTCTGGCTCTGATGGCATTATATCTCGTTCATAATGGGACGATATGCTTTCGCGGAAACACTTGCGCCGATGAAAATTTATATTCGCGCGTCCGCTTGTGGATTGTTACGCGTTCGTTAAAAAGTCATTATAGCCGCGTGTGCACATATAATAAGCCCGACGGCTCATCGACTTTGTTTCGGTAAATAACGTCGGCGTTACGTGAGCACACGCGCACTATTATTCAGTCGACTTGAAAATATTAGCTCAGCTCAAATGATCGTAATTCTCTTAAAAGCCTCGTAAATTTTTAGAAAATAATGTAAACAGCGAAAGAACGGGGTAGTAGCATACATATTCAAATTTGCGCTCCAAAAATAATGCCTATTATACATATATGAAGCGCGTTTCTCGCGACAAAGAAACTTTTATCAATGACCGAGCTATATATACATATACGTTAGCGGAACAAAAGACCCGTAAAAGTCTTCTTCACACACACACACGCGCGCAGGCTTTCTCCCGCCGCTCCGAAATCACGAGGAGAGAAATGTGGCCGCAGCGCTCGGAAAGAGTTAATCTCGGGGAATTCCCCAAGCCCGTATAGAGCATATATACAAACGCGCACCATAGGCGGCGAAGGACGACCGGAAGTGTACTTTTACTCGACGCGTCGACTCTCTCTCTTTCTGTCTCTCGCCGCAATAAGAGAAAGAGCAGAAGCCACGCTGTACATATCTTTTTTCCTTCCTCCCTATATAGAACCCGTCTGCAGCGCATAAATTCGGCTGCCGGCGCGCAATTACATCACGCGAGCGCGTCGACGTTCTCGGCGGCCCAGACCAGAGGTCGTCGTCGGTATACTTATATATCTATGTATGCTGCGTGTGGGTTGAGAATACGAGAGAGAGAGAGAGAGCATCGTATACGTATACCTGGCTATTTGCAGCCGCGTCGGCCTCGGGAAAACCCCACTCGTGCCAGTGGCGTCGAGTCCGGGGGGCCGATATCGAGCGCCGCAGCCATATATAAGATGTATATATATATATACAGTCCGTATAGCGGCTCGTATAGGTGATCTCTCTTCGCGGAAAAACCAAGTCGATATCTAGAAATATCGACCGAGTTGCGAGTATCGGCGCTGATTCGACTCGGTTTACTTTGGTGAACGGCTCGCTTTATAACGCGACCATGTGTTTCGGAAGAAGGGATATTATGGGCGCAGGTGGCGCGATCACCCGAGCTGTCTCATAATACCAGCAGGAAATTTTCTGATTGAATGGAGATGGAAGTTCGGCTTTTTATTTGGTTACATTAAGGTCTGCGGATTATTATTTCGCCTGCTCGTTTTTACGAGATTCGGTGTTTTATGCTAGGCGCGTAATTGATGTTAGATATATATATAAACTTTTTTTTTTTAAATTTACTTATTATTGCAGCGAAATAAACAAAACTTTTAATGAGGCATTGTACGCGTTAAAAATAGTAGTTTCATCTCAGCGAATAATAAAATCTTAATGTTTACCGCATACTATTTGCCCGCGGAACACCTCACAGTCTATAATAGACGTACAACACACGGACACTCTCAAAACGAGATTCCAAAACACAGGGTCACTCATTATAGCTTGTTTGTAAACCGTAAACTCGTCCCAACTGCCATATCGTCCACCTCCGCACACTTGGCGATGAGAGAAAAAAAAGATAATAATAAAACTGCTCGCTGCGCGCGAATTTTTGTTTACCGCGTATACAGCTCGGCAGTGTGCGTGTCGCGTCAAAAATAACCCCCGACGTCGAAAAAAGAAATTCGCGGATACCGAGAATAGAATCCGCGATGCGCCGCCGCTGTTATGACCGGCGCGAGAGTATAAAGAAAGAATGAGACGAGTCGCGACGACGGTTAAATTTAGAGGAACCGGGCGCGCCTTTGATCGCCTAGTTTGGACCACGGGACGTCGGCCAACTCTGCGAACTGTGTGTGTGTGTGTGTGTGATTCAGAGCTAACGTCTCCGCCGATGTCTCGCCGCAATTTCTATATCCCGGCCTTACTATACGCTGAAGATGCCGACGGTACCATGTGACTCGAGCATTCAATATAGCTGAGAGGGAAAGAGACCGGAAAGTGCATGGTTTAGGCGTCAGCTGATTTTTTGTTCTCTTTTTAGAGGAGAAAAAGTAACGCGGAGTGGCTATTGTCGGGAAGAAAAAGACGAGAATGATGGATGCTCCGCGAATCATTCAGAAAGCCGAGGACCGAATTGTGAATGAACGCGCAGTTGCGCGGAGTCGGGAGATTACTCGACGAAGCTGCAGATGTGAATGAACTTACTTTTCGGTGACTTCTTTAATTTCGCGCTTACATTGAATTTATTGGATATTTATTTATTTTAGATAAGAACTGCATTATTAACATCGGAATTCGGCGTTTTAATATGCCACGTAAATGCATCGTGCCTGTATATATAATGATAAATTGAGAGTTCTGCAAATGTCGCGCGTGGGTCACGGGAAAATTTTTTCAAACCACGGCAATCTCGCGCGTCGAGCGGAAATTTCATTGAATCACTCTTTTCGGAAAGAATCCGAAGCGCAATTACACGAATTCGCTCGTGAATTCAACTAAAATTATTATACATACTTTGTTTTATTCTGTAATCGTCGGACAGTGATTACAACGATTCCTCGTATCAGTCGAGAACCACTCAAAAACCATGAATAAACAAAGACAAAACATTATCTTGAAACTAATATTTCTGTTTGTATTCCAGGCGAGACGTGCATTCACCTAGCAGCATCCCAGGGTCACGTCGAGTTGGTTCGCCACCTGTTGCTCCTCGGCGCCGACCCCGACGCACGCGAGGGTCTGAGCGGCCGTACAGCTCTTCACCTGGCGATCGAGAAACGCCGTCTCGATGTCGCTCATCTCTTGATTCAGGAAGGCCGACCTAAACTGGACACTCCCACATACGCCGGACTCACGGCCTACCATCTGGCCAGTTGCGTCGATGAGCGACTCGCCAAGGAGCTCGTTAGGCTTGGATCCACTCCCTCGATGCCTCCCGGACTCGTCAGCGATGACGAGAGCGATGAGGATGACGAGGACGACGAGGAGGACAGCGAGGCCTACCGTATGGCACTCGCACGAATTGGTTTTTCCTCTACGGCTGCGGTGCTCACGGCTTGAAGTTTTCGGTAGTTGCGATTAGCGAGGGTGATGCGCCGTCTGGGTTATGACAGTTAGAGATGTTGCTTACACATCTCTTTGAATTATAATTGTAAATATAATCGACTTCTTATTTGTAATTATATACTTCATACAAATGAATCATGCGCAATGATTTTGATTATTTAATTTTGAAAGAATTATAAAATCTTTCTAAATTGAAAAACTTTAGAAAGATTCACATTTTTTTATCTGTATATTTTCCATTCTTTTGTTTCTTTTGCGGCTAAATTTATTCCGACGCATGTATTTCAAAAACTTGGGTTTGTTGAGCAACTTAACTTTGTATGCGTCTCCTGGTTAAAAGAAGGAATGTGAGTGGATGCCAAGTACATGTACATAAACAAGAGTATAATTGTTTTTGGAATTTAGGAGAATTGGCCGGAGTTTAGTTGCGTAGTTATGTTATGCGTACTATTATATTCTTCCGCAAGTTTTGAAGTGTACGTTTAAAACTAACGTTCAAATTACTCACTGGGCATTGTCTGGGTATAAACATTTATTTTATTTCTAATTAACCTGTAAAATGAGAAGTAGAATGTAAATTTTTTTCGGGTTTCAAAATCTACATGTAAGCTCGAAGCATTATATTATTTATGTCTATCGTGCGATCGAAAGTGTAAATCGTATAAATCAGCATTAATTGAATAACAGAGCTTGAAATATTTGTCATTATTAGGTAATCCGTTATAATTCATTAAGTAGGTTCATTTTTTTCAATTTTGAAATTATCTGAAGTGGTATTCATGGGTTATGCGAATTATATCGATGTATGTGTTGTATGCTTTGTATGCAAAAATAATCGAATTTCCATTGGTACCTGTACTTGTAATATCTCAAATCTCAAAAATGGATGCAGCAACTGTTTTAAAGTCATAAACATTTTCTTTTAACAAGTAAACGCTTTCTTTTAGATGAAATTGCTCAAAAATAGAAAACTGACGTATTCCCTCTCGGTGAGAATTAGCTATATATTTATGTATACAAGATTTTATAAGAAACTTAAAGTTTAAGTAATAAACATGTACAGTAAATTTATCGATGGAATTTAATCTTTTTTACGACGTGTCGTAAAAAGTTTTATGAAATAATGATAATTAAATTAATAAGAGCTTACATTCGTGTTGAATAAAAAAAGAATGTTACCAATAGGACTATACGTTCTTCTTGCCGTAAGCTCGAATGAAAGCTCTCTTATGTATCAACGATAGTACCGCGAGAGCCCGAGACCGTTTCGGGATTATGTAAATATGTGGAGCAAGGACCTCGCTGGTGTTATTTCGAGACTTGGAGCACGACGTCGGGCGAGTGTCTCGACCCCCGACTCTCCAAGCATGCGAACAGAAATTTGCTTACTTCTTTTCTCCTCTTTTGCGCTGCATGTCTAGACTCCAAGAAAAAGGGAGAGGACGACGCACAAGTGCGGATCGTCTCGCGGACTGAAAATAGAAGACGCGTTCGTCGTTACTGCGGTCTTTTAGGCAAGGGCAGAGTTTCATAGCCAATGAATCACGCGGAAGAATTTCGGAGATTTTAATGACTAACTGGAGAGACAAAGTGGCGCCTTTTAAACACGCATATGAATAGAAAATCAAGTTTAGGACTTTAATTATATTTTATTGCATTTTAAAGTTATATCTTGACTTCGATGTAAAACTTAACTTACGTTACTAAATCTGCAAGATATTTAGAGTTATATATTTAAAGTACTTTGTGCATCCCAAACTTGAAAACATGATTTATCAAAACAGTAATAGAATCTCTTTTTCGTGGATAATAAAGCATCACTTTACTGTGGATATTTTATGTTTTCATATTTATCGTTTCGGGTGAATACAGTAATGTTAAATTATGCTATCTAATATATGTAGCAATCTAAATAATCATTTTATGGATTATTCTATAGATTTAATTGGATAAATTGTTAGCGATATAAAAATTAAGCATTTTGTAAGAGATCACTTACGCCGATTGTAGTAGATCAGTTATTTCACGCATATTTCAAATTGTTTTCTATGTAGTAAACTGTATAAAAAAATGTTTTAGGTCTACACGAAAATGTACAGGAAAATAAATTTTAAGTAAATATGAAGTTTTAATCAAATTATTTGTCAATTAATTGTTCAAATATTTCTTTATGCACAAAACTTATTCTAGTTTATTTTATTGCATGAAAATGAGTATATATTGTGTTCTTAAAATACTCGCAGTTTTAAACGATTGATATATTTAAATATGCACGCGTTTTTAAAAATAGATCAATTTTGACAAAAATTACTAATAAATTGTAATTTATTTGCTTGAACGGTCTTGCTTGAAAAAAGTGACAGTAGATTCTTATAAATACAACTTGCAACTATATGTTTGTACAACTGCACAACGTTGCGGTTAATATAATACGTGCACGAAGAACATAAATACGAAACAATCGTGCACATTTTATGTGTATGGTTATGAATGAAAATTTCACTCAGACAAAATTTGCAGTCTTCTTTATATATACATGTAGATAAAAGTCTTATATCGTTTAAATTAAATTGAACTTGAGATTACTCGGATCTTCAAGTCCACTATTTAGCCGAAAAGATTTCCCGCGGGTTTAATTTTGTTACAAAGCGCTGGGCAAGTTAAGACTCGTTCATTGAACTTTTATTGGGGATTTCCGTTTCGATAAGCATGTTGGGAGCGTATTAAAAGCGTTTAATAAAAGAGAGATAATAGTGATAATGAAAAATAATTTGATTTCCGTGATTAGTCGTTTTTGTAATGAATGTTTGATCTTATAATGATAATTTTAATTAAATTTAATAAAAGAAAAAGCTTTAGAGAATGATATGTTAATTATACGAAGTCATTTTTAACATTCTAGTACTTCAAAGTAATTAAAAATATCTATATTTGAAAGCTGTAAAGCCGGCAGGTTCTCTGGCCTGTTGAAAATATATTTTTGGAAAACGTAAAAAGACGTGACAAAATACTGAGAAAATTTCATATTCTACAAATTCAAAATATATTTATATAAATTACTTCCGAATCTAAATTTTCGAGGACGCCCAATTTTTTTACATCTATATAACTCGGTAATTTGCAAGCGAAAAATTATCGTCTCGGTCTTGAAGCACATGCTCAAACCGGCCGTTCACACGATCTATCGGAGCTTCTTTTATCGGTAATTCAACTACTACTTAACGTTACTAAAAAAAAGTACACGAAAAACATGCACTCGGACAATCGATCTCTATCGCTTACGATAATAATCAGGTCACGATCATCAAACAAAAACATGGGCGATCGGTTTTTTTACTCCGATTCGCTCTGGGAAATATTTGAAAGGAAAATACCCGCGCATCCCTTCTTCTACCGTTCAAGTCTCTCAATAACAATTTCATGATCCTCCCTCGCTATAAAATCCAACACACAGGGGTACTCGTACATTACACACACATACACACACACACACACACACACACACACATATATGTATATATATATATATATATATATATATATATAGGTACCACTACTGCGCAGTTACACCAACATACGGGAAACACAACGTGCGCACGTGTCGGTAATCTGGCCGAAACTGTATGTGGGTGCGTCTCGCACACGCTTGCTGGTACCGCGTAATAATCCCATTCTTGGAGTGTCCATACAACCCAGCCATCGTATATATATATATATATATATATATATATATATATATATATATATCGTCCGCTCGTAAACGCGAAGAACCCGGAGAACAGAATGGCCACCAGAAAATCGGCCCTCAAGACTCGACGGGTGGTCCCAACTTATTACCGGCATGTATACGACGGGGAAAGTACAGCGCGGCGTTATACTACCTGGGGGCGGTTTAGCCACGGTCTATATTGAGCCCGTAAATCATGCCTACTGGTGGATTAATAATCGCTGGGGGTAATTTTTTTTTCTTGCTGGTGGTCGTATAGTCCTGTCTGATGAGCATCGGTCCTCTAAGTATATATACCCAATGGACGACCGAGACCGGGGAAATACGGGCTGAAACTTTCCCGAACCAAAGGCTTTTGTCGAGGTGTCGTGTCGGTTTTACAAGTGTATATATGTATATATATATATATATATATACATATATATATACTTTATTTGTATACGCCGTAGTTTAATCCGGCCTTGCATAAGTCGCACGTATATGCATCTGGGCAATTCCCGGCTTTTGCAAGCTCCCGCATTATTCAGCCGCTCGCGCGAGTGCGTATATGTGCATTTTACGATGCGCTCGCGCTTTCTCTGCCCAAAGA
The DNA here is from genome assembly GCA_020010945.3 of Muscidifurax raptorellus. NCBI lineage: Eukaryota > Metazoa > Arthropoda > Insecta > Hymenoptera > Pteromalidae > Muscidifurax > Muscidifurax raptorellus. The sequence continues at coordinate 7,517,214 of CM052080.1, forward strand.
ATTTCGGATATATCCCAGTCGTTCTCGTGACCTCGTTCCGTGCGTGCAGCTTAGTTCCCCGAAGCTCGTAATGAGAAATTTTCTATCTGCATCGGGAAATTCCTTCCGGAAAAATGTAGAAAATCATCTAGAGATCCGAAAATAGCCCGCATCCGAGTCAAGCATTAGCCTTATCTGCGCGTCCTTGATGGGACGTTTTCCCCGGGGGTGTAATTCCCGCGTATACATAATGGGCCGGTATAGACGGGACTCGTGTACCGACACCCCACTTATCCTGTCTCGAGAGCAGCAAATCCTCCCGGTTGCAAGATCATCGTGCTCTCCTGCTCATTATGTATATACCTGCGGAGGCAGAATCAACAAACACGCGGCCAAAAAGTCAAGAGACTATACTTGTAATCTCGGCGCCTCGATCTTTCCAAAACAATTCGCGAATGTTTACTTATATATAGCTATATATAGGAATGCATTTAGAAAGTATTTAAGAGCTCGCTAAGCACTCTGCGACTATGGTCGCATCAAGGTGAAATCACGCGTAAGGCCTGTAAAAGCTCTCTCGTGGGGGATGAAGTAGGACTACTTGGGTTATTATTGCTCTGCGCGTGTGCGCACATATACGCACATGTGGCCGAGGTGTGCGAAGAGCATGGTATACGAGAAAGTCTCATATGGTCCGCAGGTATGCGCTCCCCGGCAAATTAGGGTTCTTAGAGCTTGAGATTGTTATTGTCGTGTTTTCAAGGTTTTTTTTTAAGACTCACGCACGTCCAAGCTTATAGGTTTGAAATATTTACGATGCTCGATTTTTTTTATCAACAATAATCGTTACACCTTAAACGATATTTTTCGTCAAGCACTACTAAAAACGACAAAGTGTACAGCACACTCTCAGAGACGTTGAATTAGACAGTAAGATTGATAAATGAATGACGAATCAGCGCCAATCAGCCTCCGATCAATCTCAATCCACGCGAGTAGCTCTGAAAAATCTGAATCACGGAGCCACATAGCGAACCCTAAAAGATGAGTTACGATTCGCACCGAGCGAAGAAAGTAAAACACGCTGCGTCCGAGCTCCGGGAAAAAGTGTGACTAATTCGGAAAACCGTTTTCGCGACCGCAGCCGCGCACTCGCGCCTCGAGATATTCAATGGATCGATCGGACATTGCGTCAGTCGCCGAATATACAATATATTTATATACATAGGGAGTGGCGATGTGGATTGTCAAATAAATACGTTATGGATTTCGATGTAGATGTTGGAAGGCAGAATAGCTGTGGGAGGTATATTAGACCCGGGGCAGTGACCTGTACTCGATGGCGACACGCGAATGGAATTCCGGGAGGCGTAGGACAAAGATGTATGTATATGCAGTTTCCGGGCGGGGAATATCTGTGAGTATTATAGCAGCGCGTGAGAAACTGCTACTTGTTGGAAATAGATTATTCATTTCTGATATACGATGATGAGAGCTTGAATCGTTGATCGGTTAAAAACAAAGAAATTATGGTACATTTTGTAGAGATTTTATAATAATAAGCATTTAATATAGAATCTCTTAACACGTCTCTATCTCTGATAATCGACAAAATTTCGCTCAAAATACTCTCTTCTCGAGTAAACGATCCAGATATTCCAGTCGCCGTTAGCGCGGTTAATCGATCGATCCGCGCGTCGATCGGCAGGAGTTACACCAGAGTTTGACGCGACTCGACTGGCGCCACACGATTTTCATGACGAAGCCGCTGCGCCGCAGCTTATCTGTATATATTATACCGGCGTTGTTGATGTTGTCGTTATACGTCAGACGATTTCCACGACTACTTCAGTTCAAATCGACGATAAGGAGCGCTCCCACTTTAGCTTATCTGATCGGGAGAAAAACGGGGAGGATTGTTTGTATTTTTTTAGGTGAAACTTGCAGAAGCTATGTGTAAACAGAAACGTCGCGGGTATACATCGCTCATACGCTTCGCAAGTTATTAACAACCGAATGAGCCGAAAGTTTATCCAAAAGTTGGAATCGCTTGAACGCGCTTCACTCGCGGTGACATAATAATATTCACGAGCGCCAGCTTATCGCTCGAAAAATCCTGTGATTCACTCACGTGCATCGGGGAAAAGAAAAACCCCACCGCGACATTCAGATCGATTTTTCAGCAATCATTGTATCAGCGCTTAGAGTTTTCCCGTGTTTATCGTCTGATCTACGCTCATTTACACACATTCTGGGGAAACACTGAGGGCCCAATATCCAGACTCGGCGCACGTACTCTATATAGGTATATAATGCCGTAATAAGTCTACGCAGTAAACATAAGTATACAGGCAGGTCGCATAAACGTTTTCTCCCTCCTCTTGAACAGAGCAACCACCAGAAACATCATAGTACCGAACAATAGATTCTGGTAAACTTTACTGGCCGAGACTCTGAATTACCCTTCGCTGGATTAATAATCGCACGGTGAACGTTTCCCTCTCGAATAATCTTGATTTACAGCTCGATCGCTTGGAATCGGTTATCGTTTCGGCAAATCGAGAATTCCCTTGGTTCGTCAATTTTGTTCAACTATCGCTATATATACGTAAACGCACGTCATCGGCGCAAACAGCGTATAATAACACACGCGCGCGCGCTACATTATTACAAACGCCGCAGCCGTGTAAAAGCCCAAAAAAACCTCGTGAATTTTCCGGGCATCCTCTCGAAATTCCCGCCCCTGTTGAATCATCTTCTGTATATAAACGTAAATACACGCGCACGCGCGTGCCTATCTCGAGCACTTACGGCCGCGCGGCGGGCCAGTCCAGATTTACGCGCGTGCGTATGATCCCCCGCAGACGAGCACTTACGCGTATACGGTGCGCGCATACATGGAAAAGCGGCTTTTCTCTTTGGGAAAGCAACGAAATTCCGTCGAGAAGTCAGTCAACATAGGCAAATCGCGGCGCCTGATCTAGTCACAACAAGGCTAGCGATCTTCCGCATGCGCCGTCTACGCTATATATAGTTATACTATGTATACACGGAGAAAAGCATAGATGAGTTTATCCGGTGTCCGACCGCATATGGGAGCCTTGCCACGGGAGTGTGTAGAAAACGTGGTACCGATAGTTCAGGGATTTTCCAGAACGAGAGCTATAGACGATAATTAGGGGAACGTACGACGCGCGCAGGTATATAAATATATACAGAAGGAGCTGGTCGACGGGTCTATAGTTCAGGGTTTCCCTTCCATAATATATCCGGCGCTGCTGGTACTCGCCGAGCCTCTTACAATGCCTAGTTGCGACTAATGAGTATTGCCGGCCATTGTATCGATGCGGAATGTTTTTCTCGGCGCATACGGATCAAGTATATACTTTTATAGAGCACACGATGAGACGGAAGAATGGAGATGCGATGCGTTGCGCACTTTCGCGACACTGCATGCTGCGAGTTTTACCTCGATGCGTGGCGTACAGCATTTTTTTCCTTCTAATGTTTGCGAAATCGTGAAGATTATAACGGTTCTTAAGGCGAGCTATAGGGTTTTTCGTTTTCCCCCGGGTTTATTACGTCCATTAATCCGGGCTGGGGAAACACTGTATTTATACATATACATTCGAAACACACATAGTGCAGAAATTAATTGCAAATCGTTATACGAGCGACGATTGCGAACAGTAGACGCACCATTGACGAAGCGTAGTTTTACATTATTATTGCGAGTCTGTGAATACAAAAATCCGTCTAGTTTTTGAATAAAAAATCTACGGGATTTCCGTGAAAGCAAGTTTGCGTAGATACAATCGGGTATATTGAATTGCGCAACGTCATTTTTCAAAAGCGAGTTCTACTTTGGAACTGCAGATCTTTTAAAAGATTGTACGACTATACATTGAGAATTCGAAGGTCGAGCAGCCGCGACTTGCGAATGAAAAATGATTGTTCCAGTGAGACTCGTATTTTTTTCAATTCGCATAACTTCGTCCTGCCAATTATTACAGTGCCAAAAAAAAAAAAAAAAAAAAAAAAAATCCCTCTCGAAAATCACCGCTTTACACTGCGAAGCCCATAAACACCCGCCGCATCTTTCCCTCTCCCCAACGATTTCATCATATCACATCGATCTCCCAGTTCAAGCACCTCTCTCTCTCTCTCTCTCTCTCTCTCTCTCTAGCCCCTCCCCGTTTACCGAACCTCACACTTCCAAGTCCGCCCTTTGTCCTCGGCAATAAAGCGTTCTCTCACCCCCTGCTAGAGAGCGTCGAGCTTATCCGATCGGCCGCTAAGGTGGCGCTCAGGTCGACCGGCGGGAATCGACGAGGGAAAGCTGCGGCGCGCGAAACATTCAGTTCGCTCCGAGTTTCGAGCCGAAGAGCATCACCTTCTCAGCTCACCGGAGTTGCCATTCTGGCTATTGTACGCGCTCTAGAGTACTTATCCGCACACGTTCGATAGTCTTTAGTAGTTTCATTCATAGAGTAAAGGTAAATCGCAGTGTTGTGTACGGGGAGTTTGAATCGTAACATGTGGAGTCAGGAGTACTCGGAGGAACAGACGAAGAAAATCGAGAGCTATTTCAACGGCGAAGCAGACTCGGGTTTTCAGTCGATCGACGAGAGCATCGCATCGATGAGGGGCTGCAGCGAAAACGCCGCGCTCGAGCTCAGCGAGGCCTTCATTCGCAATCTCAGCTTGAAGCACGCGAATATGAACAATTTGGAGACGGAGAGATCGCAGCACAAATCCGAGCCGATCGTCAACGGAAGTCGGCTCGAGTACAGGTGGAGCGAGCTCGAGAGGGCCGACGTCCCCAAGCAGTCCTACGAGTTCTTCCGACAGGACAGCAGCGGCGATACGTAAGTCATTGCGATCACTCGTCCGCTTTTAACTTGCGCGAGGAGGAAGCGAAGAAAAGAAAATTCTAAATAAAAAAATCTTTACAGGCAACTCCACCTCTCCATCATGATGAACCACGTGGAAGCTGCCCTCTGGCTGATCAATATCGTGCCGCATCCGTGTCTCCTCGACGTAGCGAACGACGAGACACAGACGGCCTTGCACTTGGCCGTGATGACTCGCGAGCCGAAAATCGTCCGCCGTCTCGTCCTCGCCGGCGCCAACGCGAATCTGAGAAACGCCGTCGGAAACACCCCGCTTCACATCGCCTGCGCTTTGGGCGATCTCGAGTGCGCCAGGGCGCTCACGGAACCGTCGACGAACCTCGAGAGGAACCGGAGCGCCGGCAACGCGCAACTCGCCTCGCCCTCGAGTATGGAGCTTCGGAACTATACAGGTGAGGAAAGATTCTTCGTTGTCACATTTATCGGTTCACGAGGAAAGAATTCTCGGCTTTCGCAACGAAAACAATAAGTCGCCGTCTTGTACGTCGCGCTATCTGTGATGTAATGGTTTTTCCAGGCCGCGCTGAAACTGTCTCACGTGCGGCAGCGCGTATTGATTCTCGAAAAAATAAACTTTGAATATTCATCCGCTCTCTTATAATGGTCTTTGGAAAATTAGCTTCCTCGATACGCGCCTCGTGCACGCGTATATAATGCGACGGGTCGTTCAGCGGTAAAAATAACAGCGCGCGGTCGCGATGAATTTTTTGATGACGGATGGTTAAGCGCTTCCGCGTCGCTGAATAAATACGCTCTACATACGGGGTCAACGCTTCTTGCTGTATTTAAACTCGTTATATTATACTTGCTCTCGAATCATACAATGCACCGGCGACGCGAGGCCGGTCGAATTGAAATCGCGACTAGCCAAACCCGACTAGGCTGTACGTATTACGGAGTTTATAAAGCAAACTATAGTCTACGTCTGTGTGTGTGTGTGTGTGTGTGTATGTACATATAAGCGTCGGGGATTTCCTGACACAGTGTTGTAATTCAAGCTCTCGTCCGATCAATTTTTAAATAAAAAATGGCGCTGACGTATCGCGTTTTTTTTATATCGTAAAAGCTCGCGTCTGCTCTATCGTTGCAAAATTGAGAATTGTAAAAGTGCGTCGCGGCGTAGAAAAAAACACCAACGTCCTCTTACCGTCTTCATAAACAATCGTATCGGCGGATAAAGCAGACATGCTCGAAATCTCGTCTGCACTTATATACATGTATCTATAAAAGAGTCTCGTATACACACACAGACTCGGGCGGAATTTCGTGGCGCCGAGTTGGCGAACGAGCCCGAGCGCGTTGCACTCTCTCGAGTTGGGAAAACCCGCGGGCGCGTCGACGAGGGTATATACAGCGCAGCGGCTGTTCTAGAAACGCTATCGCCTTGTGAAACCGAAACTCTCTTCTGCCCGTCTAGATGAAGGAGAGGAGAATATAATATATTTCTTTTTCTCTCTCTCACTCGGATCCCTTTCTTACTTCTTCTTTTTATTATTCGTTCATGCGCGCGTTGTAAAGTATGAAACGAGCGCAGTCCGCGAAATTAGTTTGATTCCCTCAGTCACGAATTTTGGCGTGCGTCGAAAAAAAAGCCGGTGCGTAGTCTAGCCGAAAATAGCGAGAGAGAGAGAGAGAGAGAGAGAGAGAGAGACTCGCGCGTCTGCACAGTGCATTCGAGAATACATGCGTATCTATCGACTTATGATAAAGCGCCGCGGCTATCGTTCGGCGGCGGACTCGTTAAAAAAGCGAGGTAAAACCCAGTGCACGATAAAAAGAAGCGAATTGTTAGAGCCGCGAGGGTCGCGAACGAGCTAGCTCAAAACTAACCAGAAGCATTTTTTCCTCTCTGATTTCAGGCAAAACGTGCTTGCACATAGCAGCGATGAAGGGACACGCGCTGCTGGTCGAGCAGCTGCTGCGAGCCGGCGCAAACGTCGACTGCAAGGAGGCCTTGGCCGGAAAGACCGCTCTGCATCTGGCTATAGAGAGCGGACACCGCGAGGTCGTGCACTGTTTGGCGCAGGGACGACGCTCGTGTCTCAACGCCGTCACTTACGCCGGTGATAGCGCTTATCAGATCGCGCTCGACGTCGACAGACAGCTCGCCGAGGAGCTGCTCCGCTTGGGAGCTTTGCCTCTTCTCCGGCGGGTCGACAACAGCAGCGACAGCAACAACAGCTCGGAGGACGATTCCGATTGACTGCGCGCGAACGTTCGCGGCACGTCGCTCTCGCTATTTTTAAAGCGAAAGTTTACGTCGCCGATGCGAGCGAGTATTGCCGAGCGTCGATTGATCGCGCTTGTGCGCTCGGAGCAGCTGCCAAATGAGTATTTCAGACGAGGAGTAGTCTCGTGAAGAGCGTTAGATATAGGTAGGACTTTTGTAATTCAAGTGTCGGCGTCGATTTCTCGTGGCATCGATGATCGACCGAATGGTCAGTGTCAAGGTCGATCGTTGAATCCGAGCTTCCGAGAAAGATTCCAGCTGGTTGTTTTTTGTAAACTGACGTTGTTGGTTTTTATTATTATTACTACTACTACTGCTACTGGTTTTTTTGTATGATTTATTACGCGAAATTTCTGGAAGAGGAGGAAATATCGAGCGACGCACGGCTGAAGCTTTATTATCTCATTATTCATCTACCAAAGTCGGTATTAGTTACTATATTATATGTATATACTTGATGCTGAGCGTCTTTTGAAGCGATAAAATAAGAATGCGGATAAGACTGATTTTTTTGTTGTCATTTGTATACGAAAATTAGGAGAGAAATTTTTAACGAAACAGACTAGACCGTTCTTTGCGCTAGAACAAAACGAAATAAAATATCATGTATACCTCCATGATCTTGTACATAAAACGTAGTGTACTTATTATATACGTATAAACGCGTCGACCTGCAAACAGGTTTGCAAATTATACTCTTTGTAAAAAGTTCGTTGTAAGTTAGTCTAAGATTGCACACGAATTAAAATATCTTTTCTTTAAAAAAAACACGTACTTTTTCCTCAAACACCCCCGCATTGTGCATAAAACCAAAATAAATCGTAAAACTACGATTCAGATCAGCATTTATTAAATCAACATCGAAAATTTAACGTTCGTCTCGAAAACATCACACGCGGTGTCCATTACAAAAAGTATAGCAAAAAAAAAAGGAAAAAAAGAAGAAGAGGAAGCAGAGCTTCTCGATCAATCATGCACCTCCTCCTCAACGACGTCGACGTCCTCGCCGGGCGCGTCTCCCGGGCCGTTCATGGTCTCGTACTGCTGATACTCGGCGATCAGATCGAGCAGATCGGCGTGTGCATCGGTGAACTCGTTCTCCTCCATTCCCTCGCCGGTGAACCAGTGCAAAAAGGCCTTCCTCTTGAACATGAGAGTGAACTGCGCGGAGACACGCTTGAAGACCTCGTGGATGACTGTGCTGTTGCCGAGGAACGTTCCGGAGAGGCTCAGACCCTTGGGCGGTATGTCACAAACGGCCGTCTTCACGTTGTTGGGAATCCAGTCGACGAAATACGGGCTGTTCTTGTTCTGAATGTTGAGCATCTCGTCCTCGACCTCTTTCATCGACATCTGGCCTCGGAAGATCGCTGCCACCGTGAGGTACCTTCGCCAAAAGTTTACGCAAACAAACACTTCAGCGAGCGTCATCGTGAAAAAATCGTCTTTAAGACACTGTCTCTATAATAATCGTCGATTTATATAAGAATGATAATCGGCGCATCATTTCCTGTTCATTTCATTTCCTCATATATACATGTACATCGAGCTTTAAAAACAACAAGCGCTCGTTATTGCTCAACTTTCTATGAATTCCTGCGACGGTAATCGGCAGGCCAAGAGACATAATATACAACCGCGCACACGAGGTGACGACAAACGGTTTTAAAAGGCGGCAAGCAGATCCTGGGATTCCCCGCACTTTGCAGCGAAATTTACTACTCTAGTCTTTGCACGCTATACATTCCAGAGCTATACGGCTCTTGGGTGCTCACGACTCGCTTGGAGAGTGTAAAAATAATTTTTGTATCAATCTTAATTACCTTCCGTTTCGTGGATCGCAAGCAGCCATGACGTTCCGCGCGTCGAACATCTGCTGCGTCAACTCGGACACGCTGAGGCCGTTGTAGACTTTGCTGGCCCGAGATATCAGCGGAGCGAAACCCGTGAGGAAAAAGTGCAGCCGCGGGAACGGCACCATGTTCACCGCGAGCTTTCGCAGATCGGCGTTCAGTTGACCTGGCGATGACGGGACAGATAACAATCGAAGCCGTTGAGTTACATCGTGGGCGGAAGGCGAATTACACAATATGAGACTTATCATTGCGCTCTTGCGATCATTGCGCGAACGAGGCAATGTGGGTACTTTGAGCGGCTGGACATTGCTCTTTTATACAACTAAATTGTAAGCTATTTTTTATCGTTAAACTCCTAGTTCGAGCAAACCTGGAAATCTGAGGCACGTTGTCACACCGGACATGGTGAGCGAGACCAAGTGATTGAGATCGGTATAAGTCGGACTGGGCAGCTCGAGCGTCCTCAGGCAAATCTCGTACAACGCCTGATTGTCGATGCAGAACGTCGAGTCCGTCAGATTGACCAACTGCTGAATCGACAGAAGCACATTGTACGGCCCGACCACGGTATCCTGAACCTTCGGCGACGGCACGATCGAGTACGCGTTTATGATCCTGTCGGGATACTCGTCCCGGATTTTCGAGAGCAACAGAGTGCCCATCCCCGAGCCGGTACCACCTCCCAGAGAGTGGGTCAGCTGGAAGCCCTGGATGCAATCGCAGTTCTCGGCTTCGCGTCGGACGACGTCGAGGACCTGGTCGACGATCTCGGCGCCTTCGGTGTAGTGGCCCTTGGCCCAGTTGTTGCTGGCGCCATTTTGGCCGAAGATGAAATTGTCGGGGCGGAAGATGTCACCGAACGCGCTCGAACGAATCGCGTCGATGGTTCCCGGCTCCAGGTCGACGATCACCGTCCGCGGGATGTAGCGCTTGAACGACGTCTCGTTGAAGAAGACGCTGATCTTGTCGAGCTGCAAGTCGCTCGTGCCCTGGTAGCTACCGTCCGGCTGGATCCCGTGTTCGCCGGAGATCACCTCCCAGAACTGGAAGGTATTTTTTTTAAATTTTTATTATTTTAAAAATTATTATTGCTAGAGGTAGATGGACAGTTTTACACCGATGTCGTTCGATGGATGGGTTGTGCAAAGATACTTACCCTGGAGCCGATCTGGTTTCCGCATTGGCCTGCTTGTATATTTAGAATTTCGCGCATTTTCGATTTTTTTTTAATAACTTTTATAAAATTTTACAAATTGAATATATTGAATAATACTAGAGAATTTTGAAACGTCGTTGAAAAAGTTTACGAAAATTTAAAAGGTTACATGAGAGGGCCTAGACGGAAAAAGTGAACGACATTGAAGTCTTTCGATGAAACAATTGACAGCGCCGATTTTGCATATCTTTCTCTATTCGAAATAACATTCCAAGTTTTTTCGTCGTTGCCATGCCTAAAATACATTTTATTTATTCACAGCAACTTCCCGGTAGACTAAAATTGGCCCATTCTGAGTTGATAAATCGTCAACGTTTCTACCAGGGTCACAAATAATTCATGTTTTTTATTTTCAAGAAAAAATTGCAGTATTACCTTGCACGGATAATCTTAATTTAGACCGGGCAGAAACCTACGTTACCGACCCACGCTAACTAATCTAACTCTAATAATACATCCGGAAGTACGCATGGTGTTGTACAATACGTCCGCGAGATGTCGCCATGCCGCCGCGCAAAGATTTCAAACGCCGCGTCGTTAGAAACACTTCTGTTGTGCAAGCACCTTTATTACGCGCCCGAAGCGTATATACAACCGCACCTTCTACTACTCTTCCTACAGTTAGAAGTGCAAAGTTATGAGCTTAGCAGCAAAATCCAGAGTTACGACTCAAAACATATGTATAATGGTTTTTCAATAATCCACGTAAAGTTGGAAAACGCGCATAAGCTCGCGGTAAACACAAGCAGGCACAGCGAATCTTCCTTGGCGCGGATAAAAATATATATATAAATTTCCAGCTCTCGCGCGATATCGCGCCTGAGCCGCAATGCAAAAAGTAAGCTAAAAAGAAAAAAAGTTATTGCTCCTCGCGCGTAAACCTTCTCGTAATTCGAATTTACGACTGCTACGTGAGAGAGTATACATAACATCGGAAAGTGCGTAAAGCGTATGTGTATCGCCTTCGGCCCTATATGATTACACGTATAATGCGCGCGCGTGGAAAAGCAGGTCTATACCTATATATAGACCATATACATGCATAGGTGTGCATATATATATATATATATATATATATATATATATGTATATAGGCACACTATCCGCTCTGACATTGAAACGAGGTAACTCGGCTGGAAATCATACGTTCGCGGCTCGTTCCCATGAACTCAAGGCGCCGCCTTCCCCTTTCCCTGTTCAAAGCGACTTTATAACTTGAATAATTACCTCGGGAGAGGAAGAGCGCGTGGGAGAAAGAGACGACGCTTCTTTGTTCCGCGATATCCGGCGCACGCGGGATCTGTTCCGCGGTCGGCAGAGCGTCTCTGTTCGCGATAATGACCGAACGAGTAACTTGCTCGCGCCGCGTCGCTTCTTCTTTTGGGAAACCAATTGATAAGTATATAAATGATATAAAGATACCGTATCCTTTTAAATATTTATTCGTGTGCAACGTATAATATGGTAGACAATATGTAGGAAGGAATATATGGATTTCGATTATCGACGAGTTACTAATAATATACACAGTCGAGGTGAATGACACATGAGGCAGCGTTAACTGGGAATCCATCGTTTATTTTATATTGCAACATAAAATTTGTACAAATAATAATAATAGCAATAATAATTGTCGTAACTAATAATAATAAGCCATAATATAAATGATTACTCGAATAGTCTGTGTTGTCCGCACGCTTATACATCTCTCTCTCTCTCTCTCTCTCTCTCTCTCTCTCTCTCTCTCTCTCTCTCTCTCTCTTGAAACTGTCGTATTTACAAAGATCGCACGAATTCTCGCGAAAAGCGCAATTACAAGATTGGCGGTTGTTCAAATATTGAACAGTGGAAAGTTTCGTCGGATTCGTGAGATTGCGAAATTTCGCATGGCCGAATAAAGGAGAAGAAATTTAAAGAACGGGTCGGTGTGAGACAAAATTTTATAGCGTCGCGTCACACGCCGACCGGTCAGCGTTTTACAAAGGTAAAAAACAATATATAACCGTATACACAAGGGTCGCATGCATGATCGCAGACATTTATATATATATATAAATGGTTCATCTCCCATGTTTATTACACGTGTGTCCACCGCGCCGGAGAACGCTGAGGCTATGTATAATATTTAAAATGAAGAATTGCGTTTCATCGACAGCCCGGTCAATTTTGGGCCCCTTTTTTTTAGTTTGCTCGACTTCTTTTATTTTGCTTAGTTTCCTCGTACTATATATCTCTTTCTTATACAATCGTATTTTTTTGTCATTACGTTACGTTTATCCTTAACTTATTTAATAATTAAGTTGCAGTTAAATATATGTGCACGAGTCGCATTAGCGCGCTGTATAACGATACCTTTCTCCGTCTGTCAAGTTTTTTCCCCCCTATATACATATCTCAGCAATTTCTTTTTTTACAAGGTAAGTCGAATATGTGGATGATACGATGAATGGATGAGCGTATGTGTGTGGACTTGGGCTTCCGTCGTGTCCCTTCTTCTCGCGCGTGAATAATCCGACCTCGTCGATGCTCGACCGGTGCACCTTCTAAAATCGCCGTTTCCAACACTTTTAGGATTTCTTCTTCTTCTTCTTCTTCTTCTTCTTCTTCTTCTTCTTCTCTCGTTTTACTTTTATTTTTGTTATTATCATGAAAAAATATGACGTTATTAGTATACAAGTTATACTTTCCTCTATACGTTTCTCAGTCAGTCGCACGCACGCATTTGCTCTTTTTTTCGATTCACCGACGAGTTCCTTGTTTCTGGCAGTATAATTGTTCGTTTTCTCTCTTTCATCCATTCGAGAGCTCTGTTGCAAAACTATAATTGGTCGCAACGCGTTCCTCCGGATTCCCAGCTCTTATCTCGGAAACTCGAGAAGTTTGCACGAAGAGTCAAGTGGATTTGCAAGCTCGCGTAGAAATATACAATCGTTTTCTTTCTCTCGTTAAGTCTAAGCTAATTGAAAAGACGTAAAAAGCGACTCACACGACACTCGCTACGAAAAAACGCTTTTAGTCGTAGCGCAGTAATATCGAAGTATATAGAATACGAGCAGCGGAGCTTTCGTGCAAACCTCGGGGATTCGTGCCGGACGCTGGAAACCGCAGGAGGCCACGCGATATTATATTCGAGCAGACGCTCGAGCATCGACGAAACGCCGTGGAACGTTCACATAAATATATTTATATTTAATATATATAATAATAATAGGCGAGTGATATAAATCGCTTCTCTCTTGTCTTCTTTTTATTCCCGTTTATATATAGCTATACTCTACTGTATCTCTTTGTGTATCTTAATAATCTCTTTAAAAGATGCATGTGCGTGAGTCCTGATCGAGGCGAGGATAATAATTAACAACAGTGCCATTGGCGGAGCGCCGCCTTTCCCCCCCCCCCCCCCCCTCTCTCTCTCTCTCTCTCTCTGTCTTTCTCGCAATTTTCTCCTTTCTTGTATTCGTTTGCCTATATATAAGTATATATTTCATGCAAGAGCTTGAAAATCGAAGAATCCGCTGTTCGGCGAAGCGCGTCTTTCCATTTATATATGTGTTTTGCTTTTTTTTGAATCTTTTGCGCTACGAGCAAAAATGAGATCACATTGAATCGTAAAAAAATAATAACTTCAACAACGTTGGCGATGTACAACATCGGGTTATTCTCGTCGACTTTTCACCGCGCTTGCGCTCTGTCTTCTTCGGCCCGTGACTCTGATAGCATCGATAAAAAACTAATGCAAGATCGGCAGAGTTACTAGGGATTCGATATTGTATATTTCCCGCAAGTTATTTTTTTACATTTCTTTTTACATTCTCTTTTTGTTGTCAGACGCTTAGAAACGACAGCCATTGAGACCGCAGATGTGCAAGTTACTCTATATCTCTCGTATATTATGGATAGCATGAAAATTGCGTGCGAGTTTATAGGAGATAGAAAAGAGTTCGCGAACGCGCATCTACGTGGACTGGATAAAATTTGCTTTTACTTTTTGATTTGAAAATGGCTTTCAGAAATACTCTGCGTATATATAATGTACATGTACCCGCGGTAGTTCATATGGATATTCTCCTGAATTGAGTGACGTGCGCGAGCTTTGCTTCAAAGCTCGTCAAAGTTTTTGCCTTTTTAAATAAAGAGTTATCCGTGTAAACCAACGGGTACTAGTAACAATTTCGCAGCGGTGATCGTTTAGGTCAGAGAAATAAAATGTTTGAGTACTTTATACTTTATAGTAACCCTAGACTTTATTAATCAATGATGTATTTTTTTTTCATATAACAACGCTTAATTGACTGATGTCTTACACTTATCGGATATCTAGATAACAATTTTTCTCAATCAATTGTCGTCTCGATATATACACATAACAACAAAATGGCCGATGCTGTAAAATCATCGAGCGAAGAGTCGCAGCGCGATGCCATCGAGCGAACAATATCATCATCATAAACTCCACGCACACACGGCGCAATTACAAAGATGGGATAAAAAAATTATAATAATAATAATAATAATAATAATAATAATAATGATAAAAAATACAACGAACGCAAGATAATAGAGTAATAATAATAGTAATAATAATAATAATAATAATAAGTCATAGAACCAGCGACGTCGCGACAAGGTTTTCCTCTCGGGTTGAAACGGCTATGTGTGGAGCGACTTTTGTACGCTCGGTGTATAACGAATGAAAGCAACGAATAATACAACGCTTCGATGAAGAACATAACGTCCAATACAAGCGTCGTACGCACGTGCTCCTTACCCTACATGCGAAGAACTCAAAACGTAAAAAAATGGGGGAGTCACTTACAGGCTAATATTTACAACGCGACCGAGTAATGCATCTCTCGCGCAAAGTTACGCAGGTGGGTCCAAACACGTCGTGCCGTTCTTCGCGCGTATAATCGTGGAAAATGCTCGTCGCCGATTTCAGCACGAGCTTGTCTCCAATTTCTCACATCGTATGTACCACATCGCTTGTTCATGATTCTGCTTGTTTCTGTGGGTGTCGTTTGTTTAGTACAATAATATATATATAGAGATTTTCTTCCTATATGCATATATATAAAGGCTATCTTATTCACGATATCAATCACGTCACATCGATAAATATAAATCTTGGATCACAATCACTCATCTTACGTTATTTGCTCTCATCGCTATGTCTCGCATACAAGCTGTCTTGCACATTTTCTCTCACTCGCGTTTTGTTTCTGCTCTTCGCGGCGTTTCTCGAGCAGATCGTTCAAGATATAAAAGTATAAAATATATCCTAGCGCCGATCAAGGATGCGCCGCCGTTCGTCTTCCCGTTAAGTAACACACGAGGGAGGAAATAAACGACCAGACGAATCGACGCGCTATCGAGTCCATTCATCGGAGTTTATACCGAGAGAAAGAGAGAGATATGCCCTTTTATGTGCCCGTGCGCGGGATGCGAGCACGAGTTTTCCGCGTCGAAAACCGTTCTCTCCCTTCGCGTATGTGTGTATCATTTTACGAAATACGACGTAGGAACGTTGACGTTTGCGTGATCGAGAAGAGGACTTCGGCGAATCGATGTACAGACGCGGAGAACGAACGTGGGGGCGGGCTTCTTTTAGAAGAGCAAATTAGGCCATCTCTTATTGAAACTTGCATAAATTAAAAAAAAATATATATTTTTTTTATATATATATATATAAAGACGCAATAAAAAAATCTTTTCGATTAAAACTAAGAGCTGCATCAGCACAATAAATAGAGTAAAAACAAGATTAATCAAATAAAAAAATTCCATATCACGTTCGTTCCGGAGCGTCTGTGTTTTTCGTATCGATTCCGCGGAGCCCCCGAGCGAGTCTGAGCAAAGCAAAAGAAAAAGACTGCACTCGCGAGTATGAAAAAAATTCCGCGCCGAAGCGAGGCAAGGGCAAATAACGTCGTCTCGATTCAGGGCAGAAATTGACGGCATTCCAAAAGCCGAGCACGAGGACGCATCGTCTTGACCGGGGCTTCGATAAATCGTAGAGTATCTCGATTTTCTCTAGCGAACGATGATATTTTATTAAGGAGAATGAAAATTAAAAAATAAACTGGAGAAAGACGTGTCTTAAGTTATTATTACGCTTTAATTAAGTATCGACTCTGCCGCGGGGCAGTCTTCGTTCTTTTCGTCGTCGTCCGGCATCTCTCGTTATATACTTTTTTTTGTTTGTTCGTTTTTCCTAGAAAAAGTCGATATCACGTACACACATATACATCAACATATACACACACATATAAATCTATATGTACCTCACTATATATATATTTATATAATCGAGTGCCCGCGCGAGCTGTATGTCTCCATCATTACTCTTCGCTCATTTTTTTTTGTTCAAAAGACTCTGAAACTTTGAGATTCAAAGTCAATGGCCTCTTTTTCGTAAGTTTTTCGTTCAACTTCGTCCGCTCGTACACGGCAAATAATAATAAAAAAGGTGTCTCTCGGTGTATCCGTGTCTCTTGCGTAGGTTTTCGTGTGAGTAGTCGGCTTCTATAATTACAATATAATACACTGCGCTCTCTCGTAATTCTATGTAAAAAAAAGAAACCGAGAGAGCTCGTCGCGCGCGCGCGAACCTTATACGAGCGACGAAAACGAGAAAGTATCGAAGTACATGTTCAGCGTTACGTGTATAATATAGATTCAGGGTTTTCGCCGAGGCGGGAGCTGCGAGCGAGGGGCGGCAGCGGCGGCGGGTAAACTCATCGCGTCAGGTCACCGTATATACTAATCTCCTTCGCCTCAGTCCATGTGTAACGCGACGCCGTCGTCAGTGTAAAAAAGAAGCGTTCTCTTAGATAAATCGCGATGAATGTCCGCCCCGCGGCCTGAAAATGCCAAGCTCTTCGCAGAGTTGCCCGCGGAGGATCTTCGTCTTCTATAAAATTAAAATATCGTAGGGCCTCGGCCAACAGCTTGGCACTTTTCGAGCTGGCTCGCACACGAGCCCGGGCACCTTTGCTTATTTTGAAATAGGCACTTTTTGATTATGTTACCGTATAATAAACGCAATGCTATATAAAGTAATCAACAACTATCAGTCGAAATAAGATAAAGGATAAAAGCGCAGTGACGGCGATATTGCTTTCCAGGCCGATCACAGTCCAGTTACTAGTATTCTAGATTTAGATTAAAAACGCAAAAACTCTAGAACAAAAGCCGTATACTTCAAAGTAGCCAAAGGCGCTCGGTACCGCGCGTTCGTCGTCTACCTCCCTCGCGGCTGCTCATACCCAGTATTGCTTGAACACGGAGTTCGCTCAGTCACCGGGCCAAAGCCGACCTCACAACTGCTCGGACAGTATGATGACGTGCACGGCTTGTATGTTGTCGTTGTGAGCCGTCTTACCGTTGGTCGAGCCCGGCGTCGTGGTCGCGCCCTTGTACGACACGCGGCCCTCCTCGAGGCTCTCGATGGCCGTGTGCTCGCAGCCCTCGGCCTCGGCGCGCTCGCCTTCGGGCCCCGAGCCGGACGTCGTCGTGGCCGCGGTCTCGATCACGTCCGGTATGTTCGACAGAGTCATTGGCGCGTGCTTGTCGCGTTGCCGCGGACTCAACCTTCCCAGACAATCGGCGACACTGCTCTTCCGGCTGGGCTGGGACTCCTTGATCTCGTCGAGGTTCGTCGGGGCGGGCAGGATCGTGTTGCAGCCGTCGTCCATCGTCGGGGCGAACTTGACCCGGGGCTGACTCCTCGTCGCTGGGTGGTTGTTGTTGTTGTTGTTGTTGTTATTGTGGCTCGACTCGGCCTCGTTCTCCCGCAGGCTCATCGACGTCGACGTGGAGTCCTGCGAGGAGTCGGTCGTGGCGAAGGAGCGTCGCCTGAGCAGCGCCGCCTCGACCAAGTCGGTCTCGGCGCCGAGCAGATGCTGCTGCCGCTCGACCATCGACCTGGCAGTGGCCGCCGCAGCGAGGAGCTCCTCGGAGGCGAGTCGCGGGTGGCTGCACTGGTCGGGCACTTCGGGCACGGCCTCGAGCAGACCCGATCGGTCTCTGCGTCTGGAGAGGGTGCCGACGTGGCCCTCGGAGAGCAGTCTGCGACCGGTGCTGGCGGGTTCGAGATCCGAGATCTCGAGGAGTCCGGATTTGTCTACCCGCCTGACGGAGGTGGTGGTCGGCGCGCCGTCAAGCGTGTCCTGCACGGGTCCGGTGTGCCGATTGCCGCGGGGCAGGGTGGCATAGTAAAAGGCGTTGCTGGAGCTGACGAGGGGTGGCTGAGCAGTGACGGGCGAGCGGAGGTAGCCGCCGCCGGGCGCCGGGCTCGTGCTGGAGGGTCGGTAGAGCGGATCGCTCTCGATGACGATCTCCATGTGATGGCCGCCGTTAGCGCTGGCCGGCTGCTGCTGCTGCTGCTGCTGCACATGCTGGTGTAGGTGTGAGTGGGGGGCCTGCTGCTAGAGCCAGGTGGTCCGCGATTTTCCGGCTCGCGAGCCGGTAGGCTGCTCTCAGACTATTATTTCACGGATGATGCGACGACCCCGGCTGTTGGGGGTCGAGTAGCCCGACTCGAGCGACTCGTCGTACGACAGGCTCACCTGCTGCGGCGGCTTGCTGTCCTCGTCGTAGTTCTCCTGGTAGGGAAGACCTGACACGTCGTAGGGTGAATCTGCAAGGTAAAACGAGAAAAATCTCATCTGAGTATGCGTTCATATATAAGGATGATTGAGCCACAGCGCGCGCAGTGTGTGATTTTACGGCGTGTTTGCGCGGAGTGTATACCTTGCGTAACTTATAGAATCGCAAACAGTAATGATTGTCCGTGGACAAATTGCGTGTGCGCGCGAGCCTGTTGGCTCTCCGAGACATGCATCGGATGAATTAGGCGAGCCCGTGTAATGGACGGAGGTATGCATCGGCGATATGCATCTACGCGTGTGATTATATTTTGTAGTTGGGAGCGGTATCCTTTGTGTTTTTATTGGTTCGAAAACAAATTAACAGTATAATTGTTTCGGGTCGTCGCGCCTGCGAGTTGGTTCTCCGATAATGGACGGATTTTCAAGCGATTTTACGCGCGTCCGACACGACGTCACACACGCACACACAGCTGACCCGGGCTTTCAATCAATTTAATGAAAGTAATCGCAGTTGCGCAAATAGCTTTTAATTCAAATATCATTCAACTGCAGTTGTTATCGTTAGTCAGGGTAATTGGGTTAAAGGCGCAATTTAGAAAAACGTGACCGTCGAAGGTCAGCTATTAAGCGAGAGGAAAATCGCAGCGGATTTTCCCTCGCCAGCTGTTATTACAGTCCGACGGAAAAAGAACAGCGAGAGGAAGAATAGAAGCCGAGTAAAGGAAAGAAAAAAGAAGAAGAACATCGAGTTCAGCACTAACCGACATGCTTCTGGGACTTGACAACCGTGGCGAATGGCTCGCAGAATTGCTGCCGACTCAGATTGTGGCTCTCCCTGTAATCTTCGCGCTGCGGCAGGTAATGCGGATGGGCCGGGTAATCGGACTCGGTGGTGGCGTAGCCGCCCATGTCGTAGGGGGTGCCGACCACGCCGACTTGACCGGCGTTGACGCCGACACCGTTGGCCGCCGCCGCGGATTTCATCTGCCAGATCGAGTCCTGCGAGTTGACCGAGCCGCCGTTGTTCGAGTTAGAGTAGCTGTTCTCCATGTAGCCCATGTTAACACCTGTTGGAATGAAATGAGTCAAAAAATTTTAGAGATTACATTTGCTTTTCTCGTTTATTCTCGCGAATGCATGCAAATAGTTTATATGTTTCTGGAAGCGCTCGATCCTCTCGGCAGTTATTCCGGAGTTATGGAATTCACGTGCGCCGATTGATATATTTATGCGTTCTTCTTCGCTCGGAATGCACAAGACGCCGCTCGTCTAACTTATTTCCAAGTACTCCGATACAGCGCGCAGCGGGAGGATCGCGCAAAGTTTTTATTATTTATTATACGGGGCTTCGAAATCGATAGGGAATTACGGAGTTTCGATAGCTCTCGAACCGATGGAAAGTATAACATTTAAACCCGCGTGCGGCAGTTCCGGAAGTATAAGTCCGACGGAATATTACACACGCGTCAAGCTCAACAATAAACGACACCGAAAATGCCGTCGCGTCAATCACACCCGCTTCCATACATCAAAGACCTACCGTCACCGGATTAATTGGATACACAATCACGGACACAGAGGCGCACAAGGAAAACAGAAAAATTCCAAGACACAGTTAGTATAGAGACCCAAAAGACCAATTACCATTATTCTCACCATTGATGTTATGATTCGGCTGGTGGTATCCGTAGCCGGTCTGAGCGTAAGCCGGCGTCTTGCTGTCCTCGAGAGCGAGCGCGTGATCCAGACTGTGTTCCAGGGCTTTGTTCTCGGCGTAGTATGGCGGCGGTGCCTGCGTCTGCTGACCGTTTCCGGTTACCAGGCTCGGCCTCACTCTGCAATTACAAAGGACGCACATGCGTCGTTACAAACCTTCGGCGTCATTTCGTTTATCGCCTTTTCTTAATTAAAAACGCACTAGACCTGATTAATGAAGCGAAGGGTCACGCTTTGCACTTTTGAGAATCAGAGAGCGAGAGAGACGACGGGAAGTGCGTAATGCGCGGTTAATGAAGGACGATGATGATGACGCGAGCTGGATGACTAACAACGTTGCGTTGCATCATAACGATCATTCGCCTGTCGTTATATGCGATTCGATTATCAATTAGAGTAGCCGTATTTTCTCGGAATGAAAAGTCCGTCGAGAGGATTTTGCGCAACGACGAATCTATCCGCTACTTTCTCTCCCCCTCGCGGAGAGGCCAAAAGGAAAGAAAACCAAGCTCGCGCAAAAATACCTTCTGTTATCGCAGCGAAATCTCACGCGCCGTGGAAGAGGATCCTCGGCTCTCGTGCCTGCGCGCCAGCGAAATTCCCCGATAAGAAATAAGACACGGGCGCAGAAGACCGAAGCGTAGGTAGAAAAAAAATCATCGGCCCCGAGGGCACGAGGAAAACGGCTCATAAGCGAGTTACGTATATATATATACCTACTCGGCGCGCAAAGAAGAACTCGGTAACGAGATACGCGGAGCTGATCGAGTTTTTGTCGGCTCTTAATCGAGCGTCTCTTTGTGGACGTCGCGCGCGCACGCGGAGGGTATATATAAGCGAGAGACAGAGAGAGAGAGAGAGAGAGAGAGCGAGGCTTTAATGGAGCCTCGAATTGCTGCCTCGAAGCCGGAAGACTTTTGACGAATGAGGAGAGATCCTTCCCGCGCTGAGTTTGGGTAAACAGATTTGAGCTTTGTCGAGCACTCGACGAGCTACGCTGCACAGGTCACATCCGCCCGAGGAGAAGTTTTTCTCTTTAGAGGAGAACGACTTTAGACGCTCTAGGAGTATAAGAGCAAGCGTTATTAATTTCAAATAAGAGCGCGGAAATAGCCGAGGCGCTCTCGATTAAGTCGTTCGGCTTAATTAAAAGTCGCGCTGCTATGGCCGTTCGCATAATCGTTGCGCGCTTTATCCCCTTACGAGCGCGATCCATCGTCATTCCAAGCTCGACTCCGGTATGGCTGTACGTATATATACGTATATAGTGCTGAGCAGGAATGCAAAGCGAGAAGAAAAAGCTGCCGCGGGACTAGAAGAGAAGAAATCAATTTGAACGCTCGGCAAAAATGTGAGACTAGTTTATATCAGAAATTTACCGACGGAGCCGATTATCTTTCAGGTCGCCGGAGGCTGCTGCTGCTGCAGTAGCTCCTTGAAAATCGAGTTTTCTTCCTGTCCGTGCATCTCGCCGAGCAGATTACAAGCGCGCATGTGCACACGTACACGAGGATATAGAGGAGTAGATTGCCGCCGCGAGAGAAAGGAAGACGGAGGAACGTATGCTCTTGCAAATACCCCGAGTATCGGCTGAGACACGCTTCAAGGACCTTTTACCAGTATTTTCCTTCCCTTTTCTCAGCTTCGCCTGCATCTCTTTATGCCCGCGCGCTCCTCTTTATGCAGCGGGCTTTTGTCTATTTTCTTTGCGCCCCCACTTTTTCTCCGATGCTCGCGTTCTCTCCCTTTCTCTCGCGGCTGTTCTGTTTACGTTCGAGACGGAGCTCGCTGCTGAGAACTCGCTGGAATTCATCGCGAGAACAGCGTTAATGTTTAAATACTTATAAAAGCGGCGAGTGGGCTACGCTCGTGCGATTAAATACGGAGAAGAGCAGCTACGAACAACGAGCTCTAAAAACCCTTGCTTGCTCTCGATACTACTCTCTTCACATATACAATACAGCTTGCCTACACACGCGCGCGCGTCTCTTAAAACTCGGAACAGACTTACAACCGTCTTTCCTTCCTCAACGGCTCGTCTATTCTCTCATCCTTATCTCGCAAACATATCCCCATGTCTTTTTTTCTTTCTTTTTTTTTTTTTTTTTTGCAAAGCTCGGCTCAATCTTCGGCTCCTCGTCCGGCGCGCTCTCGATGACACTTCCATTTCACGCTTTACGAGCCCAGCACCGGCGGGGATTACCAGCCCGGCATGGAGAACACGGGTACTTGGGACTGGCCGGTGCGCGATCTGACTTTGAAATTTTGTTTCATATTACCGTTCCGGAACACGGGCTACGCTAATTTCGGTGTGTGGATAGACTCGAGGCAGCCTGAGTTTATAAGCGAGGCCGGCGGATAATAACTTTGCTTCGTGATCTTTATTAAGAACGTTATTCAATGAAGAGTTAATCGCGAGTAAGTACGAACCTTTGACCCTCAAAGAAAATCGTTCTGAAACACGCGTATAATATACGTACGCAGCGTAAATGAAACGAAAGAGGGGAGAGAAAATTACTAAACGTGCGCCGACATGAAAAAGTCAGAGGCGGTGTAAAAAAATGACCCAGTTTCCTAATGACGTATGCATAATGAAGAGGCTCGAACAGAATTTTCAACGAGTTTTCAACAAAGCAAGATGTGTACCAGTTAAATCTGGCCCTCACGCTCGTCGGAGAAAGTTTTGCAACCTCAATGGCAGAAGTCTAATCCCAGTACTTACGCATTTGAATCCATCTCGTAGTCTTTGGCTTTGGCAGCATGTTTCCTGCGGCACCGGCAGAACAGAAGCAGCAGCGCAGCGAACAATAGGAATACGGCTCCGCTGACTACGAGAGCAATTAAAGTTGGAGTTGCCAGTGCGCCGGCGTGCGCGATGTAAGAGGGCCCGACTGAAAAATTAATGGTTAAACATTACACTTAATAATTTTACGGGCCATTGTTTTTCAAGCCCCTTCATGGTCCAGCCCACCACCCACACCCAGTCTCGGCGCTGCAGAGAGCCGAGTCTAATAAATTCCTCGGCTGAACTTTCTTCATCCATTACCGTTTGTTGACGCTATCTCGCCGTCGGTCGTTTGAAAAAAACTTTTCCCGCGAGTTTTTGCATTCCCCGCGGCGTGTAATAAGCCCACACGCGAAGTTTTCAAAGACAAGGCTGGCAAGCATCCGATTTAATTCCCTCCTCTCGCGATCGGTATATTATCGACACACGCGCAACGACCTTATTTAAAATCGATATTTTTTCCCAAGGAGCTGCCAGGCATTACTCATTTACTTTGGACTTAATGAAATGGAAATACCGCGCTCGCTCGCTGCTACTGCAACGCGCTTATAATTAAAAGTAGGACGCCTGATAATGCGTAGCTTTTAGCTGTAATTGACGTATTGCATCTCCACGCGCGCGCGCGCGCGAGCGCTCCGTTAATGTAATAACCAGCGTACCGAGCGTTTTTCTCTTCCGAGAATTACACGAGAAGCTCTTCTTGCCAACCTTTTAGTCGATCTATAAACTCCCGTATGCAGGAAGACTTCCCCGCGCGCTAACGCAAAAATCACTCGATATTCCATCAGGACTAAGAGTACAAGTTTTCCCTTTCAGAGTAATCTGCAGCGCGTTAATCTCTCCGACGATAATCCCTCCTCCCCTTGCCCCAATCTTCCGAGGGAATTAGCAGATGCAGCGTGCACTCACTCTCGGCTTCGACGTAGTCGCCGCAGCGCTGCCGATCGGCCTTCAAGCAGAACCTGACCCTGATCCTGGGCTCGGAGCTCGAGGCCGCGGGGTCGTCGAGGATGCCCTCGCGTTGCGTAGCCGCACTGCCGAGGACCTCGAGGGGCCAGTCGTCGACGATGCGCCACGTGTTGTCCGAGCCGGAATCGGACTTCTCGATAGAGGCGACGAGAGCCAAGCAGGTCGGGCCCACGTTGATCGCTAGGGTGCCGCTCTCTGGGTCGTAGCTCACGCGCTGAGGAGCCGGAATCTTGGCAACGGCCGTGGTGGCGGTGACCTCTTCGGAAAAGTCCGAGTGGTTGGCCGTGTTGACGACTTTCACCTGATTAAACGTAGGGAGGAAAGCGAATCATTAGCGTGAATTCAGGGCGCGTCAATCGCCTAGAGCTGTCGATGCGATACTCACCTTGAAAGCGTAGGTCTGGTGTTGCTCCAGGTCGGGGACGTTGCAGGGATTGGATTTCCGACACGCGGGGTATTCCAGCCACTGGCCGGCGGGTCCGCGCGGCGGCGCACAGTCGGCGGCGATGACCTCGTCTCCTCCCGCGACTCTCCTGTACCAGACGTAGGCCTTGTCGATGGTGAGGCCGCCGTCGAAGCCCAGGTCCCAGGCGAGAGCCACGTGGGTCGGTCCCGTGTCCACGGCTCTCAGATTGGTGGGGCGCTCTGGTGCGCCTTTCGGTTGAAGCTTGATGGTCGAGATGAGCATACCCTGAGCGTTGGCCGCCCGGCAGTTGTAGTCTCCGTAGTCCGACTCGCGGATGTCGTTGATCTTGAGGACGGACGTGTAGACGTCGTCTTCGTCGGCGAAGGCGTAGATCTCGTAGTGTCCGTCGCTGGAGGAGCCCTGGAGCGGGGCGAGATTCGTGCCGTAGCTCCACTGGAACTCGGGCTTGGGCCAGGCCTGGACCTTGCAGGTCACGTTCGCGGTCTCGCGCAGGCTGTTGGCGACCTTGTCGTAAAGGTTCAGCACGATCGGCGGGTGTTCGACCTTCAGGATCATCTGCGACTCGACGACCTTGATATTGTCGTTGCTGAAGACGCAGGTGTACTTGCCCCGGTCGGTGGCGACGATCTTGTCGGTTTCGGGACGGGCGTTGCCCAGGAAGCTGAGAGTCGAGTTGACGGTGACGACGCGGCCGTGGCCCTCCGAGGAGGTCGTGGTCACCTTGTAGAGGCTCTGGTCGGCGGTGAGCTCGCGGTCGTCCTTCAGCCAGCGCACGTACGGTTTCGGCTTGCCGGATGCCACGCAGGAGACTTGGAACGACGACTCGCCGACCCTAGAAATGGAATTAACGAATCGTAAGTATCGCCCCCTCTCTTCTCCACGCGCTCTCATGAATGACAAACTTTTTTGCATGCCGCCGCCGGCGCTCAATTACGCGCTCGGCCGATGCACCGCCGCGCACAATTGCGGCTCACGCAGTCTAATTGCCGCGTAATCGAGGCGCAGGTTTATTTATAAACTTTCATCGAGAGGGAAGGGGAACGTCCCTTCGCCGGGGACCTTGGAACAATTAGAGAGAAAGATCATGCGCGTCGTTAAAATGCGCGTAGCCGCGCAATTATCAAGGAAGCTAGACCCGGAGGGTCCTCCGCTCTCTGCCTCTCACGGTTATTAAGCCCGGCTCATAATTATATCGGCATGCGAACGAAGTGCATCGCGGTGAAGATTATTCGGACGAAACAAAAAAAAAGCGAGGTGGTGCACTCACTTCCTGGTGACGTGGGGCTGGAGCTTGCTGAGAATCTTGGGCGGCTGAGTGACGGTCAGGTTGACGGAGGCCGACTCGCCGTTGCCGATCTCGTTGAAAGCGTGGCACCGATAGATCCCCTCGCTGCTGAGCTGCACCGCGTTGATCTCGTACTTGGAGCCCATGTGCTCGGCGGCGGAGATGCCGTTGTCACTGGTGCGGGACCACTGGAACTGTGGCTCCGGATAGCCGGGAGGATTGGCGACGCAGGTCAGGATGACCTTGGAGTTCTCGGCGGCGATCGGCGAGTCGGGCGAGATGCTGGCTGGACCCGGCTTGTGACGCACGCGGATCTCGACACTGGCCATGGCGTAGTGGTTCTTGCGCTGGCCACCCGATGGGTGGATCGAGTTGATGGCTCGGCAGGTGTAGATACCCGCGTTGTCCGCCGTCACGCGGATCAGCCGCAGGATGTGGCCCTCGACGCGGAATTCCGGCCGACCTGGACACGCGTAAGTGCAGAAACAAGGTGGTTAACGAAAAAGCTAACTGGATTACAATGATAATTGTCGCAGAAAATTTGACAAAGTCTTACCCTCTCGGAGCCACTCGATCTTGGTGGGCGGTGGGTTGGAGGAGACGTTGCAGTGCACGGTGACGGTGTCCTCAACCTCGGCGGTTCTGACCTTCTCGCCCTCGATGACGACGCTCGGCGGATAGAGCACGTCCAGATGCAGGAAGCTCTCTCCCTTGGTGCTGAGGCCGTTGTCCGCCTGGCAGGTGTACTTGCCGGCGTCCTGGAGCGTGACCTTGGGGATCACGTGATGGAAGCTCGTGCCGACGAAGCTGTTGTCCTTGATCCACCTGACCGAGTTGACGGCGGGCTTGGCGTTGACCATGCACTGGAGGGTGGCCGTGCTGTTGACCTCGACCCTGAGGGGGTCCTCGGTACCGACGGACACCCGGGGGAAGTAGTGCACGTTGAGAGTGACGCTGGCCGCCAAGGTCTCGCCGGGTCGCATGGCCCTGTTGCTCACGACGCACCTCAGGACGGACTTGTCGTCCTCCTTGCTGGGGATCATGACGTAGTTCTTGCCGGTGTGGAGAACATTGGGCGAGTCACCGCGGTACCACCTGATCTCGGGCTCGGGGCTGCCGCCATTGGTGTTGCAGGTCAGCTCGAGTTTCTCGGCCTCGCGGGCGATGGCCGATACGGGGGTGATCGAGGGCGGACTCGGCGGACGCAGCACCGTCAGAGTGATGTTCTTGTGGTAGAGGTTGCGACCTGTACCGCTGACCTTGACGCGACACTCGTACTTGCCGTTGTCCCGCGCGTACGAGACGTTGCGGATTTCCAGGTCGTAGCGACCCTCCTCGGGCTGCATGTAGACCCGGTAGTAGGTCGCCAGGGCCGTGTTCTCGATCGCGGCGTTGTCGTGCGCGTTGCCCGTGTGCGTCAGCCAGAAGTAGGTGGCGTTATCGCGCGGCGGCTCGAACCTGCATCGCAGCACCACCGTCGAGCCCTCGTGAGTGTCGACCTGCGTGTCGCCGATCTCTCGCGCTCCGCTCACCCCTGCAACAATGAAATGAAAAACCTTCGTTAGAATCGTTTCGTTTCTTCTAATTCAATATTCAGTCTGTGTATATGCGCATTTAAAGCACGCAATGTATGGGGAATTCAGTGAAAAAGGCTGTAATTTAATGAGCCTGACAAACTCATTGAAGCTCGCCGCGGAGCTTTTGATACATTGGAATCAGCAATACAAAGCTAAACTTAAAAAAAAAATAATACATACAAAAACTAAGTTAAACGAGTTCTTTTGCCCGCTGTGTACTGCTCCATCGCCAGCGGCGCGGCGAAGCAACAATCGCGCGCGCTGAAGTGGCCTTAATAATCTGCGCGCTCGCAACTTCTCGACATCCGACATCACCAATCAAGCAACTTTTTCTCCCTTTATATATATATATATATATATATATATATATTCCGGAAAAACGGGAGTAGCACACAGCGCGGGCAAACTGCAGCAGTTGCGAGAAAACTTTCGCCGTGTACGCAAAACGCGAGTTTGCCGAAAGTGTGCTAAACTCTCCGGCGTCTACGGTGCTTTTTCGGGAATCAAAGCTCGGACACTCGTATACGCAGGCACTCGCGGAAACAAAAAAGCTCTCGACTCTAGTATAGAGTGTATATATTCTTTAAATACGAGACACTTTAACGGGAAGTACGTCGAGAGGAGCTCGAAGCAAAAAGCTCGGACGAGCTTTTTCTTCCGCCGCGACTGAGGACTCTAATCACTCGGCTCATTTATATTTATGGCGACGATTAGAGAGCAGCCGATATCGAAGCGGGGATTAGAATTCATTCGGCATCTCGGCTCTGTATGACGAATGGAGACAGAAGAGAGAGCTTGTGGGTATAAGGGATTGCGAACTTCCGGATGTGTTTGTCTTGCGACCGGGTCGTGCTTTATGATTGTGTTTTTGAGGAGAACCATTGGAAGCTTGCCAGACATACTTGTGGAAAGGGGTAGGGGGCGAGACACTCCTGTTCTAGGGGGGGTTTTCTTGTCCGACTGCATGAATGCTGATTGCGCGAGGAAAAATCGTCGTTGAACGCGAGCTTTGATATCCTGTACCATTAGAGCGGAAAGCGTGTTGTCTAGGACGATTTATTCGCCCGGTGTAACAAGTTCGTATAATGAAACGGAGAATAGACAATCACATCGAATCCCAATGAAATTATAATCGACTTTCCGCTTCTCGGAATTCCTTACGTCGGGATGATATCGCAAAGTATAATTTCTTTTGTAATACACAGTGTGCTATACAGGTTGCAAACTACCGTCGACTCTCGGAAACTTTCCTGTGCTCGCGCTTATAGGCTGTCATTTCTCTAAAGCTCGAAAAACACGATACCCACGGTCACCAAAACCTTGCATAGCTCGAAATCTGCTCGTAAAACCAGTCGTATCGCGTAGAACGAGGCCCAAAGTACAAGTCCAAGTGGCGTCTCTCTCCTCTACTTTGGAGTGCATCTATAGTATCGAAAACCGTTTTCCGCGACTGGTTTTCCCGCGGGCTCCTTTTTCTGGCACGAGGAACTGTTATATTCGCGCGCGTGCGCGCGTGTGTGTACGCGCGAGAGTATTAAAACCGCGCACATACGCAGCCACCGCGCGATTCTCGGAGAAGAGGATGAGAAGAGAAAAAAGGCACAACTGGGTACCGTTGCTCGGACCAAAGCGGTATATACAGCAGAAGAGAGAGGATGCAGCGCTTCTCGTCCGCGCATCTTCTCACGGAGAGTCGATCGCGCATCGGTGGAACGGTTGTTGTTTATTCTGTCCCTGTAGATACGCGAGTATCCGCGGAGAGCGTATATAGCTTTTATACGATTTTAAAAGACTCGAAATAAGCGATCTCTTCGAGGGAGAGAAGCCGATGACTGTTTTATATTCGAAGAGTGTGCCGAAATCCATCGTATATACGATAACTATATCCAGCGCACCTTTTCCTTCGATCCGCGGGGCCAATTATTACACGCCACTCGACGAGTCCATAACCCGCGGCTTTCTCTACTGCAAACAACATAAAAAGATGAGAAGAAATCCGCTGCCGGCTGGTGGTATTATTGTGTACCTCGGCTTGATTCCACTATAATATAGACGCACATCGAGGAAAAAAGCCCCGAGTGAAATGGTATAAAGTGTTGATATACGAAGAGAGCGTATAGTATACACATACGGCGAAAAATAATCAATGGTTGCGCGAGCTCGAGGTAAGGAGCGCGGATGGCTCACGGGCACGTTCCTACGCGTCTTTATATATACACACACACACATACACATGCATGTGTACATCCATCGAGTGTAGAACTCGAAGAGAGAAAGAGACGCAGGTCGAATGTGTCGAGCGTCCCCGAAGCGCTTGGGAATATGTGGGTCGGCCGATGGGTCGCGTAACGGTATATACGCCGTTGTGCTGCTACTGCGCTTGCTGCCTTTCTCTTTTTCCGTATATACCAGCTGCATGTGCTCGGAGTCGATGATTGGTCGCGGAGGTATGCGCGACAGAGTCAATGGCCGTGCGCTGATCAGTATTTTCGAAGGTTTCTTTTTTTTTCAGCTATGTATTGATTTTCGAAAGTATTATGCGTACGCGCGACGACGGCGGGTTTCGCTTTTTGAAAGTACTTCAATGTATATATATACGCAAACAGCCACCCGCTGCGAAGTTGTCGTATGCGGACTTTTGAAAAATATTTTTGTTGTTGCATACTCCGCGCAGTAGCGTATTATCATTCAGACCTGATTTCTAGAAAATCGCCTGTAATTAGACAAATAATCGTCGCAGTGGCTAGAGAGAAGGAAAGAATCTCACGCGAGATTAGAGGGGGAAAGTGTCGTGCACTTTCATCGCGCGTTATAAGGTTGGCCAACATGTGTATGTGTACAAAATTTTATTTCATTTGTCTTGTGTACATAAGTGGCATAGAGAGCGTGCAGCACTCCCGGGGGCTACTTTCACCTAAAAATTTTTATCGCCTCACGGCTCTGAGCGAATGGGTCTCTGACTCGGCATAAATTACACAGCGCGAAAACCGCGATAGTACAGTCGATTCTTGATTTTCGACGAGCTTTCGGTAGTGATAAATATAACAAAGCCTAGAAATTAAAAGTGTATTTCGCTCGGCTAGTCGCGCGAGCGCGACACAATTACCGGCGTATAGGTGCGGCTTTTATAGCGATGAAGCGCGTGCGAGAGAGGCAATTTCTATTATTTCGATCGATG
The DNA here is from genome assembly GCA_020010945.3 of Muscidifurax raptorellus. Classification (NCBI taxonomy): domain Eukaryota; kingdom Metazoa; phylum Arthropoda; class Insecta; order Hymenoptera; family Pteromalidae; genus Muscidifurax; species Muscidifurax raptorellus. Next base: position 7,547,954 of record CM052080.1, read on the forward strand.
TGTGCTTTGTCAAATTCCTCGTCGTCATGAATTCGTCCCTCGTTTACGTAGCAATTTATCGAATTGAAAAACCTCGACGAACTTTTTTAACACTAAACAAATTTGACGGCCAAATAGAGATGGCTAGAAAAAGAGAGAGACTGTACTTTCCTCTCTTTCTCGATGTGTTTTCGCGCGAGCGAGCGGAGAAAACGACATTGAGACTCTCTCGCATAAGAGGGAGAAAGAGAGAGAGAGAGAGGGTGAGCGCGAGTCGGAAAAGGAAAACAGACACGAGGATCTCTCGAGGACGTTATTTGTCTCGGGAAAAAGAAATAAGGCACAAACAAACCAAGTAGCGTATACAGTCAACGATCATCGCTGCGCTGCTGCGATCGAAGCTCTCCGTTGTGTATAGGAAAGAGGGAAGTCTAAATAATTCTCGGGACACGCGAAACTTTTGCAGCAGCAGCGGCAGCAGTAGCAGACGGAGATGGTATACACGTATACGCCCACGCGTACGCGGAATACGTAAGGAGACCGCGGCTAGACGCCCCGCGCGCATTTGTCTTATTGCGCCGCCGATGTATTCTGTCCGTGCGGTTTTTTCTTATCTTCCGAGAGGAAGCCCGAACGATGAATTTTCATATACGTGAGATTCTGCTTTATGATTGTCCGCAGCTTATAAGCTTCGTATATAGTATGTAGACGATAAAAGAGGATCGTGAGATGCACCTCCGCGGTGCGCGCAATTGAAACGCGCTATATCTATATACACGCATACAGCTGTTGCACAATATTCGGTATTAGGCCGTAAGGTAAAAGTACGTAAGTATATACCGAGAGCAGAGGCGTATTACCGTGTGCCCGCTCGGCGTGGCCGCTTAAAGAAGCGTTGCACGCACGTGTGCGCGCGCGCGCACAGTGTGGAAAGTCTAATGTATTCTTTTGATTTCGCAGCGACTTTTCCTTACATCAGGCCGCTCTCGATTTCGTCTCTCATAGCGTAAACCTTTGTGCTTCATATACGAAAACTTATTTGCGAGCCAAGACTATACGCTCAGCGGAAAAATTATTAAGAGACGCGCGGCGCAATAGGAGAAATATAATCCGCCCCGACGCAGCAGTATATAGATGTTCACTTTTTCGGCACGCTTCATCGACGACAAGTATAAATCCCAGAGAGTCTTATCCTCTCTCTCTCTCTCTCTCTCTCTCTCTCTCTCTCTCTCTCTCTCTCTCTCTCTCTCTCTCTCTCTCTCTCTCTCTCTCGGCTCTTTCATCCGCTCGCGCGCGCGCGGGTCTCGGTTTAGCGACGATTACGCGCTCCGATGGTTACGGGGGCCGCAGTTGCGGATGCGTTTTAATGCTGGACGCTTAAGAGGAAATCGCGGGATGAAGTGCAGGTAAGCAAGGGAGGGAGGCATTCGACAAACTGCGAGGCAAGCAAACGGATTCGCTGCGCCGGCGTTTAAGGAGGATAGGCCATATTCGCGCGCGCGCAAAAGAGAGAGAGAAGAAACAGCGGGAGATAGATGAAGGAAGGCTGCTGCTGCTGCTGCTGCTGCGCGAGGAATAAAACGAGAGCGAGAGGCAATGAAAGAGGAGGCAGTTGAGAAAGAAAGAAGTTAAGAGCGTCCGGGCAAGGATCGAGTTTGTGCAAATTTATTTTACGCCGCTGCTGTTTCTATGCACGGGGGATTATATGCGCCTTTGGAGAAATTATTTTGTCTCGTCGTGCTTTTTGTCTATACCGTATATATATAATAACTCGATGTTGATACTCGAAATATTGCGCGTAAAATTTTTACAGCCGCGCCGAGCAATTCTTCTGCAGTGAATTCACTAAACCTTGGTAATTGCGCGACGTCGTAAAAAAAACCGCGCGCAAGCCTCCCTGTCCCTTTCAAAAAGTCGCAACAAAGATTATTACGTTTCGTTATTATACTCCTTTCTAACGACGCCGCGCCCGGCTCTCCTACGATGATCTAGTTTTTTTTATTCAAGAAGAAAAAAAAACATTTCCCACCGAGACACAATGGAAATTCGCTTCCGCGTATATTGCTCGGAAATATGTGTGAACTTTGCGAACTAAATGCAACGACGCTTAGAAAAAGGCGAATGGCCTAATTGCGCAATGCTTTACGAAATTTCTCCGTCTAGAGGAACAATGGAAGCACGTATAAAACCAAGTCGGAATGAAATTTAATGCGGACACGACGATGCGCGAGAGCGCAAGGTGCGCCTGTATACCGTTGCTCCAGAGAGAGAGAGAGAGAGAGAGAGAGGCTGTGTTCAGTTATGTGTCACCGATACGCGGCGGACAAACTGTGTATATATCTAATCACTCGCTCGGTGTAACGTAACGCAGCCTCGCGGTGAGATTTATCGCGATGATGTGTATATAGATATATGCATCAGGAAAGAAGTTCCGAAACCGCAATATAACTTTGGACGCCAAACGGGCGGTGCGACGTCTCAACTTTGTCTTCCGTGCACGACACGTACACTTACGCGCCGCAAAAAGCCACATTCCACTCTTGCCGAAACTTTCAATTATTACAATTCCCGCGTACATCTGTCTTGGCCACCTCATGAGGAATGCGGCAGTTTAAATGAATTACGCGAAGACATGTTCGCTGTCGGCTGTCGGCGCGCTTCGAAAGCTCCCTGAATTATTATCCCTTGAAATTGGGAGAGACGTACAGCACACACACGCACACATTTCTATATGTAAGTACGGCTCTAACTTTTCATTGTACGTACGAAGCGCGCGGCCGCGATAAAAAAAAACAGGGCCAGTCATACGAAGAAAAGTTACGTGCGCGTCGGCAATTACATCGTGTATAGTATGAAATCGCAGGATACATATACTTCGTGCGGTTAAGCACTTGAGTGTGTGTGTGTGTGCGCGCTAAATTGTTTTTCTTTCTTTCTCGTTTGTGCTCAGCAGGTAGCTTGTTTGAATGTATAAACTCTTGCGCCGTATACGGCGCCAATCGATTTTACCTTACGTGTATTAAAAAGGTGCAGAGGAGACGTATGTTATGTATATATAGAGCTTTAAAATCAAAGCTCGATCGTAATATATTCTAACGCAATTATCAAAACTAGCGCGAGGCGCCGGTGCCATTAATCATTTACGCGATATACGATCGATCAGAGCTGGAAATCCGTGTGCATGCAGAGCTGACCAGTGGGAGATCCATTAAAATTTAAGCAAAGCCACTCGGTACTGCCTCGCGAAATTGACGTAAACGCCGGGGCCGTAAAACCGGAGCATGGAATCTAATTAAAAGTTCGATACCAGCTTGAATCTTTCAACATAGTCGCTGTCGTGTAAATATATACGCGGGTATGTGTGTGTGTGTGTGTGTGTGTGTGTGTGTGTATGTGCATGTCTCCGCGACGACTTCGTGTACATCAAAGTCCGAGAACCGCATTAAGTACCTCTATATATATATATATTACACTTACATACATGGGATTCTAAAGTCATCCGTTATTCGCGAGTTTCCTATTCTTTTCTTTTTTTCTCAACAACTTCCGGCTTATGTACACGCGGCGAGCGTTTTGTTTCGTGATAGACGTCACCGCAGCGAACTGAAATAAGACATTTGCGTGTCGCGAAATTCTTATAGCTCGTCTCGCGAAAAGTCTAGTGGCCTCTTTAGACTTTAGCCCTGCGCCCGCGCGCTCATTTATATTTATTATCTGAGCTAGTTACACGTGCGCGGCCGAGGCTGCAATGCGCATGTTCTTATAATACACTCTCGCATGCGACGAGCTGGTATATAACTCGCGAGACGTACTTTGCTCGTATATACGGATTGCGATGCTCGATTGAAAATACCGGTGGGATGTATACGTATATATGCGTTTCCCTTCGCACGTTGAATTATTCATTGCCGTGCGTTAACTATTTAATTCCAATCTCACGAAGCCGTTCGATTACGCATTTTTTCTCTTCGTCCAGCAGCATTATTCATCGTCTATATATACACGCTGTAATATCCTCCGAGACTTTCGGCGAATCAACGCGCCTCGTGTGTACCCTCGCATATCCCGGGAGACAAAATATAATATCGATGTGTTTTTTTTCTCTCGCTCCCCGCGCTCGTTACTTTTCATTTCCAGGTGTCCAATATATAGACTTTTTCTCTCTCGGCGAATTAACCCATTTATCCGGGACTGCTTTCCTTTCCTCCGGTTCCCCGACGCACAACGTCTTCGCCGACTCCTCCTCCACGCGACCTATTCATTACCTCCTCTTTTCTCCCTGTCTACGTCGCATTTTATTATACGAGCCGAGAGTGTAATAAACTCTTTAAGCAAATTAATGCCTCTCTTTTTTCCTCCGCTCTTTCTCTAGGGTAAATATCGACTTTTACCCCCTCGCGCGCGCGTGGCGCACTCGCTATATAACGTACACCTAAATAAGGTCGCATCGATTGGGGGTATATAACGGCACGCGGATTCTTATTTATAACCAGTTACCTCTCTCTCTCTCACTCACTCTCTCTCTCTCTCTCTCTCTCTCTCTCTCTCTCTCTCTCTCTCTCTCTCTCTCTCTCTCCCTCTGGCGCATTGAATTATCGAGCGCAAAAAAAGAGGCGCCGGAAGCTGCTGCTGCGGTTTTCGCCACTGCTGTGGCCTGGTGTTGCAATTAATCAGCGGCTATATACGAACGCTCGATCGCTTCGTTTTTCTTTTTACATCTCATTTTCCCGCGGAGCAGGGCCGTCAGCGGGATTCGATTCCTCGACGCGCGCGCTACTGCGATGCTTTGATCCGCGACTATATATACATGCATAAATATACGTAATACGAGGGCAGATGAATATTGCGCTCATTAATTTAGAAATCCAGCCGACTGGGATCAATCAGCCGTCTGATTTCGCGGGAGCGCGAAAATGTCAATAAGCAGCGATGCAGTTAATCCGCGGCAAATTAACCGCGCGATATATTCCGCGTGACGGACGAGTGACCCGGTCAGAGGGCCTTGTATATTTATATATACGCTGTTGCGCTCGTGAATATATAACGACGATGTGGGCTATATATGTATATAATACGGAATAAAAATGATCCGCGGATGCGTAAATTTTAAAATGTGCCCGACCGATTCGTGATATAACCATATATTCGCGTTTGAAAAATTAATCGTCACCGATCGCGTATTCATTCGTCGGAAAAGCCAAGTGATCGTATATATACACATATATACAGGGAGCGTCGCGACGTCGGGGTAAAATATTTACCAACGAACCGTCAATGCAATTTCAGCTCTCTGTACACAATCGATTACCCTCATGAAGAATGCAGAGGAAGACGCGAAGAAGCGGCGCTAGGGGGATATCGACTCGTCAATATACGCGGCAACACATTTTTCCCTCCAAACTCAATCAAGCCCCAACACATACTTTCCGCACGCTATTTATATAAACGCACTATTTACTCGGCCGATCATAGCGAAAACGGCAAGTAGCGCGCGGCAATAGTGCGGATAAACCAAGGCGCTTCCGGAAATAAATCGCGCCCCATTCGGGAATCGATTTTCTTCGACGCGAGCGCAGGAAGAAGAAGAAGAAGAAGACGAGACAGCTGGAGCCCTATCTCTGTCTCCCGCGTAAGAAATTGCCGGCGTCTCGCGGACCATTTTCATTTGTCCCGACTCGGGACACACATACACACTTATACACCGCATGGGTTCAACCTACTGGGTTTTGTACTTCTTCCCGTGGACATCTTGCTCTCTCTCTCTCTCTCTCTCTCTCTCTCTCTCTCTCTCTCTCTCTCTATTTCGCTTTTTATGAGAAGCCGTTTTGTGATTGATACCCCCCACTGGCTTATTGGTTTCTTTCCCGCTCACTATTTTGTACTCGATTTTACGTTTGTATTATATACCTGAGGTAGACAATATATTATACATTCTATACAACGCACTCGAAAAGCAGGCCGCGTATGTACATTACTCGAGCGAGTAATTATACTCAGCGCTGACAGACGCTATGTAAATAAAGGCAATTCGTTGCGGAAATTCCCATCCCCCGCGGCTTTTCATATCCCTTTTTCTCCGCGACTCGCAGCTCCTTCTTCTTCGTCCTCCTAAACCAGCTCGACTCCACGAGCAAGAGCAAAAAACGAAGTCGAGAGAAGGATGCGTCGCGTCTGCCGCCTGGCAACTTGATAAACTCCGAGCCGAGAGTAGCGAGCAATTTTTGAAACTCGCGCGCGCGCGCTATTTTTCACCTTTTTCTTACCCCGCCGCGCTCGCGGAAAAGCTACTCCTCGCGCGTAATTATCTTTTCGACTGTTGTGCGTTGGGGCCGTTGAACCTGCTCTGTGTATCTCGAAGTGGGTAATTGATGGTCGATCGCGTCGAGCAGATTAGATGAGGCTGCGATACACACTCTCGCTTTTTCTCTCTCTCTCTCTCTCACTCACTCTCTCTTGGCGCGGGCTGTTTTGTTTCTCTTTCGCGCCGGTTTCTTTGCGTCTGCGATATGACAGACAGCGGCGGCGGCGGCGCCTGACTGTGAAAAATTAAGGGAGATTTATTGCACATTCGTGCGAAAAATAAATAAGAAGCGCGGCTGGAAGTATTGCGGGGGAGTATGGAAAGCTACCCTCTGAGGGATAAGGACGCGCGCGCGTTCGCACGAGCATTAGAGATTTAGGGATGACTCCGCGGTATATAGAAACCGCTGAAAATATATCTGTTGCGTAGCGTGTGTGCTCGATTTACGCGCTGAATGGCTTCGCGATTGCCGACGTTGTGTCGAGTTTGCATTAATTTTTTATCATGCCCGACAGGGGCTATTTTCCGGGCGTAGGCTGGTCTCTCTGTTGTTCTGTTTGCTGCTCCTTTAGATTGTTACGATATCGCGCTCGTGTTGTTAATTAAACCGATAGAGCGCGTGTGCAAAAAGCCCGGTAAGTTCGTGTGTTATATATATCATATAGGGTGGAGGGCATGGTCTCGATGAGCTGCTGTACGTATTCGTAGGGGAAATTAAAATATTCTCGTTCGTATATTTTAAGTGACATCTGACTGAGCATAAAACCGCCCAGCATCGAAATTGAAATAATACCACCCGCGAGTATAAAATATACACACATTACGGCGCAAAAGAATTTCTCATTACCCCAAAAAAAAGACACTCTCGTGTCCTTTTGTTGCATCTTTCTCTCTCGGCTTGACTGCGGAATAAACGAATACGCGGAGGTTATACGAGTTCGCGGTTTGGCAGCGGTTCGCGCAATCGTATATATGCGTGAGCCTCGTAAAGAGAGAGGCTGTGTGTGTCATCCGGCTGCTGGTTTCTTATCTCTCTTGGATTCTAGATTCCGGCTTTCTTGACTGCGCGCGGGAGAGCACACAGCCCGCGCGCGTTCTGAATAAAGAGCTTTCGTGATTTCGAGCTGAGAGAGAGAGAGAGAGAGAGGGCGAGTATAGCAGAGATGTTTTATGCGGGAGATTATTTTTAATGGCGAACGCGCGTGTGCCCGAGTGCTTTATTCGCGCGCGTATCGCTGATGAGCGGAATATGACTGAGTCATGCGAAATTTTAGTTTTATATAACGTTATTTTATTCCTAGGAGATTTTTTTTCTCGCTGTACTCGATGGATGGAGTAACCGTCCGGTGTGTGTCACACGCGACTAATTCTGCGCGATGTTATTATATACGAAAAGCATATGATTCAGCTTCAGCATCAGAACGTCATCAGGCTGAATAATTAAAATTTAATCAGACTCAAGGCGCGCAACTCTGTATAAATATAACAGGCGGCGACGTCGGCGTGATTTTAAAAGAAAATTAGATCGCGCTACGTGTTATGTTTATGACGAAAGCCCTCGCTGCTGAAAACGGGGTTAAGTTCGTTACGTAATAAGTATACTTAAGTAGATAGTGGCGCCAGGAGCGGGTCAGACTGCGCACTTATTCAATAATCCAACGCGCAGCTCGATCGATATATATATATATATACGTATGTGCGAGGTTCGCCGAAAAATCTCCGTCAAAACATAGACAGCTGTGGTAGAACACACGGGGGAAACAAAAGAAAAGAGACACAATTGAAAACGAGACTAATCCGTCCGCCCTTGGGGCAGTACACCGTCTATGCATTGTTGTGTGCAGCCTCGCGTTGTCTTACGTATATAAATATATATATATATATGTATACACAGACACGCGATGAGCAGCTAGCCTCCAAGTATTATACGTAAATACACACGCACACATACTCACAGAGCGCTGTGGTGCGTATTTTCAATGTCGATCCCCGCGACTCCGGTTTCTCATGCAGTCAAGCTATATATATAATAACACTACTAGGTTTTCCGCTGCAGCAGCACGCGACTTTTTGGCTCCTCGCCTGCGGTTCTCTCTCTCACAGTACTGAGTGTATATACATACGCTTAATGTACGCGCAGTGGCTAATGCTGCTCGTCGTGATTTTAATGAGCGCGTCTTATATCGCGCGGGCGTCGCTGCTCAGTTCGTTGGCTTTTTAACGCCTGTGGGAATTAGATAATGCAAACAGGGACGCGCTCTCTCTCTATCTCTCTCTCTCTCTCTCTCTCTCTCTCTCTCGTCGTGTTGTAATTACGCCAGACCTGTGTGCGCGCGCGCACGTTTGTTTGTGATACGTTATTACGCGATATGAATACATATATACAAGAGTTAGTGTATGTGCTGTGCAGTGTCGTCGCGGCGTTTTCTTCGCTGCTGCTGTTTTTTTAGGATGGAAACTGATATGTGTGGAGAACGTGATATAAGATGGGATTTTATATATATATATATATATATATATATATATATATATATATATACTTATAACAGAACGCGATCGAGCGCTGAATAGGTTTGCAATACGTGCAAATGTTTGTCGATACGATTATTGTGAATTGAAAAATTGACAATACAGAGAGTAGAATTAATAACGATAAGGGGCTTCTCGAGTTATACGCATTCAAAATACGACCCGCGGCTGCTGCAGACATGCACTCGTGTATTTTAATTGCGTGTACAATAATTTGCAAAGAGAAGATTATACGGCGCGCGTCAACGTGTCTTTGTGTCCGGCCGACATTTCGGTCTCCTTCGGTCCGCGAATTTCGCTCGGGTTGCTCTTCTCTCTCTCTCTCTCTCTCTCTCTCTCTCTCTCTCTCTCTCTCGCTGCTGCTGCTGTGTGCAGCTGTGTATCATTATACACATGTATATACAATATATACAGGTATGTTATACGCGAGCCTGCGGCGCATTAGCGCGCTCGCCGCGAAAATTTAGCATGGCTGGGCCGAGAAAATGCTTGGCGATTTATTATACAGTATATAGCGTATTCCGCCGCCCAGCAGCAGCAGCAGCAGCAGCAGGTTATTACGGATTCGGGAAAAATGTTAATGCTTCCGGAATTACCGAGTCGGCGGCCATTAGATGGACCGAAAAATCAGCTTGTCATTTCGCGGTATTATACATTATACATCGTGGAAATGGTAAATGTACAAACGAGACTGTACTTGTCCGTGACAAATTACGGTAGTGCGGATTTTTAATCAGTTTATTTATACGCCAACGCGATAACTTTTTGATAAAGTCGGCGGCGATAAGTTTATGTCGTGCTGTACTGGATATATACATAGCTTTAAAGCGGAAAACTGTACAAAGCGCACGCAGCGCGAACCCGCTAAGTGGCCGAATCGCTTTAATTCTCTCTATAGCGACGAATTTTCCCCTCTAGTGTATTGTCCATTTTTTTTATATCTCCGTCCAGTGTTCATGAGAGCATATTTTATCGTCGATTAAACAATGGTTCAGCGGTTAAAAATCGCGAGCGGATCACGAAATTGCCGTGGCCAGTGGCCGGAAATCGACTGTGCGGCTTCGTTTCCGTTTTGAATAAAACGATCAAACGGGCTGCTTATACAGACACACGTGCACAGTACAGAGGATGCAAAAATTAGTCTCAGACGATCTCTGGAATAAAACGAGAAAGCCGAATTTCAAATATCCCAGATATTTTCCGGCTCCGCTGATGTCGCGCGCACCCGGGTAATGAATCGCGTCCTTTATCGGCGGTATATATATAACGATTCGGGCCGCGGGGGAATAATGGGGTTAATTTTTGATTGTACGCGCGTATATAGTACGACGGGGGGAAATTACGGCAACGCGCGCTCTCGCGTTAATTCGGAATTTATTATTTTCTAGCGGGGCGCCCAGTCATTTTGCTGAGCGCGCGCGGCGATTTTATTCGCGCTGCGAGAGCCGTAAAATATTTAGCGGGTGTCCCGCGAGGCTCTCGTCCACTGTAAATTCACGCAAAGTGATTCGTTCGTTCGTTTGGCTTGTAAATGGATGACGAGTATTATTTAACAAAACGCGAGAGTCGCGACGCGTGATTTTTAATGCAGCGCATTCGCGGCTGGACGCAGAGAGTTATATTATTGTCGCGCAGCTTGTTTTACCTTTGTGAATACACGCGGCGATGATTTATCGATTATGCGGGAGTTGATTCGGTTTTTCTCTCGCGCGCTATTCTTTTTTATCGTTTTGTAAACGACGTATATTTCTCGTTATTCGGTGTATAGAGGAGAAGGATTCGACGTTATAACACACACACACACACACACACACACACACACACACACACACACATCACGTCGTGTATAATGATCGAGCACGAAATGTGATTTTTTTCAAGAGAGAACGTTAACTTAGGGCAGTGTATATCAAAAAAGGTTCTCTCGAAAGTTTACAGCACAGGCGTACGCGGTGCGCGGGAAAAAGTTTGCTGCTTGTTAGCTTCATTATTCGAATCATTGAACTATAAAGCGCAGAACAAGCAAAAGTTATCATATCAATTTTTCCCTCTTGCAACTTTTTAACCGTATTATCTCGCTGGCAGTGCGCGAGTTTATAATAACCGCGCGATCTCATCCCCATTCTACACTCTCGGCCGGAGAAAAAACGATCGCATAACGAGCAGCAAACAACGCATTTTTCTATCCGCAAAAAAAAAAAAACGAACATACGAAACGAAAATCTCCTACCGCCTGTATATATATATATATATATATATAACAATTTCTAAAACGAACAAAACAACTCGCCGCGCGCGCATTGCGCAACAACGTCCAGCGTATATATATCGCGTCCTGAAGATCAGCGCCGCGAAGCGTTTCGAGAATCCATCGCAACGCAAGAAAAGCGCCCGACGCGTAACGAGAAAAGTCAGCGAACCCTCGATTTTTTTTTCCACTGAGCGTAAACTACTCGCGATACGTTTCTACGCAGGACTTTCACGCGAGACGTGTGTATATATATATAGGCGCGATTAATTCGAATCCATTATAGTCGGATAAAAATACAGTGCAGGTATATGTACATGCTAGCGCGTAATGGTGACTTTGCGGGGGGACCCGTTGCGGCAGGTGAAAGCCTTCGTTTCTCGAGGCCTCGTATACACCTCTCTCTCTCTCTCTCTCTCTCTCTCTCGATATCTCTCGCGCTCGGCTGCTGCAGCCTGTATGCTTGGATTTTCCAAGGCTACTGCGGAGAGCGAGAGAGGTTTAAGGGAGCTCGCACAACGGCTTTCAACGCTGCTATAACGCTGCAGCGTGAATTATGTATGCGATGGATTTTGCTGCGCGCGGTTTTTGGTGTGTACAGTATATATACGCGAGAGGTCAGAGAAATTTGCACGCTGTAGCGTACAAGTTTGTTAAGCTATTGTCATCGAGTTTTCGCTCGGCGAAAAACGTTAGAATAATCGAATAACTCGGCAGCGGCGCATCAGGGATTATAACTGCAACGGTTCCTTCGGCCAACGTATACAATACATACACAAACACGCGACTCCGTGAGCTGGCGCCTCTAGCGTCAACCGCGGCAACTTGGCGCGCTGTGCATCGGCCGAACTTTCGAAAGTTGGCTCGACCGCGTGGCACTGCTATATACTACTATAACACACTACGTTCGATTCATACGTTTGTCCTACTCTTCTTTTAGCTTGTTCATTATGCGTTATTTCATCCAGGCTACGCCTGCAGTGTATATCACGTGTGTGTGTGTATAATGTCGGCGATGTAATGGAGAAACGATTGTTGTTAACTCGTGTTAGATATATGTATATATACACGGTATAGGCCAGTATTATATAGCGCAGCAGCGGATTTAGGACGAAGCGCAGCGGCGTAACCTCGCGGCGGCTTCGAATAATAATTTAATCAGTTTATAATATATACATGCACGTTGTATCGGGACAACGTTAATACAGAATCGTATAAAGGTTGGAATTATTCATTGCTGCGCAATACTCTCGTGGCTGCGATGACAAAGCTGCAATGAACATCTTTCGCGTTGGGAAAATCAAAGTTGGTAAGCGGATGAAGCAGCGCGTAGAGAAAGTTCAAGAGGCACATTTATCAAATGACTTCAATGTACAGACGCGACGATCGTTAGGAAATCCTTCTCTCATAGCAGCCGCAGCATTAAGTGCAATCGCAGTGTAGAAAGGACATTCGCGGAGTCGAGATGAGCGGCCATATTATAAGTATAAAGATGGAAAGACACGGCGAACCGCGCTGGCTCTAATAATTTCTCTATCTCTTTCCGCGAGTGTCTTTCAGTCTCTCTCACTCTCTGGGATAAGATTGCGAAAATGGAAAATTGACGAGCGATATTCCGCGCAAAAACGGCCGCCACCGCCTCGACGAAACTCTTCCTATAGTACCCGGAAAAGATTAAAGCCGAGCTTTCGCAAGAGGCGAAGGATTTAAATTAAGATGGGATTATATTAATACCTTAATCGAGATTTCATTGCTAAAGCGCATATTATTATATTCGAGAGCTCGTTGATGATTTTTTTTTTTTTTTTTTTTCGAAAACCACGTCGTAGACTATACGAGATTTATTCTCGACTGCGAGTTTTCGCGAAAATCTCCCGAGCTCCACGACCAAAAGAAAAAAGAAGACTTCGAGACCTCGAAATTTCCTCGGCAATTTCATCGCCATAACTGCGCGTGTTTTTCCGAGCCTGACAGTATGCGTAATTGAAGAAATATTTTCAAACGCAACAGCCTGCGACTCTGACTCACCGAGTTATGCATAAATATTTACTGCGTCGGGATTAGCGCAACGTTCCTCGAGATTACACATCGAGCATATTTCATCTCGCTCTCTCTCTCTCTGGTTCTCTCTTCCACAGCAGCAATTGAAATCCGAGCCACCCGCGAAAAAAGAAAACAAATCTCTGGCTACTGCATAATACACAGAATTTGATCGTTCGAGTCTCATCGCTATTTATGTTGATAATCGAACGCATCAGCGCGTACTCGTCGACACGCACTCACACCGAGTAAGTATTACGTCCGAAGATAGCTTTTATATTATCGCATCGAGGCACTCGTCGATGATATTCGCGAGCACTCGACGCGGCTCTTTAGCGCATACGATAATGTGCGCGGGTGGATATATCGAATTTTAAAAGCCTCCACAACGCGATTATTAATTAACGCCCTGTGGTCACCTATCGCATGTATGAAATGTAGCCAGTCGCCGATAAGTAACCCTCGAAAATCGAACGAACTGAGAAACCAAGCAATCGTTCATTCCCTCCGCGAAAAAAAAGAAACAGGTGATCCAGCGCATTCCGACGTATGGTATAGTACTCACCGAGGCCGAGGACGAGCAGCAGCGCGGCAAAGCGCATCGCCGAGTTTATCCTGAACATGGCTCGGGTTCTTCTCTATGCAGCACTCACTGCGCGCACTTTTTTCCCTCTCTCTTTCTCACTCGCTCTCGCTCTGTCTTCAACTACTGCTCCTCTCAGCGGTGGTCACTCCTCGTTGGCACATATGCAATTGTGAAAATTCGTCGCGCACTCGAAGAAGAACTCGGCGTGAAATACTATATATATATATATATATCACGGATATACGGGGAATTTGGTCAGTCTCCCTCTCGGATCATCTCATGTCCGAGTGGATGTCTTTGGATAGCTGATTACGCAGGGACGATCTGCCGGCGGGCTCGTTAAACTTCATCGATGAGCTCGGCTCACCTGTGGACCCGCTGATGAGCAGCACACTCGCGCGCTCTGTCCACTCGCGAAAGCGTATATCTTCTCTCACACTCGCGCACTTTTATAACCGACTGTTTCTCTCTCCATGCAGCTGTACGGAGAAAAGAAAAGCCGAACTTTTTTCTTTCATGTAGAAAAATATGAAAAAGAAATTTTCTATTACTAGCACTGAGCACAGGCACAGAATATAATTTACTTATATATATATATATATATATATATATATGCACTCTCTCGAGTAGTATCACCCACAAAAGTCACTGCGCGTCGCACAATATTCACGATCGTCGTTGAGAACAATTCCAAGATGTATATATGCTTTGTATGCGCAATGTGTTAAAAGTCGCTTGCGCACCTCTCAACGGCCGCGCGGCAACTGAAAGTAGGGACGCGTCGCGCCGAGGAAGCCCCCCCCCTACGCGCGCGCGCGCGCCGGAACCATCCCCTACTCCTGCACCGCTCGACGGCGGCTCGACTCCGCTGCTGCTGCTGCTGCCTCTCTCTTTCTATACATATATATATATATACAGCGCTCTCGCTTCTCCTTTTTTTCCAAACCGTATGCAGCGGCTGTATGCGATGCCCGAGACGCGGCCTGCTGCTGCTGCTGCAGAAGAGGGAGAGAGGCTCAAGGGGCTCTCACAATGCTTCTACGATGTTGTTTTTTTTTTATATAAGCTGTGCTTCGAAACGTCTCGCGCATTCTGCATTTCCCGAAATGCAGTGCAAGCGGTATGTGCACCGCGGACACTGATGTACGGCGATATTAATTGCGGCGTTCAATCTTCTCGTATATACAGATCGTCGAGCTCGCGGATATTATTTTGAAGTGGCACCGTCTCGAGCAGCGCTTATATATACCTGCGCTATAAACGCGAGCGCTCGACTTAGGCTGCTGCGCTGAATTCAGCCGTTTCATCGGCGCGTGTTCCAAACTGCTATAATTCTCAGTTGGACCGCAGTCATAATTACTCCCAGCCAGGGCAAAGTCCGAGAGAGAGAGAGAGAGAGAGAAAGTGGTCAGATATAACTTTCAAAATTTCATGCATATAACTGCTCTCTCTCTCCCTCACGCGCGCACACACACTCTAAACAATTGTGATTTAGCGGCGTGATTGCAACGGCTGCCCTTTGTCGCTTAATTCGATTTTTCCGTGGACAGCAGTGGTATGTAATATGTATTATGCTCGAAAAGCTATTGGAGAGTGAGAGATTCGTATACTCGATTATTGAAGATGTGATGATATAGTTTTGCTACAGAGTTTCGCTGTTACTAATAACGTGTATAGTAACACACTTTAGACTCTGCAATAATTATACAAAAGCATATTTTGCGGAATATATATATATACACATCGCGAGCACACGCGCATTGGTCAATTAATTAGCCGTTGCGTTTACGCGGTCATCTCCTAACTTCTGATGCGTTATTGTTGTTGCAAGCTGATAGTGGATAATTAATTAATTCGAGGCCAGTGCGCTCATGTTTATAGGGTCAGTAAGCATTATTGCATCGGTCTATATATATATATATATATAATAACGAACCAAAGTTCGATCGCTCGACACGCGAGGAGATTAGAAATTATGCTTTTATTCGGGAAACTGGGTTATAACTAATTTGTTTCTGTATACAAAAGTTGCCTCTTCCAAAAACCCCGAGTCATCGAGAGAGCCGTTCGGTTATAAAATTCGATACGGGCTCGTCGGCGGTTATATTACGCGCAGCGTTGCAGCTAGAAACTTATATAGGCGCAGCCAGTTGGACGGCAGGTGAAAGAAAAATTGATCACTCCCCCTCTTCGCCCTGCTCGCATGTAGTTTTAAAGCCGACTTTGGCCATTAGTAGAAATATTATTCTTCTACATAATTCTAGGGGCAAACAGGAAGCCATTATACGCCGATTTTCGGTATATACGCTCGCAAGGTCATGCCTATGGTCTGAGAAAGATTAATATAATTTTCTAGATCTTGCTCTTGCTGTTTGCTAACTTGATTTATAGCCGAAACTTGCATTTCGTCACATTTTTATACAGAAACAGTTGAAAACGCTCAACAAATAACTTAACTATACCACGTCGGAAATTCAGGTGCGGCATTGTGAAGCCCGCCTGTGAAGGAGCGCCCTGCAAGAGCGGAGAGTATCGCAACGGGCATCGCGGCGTGTGTATAGCTATATATACCTCTGCCTACCGCGCGTACCTATAGGTATAGACACAGAGGCGTGCGGGACGGGGAGAAGGAATAGAACCCGAGGAGAGTTAGAGAGAGAGAAGGGCTCTCTCGCAGAGGAGGAGGGAAGAGAACAGCAGACCGAGGACGTCGGCAGTTTGTGCCCCCACCGACCGTGGATCCCTGCGGCAGGTGGTTCTCTCTCTCTCTCTTTGACTGTGCATACACACACACACACCCTCTCGCTTCAGGGCAAAGTTTGCTGGAACCCGCAGGGACCACCGAGCGTTTTTGACCGTCGGCCGAGTTTTCAGTCGAGGCTCTCTCGAAAAATGTTTTCCGCACTCGGAATCTCTCGTTTTTGTATTTGCCGAGCGAGAGAGAGAGAGAGAGAGAGAGAGAGAGAGAGAGAGAGAGAGAGAGAGAGAGAGGTCGCGGTGCTAAACTTTCAAACGCGTTTCCGCCGCTGTCTTTTTGCGGCTCTTGATTAAAGGGTCGCGGCGTTAGTTCCGCATAATTAACATTGGCCAAGCGCAAATGTGTCGAAGAGGGTTATATATATATACACACACGTATATACGGTCTAGTCTGTTTGCACGAGTGCGCGCGCAGCCTCTTGTTTCGAGCGATTGAAGCGACGCGTGCTTTCGCCTCGCGTATATATGAATGACGACTCGCGAGAGTTTTATGATTCGTAAAAGTTATTTATATATATATATATATATATATATATATATATATATATCGGTAGACGAAGAGAGTGCAGAGCGAGCGTACAAAAGAGCTCGTGCGTATATAGACGTTTAATTCCTCTCGCGGTCGGGGGTTAGACCTTCTTGAGGGGCTGCGCGCAGCGCAGCGAACGATGGAATTTCTCTATTGAAAGAGAGAACATAAGAGTCGTAGTTGCCCGACTGCAGCGTAACAGCGCACAGTTGCACAATAGCCCCCCCGAAATAAGACCCTTTCTAGGCGCTTGATTGCACTCGCCTTCTATCTTCTTTTTACGGCGTGATCCTACTGCGCGCGCGCGCCTCTTAGATATTAAATTATAAAGGAGTTGTTATATATAACGAATGGGAAAAGTCAGTGGAAATTGTATTACGCGCGTCGCGGTATAAAGCTGTTTATTTCTCCCCTACATACTCGACTCTGCAGCGCATAGATGGATATACGAGTGGGAATCGCTCTCTTCCGGAGATCTCCAATACACACACACATACACATATATATATATATATAAAACAAAGCGCACATTCCTCATTATGCCCGGCAACGAAATGTAAAAAAAAAAGAAGAACAAGCCTCTGACCGAGCCAGCTTGCGCGGAGATACCGCATAACAAACGACAGCCGATCAGCATAAAACTCGAATAAATTCTTTCGGCTCCGCAGGCGCCCTCGAGAGTAGCCCCCTCGTCGCCATTCCCAATTTCGCGCGCAGCATCCCTCCGAAAAGCCTGTATATAGCTATATAGCATGTATACTAACGCAGGTAGATATATCTTTGCGCGGGATCTCACTCTCTCCTGCAACGCTGATGCAGCCGGTCGCCTCCCGCGCACACTCAGGTATCGGCAGGTTGTCCTCTTCTCTCCGATGCGCGCACAGAGCACGCGGAAGATATTCTCGGCACACCTGCCTTTCTCTCTCGCTCGCTCGCCGCGGCGCATGAAAATAACGCATTAGCATCCTCCGGTGTATATAATATAATACAGGCGCGAGGACGAGGCACGTACGAGAGACGAGACACTGCGCTCTCCTGTGGCATAGTAGCATATACACACACTATATGTATATTGTATGTATATGTATATAAACTGAGCTCGTGGTGCGCTCGTTTTATTTTCAAAGTGGGTAGAGTGAGTATACGTAATGCTGGTGCTGGTGCTGGTGCTGCTGCTGCACATGTCCCCCGATCTCTGAAAAATGCCGAGCAGGGCCTGTTTATAGCGTGCAATCTGCGAGCGACATATGGCGCGCGCGCACTGCGTGTCGCGTGTCTGCCTCCTCTTTTTCGGCTTCTTCCTTGCTCTATATAATACTGTGACATAGTTGTATGATGAACTTTCGGGGCGATTTATGTGCGACGGCGAAAAGTCAACTTGTATGGTATATATATATATATTATATACACACACACATATATATGCGCGGAAGATGTCGAATATTATGATGCGGGGCGACTTTTTTCTCCGGGAAAACTATATATATATATATATATATATATATATATATATATATATATATATATATATATAGTCATCCTATATGGTTTTTATTGATATGGGTCATCAGGCGGGGAGAGAAGAATTTCAACGGCGAATATGCTAATGGTTCATAAATTCAGCTCGAAATCTCATTGTGTGCTGTATTGAACGATTATTGCTCGCGCGAGAGAGCATTGTGCAGATCAGGATCGAGAGTCATATTATACGGTTAAGGTGATAAACTCTGATTCATATTCCAGAATATTATGCCGGTTCTTTTGTAGACAATAATATATAATGGGCCGAGCCATTATCGTCCCGCTTCTATATATACATCCTATATATTCCAAAGCAAAAGAGCCAGCCGGGCCAAAATCTCGAAGCCAATTCTCTGCCACACGCAAAAAGTATAAATATATATGTATTTAACCATCGCGGCGTTCGACAAGAAACCGGCTGGCCAAAAGTGGACTTTCGCCGATTAACATGCGCGAGCGTATACGCGCGCGCCTCCTGCAAAAGGTGCTGATTTAAGAGCCAGCTGATGATTGAGATTTGATTGTCGCGGAGCGAGATACACGCTCCAAAAGGAAAAGTCAGCGAAGCAGCTCATGCGCGCGGTGTATTAAACTCGCTCTCCTCCAGAGCAAGTGAGCTACACGCCTGCTGCGAGCATTTAAAAAAGCAAAGGTATATATATATACATACATACATGAGAAGTAAAGAAAAAAAAGAAGAGACGAGCAGCAGCGGCAGTGCGCCGGCCGCCGCTCGCGCACCGGGCCCCGAGATAGCCGAGCAGGTGTCCGGCGCGCGGTATCTCTCGAGGCGTGCGTATACCTGGCTGACCATCTGCCGTCGCCTTGGCTTCTTTATATTCCTGCACACAGCGCGCGAGGCAAACGAGCCTGAAAAAGGAGCACGCGCCAAGATTTCGTGCGCGCCTCTCGAGTATCCCTTTCCTTATAATATATTATATATATATATATATATATATATATATATATATATATATATATATATATATATATATTCGCGCTGTTATATTATACTCTGTAGAATAAGAGAGTATAAACGAGCGGCGAACATCTTTTCTATATATAGAGTGTATAATGCGTGTATAATACGGGCGCGGGGATTATCGCGGCTGTTATATGATAGAGGGCGACGCGAACAATGATGATGCGTACATGCAGTGCAGGGGGGAGGATAGCTCGGTTTATTGCCAAGTGCGGACGTGCTCGAGATTCGAATGATGATGATGATGATGATGATGATGATGATGAGCGTGCCGATGCTGCACCGTCTATTTTCTCAGATGGCTATCGATTTTTTCATCCTTTTTGTTTCATCGCGGGGGAGGAGGTTCGCGGAATTTTTTGATGGGTTGTACATATATGTACACGCAATCGATATTCGATTTGTTTTATACGACCCGCGTTATAAAGTTGCATGCGATTACAGAAGGTTTCGATCGAAAAAAGCGCACTTTTTAAATTTACCGCCGAAATGGTTCTCTACATCCGTTGGTAAAAAACGAAATATATATATATATACCTATATATATCGACGCTGGCGCTTCTTAACAGCATTAAATATTCGCGCGCCAACACAGCCGAGTCTTATAGAGTTACGCATATATATATATATATATGCGCGCTTGCAGCTCGCGGCGCGTCTCGTACTTATTCAAGGGTGAAAATCGCTGATGACTTACTTAGTCTCTGAAAAGCACTCAGAGTGCTGTTGCTGATGCTACCCGCTCAGCCAGTCTCCCTCCCTCTTTTCGCCCTCTTGCAACGGCGCCGGGCTTAGCAGTAGCCGTTTAACATTTCATGATACGTATACGTAAGGTGATCTCTATATATACACTAGCATAGTGCAGTGGGGAGAGGAGGAAGCGAACTTCCTTTCTCCGAGACGTCGTTCGCAGCTCCTATCAGCGAAGTTGGCTTCTCCCTCGCGCGTGGAGATTGTGCGCCGCGCGCGGGAATGCGGCACGATGTCTTGATTGGTTTTGTTTATTTGACGAGCGAAAAAAGACTGCTCCGCGGAGAGCTGAAGTTTTTGACGCTCGTTGTTTAAACAAACGGGGCTGATTCGTTTGAAGTTGCGATCGACGCGGAATTCTGTTTGCTTTCGCATACCGTTCGGTTTTCGACTTTGCGGAGTTCGTTGTGCGAGCGGGATACATAGGTGGCAATTTTAACAAATTGTATGTACCTATAGGTTAATTAGGGCAACAAGCACGCGTATAATGAAGCCTTTGGCTGGAATGAGCTATACGCGTAGTATTATAGGATATACAGTATCTATAATATGTCAATTTTTATTGCAACTTGTCATTCCAATGCGAGGCAATTTTTTTTCATATTACACGTTATTAAAGCTATAGCCGATAATGCTCTCTGTACACACGCGTTCCATTTTCCGCAATAACAATATATACGGAATTTTCGATCAACGGTTATCGTCAAAAAATTCGCGTTATAAAGTCATCAAGCGGAAAATCAATGCTTAGACTCCTAATTACCGCAAAAAGGCGATACTTTTGCCAAAATCAAGGTATACTATTACGTGCAAGAAAATCGCTCAAGGTGTTATACTCATTAGGTTGCTTCTTGCGGCAGCCGCGCGCGCGGGCGTTTTGGCGCAAAATAATGTTTTTTTTTGTTCGTTACGGCATCGCGAGGCGGTTCTACAATACACTGACGATGTAGACAAGAAAGGCAATTATCCATCCGCGCCGGATTTTTATTCAGCCGCGTGTGTACCGCGAACTGCTTTACACCTCTCGCCTTGCTTTTCAATTACATATCTATAGATCTATATGCGGATTGTTTATATTTATTGTATGTAGAAAACGAAAGTAAAGAGGCGTATATATACCTATATATAAAAAAAAAATAAATAACCGACAGGCGATTCTTCTCTTATTGACAGAATCCATTTTAAAATCCGGCCGAGATACAAGCCCGCCGCAGTATATCTTCTACTCGAGCCGGAGCCGTCCAATTATCTTCTTCCCTCTATATACCTCTTCTTTAAAAAAAATCTAAACTTTCAGTTGCTGCTGCTGCTGCTGCTGCTGCTGCTGCTGGACTGAAAACGAGAAGCGATAGGCTACAAAAATAGAGAGAACGCATGCGGGAATTGGCATTCGAACTAATTAGCGGCTATATAAGTGTGTACGTGCGGTTATTGGACCGAAAGCGCAATGATTTCGTCTTTGTTCACCAGACGTCGAACGAACGATGATAACGAGAGTTATAGGAGAAAGAACTGATTAGCCGGAGTCTCTGCTCATATATCTGAGAGGTGAATCGTATTTATGACAGCTAATGGATTCGAGGATAACGATATTGCGCTTTTCGATCGAAATCTATATACTATAATAATACAAGCTAAAATTATAATATATTCCTGATGCGCTGCAGTTGTTTCACGTCATCCCGACTCTATACCTGCGACGTATAATTAAAATGAGCGCGTATACCTATATGTAATTGAAATGATATCGTTGAAAGTCGATTGCGCTGATTTTCAATTTGCCGGAAAAACGCGTTCGTTTAATCTCGCGCAAAAGCACTTTTATCGCCGTTATTATTATCATTATTATTAGTGGCATACATATAGCTATCGACGCGACGCATAGAGCGAGAGGAAATTTGTTTTACTCCGCTCGCGCGCTAACCAAATACGCGTGTAAACGAATCTGCATAACGCCTCGCGCTAAATTCCCGCAGCGTCGTATACACATATAGAGCTCGATGTACGTACACATTATAATGGCTTAAAAAACAATTTTCACCCGACTTTTCCCGTATACGATATATAACAACGCACGCGCGCGCGTATATGCAAGAGCGCTCAAAGTTTACGGCGTAATCGGTTGACAAAGAGGACGATTATCCGCAAAAAACTATAATTTCCCTTTCCGTTAGAGTGCGCGCGCGGCCCGTGCGGCGAACGTATAGGTATATACACGACCGCGAGAGGGAAAAAAAGGGGGACAGGAAAAGTATATAGCGTGCATCGGACCGATATCGCGCGGCGGCACGCGAATTATTAAATTCGAAGAGTGCATGAACGGAGGCACGCTCGCGTTTATGATACACACCAACGAGCCGTGTCCCGGCCTATGCACAGTGTGTATTATATATAGCGGGTTGTATCACGTCCGCGAGGAAATTAGCGGTCGGTTCGCAAAGTAAAACAGATTGGATTCTCGCCTTTTTTGACTGCGCGCGACGAGATGATTTTGCGACGGCCGAGGATGGTCTTTTTTTTGGCCGATTATTATTGTTCATCGAGAGCTTTTGTTGATTGTTTAAATTTGATTGAGAGCATGCAGCGAGGAATGATTTTTCGTATATAATACGAGATTACATTGGCCTTTCGTATAAATATTTCGCCACTTCGTTCAATAAAAGCTATACCGTATACAATCGACCGGGCACGGCAGTAAATGAATGTTAAACTCTAATTAATTAATATCGTGGCGAGTGCGATTCGATTGTTCGCCATGAATTGCGTTGTGTGTAATTAATTTTACGCGATATAACTGCTTTATATTCCCCAGCAAATGTAACAATCTCTGGCAGTTCAATCATATTTACAGGTCAATTTAAGAAAAAACAAATACCCAAAGCGACCATCCTCGTTGTATACATTATACCCATACTAATCCGTCACATCTGCACTCTTATTACTATATATGTGCAGCGAACAAGCTTACAGGGACCACCTCTCCTTTCCCCTCCCTCTCCATAGAGTAGCCTCTAGTTTACTCACGAACTCGCATTGTTATTCCGAAACGCGCGCGATATCGGCCCCTGAAAGTGCCGGCGCTCGCTCGGGAATTTCGCGCTTCCCGCATGTGATGGCAATGGCGCGGATCGATTCGCCGGAGGAACCTTTCGGGGCGCGCGATTTGTTTTGCCGCGACTCGGATTCCGGAGCGATCGGTTATGGCGCGGGGACTTTGAATTACGAGGAGGAAATTTCGAGCGCCGCGCGCCGCCGAGATTGAACAAGTTTTTGGAATTATGGCCGCGGATGCAGTCCAGGGGACTGCTGCTCCGGAGATGTTAATTGCTTTTCCTGCAGGTCAATGGGACGTACGCTAATTTCTACGTTGGCTGTGGGATTTTAGTATGTATATTTTATAGTCGGAGTTGTTGGTAGCTTGCTGGGACGGTGATGTAAATGTGACGGGCGGCGGTTTTGAAATTTGTCATATCATCGAGTCTAAGTGAAAGAGTATATATAACTTTGATGGTTGCGAATTCCTGGAAACCGACGTTTAATCGATCGCCTTGTGGTAATTAGGCAATACGATATGCTGAATTATCGATGAAGTTGTCTGTTATGGAGAAGTAGACACTCTGTTCGAAAAATCGTTTTCTGATTATAAGAAAGTGTAGCGATTCCATATCTCGATCTGAGATATACCTCGTTTAGCTTGCCGTCCAAAATAACCTCTAATAATAATCACCTAATTGAGCTGCTAATTGTTACATTAGTCACTAATATACACAGACACGGCATTAAGTGCATCACATCGCCGCGTATCGCACAATTAAAATCTATTTTACTAAAACACGCTAAGCATTTGCGAGTGTTCGACCAAACTAACCGTCAAAAGCAGTCGCGTCGACAGAAAATATCCCTATACGGCCATCAGACATCAAAGACCCAAACGCACATATACACAGAGAGCCTCTGTTCCAAGTCCCAGCTCAATAGAGCTCGCGCTCGGCAAAGCAACGTCTACTACGTATGTATTATACGCTCTGCTGCAGCTATAGCTATTCCGCTCGAGCGAAAGCCGATTCGAGCGAGCCGTATATAGAAGCTCTGGCACACTATACTGCACACAGACGACTCGCTGCTAAATCGTGTTTTCGCGCGGCTGCCGATCGCTTACCTCCAATTCGCGGCTACGGGGAGAATTGCGCGCGGCGCGCATTACACGCGAGGTCAGCTAAATCATTGAAGCTCTTCGAGGAGAAGCTGCGCGCAGAGCTTCCATGTACTATGGCTTTCATTAAGAGAGAGATGCTAATGGAGCCGCCGCTGCTTCTCGTTACGCGCTCCAATCGGCCGAGCGCGATTCGATTCAATCCATATAGGAGTATGTGCGTATATACATGCCTATAAGCGTTGGGCTGATACCGCTGCTGGCCGTATGTTTTACGCGTATCACCAGTGCGTGGACAACGGTTTTCCAGGGATTTATTATATTGCCGGCGCGGCCGATTGCTTGCGATGCTCTTTTTTTCTTCCACCCGACTCACCGCCGGTGATAACGCGGACCTTGAACTTGCGGCGAACGCGCCTCTAGTCCGGTTCTTCTCTCGCTCGTGTGTAAGCGAGAGAGAGAGAGAGAGAGAGAGAGAGGCTGTATTTACCGCGCGAAGTTTTCGTGAATTTATCTGCTGCTGAAAAAAAATCAGCCCGATATGTAGACTTATTTATTAAGCGAGAGAATCTAGCCGACCGAACTCGGCACTCAGCTTTGATTAAGCAATTCCAGCTGGTACAGTGTATAGATATAGAAACAAAACTCTAGCGGATCCTCCTCGCTCGCATGCGGTAATTGCTATTTGTTTTGGAATTCCCGGCCATTTGGGCACTGACTACCTGGCCAGCAATGCTCGATTGCCCGGCCATATACATATCACACACATGCATGATGCATGCCTCCGTTACTGCTGCTGCTGCTGTTGCTGCTGCCCTCGGCAGACGTGACATTTAATGGACAGCTCGATAAGCGTATGTGTATACATACAATGCATAGAGAGGGGGGGGGGGGGGGGAGCGAACGCGCACAAAGTACGAAACTGCTGGGTGGGAGAGAACAGAAGCTATCAAACAGAACAGGTATGGAGACAGAGACAAATAGCGAGAATAATAGAGGCGGCATAAGGGATAGACGATCCCGCGAATCGATCGGGACTCACTGCAGCAGCCTTATATGTAAGGAAAATATGATGGCCTGGAACGGCAAATTCATCGACACTCATTCTTAACGCAGACTGCAGACTGCTATATGTGTGTATACGAGTCGATGATGAAGTCGAGCTCGCTCTCAATGACCCTCTTTCGTGCGCGCATTGTACGAAGCAGTTTTGTCAAGACGACGATTGCACGTCGCGTCGACTATTTTTCGTGCGGTGTATATTAAGCCTCGTCGACTTGCTCAACGTATATGTACAATCGGCCATTGTTCCCAGCCGAACTCGGGGAGAATCTTCGAGTGCTCTAATTGTTTTTCGATGATAATGCGCAGAGCGTCCTCTTGACTGACTTTCCCACACGTCCGTGTGAGTGTGTCTACTCTCACTGGGATCACCAAATGCGAGCCAACGGAGCTTGTTATGTTTTGTAAGGACTTCATTTCGCGTTATGTCGAATAATTCAAACCGCCTCCAGATGTATATTTTAATTTGAACGAACGCGCGAGGTTGTATACTTTCGCGCGAATCATTAATTAATAATATGCTATATGTACATCCCGAACGATGCATACATTGGATAAAATGTAATTTCGAGTTACCGAGCACGCATATATTCCATGTATATACGGAACAAAGCTCTTTCACGGTGGAAATTTTAATTAAAATAGAAAACGCAGTGTATATTAAAATTTTACGAAAACTCAGAGAACCCTAAATAAATTCTCCATAATCGTGCATACGTATATACAAATTCAGATCGAGCGATCTCCGAGGTAATGCCCAAGCAACAAATCAGTACTGTCCATTTTCCAAAGTTCGCTCGAGTTCGCGCCCGAAATATCACGGCGACGCTATAGGAGAAATAAACGGCGTTTCTCCTGCGGGCATTTCCATATTTATACGCAAGAGCCGGTCGGACAAGCCAAGAAGATGTGTCCCGCCGGCTCTGCAATCCTCCAGCATATACATATATATATATATAGCGAGCTTCGCGAGCTCAAATTGAGCGGGCCAATTTGCACGGGATTGTGATGCTAAGCGCCGGTGCGCCGGTATTAGAGAGTCGAAAGAACTCGTCGTCGTCCCCTTTGCCGCGCGTATACTCAGTGCGTGCGGAATATAAGAGAGGAAAATGGATTTCGTAGGCAAATGATCAAAAGGCGCGAGAGCTCTTTGTTCGCCTTCTGCGGCTCGTAGTCTGGAAGAGATGTCGAGAGTTTCAAGGGGGGCGCGTTGTTTCTTTGTGCGCGTGTGTTTTGAGATGCTCCGTTGTGGTGAACGACGAGCTGTATAATATTTCGCCAGTTAATTTCGCTGAGAGTAGCAGGATATCGAATCTCCGGGCTGTAAAGAAGATGATTGGCACAAAGTTGATAATACGCGGTGGAGCCTCTTCCTCTGCACGATATTACGTTATATTGAAATACAATTGAATGAAAACATTGACTTGGTAGATTTCCAATGGAATCAAACGTCTGTCGATTCTAATGTATTAAGAACGAGCGACCGGAGGATCTTGTTGTTCCAGTAGGGGGCGGTTTGTTTTGAGGCTCGCGGGCTGTTTTGACGAGTAATTGCGATTCCACATGAAAATTAATCGCAGAGAGTCGGCGTAAGGGTATATACTCAACGAACTTCTCGATGCAGAAAAATACGGCTTCCGGCTTAACTCGTGTTGTTTTCGTTTCAATTACATCGATGCGATGTATCGATAGATTGGGAAACCCATACCGTGATTGGAGTTTGACAATGGAAAATTTCCATTTTTATGCGTCCGCGCCGTTGGACGTTTCGTGCACTCTCTTGCATCGATTTTAAATGCGCTGTAGGAAATGTCCAATGTTTCGGGTTAATAAAAGAGCCAATACAGCAGTTTTATATACCGGCGTGTAACGGCAAACGCAGGTATGTACATAATGTTTTTGAAATATTCACAATGTGTACGAGACGCAACCAAAACAGATCGCAGCGTGCGCTGTTTGGAAAAACAAGCGAACATGCAACCTGCTCAGTTTGGCAAAACAGCGAATCGGAAAATAGTCTACTGTTTCGATGAAATTTTCCAAGATGTCCAAATTGAATAAATCATCCCCGCCGAGGCGCGCGACACTGTAATTAGGCGTCTAATTCGAAAGGAATCGCGTTATCCCGAATGAAGCTGACTGAATTACGGATATCCCCGCAAAGCTCGGCAGCGTCCAAATGAATTTAGAAAAACGATCCGAGCCATCGCAGCAGCCGCCGCGAATAAAAAGCCCGACATTTGACGAGGGTTCAAATCTTACAACCCCTACATTTTTACTCCCCTCTCGCGCTCACTCTCTAATTTCTCTATATATAATGTAATACACACTGAATTTTCATGAAGAACTAAAAAAAACGAAAGAAAATAGATCGAATAAAGAGCTCTTCAGTACAGCTCTCCGACATACATCTCCGCAAGAAGACACGCGAAGTAAAAAAAGGCCATTCAATCGAGCAGCGCTCAAACGACGACGCGTTACTCGCGGAAACTATTACCCGACTCTCTCTCTCTCTCTCTCTCTCTCTCTCTCTCTCTCTCTCGCATCTGCGAAAATGGAAATGTCAGGTCGGACAGAGTGGCGCGTTGAAGCGTCCATCGAGCAGGAGATAAAGAGAGCTCCGGAATTGCCGTAGCTCAGAGCAAGAGGGGCTTACAAGCGTCCGCGAGTTGAATCGGCTGGATTTATATGAGGCGAGAGAAGGCAATGCTCGCTGCCTCTCTCCTCGTAGTAATTAGGGGAGAACGAGAGAGGCCAATAACGCAGATCCTTCTCTCTCCCTCTATCCTTTGCTACTGCAGCTTTGGAAACGGAAAGTCGCTAATTAGTTTTTAATCGAGCGTTATTGCGCGCAAGGAGCTTCTTATATTTTATCAATGATAATTAGCCATTGCTTCGAGCATTGCGATGACGGGGAGGGTATTATTAATAACCCTATGTTTGCTTTGCGATAAAAGTTTTACGATTCTTCGACTGATTTTCTACGCGTAATTTTAAATATGATATATGCTTATTCAAGGATTTATACTACTGTGATGGGATTTTATACTTTAAATCCTACTTTGAAAACTAATAATAATAATTTAACGCTGCGCTCGTTTTTCCAATGAATTACCTCCCGACGAATAAATGTTTGAGATGTATGTAATATTATTGGCATTCAACTCTCGACGGATGGAAAACCAGGGTATATAATAATATATAGCTGCGTTCGAAGCAGCGAGCTGTTCTGCGAAACGCGCATATAAAAACGTCGATACACAAACTTGCTTGCGAAACACTACTGTTATGTTGTGATATGTTAAACTCGTTTTTAATTTTGCTGTCCGCGCGAGCGGCGCGCGCGTGCATTATTCAAACAAAATAAAATTTCGCTCGGCTGCGTGACTTTTAAAAAGGTTTTTTGCGTCGAAAGCAAACAGCGAAAGGCACTTATTTCATTTATGAAAGGGCCCCCGCGAAAACAATGCGCTCATCCGAGCGACACAATTCGGCAATTGGGTTTATTCGATATTGCACTTTTTCGCGTTGTGCGCCTCTCTTTTATATATGCGGATAGTAGAAGTATTTTTCATCAGTATTATAATAACACACGTGTATCCGATGGAAAAATCGAGGGAAATAATTAACGCGAGCGCGGCGAGACACGATACTTTACCCTCCAGTGTAAGATATTTTCCAGCCGGGACTCCCACGAGCAAAGCCGCAACTCGTTATCGTAAAAATAATGCCACTCTACGCAGGTCTCACTTGGCCGACACGGATACGTTGAAATTGTTAACGGCCACTCGTGTCTGGTGTACTACTACGCCCGCTGTCTATATATATATATATATACACGTCCTAAAGACCTTCGGTCCCACGGCGGTCGTCTGCTAAATATCTTCCCACTTGTCTCGATCGAGTGGTCTTGGAAGTGTCTACTCCTATTTCATGAAATTCTTATACCGGAGTTTGCGTCGTCGTATGAATTTAAACCTGCGCCGTCTTCGATGCCCTCGGAAAGGGCTCTCGTTGTCTCGAAGCTTCGATATTTTGAATACGGGCGGCAGCCATTGAACTAATAGATTCACCGATGACGGAAACGCGTGAAGTGCGTTGATAACGGAACCCGACGGCGACGAGCGTCTGAATATAAATGCTCGAGGCGCGCTGACCCGGGATTTTGGAAAATTTTTCGGGCCAAAGTAAACCAACCCGTACAAAATTGTACGAAGTCAGGCACCGTTTACAGACCGAGTGGGTCTGCATTATTCAGTCTGCGTTACAAGCTCGGTATATCAGGACCGACTAAATTCCTCATTCGCCTTCGAGCCGTGTACTCTGTATTCCACAGCGCGTTGACTATATAGACGCACGAGACTGAAAAAAAAAAAAAAATAATAATCAACCGGAGCGTAAGGAAATCTCGAGCAGTCGTAAAAATCGGCCGTTCATTTTTTCTCCATCGACAGTTCGAGTTTAACGACGACTCGTAAATACCGATACGCGGGATAATAACTGCACGCAGCGTATAGCGCGTCTAAACGCGGTATAGGCAGATGATGCATCGAAAATGGGGAGCAGCGGCGGCGAAGGCGTGGGCGTAGTAAAAACGAGTTCCGAGAGATGAGAAAGAAAAAAGCAGACTCCGCGAACCGCAACACACAGCGAGAGTATATATATATATATATATACATATATAGTTCGAGGAAAAGCAGCGTGGCAGAAATAGCCTGCCACTCCGAAGCGCGCAAATCAAGTTCGGCGCGTGTGCGAGCGAGAGCGCCATTTCCTATATAGACGGTGGCTGCAGGCCTCGGCAAAAGTATACGCGCGGTTTGCAAATTGACAATTTTCAAACAGAGGGAAATAAAGCTTTCGTGATTCCGATGCATAGTACGATGCCGCGCTGACGTTCGATTCGCGGCGCGACGATTGGAATTCAATTTTCGGCCGCTTTACAGTTCCCCGCCGTGCGCGAACGGAACTTTCCACATTTTCTTTCGATTTGTCTTTGCTGTATTTGGTAAATGCAGCTCAGCTGGGTGTCGCGCAAACTTCTCGTATTATTACATGGCGGTAGAGGCATCGTTAGGCAAACAATTACAGAGAAATTGAGGCAGCTAGGTCTGCATATATATATTGATTGACGTGTGACGCACTGCTCATTAAATATTGACGTTACGTAGTTTATACATGATTGAAGCCTGCGATAGATTATTATTATAAATGAATTTCGTGCCGCGATATGTTAACGATCAGTCAATAACATCTCGGCAAATGAAAACTTACCGCAATATTTCGTGTATAAGAGATTCCTCGAAGATTTGTGTCGCTCCAGCCTTACGTACGATATACCTGTATATAGAGATAGCCTCCGCGACAAACGGCCGACGAGTGTAGAACAAAAGACCGACTAATGTCCTAAGCCAACAGAATCATTGAAAAGAGGATGCGCATTTTTTTATCTTCCACTTTGCGTGGGAAGTTACTGATGCGTGTTCAAAACTTTCAGGAGCGAACAAATTCCAAATATTTACATAACGGTTCGAGGCGCACACCCGCGCGAATAGAAAATCGTCTGCACAGCGACAACGCCCGTCTTATACCTACGCATACGCGACCCCGCACACTGGTGTATCTATATAGATCACATAGCATATACGTATATCGCGACGTGGATAACGGATAAATCCATTATCGCGGGGCTATAGACGCGGGCGTACGAGGCGAAGAGCATGGGGGGTGTCGGGGCGGCCAGTAGCCTGGCTCGTTGCAACATATATATCCCACGACGACGCGTGGGACCTCTTCGCGGCAGCTGACAGCTACACGGCATTACCATTACACGTCGAGTGTGTCTCTCGCGCGCGTATGCATTAGCCGGCATCGCAACACTACGCCGGGAGCCTGGGCTACTGTATTCGCGCGACGCGCGATCGAGCCAGCGGTTGTTCCATGCATGTGTATATCCGGGCCCGCGGTATCTATATATTAGTAGACTGAGTGATGCGCATGGGGGGGGATTGAGTGCGCCGGCGATCGTTCGCGTTGTATGCTGGGGAGCCGGCTACAGGTACGCGCGATGTTGGTTAGTCAGCGTAATCCGATAGCCCGATCGGATACATTAACCACCTGGCGAACGAGAGGTATGTATATATATATAGTAGTAGCCGCGGCGATAAAGGAAGAAAATCTTCGTAGCGGTGCGTATATACTATGGTCGACACGACTCGTGCGGTGGAGACACGCAGAAATGCTATATCCTCGATGCGGCGGCGCAGTTTGTGATTTTTTATGATTATGCGCCATCGATCGACGACACTTGCTGCGCATGTGGGTCGGGATTACGGTATTGCCTGCGCGCGCGCGCGTGTGTGTGTGCTGGCTACGTGGGAATTGTTGCGAGAGGATGTTTCGCGCGTGTATAGGAGGTGCGATTTTTTCTTTTTCAACTTCGATGAGAAAATAGGCGCGGAAGGTCGCTTATCGGTCTTGCGGATTTTGCGTGAGAATATGCGAGAAAAATGAAGGGGTAACGGTGCGAGGAGGCAGTGACCCGACGGATATATATCTCTGACCCGTTGACGATGATAATAGCGGATGAGTCGGGATGGGAAATTTTATTTAGAATTTTCATTGAAATACACGTCATTTATGATACATATATATGCTTTCTATATAATTAATCTGTGTAAATACGATGCTTTAATCAGGTTCATCGAATTTGCAATCGAATATTATCTCGTTCGAGCTAATGCATTTGTCTACAGAGTATTTAAAGGCCATATTTATTACTTCAACTTCATTTAATTGAAATTGCGATCAATTCTATATAATATCATTGTATTGTTCTCTTATAATCGAGAATACATACATACATACATACATAGTATTCTTCAGACACGCTTGTATTAATATTCACTTGAGCCATCAGTATAACGAAAGTGGTTCTTCGCGTTATGTATATACATACCAAGAAAATCTCCTCTTGATGTTCCAAAAAAAGATCCAGCTCTCGCGATGCGCCCTTGCATCTGCATTAAATTCCATTTCCGATAAATCTCAATTTCTCCTGTAACTACTCCCCCTCACCCAATCGGGAAGTGCTCAGCTCCTCGACGACTTTTCGAGTAGTTCGACTGCACTTCGTCTCCCGCTCGCCGATAAATAAATCTAATTTCGAGTAATACCTCGCGGACAGTAAGTGCTTACTTTCCGCCGCTTGCATATATCGGTCTTTCGTTGCCTCGAGCTGTACGGCTGTATTTAAAAAATACTCCGTTTCAATCACTCGCCATTATGCGCGTCGCGGCTATTCATCCTCGGCTTTCCTCGGCCGTTAATTAACGATATATATGTATATATAGTCTTCCCCTTATGGGTAATTAAAGAAAAACTGACGGAGCGCGAGCGTTTAATCTGAAATCCGGGGGGGGGGGGGGGGGGGGCAGACTCATCTTTCGACGCGACTAGCGATTGGCTCTTTTCCACTTGAAACAGCACCAGCAATCGTGTATACGTATGTATATGCGCAGTGAAAAAAAGTATCGCGAATTACATGGAATTACTCTCAGAGCCAACGGCGCGCATAATGCACTCGGTGCATTCCGGAACGGAGAGTAATATAGTAGCAGAGTGATATACAAGGAGAGGCGCATTTCCAATCGGGCGCCGCTGATTGAGAAGTACCGCACGACGGTCGCGCCGGAGAAAGTAAGCATAAGCAGTGAGACTATTGTGACGGTGGAAGGTCAGTCGTATTAGTGGGTGGAGATTTCGCTATATCGACGCGCGCGTAGCGAAGGTGGGGCCGCGCAGGCCTCGAACGATAGGGAAATCATTGTCTTCCGTGTCATCGGCCAGGAAGCACGCTCGAGTGGCCATTAGCGAGCGAGAGCACGTGCGCGATGCTGTTCCTACTGCCGTTGCGTGGGTGGATGTGGTTGTATAGGCATGCGCGACGCTTCGGTTAACGCGAACCGCGTATTGTGTGCCAAGGGCGTCAAACAGAATGCCGATTTTTTTCTACTATATATATATATATATATATATTACGT
The DNA here is from genome assembly GCA_020010945.3 of Muscidifurax raptorellus. NCBI lineage: Eukaryota > Metazoa > Arthropoda > Insecta > Hymenoptera > Pteromalidae > Muscidifurax > Muscidifurax raptorellus. The sequence goes on from CM052080.1 coordinate 7,581,433, forward strand.
ACGTCCTTTCTGCTCTTGACTTTGACGTATACAGCCGAAGTTGAAAATTGAGTTACCGAATATAATATATTCTTTATTATTTTTCGACAAACTTTTTAAAACTTATGCACGATCGGAAATCGGTTTTCCAATATATTCGCTCCTGTCAATTTAATAACGCCGACGGGGGACCTCATTTCTATAAATGCAAACTCAATTCCAGGCCCATCCGCCCGGCAAATCCTAAATTCACCCATCAACGCGCTGTGTACCTGTATAACTGTATATGTGTAGCGTCAAACGCAGCGTATAATCTTTCTTCCTGCTGCCGGTGGATACCGACGGGACGCGGGCCGGAGATTCGTCCTGTCCGGCTATGCTGGCGCTCGTAGCAGCTGACCCAAATCCACTGCTAACTCGACGCAACATCGAATCCATATATATATAGGTGTATGCCTATCCGCGGCTTCTATAGCGGAGCCAGCGAGCCTTTACGAGCGTAGATCTTACGGCGCAGCCCGACCATTACGCAAAACAGCATTTTGCGCGACGCGCAGTTAATTATCGGCCGGGACGACTTCTGCACGCGCTCGCGCTATTGTGATGGATCGTCCCTGTCCGGTGCATAAATCCACCGCCGCGCCAGCACGCCCTTGTTGTATATATGTCCCTATACCGGCTTGATTGCTAGACGCGCGCTATGTATATATATATGCATGAAATTTTTAATATTATTTTGCGAAGAGCGTCGCACAATCGTTTCATTTTTCGGAGCGCGGTATTGTTATTATTGTCAATTAAGCGGAAGCATGTAATTGCGGCGCGTCTGTCATGATATTTTCCAGCTCGGATTTTTTCGAGCCATCCTCCCCGTTGAACAAGCAGTCCGCGAGCCTCCCTCGAAGGGAATAAATAGATAAAGCCGCGACTCGAGTGTGATACATAAACCAGTGCGTATAAAGTGAGTGTAGCTACGACCTCCGGCGAACTGCAACTTGTCGCAGACACCCACACACACACGTATATATATATATATATATATATACTACTACTATAGCGAGGCTCGAAGCGAAGGGGTTGGCTGATTCGAACGCACAGACCAGTCAACTTACATTAGGACGGCCGTTCTCGGATTAAAGGTGGGACTTTATGGGTCTTCCGCTCGGGATGGTTCTTGATAATGATATTAGCGGATGTGTGTGTGTGTGCGCAGACGAGACGCCACTATATTATTTTTCTCTTCTTGTTAAATGATTGTCAGCTGGGCAAACGGACGTGAAATAGCTTGATTATGATTTCTGCTGTGGCGATTTTATCGCCTCGGTAAATAGATTAAGTAGATGTATATGTATATATAGGGATGGCGCGAGGGTGTATATTATATAAATATATATATACATAGAGTCTCGGGTCCTCGCGTATATTTCGATCGTCATGAATAATGCAGGCTTCTAATGAATATTTATTACACAATAGATTCATGATGCTCATTGTATATCGAAATTCATTTGTATATTATTATGTGCGTTAAACAATTGTATTCACAGGCCTCATTACGCATTGATTATTATAATCAAATTTGACCGCGCGCACTTTAATAAATATATATAATACTTGTTTATCGATTCATTGTTCGCGAAGTTGGGGCTTAAAATTAATATATAGTCGTTAATATTCCATCGTCGAGTTTTCTCGGGGGAACTCACGCAAAAATCCCCGATTGACAAAATGAAGCGCGATGAACGTCAGAAATATCACGACGTTAATCCGGCTGTATCGAGATTTTCCGCGCGGGCTTGTTTCGAGCCCCCGTCAAAATTAGCAAGCGAGCATTTTACCTCTCGCTCTCTCTCCCTCTCTCTCTCTCTCTCTCTCTCTCTCTCTATATATATATATATATATATATATGTATATATATATGATGTACATTATATTCACGCGAAATTCTCGAGTCTACGCTGCAGGCTTGTTATATTGACACATCTATTTAAAGAGGATGATGAAAAAAAGCACAACGATGGAAGTGCCTGCGGACGTTACGGCTCTTTCTTTCTCTCTCCGCGGGGAATATCGACTTGTCAAAATCGATTGTGCGCAAGCCACGCCGGTTCAACGAACCCCTTTCTTTCTCGCTTTATTTAATTCAAGAGAAGAGGCTCTATAGCCTACGTGTAGTGCATGTGCAACGTCGTTGCGACTGCAGCTTATTAAGAGCTGCTTCTTTTGCTATTCCACTACTTCCTTCGTGTGTGTATAATGTACATATATGTATATATATATATATATATATATATATATATATATATATATATATATATATATGTACGGTGGAACGGACGGAGACACGAAACTATAAGGACGTCGAACATTTACAGGCTTGTATTTTTGTGCCGCAGCTGCGTGCACAGTTTGCGCGGCGTCTTGCATTATATACGTCGATGGAAATGTAATTTCTGCAGTGTACATCGATGATGACGATGATACGACTGCGTTATTAACTCGATCTATATAGCGATCTGGATGTTAATGTCGCGCAAGAAAAAATTTCTTTGTCGCGCATATGTCTACAACTTATGATATATTATACATACATAATACAGAATATTAGATGCGAAATCGATGCGGCGCATAAGCGCTTATGTTACCAGATCGAGCAAACAGTAAGCTCCGAAAAATTAACAGCGCGACGGGCTCACTCGGTATAAAAAGAAGGGCGCGCGTGCATCGGAAAAGCCGAGTCGAAAACGGAAAGTATTATCTCTATACTTCGAGCGCGGCAAGTTCCTCGCAAGCTATATAATACACTCACCGGCAAAGTTCTTTATCGCACTGCAGCCGGAGAAAAAACACTCGCTCTCTTATCATCGAGACTTTTGAAAGAACCCGGCGCTGCACAAAGCCGCCGGAGCTGCTGCAGCTGTATTGAGCACTTATCGGCGCGTTTCTTGATCCGACAACACAACAGTGGCACGTGTGCAGCCGGCTCGACTGTAATATCGCCGTAGTACTGTATGTATATATTCGCAAAGACGATTTATAGCTTTTCTATGTGTGTGCGTATGGTAAGTGCATATGTGACTTGGATATATATGGACGTGACCTCGGCTGAGTGCGCTTTAAGCGACGGCTTCTCGGTTTCATTATCGCTGCGCGCGCGAGCGAGTCGCGGTTCATTAGCCGAGTCCGAGGCGCGCGCCTTTCGTTCCTTTACAGCTCTCTCGGAGCTTCTATTTTCGGCGGCGGCTCAGACGGGATTTCGTTTGCCTTTTTTGCTACCGCGGCTCGCGGACCTATATTCGCCGGGATTAACGATTTTTCACTTATCGCAAATGCGAATTACTTATTTGAAGAATTCATTTTAAAATCGATCTCAATGAAATAATTTTCGTTAAATAGGGATGCGCGCATGTAAGTGAATGGATTAAATTTATTCAATTAATTCAAGTGAATTTATATTCAGTGAGCGCCATTAATTATGTATTGCATTCTGAAAAGGGCTGTTAGTCCGTATGATTTTCAGTAAATAAATTTAAACGCGTTGAAAATTGTTACAAATTCAACTCTGGAAATAAAAATGAACTTTATTTAAAAAAATAGCAGGGCGCGCAGTTAGCATAAAGCTCAAACCAATATACAGAAACCAAAAAATCAATAAAAATACCATCCGACCAATCTTCTTGCCTCGACTCCTATATGTTTCACGATATCCTGCTACTATACCTCACCCTATCTCCTGTTTATCCGTCCCTCTCTCTCTCTCTCTCTCTCTCTCTCTCTCTCTCTCTCTCTCTCTCTCTCTCTCTCTCTCTCTCTCTCTCTCTCCGCGACTTCTCTTCCCCGTTCATTGGCCATGTTTTCCCTATTCGTCCCTTTTCTTTTCCCTGCTTCTCGCTACATTTTCCATCGACTCGACGCATAGCTGTACACACACACACATACACACATACTCGACCCCTCGTGTATTCGTCGCGCTTGCTTTTCACGGCGTCTGTTCCGACGCACAATTGCGTAAGCCGAGACGATATTACCGCCGGATGTCGTCCGCAGCAGTAGCAGTGGAGTCAGAAGAATAGAGGAAAAAGACGAGGGAGAGAAAAAAGTCGAGTATACAGCGACTGTGTGCGGAGCAGAGTCGTGAAATTTCGAAATTTATATCTAATGTTTGTTTCTTTCACGTGCGCATGTGTCACGCGTGCAAGCACGCGGGGATATTGTAATGCCCCTTCGCTTCCGCGGATATCGGAGGAAGTTTTTTCATTTCTCTCGACGATCAACAGCTCTGTTGCATCACGGTAATTTAACGCTGTGATAAATGTTATGAAATAAGTTATCGGAGAGAGGACAATCGCGATGGGGTCACTCGTGGGTATTGTTTTTTATTGGAGTTTTTACACGCGCAGTATACACAGTGTATAAAATAAGTTTCGACTTGTTTCCCACCGGATGAAATAAAAATTCTCGTAATAATGATCGCGACCGGAGCGAACGTAATTTTTCGAATCGCTTCGGCTGCGCATTAACCTAATTAATACAGAAGGCACCGATGTGTTAATTTATTAATTGCCGGCGCTGCAGCGCAGAGAGTCTAAAGTGTACATTCACAGGACTGCATATTTAATTAGTTTATTAAATTTGATACACACACGAGCTGGTTCCGCTTCATTATGAAATATATCAGTGCAACCCGTGCGCTAATTGCAATGTGCAGCGTACGCCATATCGTATAATAATAAATAGACCGTTGTTGGATATATATATATATTGGGCAATAATATAATGAATAGCTGCTGCTGCATTTTTTTTCGTGATATATTCACGCAGGAGCGTAAAATTGCCGCTGATCGTGGGACGTATACCGGATATAACATTTCAAAATAATAATAGGTATACAATAATATAATATACAATCGGTATTGTGCAACTCCGCGGCGTCGTCAGCGCGATAGGATTGAATGTTTTATTTTCATTTTGACGAATCGAAAATTCAATAATTGAATAAGAACGATGTCCTCGTGCCGCGACTCCGTTTGTATATAAAAATAGATACAGCAGCTCGATCGAGCGGTAATTATTCAAGCGTAATATCAAGAGCCGCGTCGGGTACGTAAGATCGATTCCCAGTGGGTCGACTCTCGCAGCACTTTAGAGACGATCGACGCCATCGGTGCAGGCTACATTTATTAAATTTGTCAGGCGCTCTTATTCGCGCCGATCGAGATATCCGGGCAAAAATGCCGGAGACATAGGAGATACCGGAGGCATATACGTCCGGTCAGTCAAGGGTTTAAGTTCGACTGCGCCGCGCGCGATAACGAGTGTCCGCGCTGCAGTCACGAAACGTGAGCTCCGACTCTCGCTTTATTTTCCTCTTGCGCTGTTTCTCCGCGGCAGCAGCTTCCCAGGAGGGTCACAAAGTTCGCCATCCGGGTACACCAAGGGCAGCTGCAGCGGTAACTGCCGACGTACAAGAAGCTGCCGCGCCGAGGCACACAGAGTTAAAGAAAGAGAAAAAGAAAAGAGGCTCGCCGTGATTTTCCAGGCGCGCGTGCAGCTTAGCGCTGCCATGATCTCGTGGGTTTCCTTTTTCTCTCTCTCTCTTTCTTCTCCTCGCGCTTCTTTTTCTTCGCGTTATTCGTCCTGCGTTCCTCGAGATTTTCTCGCGCGGGTCTTCGGACGTATCCCGTATTTTTCTCGCCTCGCAGCTTCACCTGAGTCTTCCAGCAAGTTTTTAATACGAGCGCGGCCTAAACTCCTTGGGGTCGAGAAGAATAAAGTGCGCGAATGAGCGAGCAAGTCTTTGAGAGCTGTGCGTATGTGCTTGCTTTAAAAATAATTATACGAGATAAGCTCGAGCACCGACACAATGGTTGGCGGAGGGGGAAATGGTTTTCTCAATTGCTCACTTTATCACGGTTGATAAAGCTGGGAGATGGATCTTTAGATATACGGGAGGTTTTTTTTGTCCATCTATAGTAGTTCAAGAATTTTATGTGGCTGTAGAATATTGGAAATCGAGGACAAGCACAATTTTAGCTCGATTGTTGAATCATCACTTTTAAGCGTGTATGTCAGTTCTGAAACTACGAAGTGTTCTGTGCCACGTCAAAGATACATTTTCAAGTGTTTCAAAGTCAAGCAACGACTCGAAAAGCGATGCCCATCATTCATCGCGTCCCCTACATATCCCGCAAATATTTTATTTCCCTCGAGTGTACCACGTACATATTATTAAAAAGCGAATTGTGGAATCTTTGTCTGCTGCTGATAATACAGCCGAGTGTGAAAAGGGCTATTTACAGCTCCGACGCCACAAAAGAGGCAATATACATTTCAATTAAGCAAAACACTATCGCTCGCCCAAAGTGGAAGAAGCAGCAGCGGCTTCAAAACAATAAACTCCAGAGAGAGAGAGAGAGAGAGAGAGCGAAAGAGAACTCCTTTTTGAACTGGCTGCATCAGGAGCAGAGCAGCCATTACTCAACTTCGCCTCTCTAAAGCCCGACGCTGCTATATACTACTTCTCCGCCGCCGCCGCGGCTGCAGATAGCGGATAATTACCGCGAGCAACCTCAAAGAGAGATAAGTATCCAATCGCCGAAAAATGCTCTAAAAGCGCCCTCGCGAACTTTAGCCGCGCAATCTCCTTTATATCAAAGTTCCTCGTCTGCAGCCGCCGCGTGTGCTATATATATATATATACATACATACATACATACAGGGCGGCTTGCAGTAGCGCCGACAAGCCCATCGCCGAAACCGCTTCCGACTCAAGGAACACAAGTATCTCGTTAAGTATCCGCGTGAAAAAGCTTCGTTTTCTCTCTCTCTTTCTCTTTCCTCCTTCTATCGGCTATAGCGATCGATGCGGACGCACAAAGGAGCCTCTTCTCTATATATATCTCGTCGCTCCGGACCTTTCTGCGGTGGGTATAGCATATATATATATAGAGAGAGAGAGAGACGAGAGCTCTCTTGCGAAAAGTTAAGGTCATCGGCGCTGCAGCGGCGTCGCGAAAATAATCAGTCGACCGCGAAACCCAAGTGCCGAGAGGAGAAGTCTTCCTTCGATCGGGATCAAAAACTTTTTCTATCCTCTCGACTACTTGGGCTGCAGCTCTCTCGAGTGTCGGCTGCTGCCACTATAGTCACTCTCTCGTCGTCGTCGGCTGTGTAGAGAAGTATAAGACGTTACTGAGAGAATAAAGAGAGTAGTCGCGACGAGTCTTTCCAATTAGCAGACTGCAGCAGTAGTAATCGGCAAGAGATATACAAGTATCCAACGCCGCGGCTGAAGTCGTGATCGAAAGGCGAGAAGTTTATCAGGCTCTTTAAATAGACCGCGCTCGCGATTATTTTTACGTGTTTTTTTTTCTGAGAGAGAAAAATATATTGGAATCGTCGCGGAAATGTGTGTAATGCGCCGGAGGAATTATTATGGAGAGACAATTCACGGAGAAGATTGATCGCGATTGATAGAGCCGCGAATTGATGCATCGACTGCTGCTCGCTCGAAAGAGGGAGGCTTGTTTTATCGGAGGAATTGACTGATGGTGTTTGACTTTGATTGGGATATTTCTGCTCGCGGGTTAATTAATTGGAGCCGAAGATATCGTTGTCGTTGAGTGGGACTACTGCGAATTCCAAGCTCTGAATATATAGCATCGACTTGAATGAATCGAGAGTGTATTTATGATGCACGAGAATTAGGAACCGTGTCTACTGTGAATAAAAAAATAATTCAATTCGATTTTGCAAAACTTAGTGAGGGGGTATCATTGTAGTTGGGTAAAGTGAAATTTATAGAAGTTTAATGACTAGATGTGTGTATTATCCGATTTTGTTCTGATTTGCTTATTTACGGCGATTACATTGAAGTTTCACCAATTCTAATCGAATCGTTAATACATATATAATTACACTTTAATTCAAACTATCGATCAGCACAGAGCTGGCAACGTTTTCGAAAACGCGACGATTCTGTCAGGAAAGCGCAGGAAATCTCATCAAAACATAGAAGCGATATGAAACACGGCGGCAATCAAAGCGATGATGATGATCCCGGAAAAGAGCCGACTTGTCGAAAGGCGATTATTTAAAAGCGGACTCGCTTCCGAAACTTCAGGGCTGCGGCTTTAAGTTCTGGCCTTTCAGGAAATATATACAAGTTCGGCACTCGACTTAATGACCCGGCCGATTAATCAGGCCGCGCTCGATATCAATCATCCGCCGGTGGCTCGAAATTAGCCTGCGCTATAAGGTCGAGACACTTGAACGATTAATGCCGCGATTTGTCTCGGGCCGCGCTCGCGTCGCTGTCCTTGCGAGCTATAATGTGCTCACGGCGACGCATCTATATATATATATATATATATATATATGCCTCGACGTGTTCGCCGAGGCAGCGATGGATTGTTTGCTTCTGCCACGAGGAAATTGGACATTTCTTTTTTCATTATAATTTTCTCCATGATGGATTTGTTACATTTGTGATTTGAGTATAATTTGCGCAAACTCCGTTTAATGCGATTGTTTACTCGTCTAGACGGGTTTATTACATAGACGAAGCATTTATGAGGCTTGAAATATTGAGATCACGGTGGACTAGTTGAAGTTTTAATCCGATGCTTTTAGCTGACGCTGCGCGACGACGTTGTAATATTGTCAACGTTACATTAGTGGAACAGTATAACTTACACATACTGTACAGGGTCGACGCAGTCGCTCAATTCGTTAACTCACCTGTAACAGAGAAAAACGTTTATACATAAGATGAAAATGTAAAATATTTAGTCGCGTATGCACGAGTATCAAATATTGATCGTATATGTATTAACCACTAAAGGAATTTCAAGAGAATAAATTTCGTTCGCTAATTTTTCGCGCAAGCACTTCAGTATATATATACAACATTTTGGAGAAACAGCCAAAGAGAGAGTGCTGCCGCGGCTCAAATCCTCTGTGCGCATGCCTCCATAGCAATATACACAGCGTTGCTCCTGTACACAAAGAGAGACAGAGCAGCGGCGGCAGCAGCTCTAGAGTAGAGGAACTCGGAAAATGCATTTAATTAAATGACGACAATGTCCGACCACAGCGTGGCAGGCTCTCGATCAATGGTGCGCACGTAATATTGTGCGCACGGTGATATTGTAAGCAAGCTTCTCACCGCGAATAATTGTGTGTTTGTTCCCGATTCGCGGATTCTCTTCGATTTCCGAACTCCGTCTTTATGTATATCTATAATGAGTAGGATTATGAAAGTGAAGTCAAGCCGGAGTATATATAGGTGACCTGTCTCCGGAATGCGAGTTTGCCTCGCGAGATGCGAGATCCTCCCTCTCTTTCTCTCGGAGAGAGTAGAGAATTGTAATTTTACTTTGGTAATTTGACCGTTTTTTTCGCTGCCAAGGAGATAGTTCGGTGGGATTCTATATATATATATATATATATACAGGAGAGATTTTCGTTTAATTGAGTTTCGCCGCAGCGGAACGCTCGCTCTTTTTTCGCTTCGCTGCACAGTCCACGCGTAAATACACTCGGGAGGGTGAAAATAGTGTTCTCGCTGAGTTTATACCGACGATTTCGGCGATTTCGCGAGAGATTACCGATTTTCTTTTTCAAGAATATTCATCAATAATGATTTATACACGTGCGCGCGTTGACCCGAGAGCGCGATCAAACTGTCATCGATCCTAATTGGCAGCGGTGAATTTAAAGAGCAGTTCGCGCAGGTGCCGATAACCCGTTAACACCTTCCCAAACGTAAAAAAAGAAAGACGCGAACTCACGGAAGCCGTTATCCATAAAAAGAAAACTCCAATATATCCGTGCAAACAATAAACGCGCTGCAGCAGCGCATCAGACACTCGGGCGAATTTCCGTCGCCAGGTAAACAATTTGTTAATCTCGCGCTTCATTACCCTCGCTCGCGCGCGAGATTGGGGCAAAAAAGAAAGCAGCAGCCGTGGAAGGAGACACTCTCCGCGAAATGGAGACATCAGAGAGAAAGAGAGAGAGAGAGAGAAGGAGGAGGATTGAAGGGACAAAGGATTGCCGTCATACTCGAGTGCCTCCGAGTCTCCCACAGATGTACAGCGACGCGCGAAACTAAGTCCCCGAGTATATATATAGTAGCAGTTCGTTGCCATTCGTCACTTCCGCTAGATAAAGCATGCGGCAGCCCTTCCGCCGGGCTGAAAAAGTGCTTTGTCTAACCCGAGCCGCACCTCCGCGCAGAGTTCGCCTGGCTCCGGACTTTTCAACATTCGCGATTATTTGTCTTTCCTTCGTTTTCTTTTCCCTCCCTTCCTCCCATCTTTTCTTCTGCCGCCGCGCGCGAACTGGATTCTTTTCGTTTTTTTTTTCTCTATGCTATTTTCGGACGAGGGATATGGTTCTTCTTCAGCCATGCTGGCCGAGTCATTTAACTTTTCCGCCGCGAGTTGGGTAAGTCGGTCGCCGAGATTATTGACACTTTTTCGAACTCGCGAATTATTCGTGCTCGCGCTGCTTTTGTTTCCGCGCGGGGGAATTCTTCGCTAATTGCCTGGAAAATCTCGCGGAATTTGGTCAAGCTTTTTTTTTCGCAAAGGTGAGTAGTCTATCGTTAATAAGCTATGGGGCGTGTACAGCAGCGATCCTCAATTATACGCGATGCAACGATTGAAATCTGTAGCACAGATATTCCGTCTATAATGAATTACAATCCTGAAAACAAGTCCGACGAATGAATAGCCCTTTAGCCATCAAGCTTCCAATTAATAACCCGTGCAAAGCTCTGTTCAGCTATCACCCGGTCGCAAGTCTGTGCAGCTCGTTAAAAAAATTCGCTCGTCATACATATACGTACGCCGTATATACGCACAACCAATTACACGTCCGGCCGATGTATCCTTTTGTTTCGAATCGCTGGGATGACGCTTAACAAGCTTTTTGCGCCATAGCGCGGAATTGAAACTGAGGAATCGATGCGGTGGAAATAGAGAGACGATGTATGTACAGGTTAAAATAAAAAAAATCGCGCGCATCGATAGCTGTTAATGAACGTTTATTTCGGAAATTAATTCTTCGCCCAATACTCAATCGTTGCACACTGCTGGACGACGTTTCTACCTGCCCCGGAAAAGCCGTAATACACGACTCGTCTATTGGTTATTGCCGGTCGTCTCGTTATTTTTATTTATTTTTTTCTGCTCAATATACCTACTCTCTGCAGCAGTTGATTTCGACTGTTTGACTGGACGCGAGCGGTTTATTGAAATGAAATATCTCTCGGTTCGAACGTATCGAAATCGTTCGATATCGTCCCGAAATATTCCCATTGCGCGGCGACGGCGATTTTTCGCTCCATTACGTTCTCTGCATGATTGCGAGCAAGTACAAGAGTTGCTATCTCTGAATTTTTTTTCGATGGCCGCGTATACACAAAATTCGCTCACGATAATGCATACGTTGCGTATGTACACTGCACGATGCTCCCGGCCATCCAATGCTGCATATAAATGTTGAAAATAATTCAAAGCCGGGTGTCAGTCCGAGCCATTGTGCATACATAGCAGGAGCGTCGCGAATTTTTCAGCGGCAGTACATAGCAGCCTCAAACTTTCAGGCTCCCGTGGGTCCGGCTTCCCTCCCTTGTCTCCTCATATACGCTCGCGTCCATCTTGGATCGGAGTGCAGCAGCAGCAGCAGTAGCACAGCTCGACGACTCACCTTCTCTCGACGCTGTGCTGACAAAACAGAGGAGAGAGAGAGAGAGGGAGGAAGAGAGGAATGGACCACTTCAATTCCATCTTGTGGGCAAGCGCAAGAGGTAAGGCGACGCTGAGAGAGAGAGAGAGAAGCCGCTGCTCGAGCTGCCGAGTCACGCGAGCCATCAAAGATTCAAAGCCCCCGAGGGCCAGCAGCTGGTCCCCGACACACTCACACATACTTGCTTTCTTCTCTCCTGCACTGCTGCTGCTCCGTTCGGTTCTCTCTCTATACTCTCCTCTACAAGCTTCGCTGGAGCAGAAGCAGAGGAAGTACGGCAACGCCGTAGTCGTACACAGCGCACCGCAGACACGTTAAAGCTGTCGAGGCCGCTGCCTGCGCGTATATGTGTTGGCTGTAAGTTTCTGGCGGGCTATATGATGTCGCGGTGCAGCAGCCCCCGCGCCCGGTGTATTATATCATTGGCCCCTCAGCAGCGACAAAGACGCTCTTTTCTCTCTCTCTCTCTCTCTCGCGCGCGTCGTTTTAAATTACCCTCGCGCGGAGCACACTTTTTGCTTTTTTGTTTTATGCACGCGGCCTTATTTTCCCCGTAAATCGCGGTACTGCGTCGATTCGAGCGGTTCGCGACGGGATAATCTTTTAAAAACTACTCGTATTTGCTGTATATATACTCTCACTCTGCGCGCAATGACACAATGACCGCTCGGCTTTTAAATAAACAATTCCTAATTCCCCGCCGCTGTTTGCCTGACTGAACACACGATCGCGCAAATGATGAATGCCCGTCTTTGCATCCTTCGCGCTTGTTTACCGGGTTTATCGGATCGGCTGGTTATTAATTGCCATACGGCACACACGTGCAGCAGAAGCAGCAGCCGCAGCAGCAGCAGCAGCGCTCTCGTGTGTTTATATCGACGCTTCGACGGCCGGTCGGAGATGAAAGACGGAATCCGTAATTTTTGTGTGTGTGTATATATATATATACATATACAGTACCGTTCGAATACGGAACCATGCATTTTAGCCTGGAGCAGCTTTTAAGAGGCTTCTAAAAAGTCGCTTAGAGGTGCCTTGATTGACTCAGAGATTTGCATTTTAAGGAGTTTTCGAGCTTTGCATTTCAAAACGGAACTCTCTCTCTCTCTCTCTCTCTCTCTCTCAAGCTTTCCTTGTTCGACTCTCTTTAGCGCCTCGCGGAATAATATAATTTGCCCTTAGTATACCTTGTATAATAATACATTTTGTATGGATATTTAAATTTTAAAACAAGGATACTCGCTCATCTCTCTACATCATCTTTGTCCCATAGACCAGATGCCGGCGCACTTGCGTTTAGCTCGAATATGAATTTCCAGGGCAGCGCACATAATTTCCGACGAGCGCACGTCGGCTGCAGGGCAGCTCGAAAACGCGGATCCTCTTGAAAGCGCACTCCAAGTGCATCCCCGCATCGACGCGCGCACGTGTGTGTTGCATCGAAAACGCAACAAAGCTCCCTATTGTCCCCGGAGTATCCACTTCATCGAGCATTAATTGATTAAAACATCGTTACCGCGACATATAATAAAGCCGGGAAGCTGCACATATACACATACAGCGTACACATCTCAGCGCGAGATAATGCCGGGCTTTGACATTTTTCCGTCAACAAAGATCGGGACCCTCTGTCTAACAGCGCATAAAAGAGAAATACTCACGTAGCCATCAAAAAGAGAAGGATCTCTCTCTTTCTCTCTCTCTCTCTATGCTTCTGCACACCCTCCTATATATCTATAGATAGATTTAAATGTCTTTCTTCCGCGTGTGCACGCGCCATTAGTCGGCCGAGCAAACTCGCGTCGTGTCTATTATAGTAATACGCAATGTAAGGACACACATGCGTGCCCTCGCACAATCTCCGAGGTATTATATGTATATAGTATACGCAGCCGAGCGAACGCTTGTATATAGCCAGCTCAGGAGAAATACAAGAGTATATACCTGCGCGGCGAAGGAAGTCTGGCAACGTCGCGTACTCGGGGTCCTTTTCCTCTCGCTCGTCGGGCCCCGAGAGCGAAGGAGATTAAGTGGGGGGAGCAGAGACTGCGTGTCAAGAACCGGCTGTGCTGCTGGGCCCTGCTGACGCCGCTGCCGCCATTGTCTGCGGCCTCGGCCCTCTCCCCCTGAGAGAGAGAGAGAGAGAGAGAGAGAGAGAGAGAGAGAGAGAGAGAGAGAGAGAGAGAGAGCGTCCGCCGATGCCGAGAGTGTTGAGGCAGAAGAAAGACGCGGAGGTGCGCGGAGGACTTTTCTCTCAAGGGGGAGGGAGTTATATAGCGGAGATTCACCGGCGTGTTGTAAACAGCCGAGATGAAAATAGCTTTGAAACTTGCGGACAAAGTACGCGTATATATTATAATATTGAGAGAAAAGACTAGATATCGACTGTACATATACTTTATTACACGCATGAAGAAACGCTCTTGTATATAATTTCAGTCGATGCATTTTTGAGCGACTTTACTGAAAGGATCGTTGGGCATTGAAATACTCGTATATTTTACGCTCGGCGAACGCCGTGTAATTATTGTATTGCGAGAGAATAAGCGACGCGCAAGCGTTTGTTTGGTGAATATTTTATAAGTACAGCAGCGGCGGTGAATACGAGGAGTCGCGCGCTGGGAGAGAGAGAGAGAGAGAGAAAGAGAGAGAGAGAGAGACTATGGCTGCTTCTTCTTATTCTTGGCTGTGCGCGATGGCAATAACCCTTTGCGACCCGCGGCAACCTCGAAGAATCATCAACAGAGCCGAAACGAATCTCGTTTCTCCGGCCAAGTGGTTTTACTATATTATTCGCTCGTTCAGAGGGATTTTACCAATTTGTTTAGCGAAACGCTGTAATGACTGGATTAATAACAAGTTGTCACTCTCTGCTATTTGTGAGCTCGGGAAGATCGAGAAATGCGCCTAAATTCGTGAATTTTGCAGAGGCGCAAAAGAATGCCCAGAGCTAGCGCGCTTAAAATTTAGGTAGAAAATATTAGAAAAGAAATGTCGAGAGTATACGCGGAGCGACAGGTAGAGAGAGAGAGAGAGAGAGAGAAAAGCGAATGTGCCCCCCCCCTCTCACTTTTCATTCTTCCCAACATCATCCACCCACGCTCCATCTTCGTTCCTCCATCCAATACACAGGCGCTCGCACACATGTATAAACATTCGTACGGTGCATTTAACGCGTTCGAGCGCCAAGAGGCCTCTCGCATCCTGACCCCTTTCAGCTGTATGCGCGTATATATACGTGCGTAGGAGGTGCGGGAGTTTTGCACGGTTAACCCGGAAAATATCGGCATTATAATGGGGAGACGTCACTCGGAGTAGAGTAGGCGCCTCGCTTTCTCGGCATTAGGAATTTTTCGGGGGGATGAAACGCTTGCCGTGTGAAATTTTCACAAAGGGGTAAATTTAGTTTCGCTGGGAAACGCTCGAATATACGCTAGCGCTGCGTTTCTCGGCTTTCGTAGCCTTCTATAGCTGTGGGAAGAGTATTTCTGTTCTATATTCTTCCGCCTCTCTCTCTCTCATCATCAGTGACATGTGCTTGAGGTTAAGCTTTTGAAGAAAAATATTCGCGCTTGAACGGCATCGGGCGTGTACTGTATACGAGCTCCGGGAAACGTACTTTTTTGCGGGATTGAATCCAGCAAGTTTTCAGAACTCATAATAGAGAGAGAATTTCATCCTATAGGCAATTCATTTCCTGACATTATTATAGTAAGCATAAATCTGAGGCGACGTATCACGGCTGCTCGAAATACCGATTTAACGCGCTTTCCGTTTTTCGACGAGAGTATAAGAGACGGACTGTTGAATTTTCAATATACGACAAACAACCGCCGCAATTAGCGTAATCTAAAGCGTGTCGAGCGTTTACGGTGAGTCATCAAGCCCTCGATAATTAACGCGAATCACTCGGAAATCACTTAGTCCACACGTGTATACGCAATTGTCATTCCGCGGCCGAGAGAGCAGTCGTTAAATATTTCAGCGGCGGCAAGTTTTTCGCACTGCTTAACGAAGCACTTTTTGTATACGCTGTGTCATTCAAATCGAATTGTTTACTGCGTTGTGTTATGGAAATAACGATCGCCGAACTCGATGGAAAACAAACATCAGGTTGGTCGTACCTCGCGACCGTTGCCGCATTATAACTCGATAAAGTTATGGTTAAATTTAACGTGTATGCGCGTGCGATTATATATGTATATATATACTGCATCGATCCCGCATAGACCAGTAACTAGAGCTCATTTAATATCTCATTTAATATATATATATATATATATATATAAGTTTAGTTTGAACGGACTAACGGCCCGATGTCATTTTCTAAGCCCGTCGAGATGAAATTCCACTCTGCGCAGCCGAATAATATTTTGAGCGCTCCAAATTCCAGCAAACTAAATCAGCTTTACGAATAGAAGCCGTTCTCTAAATTGTACACTCGAAAGAAATGAAGTTTCTCTCATTCCTCAAATTAATTATGCAAACCTTCTCGAGCGCCTCTAGCTCAAGTACGACCGATTACAACATTCATTCCAGACGTTCTTCCTCTCTACTTATAACGCATTATCAATATTTAAAGAAAATTCACGAAGCATAAATAAATGACGTAAGATCGGCATGCAAAAGTCATATTCGTTTGGATTTGAAATAATCGAAAGTCTCATCGAGAAGAGCCCTCGTGAGCGCATCTCAGCGGTAACATCGTAATACGTATATCGAAGGAGACTGTTGGAGAGCCGAGTAACCGCCTCCACAAGGAGTCTAAAGAGTCTTCTCTCTTCGGGTCAATTACACTGGATAAACGTGAATCAAAGGTGTGCGGAGGTTCAAGGACCTAGTCTCACCGCGCGATAGTGGCTTCTTTCTCCCGTCTTCGCTCTCTCGTCTCCTCCCCCCCCCTTCACAACTCGTTCGCTCGCCGTCATTTGTAGCTTTGACTTTTACAACGTGTGGGAGTAGGTGGGTGTTTATTATACAAACTAGAGACTGGTTTATCGGCGGTTGCTGGAATACTGTTTTTTAATGCGCTTTACGTATTTGTGCGTTAGAAATTATTATTTGGCTCGATTATCATCGATTGTTTGCTGTTGTAATTAATGTTCGATTATATGCCGATTTCTAGTTTGAATGAGTATATTATTATATAATACGCTTTATTGATTAATGACAGTTGAGGTCAAATGTTTTATACCACTACAGAATACCGGATAGTTTTAAGTAAATTTTGTGCGAATGCCATGATCGATTTTACGAGAACATTCGTAGTCGCGTCGTTTTTTCTTCTGTCGTTATGTATATATATATATATATATAGGAATTGTCTCGGAAGCCAATCTGAAAAGGGAAAACCCAATTTTGGCAAGCGTTTCGCAAGGTCCATTGAATTTACACAATCCCAGGCTATCTTATATATTACACCTCCCTACATTCTCATCGATTCTTTGTCTTCTTTTATTTTTTTTTTTCGAGAACTTTGCATATAAGCGAATGCATATCGATCAGATTGCGTGAGAACTGCGTCCTTTTTTTTGGTGTGAAACGAGCTACTGCATATATTATACACATGTAAATGGAAATTCGCAAATGTTATTTCTCAGCACGTTTTTCGTTTTGGCAATGTTTACTAATGCATTTTTTACGATCGTGCAACATGAGGAAGAGCACATCAAAAGGTACACATATGTAGGCATTTGCTTCAGCCAAACAATATCGCTCTCGATAAAACGCCGAGAGTATATACGTCTTCATTAAAATCCCCAACCGCGCGCAATTTTAAAGATCCACTCGAAATAAATACCTCCCCAAGAGTGATTTATTCTTCCGCAGAAGCCACCACAATGGGTCCCGCGCGAAAGACCTATAAACATTTTGATTGATATCAATGGGAGCCGCGGCGGCGGGAAGGGAGAAGTTCGGTAGAAGGCGGATATACCCAACCGCTACGTCTCGCATATCCGGATGATAATAATTTCGCGTTTTCGCGCGAGTATGCATCTTCATTAGACGCGAAGTTATACTGAGGAGAGGGAGAGAATCGTCGCCGCGAGCTGGATATAATAATTCTCGTAGACTGCATCGGCGTCATAAATCAAATTCCGAAATTCGTCAGGCCGGAAACGCGGCGGCCGCTCTTGAATCACCATTTCTCGAGGAGATCGTTGTGTGTAGGCTGGCGCATCTATATCTCGTCGTCTACAAAGGAATAATACACGCAGACTCACCTTTCGCGCGCATGTATTAAACAAGAGAACCAAAGCCGAGAAGGAGACGCAGGAAGCAGGGGATAGAGTGAGCCGGAGAGAAGGCAAGGACACTGCAGGGCAGTGTGTTATGTATATACCAGCACAGCTTCGCGCGCCTGGTGTATAGAGGTATACCTTCATCCCGAGACGAGGCACAGGACTTTTCACCGGTGCCGCAACGACTCGTGTGTGTGTGTGTGTGTGTGTAAGTGCGCGCCCCTCAAAGAACAGCGGGGATGAGAGTCTATTTATATGCCGGATGCATCGATGTATTCACCGGATGGCTTCTCTCTTTCTTTCTATAGCGCAGTCGAAAAAAGGAACTTCTCGATACTCTTTGCTGTATAGTGTCGTTATCTCGAGTCTCTTTTATCGACGGCAAGGAATTGATAAAGCTCGCTACTCGAAAACTGCTTGGAATATTCATCGACGCAGCTTTTTATTCTTCTGTGGATGCAGACGACTCTTTGTCGTGTTAATGGCCGTTTCTGCAGCCGAACGATTACTGTGAATTAGCCCTAGTGATTTTGAAATACATCCAAATCACGGTATTGACAAATGATATATGTATGTGAAGCACTGCTGTATATTTTCGAAATTTTGGAGAAAAATATTAATCAACTCCAACGATTTTTACATGTATACAACCTGATCCGATTATTATCAATGCTTCATCCGATTTTAAAAGCGATGTTCGTTGAAAGTATTTGTTGACGTTTGAAAGCTTGAGTTTGGATACATCGAGAAAGTTCTTAAAAATTGATTGAAAATTCGGCTTGTTGCAAAAGAAATAATAGAATATTCGATCAATGCAGCAAATACGCATATATCAAAGATGAAAACTCGGAATGGAAGAATAATAATCGAAATCACACAGGTTCCGCAGAAATTTCATTCAACCCCAGTAAAATCTGTGGGTAAATCCAGTACATTCTTTTCAATGCAAATGCGAGACAATAGTTATACAGTATGCCTTAAACTTTTTAAAAGAAATTAGCTCGGAAAAACTACAAAACGCGTTTAATTACCGAGCGCAAGAGATACATTACTTGCTATGGAAAGAAGGCATTCCCCCGGAATCGGATTAGCTTCTCTCTCTAGCTTACAATTTATTACAACAGAGAGCAACTTCAGAAGAGGAAAAAACCAATGAAAATCTGCTTTGGCGCAGAGAGAAAATCAGAATTGAAATGCTTCGCGATGCAGTCTGCGAGTAAAACCTTAATTACTTTCGCGGACTATATAATTTTTAAGCTGCGCTCGCGGTAAACAAACTATATCAGGAAAAGCGCTGTAAAATTTTATGCCCTTCAGTTACTTTGAATGCGTCCGCAGGAGTTGCATCGGTTGCATGCACTACATAGGAATTAGGTTGTCATAAAAAGAAACGAGTTTTGCGAACTACTGCTGCTGCCGCTGCTGTAGCGACGAGCAACGAAAAAATCAGCCACGTGCGTATACGCCGAGATATATAACGATTCCGTCGTTTCCGAGGGGGAGTATGACAAAAAAGAATCCCCGAGACGGAAGAAGCGATGGCGCAAGACGGGGATAAAGTGTCCCGTTACACATACGACGGCGTCGCCAGGGCGAACTTTATCTAAAGCGCGAGAGAAGAGAGAGAGAGGGCGTCGCGCTGCAAGCTTTTTAAAGCTTCCAAGATATAGATTTCGTCCGATCGCGCGTTTCTTACTCCCGCGGGAATAATTCGTCGGCGCTCGGAACCGTTTGCGCTTTTCCGCGTTTATATACGTCTCGTTTCCATCTCCATTTTTCTCATTACCCCCTTACTCCATCTACTCTGCGCGCATCTGTCTGCTTCGTCTTTTGCTGCTGCTGCTCGACTTTTTTTTTATATACCCACTGTTTTTCGACCCTCTTTTTCACGCGGATTCAATGCGCGAGTCTGTTCTATCTCTCTCGACGCGGGAACTTGGTTTTGATTGTAGTGGTTGGGCTCTCTCTGCGTGTTTTGTTTCTAGCGCGAGATCTAATTTGAGGCTGGTATCTTGTTACTTTATTTATTGTTGGGAGAGTTCGCCTGGTGCTCGGAGTTGCGAATTTACAAGTTTGAAAATACATACGAACGATGTTTTGAAAAATAGAGTATGGAAAAATTGTGCTATATCAATTTGACATTCAGATCCCTAAACATCTATTCATGGATGCGAACATATCTTTTCAGCTGAATAGCTAATGTTTTTTTGATTCTGGAAATGTTAGCAGATGGTACGGGGGTAAACAATGTATATCCATTAAGCATGATTGATCACTGAAAGTAATGGACTGTCTGTTGCATGCTTGGACTCCTTAATACTCTGTTCCGTATTTACCCAAAGCGCTTAACTGATTTTTTGAAACATAGATAGAAATACCACTGAGCCAGTATGAATATAAAAAAAAATTCGTTATAGTAACCAAGTCACATACAGTATAACGAGTATAGCCTCTAGACCTTAAAAATATCCCTCAGTACGTCATGTACTGTCACTAAATTTTTGAGGCACCTGCGTTGTCAGCCTCTCCTCGTATTCGTTACAACAGCGAAGCTATGTTAATTAATGCGCAATGAAAACAAAAGGCATTTAGCACAAACGTTGCTTTTAATGGAGCTAAGCTGACGAGGCGTCATTACGTCACGGCTTGACGAGAGAGTAGTTCTCCTTCTCACTCTCACTCGATGCGACTAATTAACGCTCACCTAATTAATTTTGCAATGATCCAGATATCAAGCGCACAATGTAGGTACTGAAACGCCGGTGCCTTGCGTTTACGACTGATAATGATAACCGCGTCTGTTGAATTAACCAGAGACGGATATAAGTATAGTTTCGGTGTATTTTTTCTCAAAAGTTGCAACGTTACCGAAAGACTTACCAATTAGAGAGGTGAATCATCTTACTCAAAAAATCACTTTTATCTGAGAAAGTATAAGTGTGTTCTAACGACGACGAACGGAAACTCTTCAACCTATCAGTTTCTTAAATACTCTCATCAATATAATACGAGAGACCCCCAAAAGAAGTTTTCAGCACCGCATTTCAAACGTATTAGCATGAGCATCGAGCCGAGTGGCTTATGCGGGAAAAAAGCCCCATTATAAATCCAAGAGCGTATGATACTTCAAACGGCGATAAGATAACCGTTCGAACTTCTCGCTATCCTCGTACTACTCTCTCGAAAGAACCGGATCACCGTGTGAAAAATCTTCTCCTTAAAAAAAAATCGATCAAAGCATCCCTTATACCTTCAATTTCGAGTGCACCAGCATCCTTGAATGCTTCTCATTCAATCTTCTCGAGCTATTTTCCAAGAGCAGCATCAGACAAGTGCGCGAATGATCCAGAACAAGAACGCCCTTAAAAAGCAGCAGCAGCAGTACGATAAGATAAATTTCGAAGATTTATACGGTCGAGCGGACGGCCGGTCATTAGCAGCAGCAGCATAGCAGCAGACTCTCCCTCCTTAATATGCGTCTTGTTTTCGCGAGCACACTGCCGAGCAAGAGGAAAAGTAGCAGCCGAGAAAGTAATACGTTCGCGAAGCGATGCATCTCTCTCTCTCTCTCTCTCTCTCTCTCTCTCTCTCTCTCTCTCTCTCTCTCCTGAGAGCGAGATATACGTTTAGCCGTTGCCCGCGAAGAATAAGAGTGCGGGGGAGTGAGCGAATACACACGGAGAAAGAGCCAAGAGGGTAACAAGGGGCTCTTTCATTGCGGCTGCGCTGCAACTCGAGTTTCTTTCTTCTGTTATACAGCCTCGTAAAGATTTCGTCGGCAGAAAAGAAATAGGCGGGAGGCAGCATCGCGAGCTTAAAAAGACCCCAGGCTTGTCCATCGCGAATATATCTGGGAGAGGAAAAAAATCCGCGTGCGTGTATCTCGAAATTATACGGGGGAGGAATGCGTCAAAGCAACTGCTCGGTCTTATAATGTGTGTGTGTACGCGCAGAGCAGACGTCAAGCGGGTTCAACGCTTTCCGAGGAGACGACGTCTAAATTTAGCCCGTTTTCTCACACCAGCGAGATTTTAAGGCCTCGGGAGCAGCGCTCTTGTCCTCTCGCGATATAGCTATATATAAGCTCGAGCCGAGAAGCGTGAACGAGGGAGGCAAAGAGTTTCCGCTTTGGCTCGCCGCGCGTGAGTGTGTCTGTGTGTATGTGAGTGTGTGTGTGTGTGTATAGCTGCGGCAAAAGGGATTGATCGATCGCGGCGTCACCGACGATGAGAAGCCTTTGCCTAATGAGTCGCGAATCTGATTACGTTCGTTGGACCTTTTTTTTTCTTCTAGACAGCTGACGCCGTCGGCGCTTCCGCGGAAATTTTTTACGATGCGCTCGAGAAAAATAAAATGGCGTTCAAAGTATAATTGCATTTAATCTTGTAATAATTAAGTTTCCGCGCGAAATCACACTTGCCATAAATAATCGATCGTCTTGGCGATTCAAAATTTCCCGCGAGCGCGGCGTCAATCCTATTTTCTCGAGAGCGAGCGGACTACAGAAAGCCGAGAGAAGGACGATCGAAAAAGAATTACCCCCGTCTCTGAAGCGGAGGTTAAAGTTGCCCGACGCGACGTTCGCTCGCTCTTGCGCGGCGAGATTACGCGACGAATGGAAGATTATCCTTGAGCGCACTGAAATACGGTTCTTCGATACGCGAACTCTCGTCGCTCGCCTTTCATCCTGGCCCGCCGCCGTTCTTCCCTTCGCCTTTCTTTATCACTCGGTCTGATGTACACTTTCCTTTATCTTCCCATTATACGACTATCTGTCTCTATTTATCTCTTGAATTAGACGCGTTTCGGTTATATTGCACACACACACACACACACACACATGCACATATACATATCATAGTCGGTCACTATAAAATGACACGTTGCTGCTATAATTACATGAAGAACGAAAGTATTATAACAAAGGAATTGTCTCGCGATTCATGGTGGAATGTATCGCCCCCTACTGCTTGAACTCTTTTCGGGTCTCATTTACTTAGCAAAAATGGGTGACGCATACGCGCTTTTATATTTCCTCCATCGCATCATCTATGCGCAAACTGCAGATATTTAGAGGTGTGGCACCCAAAGCCTAAGCTGCTCTATGTGCGAGGACTACATGGATCGCTCGATATTTATCATTAGCAGCACATATAGCATTTGTTTACTAATGATATATATCATATTCACGTCTCGAAATAAACTAAAAGAATGATGCATCGGAGGGCCGAAGCAAAGCTGCAGCGGACTGGCAAAGGAGGCGATGCGTTTGTTTACTCTATGAGAGATGTAAATACCTTTGCAAAATAGTAGAAAATTAATTAAGAATTCAACGTTAAACGTTGCATCTCCGATGACACAATTGATTGAAGTCAAAGCGCTATACATATACTATATACACCTTTGAATACAAGTCAGTCTGTCGAGAAACGGCATAATGCCATTGCGGCGACGAGTAAGTTACCCGATCTCGTCGTCGACTCATTTACATCCATTGCTTTGTCCATAGCCCCAGCGAGCTATACAGGGGACTCATCGACTCCCTCGCAATCACCAATACAGCGGTATATATATATATACACATAGCAGCAGCCGAATGCAATCCCTTTTCGTTTCGAGTGTCACTAGATTGTATGCGCTGCTGCTTTGGGATGCGGGCGCCGCGTGCAACAGCCTCCGAATGCAAATCGCCGTTCGTGACCGGGCCGGCTCCTCTTCTTCTTCGTTCTTCTATACACGGCAGCAGCACATCCGCAGAGAGTTCACGGTTCTATGTATATGAGCGCGTCCCTCTCTCTGTCTCTGGCCTTTGTTCCATCGCGTGTGTGTATAATATATAAAGGTGGAAAATGAGAGAGTGGCGTGTGCACAGTCGTGTTCTACATAATTTTTGGATGACGTGATTGCAGTACACTATCCTGCGTTTAGACGGCTTCTCGGGCGAGAGATAATTTCATACGTGGAGATTTGCCGCGCACGCGCGGGAGTACATAGCGTATCATGGTACAGACGTCGAGCTTCTTTGAAATGAGCTTTTGTCGCAATCAAAGGAGCTCACTGTAGAGAGACGGTCCAATAAAGCTGGCACCCGGTGAATCGTTTTTTAATTTCTCTTCTTTGCGCGCGACGTCGACGGCGACGACGAGTCTCTCTGCTTCTTTGACGGGACAGAACTTTATTAATGCGACTTCTGTCTTGGACTGAATTAAAATTTATTCCGTAATGGCGTGATTACTTGCGACGGCAACTCGCAGAAAGTATAATATCATACTTTGGAAGCAGCCATCAATTTGATTATAATATAATTCTAGTTCGCGCGTGAGAGACACTGCGCAACACGTTTTACACGCGTTAGCACAATTTCTCCTATATATATATATAGCACACGCGTCATCGATAAAACTCTCCCTCTATATAAGCATACTTCCTCATACGTGCGAGGCACATTTCTCTGTCGCGAAAAACGAAGGACGAGCGAGTCTACTTGAATTTATGTAACGGAATATCGCAATTACGAGGCTCGCATGCAGAAACACAGAGCTCGTCTTTTAAAAGAATATTATCGTGCGCGCTGCTCGAGGTCTTTGGATATTACTTTATATATACAGCTCTCGGCGAATAGCGCATATTTCTATCGTCCCGTGACGTCGATGAACATTTTTCCGGCCTATCACGAAACCGGCAAATCGATACGCGATTAACAATTTCTCGTGATGAATGCGCCGTTGCGAAGAAATAATAAGTATATAAGCGACACTGGTTTCCTTCGAGGAATACACTATTATATGCATATAACGAGTATAATCGTAATCCTACCGCGGATCCTCCTCTGGAATTACTCTCGCGTATGTATCGTAGTTATGTACATATACATACACTCACACACACTCGATACATTGTGTGTGCCTAATCGCTCTCGAAGCAGCGGAGACTCGAATTACAACAATCGCGTGTACCGCCGGACACAAAATCCGATATTCCGACACGGCCAAGCCTATCGCGTTTAATGGAGAGACCTGACTTTCTGCTTTGGTTTTGACTTACCGGCACGTACTTATACCATATTTTCGATATTAAATGTAGCCTCTTCCTCGAAGACAAGTCTTTTTGCGTGCTCCAGATTTCCTACACATATAATATATATATATACACGACATGTTTTAGGCAGATAAAGAAGACGTTGACTATAAATACAATTTATTATACCTCTCGTGTCCGCTGTTTATACGGGGTTACCTGTTTTATGCGCGGACGCGCCGGGGTACTACCGCGGGAAACCTTTTAGCTGCGCTTACGAAAATCTACGGGACGCCGCATTCGACGTAATTTGCTGGTTTCGCTTTAAATTCCGAAGATTATATTGAAATTTATTTAACGTTCTTCAATCCGGCGATACATTATTATACTGAATTAGTTCGTTGTACCGCTAATGGACGTAGCAGTCGAGTACTATTCCCGACTGCACTTCTGGCAAAACGCGCGTATCCAGTGTCTAAGGACAAAGCGGAAGACGCAAAAAGAGAACATGCCCGTGGAGACGACGAAAGAAAATGTGCGCGAAGGATATATTATATTATACTCGTGTGCAACAAACGGAATGAGCATACAGAGCGAAAGAAAAGCTATGGGCGTACGATATATCTATACCTGCGCGTGTAGAAGAGAGCGGCTGTCGCAACGCGCACACCGGCTAATCGTATTTGCACTTATGTCGAGCTGCCACCTGCAGAAGGACTCCTCGGCGGTCTTTATTCTTATGCTCCTTTACCAAAGCGCGCGCAACGGGGCTCAATGCACTTGTTAGCTCGGCCGACTTTCCAAATATATACGCGCCTCGTGTGTGTCGTTGTTATTTTTTCGTATGAAGAAGTGGCGCCGGATACGACGTTATATGGAGGCAAGATTTCTACAGCTATATATAGCGCTCTCCTTTCGCTCGCGGAATATATTGCCATGAGAGCTGCTGGTGCAATCTCGCGCGGCGGCGAATGTAATTTTCAGAGAGACGAGGTTCTTTGATTGAGTCGCGCTGTATATATACGAGCAGTTTTTTATTCCGCCAGGTTCGAGTCTATTAAGATTCGAGTCAGATTTGTTAATGCGTGATGGATGAACTGTTTTCGCCCGACGTATATGATTAATTTGTATAGATCGATATTTTCCCGAGCGGCCGGAGGCGCATTGCTGCGCAGTCGTGTTGAATTAAATTGCCGAGCTCGATCTCTCTGGCTCTCTCTCTCTCTCTCTCTCTCTCTCTCTATCTCTCTACCGGGGTATAGAATTTCGATGAAGGAAGATTTAGTGTAGGCGACGCGGCCGACCTACTTATGAATGATATGCAGATTTATCCTCCAACGTGTAAGGTTCCCGAAAGATAATACACTCGGCGACGGGCTTATATTATACGTGTCACAGCTACGTGAGGCATTAATTAATTATGTAATGTAAGTAATAGTTTAATGCCGTGTCTGCTAATGCCTCGTGTACATTAGAGACTATCGTTATAATCTTGGATTATACGCAGCCGGCGCGCTGTGAAATGAAGCTATAGTTTAATTAGTTTGTTCGCTTTATTTTTCCAAGTAATTATTATTCTAAATTTATATTCTTTTAAACTGTGTTATCGATCCCAGCGAAACTTTGACACCTATATAGTCGAAAAATTGTATTCAGTCAGACGAAACGCACAGCGAAAACTATAAACTACCTACTTCTAAACATCTTAACTTTTCCCAGTTTCCTGCGTACCCCACACCTGAAACTTCCATCTCCCTACAGTCCCCTGATATACACGTTAGGTCCCTACTCTCTCGTACCTCGTCATCAGCGTTATAATTACTCCGTCCCGTCGCCAAGACGATGCTCTCAGCTCTGCGAGAGCAACTGCAGCGCACATGCCATAACTCGATTAGCCGGTGCGGGCGCGAGGAGGATTACCGCGTAAAATTGACCCGAGGACTTGGCCTCCGGCAACAAGCTCCAATACGTGATCGCGGCTCCGTTCAGCCAAGAAAACGCGTATACAGCGAGGATGCTTGTATACCGGGGGGATTAGATGCTGTAATAAGGCGATGCGCTGCTTAGACCATTAGGCCATGAACGACACGCGTAAGTGGGCCATTTCGAATGCGAATGCAGCTGTACATGCGGAATTCTCGGCTCCGCGGATAATAAGGGAGATTGGCTGCGTGTTGTGGCGTTTGGCGATACAGCGTGGGGCCGTTTTATGGGCCGTTTTCTACACTGCTGGCATCTCTAAGTGATATATGCGACCTTTTCATTGGTGATTACATTGTTTTTTTTTCTTTAATAATGTTGGTTTAATTTTTGTTCAACTAAAGCATCGAACATGCATTAAAACCACGAAAAGTCATTCGCAAGAGCGTGTACTCGACCGTCTATGTCGCAGTTACAGCACGAGTAGCTCAAACAAAAATCACTTTTGACATAGCTGACATACGCCGCTATATATGCCCTGCGATCGCCGATAGATACGAGGGAAACGAGAAATCGCCTATGCGCCACCTGTCGTTGCTGGCCAGAATCTCGGAGAGTTTAAGTGGTGGGGAGAATATCAGTTCATAACTACTTTGACATACAACATTAAACTACAGTTTACTAAATAAAATTTTTTATTACTTTAACGGAGCACCGAGTGCGCTACCGCAAGTATATACAAGGGGAAAGTATTTATATACGGTCTATAAAGACTCTTATCCCGAGGCGGAAGTCAGCCGATCGTGGCTGTCCGGAATATCTCGGTGCAATGTCGAACGTTTCTCAGAGCCACTTTCGCCTCTTAATATAAGTATAGTTAGCAGGGTTATTTGCATCATGTCGAAATGTTTCGGTGAGTCATACGCTCTCTCAAGCGCTTCGATCATATTCCAGTGAAAACATCTGAAAATGACGTTCTACTTCAGCCGTATAGCAGAAGGCGAAGAACGGCTAATTTGACGGCAAGCAGTCGATCGGGCAATAAGCGATATCAAACGAAGGCGCTCTCGTGACCAGAGAAGGAGCGGAACGTGCTCAGCGGTCCGCGATGAAGCTTTCCGGTCTGAATCATCGTACCGACTGGTGTCGCGAAAAAATCGAGATCTATCCTGTGTCCCGTTCCCCGAGATAAACGGATTGCTACTTACGATTCGAGCGTGATGAACGACGCCATATACAGAAGGAAGTGCGTATATATTATTGCACAACATGATTTACGCGCGAAATGAAGAATAGTTCTTGTACGTATATATATATATATATATATATATATATATATATATATATATATACAGAGCTATACGATGATCACCACAAAGAGACTGCACACACGCGCACTCAGCAGTTTAATCTATACGTAAGCGCGGCTAATTGCGCTCATGTACAGTGGCTTCTTAAGGTGACCCGCGCGACCGGTTGTTCTCCACGGTAACGATGTTTGTAACTTACCGAAGTAACTCGGGCGAATTCCGCTCGCGGCGGAGAACTCGAAACATCCCGAACTTGTTCAACTATAATAACCGTAGTCGTATAATACCTTCGTCAGTGTTTCGACGAATGCGTGTACACTCGCCGCAACAGAGAAGATCGATCTCGTGATTCAAAGCATTAGCTATATATACCTCGCGCTCTTATATGTAGGAAAATCGACGAAGCAATCAGGCGCGCCCCCGCGTTTGTATTATATACAGTGCACACGATGCCCGCGAGACAGCCGAGAATAAAAGCAGCTCGAATTTAAATCGGCAGGTAGAGAGAAATCGTTGCTGACCTCTGCGCCTTGAACCCTTTTCAAGGTGAGTATCTCGTCGTGGAATTAGCGCCGTTCGGATATGCGTTGCAAGAGGAGAAGGCACGGCGTAATTGGATCTCTCAAACGATCCAGTTTGCCCTCTCTCTCTCTCTCTCTCTCTCTTTCTCTTCCCATTTTGCATCTTCCCTACAGCTTAAAGGATGCTGGCCATTATATATATATATATATATATATACACGTGTATAACATATATAGCCAGCGCCACATAGGGTAACGCTAATTGGAGAAGTTGAGCTTTCGGCATGAAAGCCCGAAATGACTGTTTCGAGACGGTAAGACTCTTTGCGATCGCTTTCATTTTACTTTCGAGTGTTTTCTTTCTCTCTTGCTCGTCGCGATGCGCTCCATTCGATTATCGTGCGCCCGTTTCGATTCTACGGCGAATGAAAGTCGTTCTTATTTTTCCGAGATTCCCTCTCTCTCTCGGTGTATGAAATACATTACGAGCGCGTATTGTGCAGCACGCGCGGAGGAAACCAATAATTTGATGAAATAAACCGATAGCGGTAGCATAGAGCAGCGACTCGTTTTCAATGCAGATTCGCGGCAGGCATTTTCATGCTGCGGATTGTATTAATTACGGGAATATATCTAAAAAAATGGATTGCTTCCCGTTCGGTAAATGTGCGGTTACCGTATAAAGTACGTAAACACAATATCGATTATAATTAATTCGGATATATTATACATCACCTATAAACTATACATTATATATATTCCGAAAAAATAAGTTATAAAAACAACGCTGGAAAATTGCTTAATTAAAACGGGCGCGTTCGAGTATACAATAATAATCGAATGTGTATCGCTTATTTTTATATGTATACGGTGCGCTCGCAGCGCTATGTCAAGTGCGATTTAATTAGTTGATTAAAAAAAGCGCTCACGCGCCTTCGCAGTATCCGACAAAAACTTTCTCTTACTCCCGACGCGCGAGAAAAATTTTAAACTGCGCGACGACGACAATTACCATATAAACTTTAACGAACGGCATTCCAGAACGAAAAGTCTCGGGCGAAGCTCGCTCCTCCCGATACGCGGACAGGCGAAAAAGGAAACAATGCGTTAAACTGCGCTCGCGGAGAAGAAACCAATTTCCTGCGAGATGTGCAATTACCGGGCGATGCGGGCTCCGCGTGTTGTCAAATCCTTAATTATGTCGTATATAGTAGAGCGAGCTACTCAGCTACTTTTCCGGGGATATAATCGCGGCGCTTCATTACGCTCGGCAATTACGGGGCGATATATGTCGTCTGGAAAAGGGCCTCCAGGTGCAGTAGTCGTCGTCTCACTCGACCCGGATCTTTGACACTCGCGTAATCGAGTTCTGCGCGGGGATTAAAGCTTTGGTCGGATGGACGAATGGAAATCGCGTATAGTAGATCGAAGAGGGGGACACGACTCTTTTCTTCTGTCGTGTCTCCAGGCGAGGGATGGAGAGAGATTACCATTGAACATTACGGATAAGAGATACGGAGCTCTTTTGTGCCAGCTGGGAACGAGAAATTTCATTTGCATGAGGGAGAGCGTGAGCTGGAGGGCATCAGCTCGAGTGATTGAGCGAATTGCCGCGCTAATTAGCGTGTCTGTGTGTGTGTATGCGTGTGTGTGTGTGTTTGTGCGCGATCGAAGAAAGAGATTTGCATTCTTCATTCGATCTGTTTGCTAGAGGTTGACGGGACGTTGCGCGAGCTTTTCAATCATACATCCAGTGAGGTCGATTTCCTGAAAGACAGTTAGTTATTGATTTTATCATACGCAAATTACAATGTGTGTGTATATATATATAGAGAATAAGAAAGACGATCCTCTATGCATGTGTTCCATGTCGCTGCTGCTTCGTCTCCATCGCATACACATGCAGGTGTGCGTGCGCGCAGTCGAGGCGTCGTCCCACGCTATATAGACGAAGCAGCTCGCGCGCGCATTGTTCCTCTCTTTCTCGCTCCTGCGGCGGCGGAGTCTAATTCCTTTGTGCGCGAATGCGAGTTTCGCACGAGTTCGCGGCCTTTGTTACATACTGCGCGGATTCGTGCAATATTTCCACTCGTTCTTATTTAGCTGCTCTTTTTTCGATTCACTTCTCTCGGCCGCGGTCTCTCTTCCTCCTTGCGGTGTGGCCGGGCTTTTGAATGATCAGGACACGCACTGCGCGTACCTGTTCTTTGATTTTCGAATACCTGCCCACTGCTGGATGCACGGGGGTCCCCATATTATTGCAAAAAGTGAGTTTATTGAAAATTTCACAGCGAGTTGCGGGAACAAAAATAAGAAGAATCCCTGCTCATTTTCATTCACGAGCGTCTCTACTCTTTCATTACTCTCTTTGTTTCTCTCGGTGCAGTAGTGCAGCTCGCTCCTCCACTTTATCCGTCCGCCCCCTTCTTCCTCGCTCCTATATATACACGCGCGCGCGCGATACCTTCGCGATTCCCGGGAAACTATACTGCTCTCTAGGCTTCCTCTCATTTTCTTCTGCGGAGGCGCATCGCGCCGCTGCCGTATAGCTGCCTTCGCTATGTTCAAAATGGCTTTCTTTGGAATTCCGCTCGATCGCCCGTAAAAATAACGAACCGGCTGCTGTGCGCTTCTGGCAAACGTTCTGTGGATAAATAAGCGACGCCTTCGCTTACACAGTCGCTTGATTTCCAAACGCTCCACAACGCTGCTGTATAATCTGTATATATACCGTATATCAACCTCCTTTATAAAAATCATAGTGCGTAATTAGTAAACATTTGAACGACTAAATAGCCCGAGCAAAGCACAGGGACGAGTAAACGCTCGTGCGTAAATATTCAGTGCAATTCGCACGTGTAGATTACCGCGCGGCGTGGAATATATTCGACATTTTACCAAAGGCAAAGCTATACTGCTGCTGCTGTTAGTATATGTGTACATGTATTCTCTCACTAGTGTATATACATGTATAGTCCGACGCGCGTTTGAAATGCGCGAATGCGAGGGGGGTAAACGCGCAGGTTGTTTGCGAGGAAGTGCAACGCAATTCCGTAACTCTGCCATGGACGCTGGTTTATGCTATGGACAGCTATAGCTAAAGCTCTGGATACACACAGTCACACATACATACACACACCCAAGCTACTGGGCTGAGAAGTAATGTCAAGCGCCTTGCGCGCGAAAAGTTGAAAGAGTATTATCTCGAGCGCAGTCTTCACGCGTTCGCCATGTTATATAGTGCGCAGCTTTTTTCCGTGCAGTTCTTCGAGATCAGTCACCGTTTTTGCGAGATGAAAGCCCAGTGGGGTATGCCGACCGTAGTTTCTTCTTCTTCTTCTAAAGTTATTTTAACCTACTTTCGGCCACAAGCCGCCGCGGCTCTATTTTAAAGATTTTTC
This sequence comes from Muscidifurax raptorellus, assembly GCA_020010945.3. Classification (NCBI taxonomy): domain Eukaryota; kingdom Metazoa; phylum Arthropoda; class Insecta; order Hymenoptera; family Pteromalidae; genus Muscidifurax; species Muscidifurax raptorellus. Next base: position 7,613,577 of record CM052080.1, read on the forward strand.
CGAGAATACGTATACGAAGAATAAACCACGTGTATACGTTCAATTAAACCGAGAGTTTCCAGCATTAAAAATCTCAACTCGCTGCAGTGCAGAAAATCAGCACTGGCACACAAACAAGTCGCAAAAACTACGGGTACAAGCGGCCGTTGGCTCAAAGGGATTGCTCTCGCTCTCTCCCGAGGTTGTCGGCCTCTCTCTCTCTCTCTCTCTCTCTCTCTCTCTCTCTCTCTCTTTCTCTGCGCTCGACAGCTCGCCAAGATTTTCGTTGCTACTTACACACACATGCACCCACACAGAGCCGAACGCAACGGTCGCTTTGAGCTCGCGCTCGAAAACCGAATCAAACCGCCGCCGTCGCGGTGCACGTCGCCGCCACCTGTTGCACGGATTTCCGGCTGCAACGTATGTGTGTGTGTGTGTATGTGTGCCGCACGTGGCGAAAGGTATGCGCGCACCTGCGCGTATACATATATATATCGAGATCGACCCTCTCGTCGAGTTCTTCCGATTGCGTGCAGTTATAATTTCTGGAAGTATATATAGCAGAGACTTTTCGAGAGGGTAACACCGCATTGATTACTGAAATCGGAGGATTATTAGATTGTACGAGGGACTTGGATGGCTCGCGGTTAAATTATCGATTTTCGCTTCTATACGAGCGCGAAGCTTTTAATATATCGATCTCTTTGAAGTGCGGCGGCTTGTTAAACGTATCACGATTTTAGACAGCCGTTTGTCTTTATTATCGAAGAGAAATTGAAAAATTACGTGTCATAATTTTAGGAAAAACACGATTATAATACACGAGGCGCTTATTATAGAAAGCCATTATAAAAACGACGTTTCGAAAGTATATGCTGTGAACGTTGTGTTGTGATCGTGCGATTAGACTGCGTTTCTCAAAACAACATTAATTACGAGCCATTAGTACATCTAAATACATCCCAAGAGTGACATTTCGGTCTCGTTAAATCCATCTCTGCGATGTCGCAAGACTACGCTGTGGAAGATCCACGCTTATAATCAAATTTCCTTCACCGGCAAAGAAAATCTGGGTCGAGAAATCTCATGTTTACAGTCGCGCTCGAGCGATTTTTAAAATACACTCGACTCGCTCTGTGTCTCTCTGTCTCTGTCCCTTTCTGATAAGCCACGCGTCAGCTGACAAAAGAAAAAAATTCGTCGAGCGAACTCAGCTCTTTTCTCTGCTCGACTCCGTTGCGCGTATATAACATGCATCGACGCGATATTTACTGCCGGCTGGGAATAGCCCTATTACGACAGGTGAGCATATCGTGATTTACAGTGATTCGCCGCCCCGGGCCCGCTTTATTTCGAGAGAAAGAAACTCGCACTGCTTCTAGTTTTCTCGAGATATATATATAGAGAGAGAGAGAAGTGTTCGTCTCCTCCTCCACGTCGTCGTTGAAAGTATCACCTAAGGCGGACATTCCTAATATCCAGCGGGTCGTTAGACATAACGGGGCTCTCCCTGCCGTATATATACCAAATACACCTCCGCGGTGTCGACGACGACGGTCGTCTCATTCGAGGAAGAAAGCAACCCGACCACGACGAATCGTCGCACGAGGAGAGGAAGATTACACGATTCTAGAAGTTCTCTCGGATAGCGCCTTTTTTCTCTCCTCTTTCGTTCCCCGCCTCCTTCGTTTTTTTCCGTGTCACTGGTGCCTTTCAGCTCGATATTCTCTGGCCTGCTTCGCTCTTTCCTCTCTATCTCTCTCTCTATATATATTCCTCATCTCGCTTATCCCGGAGATACTATAATATACTCTTTTTCGATCTCGTTTTACACGCCTCGCCGCGGGAAAATTACCGGCTATTTTTCGTCTTTGATGCGATGTGTGCCTTGGAAAGAGAGCACACACTGCCAAATGAATTTCTGCGAGATGCGTCCGTGGGGAGTTTTGACAAGCCGGAGAATCCGGGGTCGTTAGTGCGTAGTTTTCGAAGTAAATTGGGAATAGAGAGAGTTTTTTGGATTTCCGATGAGACGGCGGTGGTCGCTGCTCTGTAAGTGTGAGGGGTAACAGCTAATCTCGGGAACATCAAAGTGGACGCGGGGCTTTTTTCTCCCGAATCACATATGAATGTAATTTGGGTCTTTGTTTATGGTCTGTGTCATCGGATATCCTACCTTATTTTCCTTTAAATAATAGCCGTTCGAAAATAAACTAGAAACACTGCTAAATCTCTCGATATTTATTGGGTATAATGGCAAAGTCGAAAATCGTAAACAACATTGCGTAAGATCGGATGGCCGAGTTAGCCATCGTAACGTGTTAATCTCGCGTCACCGGTTTCTCCGTGTTTATATATATATATATATATACGATCTTTTTCTCGTCGCTCGTTAGCTCTTCCTTTATTTTTTGGCTTTTGAACGAAAATTACCGGCTTGTCGGGGCCGGTTGGCTTAATGACAGTGAATACCAAAGATAAATCGGTCCTTCGGGCTCCGGGTCGAGGTAAAACTCGCGCCTGGCTTGTTCTCTCTCTCTCTCTCTCTCTTTCTCGCTCGGACAGCTTCGACGCCCTTTTTCTCTTCCTCCGAAAATTACTCTCTGCCCTCGGGAGGGTGGATCCCTACTCTTGGAATGAGAAAGAGCTTTATTTGCGTTAATGAGCGTAGGACGAACGCGCGCGCGCTCCAGCTCTGCCCGCGAGGATTCGGTCGTTAGGCCAGCTAACTCTCGGCCCAATTGGATGGAGAGTAGCTTTTATATGCTCTTTTTTTCGAGCCGCATTATGTAGTCGCCGATGATGGTCTAACCGCAACGGTTGGATATCGTTGTGTCCGTTGTTGTCGACATTCGATACTTTACGAGGGTAGAAGCCTGCTTAACTTTTGTAGAATTTCTCGAATGAGGCTTTTTTCTTATTTCGATTTTAAACATTCAGTTGGAAAGTCCTTGCTTCACTTGATTCGAAGCATTTGAATAATATATGCGATAATCTCCTGCACTAAAAGTGCTTGGGTTGTAAGCTTAATGGACCGAATTTTAAATCTCACAAATGCGACAGTAGTCACAATAGGTCGATTGAAATTCAAAATCTTCTCGTATAACGTCCTGCCTAAAAGCCAAGCATTTTAATGCATTCGAAAATTGCTCGCGCGGTATCGCAAAAGAAAAAGAAGCACGGAAGTGAATTCGATAACTTTTTTGTCCGTAATCATAAAGGCCCCCTTTACAGAAGCGTACGAAAAAGCATACTATATTTTTCGCCGGTTTATTGAATTCCGTATCGATTTGTCAAAGCCCACGAAATTTCGCTGGAAACCTGCATGCGTCTCGCGCGAATTCTCCCCACATTCGAGCATATATACACACGCCTCCGTCAAAGCTGCCAAGAACAAAAGTTCATTTATAGCTAGAAGCTTCTACATCGGATGTTTTTCCGATGCTGTTATACGCTATACACCAGTTGGCAACGCGTCTCGATACTCCATTCCCTTTGTGAGCCTTCGTATCTTCATGCAGCTTCTTGCAGTTCTGTTTCTCCTGCTACTGCCATGTACTTCTATCTTCCTCTGTCTGCGTGTATTCTTTAACTCGGTTACTTTGGTATTACTCGCGTCGATGCTCTTTCTTTTCTTTCTGGCCTCGTCGCGCATATGATCGATTGTCTCCGATTCCTCCAGTAGTACAGTGGAGTAGCGAATCGAGTCGACGTGCTTTCATATTATAGGGTCATTCCGCGTCTACGTTTTCCTCCGGCGCACTTTGTGCGAAGGTTCTCTCATACGCCATTCAGCCAATTTCGCCTACCTTTGAATATATAGCCAATCTGTTTTCAATTTATTGTTGAATTGAATTTCTGTGAAAATTATTATTGGAGTGCAATGCAAAAAATGATCTAATATAATGAATTACATTGCTATTCTACATTAATTTTTTTATTCGAGAAGTTATTAATTAAAGCAAGCATGCATCGTAACTTTGTTTAATTACGACTTGACCGTTTATTTTAGTTGCGTTACAAGTTCAATTTGAATAAAAATGATTTCAAAATTAATAATTCCGTAAATGTTCTCATACTTTAGAGAGGCCTTTGCGTTTTTTTCGTTCAAAGCAAAATTAAAAAATTCTTTCATAATATTCAAGAGATCACGGTACCAATTCAATTTTACATATGATGAATAAAAAAAATTAAAACAAAATCAAATTAACAGGTCCGCCACATTCGCGAAATCACGGAATAAAAAAAGGAATGAAAAAGAAGAGTGAACCACGGCCAATACGCGTTAAATTAAGATATAATAACAATAAACGCGAGGCTGTTGAAAACTGAGAGCCGCTGGGGAGACCGTGATTACCTATATATATATACACATGCGCAGCGAGCGGAAAAAGGCGCGTGCGTGACAAAAGGCGGATCGCCGATAATCGAATTGTGTCGAGCGGGGCTTAATGTAATTGTTAGCTTGGTCGGACTCTTTTCTCTCTCGCTCTCGCGCTCTCTCTCTCTATTCCTTTCTCCTCCTGTTCGCGTACACCTACACAGACAGGCCAGGGTACAAAGAAAGTGGGTGATGCGCCGCCGACGTTCGGCGAATGCACTTTTAATTGTCGGAGAGAAGAGGAGGAAAGTCCTAGTCGCCGCAGCCGACGAGTTGTGCAGTCGAGTGATTCTTAAAGGTGAAGACATTTGCCAAGATTTCAAGAGGCCGGAGAGGAGCTTCCTGAACTTATTTGGCAATGCTCTCAAAAAGGAGAGTACAATGCTCCCGAATTTTTTGCGCCCCGCTTGTCTTGTGTATTTGGCTTATATCTTCACTTGTACTTGTTCACTGTGTCGCAGCGCGCGCTCTTTCCACTCGTTCTGTTTTATTTCTCTCCCCTCGGCTTTTGCCCACTGGGCATCAGTGCTGTTTTCTCCTGGAGTTTGGGGTTGGTCGGCTCGCCTGCTGGATTCTTCGCGGAATTTTGCTTTCAATTAGATTCCACGTGACATATTTTCAGGAATTCTTTTGGTCGAGAAGAAATTACTGTCTAGGGTAGAATTTTAATTTCAATTCATCACACTAGTATTTAATCGTGAACTTGACTGAGTGCAATTGTTCGACTGTCATGCGAATTACAAATTTAAAACTCAACCAACGATTGTTTATACAATGAAGAAAACGAGACTGCAGAAAAATTCGTTCGTGCATTAGAAATTCAGAAAAAAGGGACTTAACAGAGGCTTCCGACTTCTGCACAAGTCTCAAGGTGTCGAGTGTTTGTCGCCTCAAAAATCCGTGAACTTCAGGCGCTTATCGTAAATCCCTCGTCTGTTCCTCAGCGGGAAACGACAAGTGGCACACAAAGCGCCACGATTTTTCGAGGGGATACTATCGACGACACATCGGCTTGACTTGTCGCTCCTAAGTGCATTTCGCTTTTGTTATATCCAATCTTCCAAAAGTATAAAAGTTTTTAAAAAAAAATCGGAATTAAATCCCCGTGGATATCAGAAAGATGGCTTGAAACGAATTAAAGCGAGCAAAATCGTTTTGAAGTCGAATTCGAGCACGCTTTTGAAAAGAAGATCAGAATCCACTCGTTTTCCCAAAGCCCGCGTTTTTTCCCGCGGCGAAAAGTGAAATTTCAGCAGTAGTAGTAATAATCCCATCTTTGATGGGTACCCATCTTTCGCTCGTAACCAGCGACTAAAGCCTCTCTCTCTCTCTCCCTCTCTCTCTCCGGTCCGTAAAAATTTCCTCGAAACTCGTGACTCGTAACGAAAATCCAAAGAGCCACTCGAATTGTAAAACTTGCACTTGACAGAGAGCTGCAGCAGCAGCCCTGCGACAGAGCCACACATACACGCGCGCGCGTTTCTTTCTCCCACCCACTCGCGCAATACCTTCCGTTGCCTTTTTCGTTCGGCCGTTGCACGCCGCATATGTATATACGGCTGTGTATACAGGCTATCTTTGCTCGTTCCTATACAGGCATACTCCTCTTTCGGTTCGACAGGCGCAAGAAACACGTTCTGCTGCTCTCTTTGGAGAATCTGGTTCGCCGCGCTTGTATTTACTTTGAAACGCTGAAGTCACGGCGTCTTGCCTTTTTCAAACTGCATGACGTTTTCTCTCTCTCTTTATCCCTCTTTTCTTTGAGTTTTCGCGGTTCTTTCGCGCGAGCACGCCTTTAATTAAATGCCGTTCATTCTGTCGGTATACAAGGGTTCGTATACCGAGAGAAATCGATTATTACACGCGCATAGCGTATTAATTTGCAAGCTCAGAGCCGGAGGAGAGTTTGTTCTCTTTTTCGCTTTTTCGGGATACACCTCTTTGCTTGCGGGGGAGGTTGCTTTGATTAGCGCGGCTTGATGAGTTTTTCAGAACCACTGCTGCTGCTGCTGCTTCTCGGGAGAAAGTGTTAGCATTGCATGAAGGCTGTTCCGGGAATTCATTAATTTTTAAACTGCTATTGTGTAATGCCTTTTCGGCGTCTTCTATATAGGCTTTTCGACGGTTATATATACATATATACATATATACACGTAGAGAGGGAGGAATTAAAAAAGGGCGAGCTGCAGTGATTTTGTGAAATCTAATAACGCTGGCGAGTGGTTCCTTATTTTCAGTGGAATTAGCATTGTTTAGGGGAAAAAGACGGTTACAAAAGCTGCACGAGGACGCGCGAGCCTCTGGTTTAATTTTCCGCTGGGCTGAATTAGAATTTCGGCAGAAGACCAGTTCTATTCTGATCAGCCTCAAAAGACTGGTTAACACGGCCGACGAGCGAAGAACCAGAGTAAAAATGGAAATTCGCTAATCAAAATCTCGCCAAGAACAAGAGAGAGAGAGAGAGAGAAAGAGAGAGAGGGGACGCGCTCGAGCGTTAACTGAAATGAAAACTGCCGAAAATAGAAGTATGCACTCGAATCCACTATCTCCCCAAGCTAAATTACTTCGCGGCCCCGACATTTGCGTCCGCAACGATTGGAAAAAGCAATAATAACTCCAATTCGACTCTGCAAAGAGTTTGAATGTATATATACATAGACTAGCTCCGTGTTCTCCGGCCTCGACAAAACCCTTCGCCGTTAAATAAAACAAGATCTAGTCTACATGTACGTAGCTGCAGCCGAGCGAAGGAAGCCATCCGTCCGGCAAGAAGCCATCATCATCATCGATCCCGTCGACATTCCTTAGGAATAGGAAAAAATAACGCGTTTTCCCTGGTCTATAATCGTCCTTTTTCTCTCTCTCTCTCCACGAAAGGTAGATAAAAAGGTGTAAACCAGAGAAACTCGTATACATATATACACGAAGAGGAGGATAAGAGAGCACGTTGCCTCGCTATGATGCCGAGAAGAAGAAGCGAACGTCTTGTATGTAGTGTGTTGGTGGAAGCGATGCAGCGAGACTGGAGAGAACGAGGGCCTCGCATCTGCGAACCCGTCATACCGGTCCCACTTCTTCCAGTGGCGTAGCCTCAGCGTTGCGTCCCCCCAGCACTACAACAGGTTTTGCCGTGTGTGTTCGTTCGAATTTTTGTTTTTAAATTTGCAGGAAGTGAGCTATTTTTACGACTGTAATTAGCTCGACATACCCGAGTCTTGTTCTCTCTTTTATTTATTAACGGTGTAAATGTTTGGTGGATTATAACGTGTCGATTTCATACGCGGATCAACTACTCTCTTTTAATTTGTTAAACAATATACGCATCCATAAATACAATTTTATTAACTAGAACTGTATCTCGATAAAATTCACCAACGGAATCTCGTACAAAAGAGGAGCGAACGGAGAAGCATATTATACTCTAAATGGAAAATCGTTTACTTTGCCGCGCAGGCAAGATCCAAGCGAGGCAGATTTATCGAGCCTTATTTCACCCTAATTTTAGATTCACTCGTTCGCCTTGTTCGCAATATACACCGGCGCGTTGATTATTTATACCGCGCGAGTTTGCATGAACTTTTTTCCTCGCCGACTCTCGCGCGTAGGCATCTCGTCTCCTTCCTTCTCGCCTTCGCGGCATCTCTCTCGCGCACGCGTATGTACCAGGTATTTCGATATTACCGGTTTGCTGCGCGTGTTCGGGACTCGATAGTCGTCTCTGATGTTAAAGGAGACTCGGCCACTTAGCGGCACTATTCTTGTGTGTCCCGATTTGCATACTTTCAATGCCGACTCGGCAGCCAGTCACGACTGACTCTATGCTGCAGACGCGCGCGGCTATCAATGGTGTGTAGTGTAGTAGTACTATCGGTATAGTATAGCCTGGAGAGGCGATAATCTCGTGAGCCGTTATGGAGTGTAATATATTTTTATTCACTCGCATATATACACGTGGATTTATGTTGCACCGCTCGACTGAAATTCTGCTGGAGGTGTTAGTCAGCTAGGTGTGTGTGTGTGTGTGTGTGGGCGTCGTTTATTTCAGATGTCAGTATTTTATAGCGAGTAGATTATTGTTTCTGGGGGGAGAGCTAGCATAGGTATATTACATGAAAATCGTGCGGATGCAAACTTACGCTTTTGCGAGGAAAACGCGTAATGTTGGTAAATCGAGATCTGCAAACACTCCATACGTACCTGGAAAAGATGAAAAAAAGCGTGAGCATTAATCGTCGCGCTTGGTTAGCAAAAGAAAGAAAATGAAAATCGATATCTCTCCGAAGCTTTCAAAAGCTTTAAAAACATTTTTCACACCAGAGTAAAACTCAATCCTTCCATTACAAAATCCATAAGATCCGTCTGGCTCTCAACATCAGCAGCGGATCGCCATTCCTAATCCTCCTCCCGCAGTTTTCCCTTATTCGCGCTCGTGATTCCTCCTCTCTCCCTCTCAGCGCGTTGCATCCACGCTTTCGCCTCCTTATATGCCCTTGCTCGAGCGATCTCGAGCGCGCAGTAGCTGCAGCAGCAGCAGCAGCAGTGGCTCGGTAATCTTCAAGCGAGGATTCAGCGTGTCAGCCTTCTTTTCGCTTCACCAGAGAGAACGAGAGAGAGAGAGAGAGAGAGAGAGAGAGAGAGAGAGAGAGAGAGAGAGAGAGAGAGAGAGAGAAGCGGCGGCAGCAGCTCGCGGTCGTAGAGGCCATCGGCTTCTCGGTTGAAAGAGAGAGAGAGAGAAGGAGAGACTCCGGAGGCCACGTTGCCCCACGCCACTGCTTCCAGTCGAGCCGGTTACCGCTCCTCTATACGTCGCGCCGTTATGCCTTGGCTTCTATACTTGTATACCTATATACCGACTCCTTCTCTCTCTCTCTCTCTCTCTCTCTCTCTCTCTCTCTCTTTCCCTCTCGCACCTTAGAGGCTTACTTCATCGCCAGGTTCGTAACCTCGCAATCGTATGCCTGTGCCACAAAGGGAGAGTATAAAGTCACTCTTTTTCGCTTCGACTACGCACATATATACGTATTTATAACCCTTTCGCAGTCCGCGGATTTTCGGAATAACCGCGCTGCTATATAGACTAGAATGACGCTTTTATATAAGGGGAGTGTGTTCGGCTTGTAATATCGAGTAGTCTGCGAGTATAAGCGCGGTATATGCAGAAATATGCGTGTGTAAGAATTACGTGTATCCCGCGCGCATCCTGATGAAGGCGCGTGCATGCTGAAATGACTTGTGCAGTGCTTTGTTCGCTATATATATGCATCCTTGCCTTTGTGTTTTACGCGCAGCCGGTGCGACAACGGCGCGTGTAATGTTCTTTTTTTACCACGCGAAGAAGAATTATATGGTGCTGGGCCTCTTTATGCCATTTATTGCTCTTTCGAAGATATTTTATTCCGGGAGCGAAGATCGTAACGAGTATAGGATGACAAAAATGCGTTACCATTGCTGTCACTCGATATCGCGATAAAGGGAAACGCTGCAAGAGCATTAAACCCACGCCAAGTTATTCCTCGCTGCACACGCGATTCGTCATTCCTGCACGCGCGAAATGAAATTTTTCCAAAACGCACCGAACACTGCGTGTATATTTCAATTTCACTACGCCCGCAAAAAAAACGTAGTAAAAAAGCCTCTCGATCGCGCGAATTTCACCGAAACTCGACACCGCTCGAGCTCGAGAGAAAAAGACGGACAGGAAGGCGAGTCAAAATACAGAGAAAAAAAGGACGACGACGAGGATATATATACGCGGGGCGAAATTGTTTTGGAGTTTACGGCGCGCCCAGGCGCATACATTACTGGCTTCCTTCCCCCCCTACCACTTCGTCCTCGTCGTCGTCGTCGTCGTCACGCGTTAAAAGGAACGCTCGCGCGTGTATAATACGTATGCGCGAGAGCTCGTCTTCTGGTATGCTAAGGTGTTAAGCCGCTTTCAAAAAGTCTCGTAGTCGTCGTCGATCCGTGCCTGTCGCGTTCGACTTTAAGAGCCTCGTTTGAATAAACGCTGTGAGTGAATTTCGCCCTCTCGCGGGCACTTATTTGCAAATCTCCCATCTGCCGCGAAAAATCTGTTTGTGCGCGGTCAGTTCTTTATAAACGGTATCTGCGCTTGGTGAAAGTACGAAGGATTATACTCTCTTTCGATTCTAACTGTTATTTTCGATTAACGCAAGGATCATGAACGATATCGCTGAATTATACCGCATGTATATATGTGTGTATTGCGCAATCCATAACACTTAGCGCAATATGCCGTAAAAAAAAGTATAACAATCTGTTTCTTCGGAAAACCAGTTTCGAAGATCATAAATTCTCCGCCACGAGCTTTTATGTCTTCGAACGTAAATCTTAATTAAACGCCATGTGCTCGTGCTGACTTACAGATCGATGGGCTGCAATAATAGTTTCTCGGATATTACACGCACACGAGCATCGCGTTCCCGAGAGAAGGTTCTTATAGTATATAAACAAACTTGGCACTGCAACCCGTATTCCGCATTCGATTCAGAGGCTGAACGCGTTCTTCCTGCGATATCATCTCCCTTCGTGTATATTTTGAATAACCTTCGTCACTCGTTGTGATAGATAATCGAGCAGCCTCGTTGATCGCATGAAATCGAAAAAAAAGAACAGAGTATGAAAGCACCTTAAAGGCAGCATCTTCCTCCATACGCGCGCATATTATTCATGTGCGCAGGAGAACGGCTACCGATATATACTTACGAAACTGAATCGCTGCGCTGACGCTATACTACTACCTCCGCGAGAAAGTTTTACTATACTACGCGCACGTCAGAGAGAACGTAAGCGTAACCTCGAAACGCGATACTTTTGACTCGGTATACGCTGGATTTCGTATGAATTTATATCGCACGTGGGGAGAGAGCGAACGAGATAGGGGGGGGGGGCTGGATTTCCAAGTGAATGTACGCAAGCGATGATCACGAAGTAGCAGTCGAATGAATCGTCGTGATGCGTTGTAAAGTTGGAGGATATACGCGGGATTCCGGGAATGCGACGCTTGTTCGGAATATCGATGACGCGCTTGAATATATTGAGATGTTTGCCGAGCTAGTATATATAACTGGGTTATTGCGTTGCTACAACGCATGACTGCAGCAATGAGCTGCTCGACAAGGTCTTGGCCGATATTGGAATCCGGGGAGAAAAAATCGTTGCGAAATCGTGCGCAGGTCTTGCAAAAGTTTTGTATATGGGGATACTGCGTGTGCGTTAATAATAATTTATAATTTCTCGCCCGTTTGTCGCGAGATGCTTGTGCATGTATATAGAGAGAATGAGCTGGCTATATCACGTTGCATAAGCCGGCGCTGTGTGTGATAATATGCGCTGCATCGACGTAACTATAGCACCTCTCCGCTACAATGCCAGTGTAACGCATTCTATGTCGTTTGAATATTTACATTATCATCCTGCGGCAGCGTATAGCTCTAGAATATTTCTTGTATTTGAATTGAGATTCCTACTATTTTAAATTTTCGATTGTATAGAGCTTTATTTTGATGAATTAGACGCAGCTTGCGTCGTGTTTTTTATCATCGCGCTCTAGATCCCGCAAAAAGTGCAGGTTCAAAAAACGTATATATGTATTATAACAAAAATTTCTATTCGCCTCTTTCCATCGCTCATCGCTGGAAAAAATCGATGCGCCAAAGGCCCGATTCCCTTTTCAAGCTATATCGCATTACGGGAGCAACAATAAAAAAAGCGCTACTGCAGCAGCAGCAGCATTAGCCTCTGTAACGAGATCGCTAGTGCTGCCGCAGCTTCTCGGCTCACAGAAAAAGACCAGATCGAGTAAACGCGCTATACATCGAAGAAGATTCCTCTTCATAACAGGATGTCTTCTCGCGCGCGTCAAACGTCGCATATATATACAGTATACACACACACACACACACACACACACACATATATATATATATATATATATATATATATATATATATATATATATATGTACACGCAGCAGCTCAGAGGAAACGGATTACACATGAGCTGCATCGCGCACATGTCGATGCGCCGCTCTACGTGTGTGTATATATGTATACGTATAGATCATCCGCGGCGACGTAGAGGAACTCCTCTCTCCTTGCAGGCGCATGCAACCGCGTAATCGACCACAAGGCTCGCTTGCGGGCGGCTTTTGCCCTCTTACTATATATCCCCGCGAGCGCTTTATAGGGCTTGGATTTATCGGCTGATGCTGCTGCTCAAATTTATTCGGTTCAGCGTATAAGGTAGATGTAGGATGTAGCTACGGCTGTGTAACGATCTTTCCGGATCCTTTTGCCGGCGGGAGAGGATTTTCGTCAAAGCTCCGCGAGGAAACGCGCTTACGCCGGTTTTATTTAATCTGGTGTGCTAAACTCGTGAACGGGATATGCGATGCTGCAGCCTGGGAAACGCGCTGCAGTTAAAGGGGTATTAGACTTTTTGGGGTGCGATTCGAGTGCGAGAAATACTTGAAAATTTCATGTAACGATTTACCGCGGAAGAGATAAGACTATTTTTGAAAAATACCGACGGAATATGGGTCAAGCTATAGAGATACTTTTTAATTCGCGACAACTGCATGCAATTTTTTTAAAAACTCCACTTTTCATTTGCTGCTTCGCGAAAAAAATATAACGCACTGGCAGCGTGCTCTAGCAGTTTTAATAGCGCGAGAGCGTGCACAACATTTTTCTCCGGAAGCCAGGAAAAAAGGGCAGAAATTAAAAGGAAACTGCAGGTGCAAATTAAAAAAGAGAGCAGGACGGAAGGGAGCCTGATAAAAAGGAGAGAGCCCGCAAGACAAGAGACGCACAGAGACGACCCATCAAGGCTCTCGTTACACCGGGGATTTTCTCAGATCTCTACCGTCGCTCCGTGTGCAGCCTCGTCTTTCTTCTCCTCCAGTCCTTTTTCTCCTCTCTCCGCGTATCTTTTTTCCCCGCTGTACACTCGAGTCTCTTTCGAAGAGAGGAGGCTCGACGACCCGCGCGATAAGGAATTCCTTTGGTCGGCCTCACGCACGCCGCCGAATGTCTTTTGTATCTCGTTGTAGTCACAGCTAATCCACTTCATTTGTCTTGTGGCTAAACGGTTGTTGCTAAAATCTCAAGGTGTTGCTCGAGTGCGAGTCTTGAAGTTGTAGTTTCTAAGGGCTTTGTCTTGCGGAGACGCTACTTCCAACGATTCGCTGCAGAGGACTGGTAATTATTGAACGAGAAAGTGGTTATTTGGTTGGATTCGGTGCTTTTTGAGAGATGAAGGGTATGAATATTTAACTTTGAACTGGAAACTGAAGTTGTCTAATCAATATGGAAATATGAATGCATTTGGATCGTTTTCAATGTGCCAGACTACAGGAAACTCAATTAAAACCCATTCGATAATTCGAGATTCGGAATAATAAGAACATTGATTTTTTAAAAGCTTCTATATATATGTACAGACATTGAACGTTTTTAGCTGATTCCTTGCGGTATACTTCATAAAGGTATTCATGCTCGTTTTCTATCAAGTTACCAGAAAATCCGAATTTCGTGATAAAGATGAGTACACCCCTTTTAGATTTCCATTTATAAGATATAATGGGATTGGTTATTGCATTAAACGATTATTTAAAAAGAAATACATTCAGATGAGCCAAACTTATATACTCGTGTATATAACAACGAACGCAAAAATAATCCACCTGTTTCAAAAAACCATTAAATCATGCTCTTAATCGACTTCCACGCGTACCGATCGAAAGATTGCACACGACTGATTCGCTGCAGCGTAAACGAAAACTGGACCAAGACTGTGAGAAGGAGAAAAAAAAGCGAGGGGTGTAGATATCTCATCTGCATCCTCTATTAATCAACGTAATTAAAGGAGGCGCTGGTGAAAAACTTTCTGATGCGTCATTCGTTAATGAAATTCCTGGCCATGATCGGCGAAAGCCAGAGTCTATATTTCGTAGTTATAAAAGAAGTTTCGGAACAACAGCGGTCTCTCACGTGTGCGTGTGTGTGTATGTATATATATCATCCTAAACCCTAATTATATATAACGTCTCTCCCTGGCGAGATGTACAGCCGAGAGAAGATCCCGTAGAGGGGATCGGCCGTTCGGGTTCACGCATTTAATTTCTCCTTCGATTGGCCTTTGAAAGCCAGGTACATATATATATATATCCCTACAGCTTGAATCGAATTCCCTTTTCATGAGCCTTTTCTAGCGCGGCGGAGGTGCTAGGATTACAGCTGCCTCGAGATATAAGTGGATTTAAATTAGACGAAATCACGACTCGATGATGCAAAGATTTTTTCTTCGTTCAGCTTGTTATTCTGACTATAGAGAACTGTTATAACGTAGTGGAAGCTATAATTATATACTGGTTTGATATCTGCTTTATTAAAAATTTTTTTTGCTAGCCAGCTGCTGAAAAAAGTAAATCTCCAATTTTTATATCGTGAGATTTAATTAAATGTAATTTGGAAAAATTGAATTTAATAACGAGAGATATATAATGATATCGCAACGGATATGGTGCATTCTTCTGTTTTTGATATCCGCAAGAAATAAAAGCAGATGTGCGTATACGTCTGGAAAAACGGTAACCAATATTTCCAAGTCGAATCTTTTACGTTTCATCGAGCGGAGGTAGCTTAACAAAAATGCAACGATTGCCATTTTTCCAGCCACCTTGTTTTTTTCTATTTCAAAAACATTCCTGGCTGCTTTAGTTTTAATTAAAACAACTTTCTTTACAAAACGCTCTTTGTAGAAGCCAACATTCAAAGCCCGAAGCGATTTATCCCAACGAAGCTTTGATCAAAGTTGCGTATATACACGCAGGTATTAAGTTCTCGACCCGCCCCCCCCCCCACCAAAAATACACCAAAACGTATCTTATTCCCTTTTTTCCCAAAAGCTCAAGCAATGAAACTTTTGAAATTCCGCTTTCTATAACAGGATCGCCCATATCTCACAAACGCCTATCACGCATGCTTTTTCACAACCCGGTCGATCGTCCGTGTCATTATTAGACCGTAGGTCGAAACCGTTAATCCAGAGCCAAGAATTTATTAATCGACGCGGAAGAGCTAAACTATACGCACGCACATCGTATAAGCGAGATCAAATGCCTTCGCAGAATAAGGCGTTGACGTTACGCTGCCTCGGGCAATACGACATAATATTATACCCTCTATATGTATACACAAGGTCCTTTTAGTTCTCCCGTAGCGCGAGAAGAATTCGCCCAAAATTTCCTCAGCTACACTGTGCGAGCTTTTAGAGGCGGTCACTCCCACGCCGACTAGCTCATCTCTTTCTCTCCCTGACTTTACGAGTGGCTGCCTTCTCATATATTTTTAATCTTGGCTGAGGGAGAGAGGGAATGGTTAACCTCAGTATAGCGCTATGGGTTTTGTTGGGAAATGGGAATGAAAAGTCTTGCTTTGGACGGATTAAACGGCTTGGGAGATTGGTCGGGCGTATTACGTGCGGCTTTTTATGTTTTTATTCCGTCTGCGGATGAGAATCGCTTAAGGGGGTTAATTTATTAATTTTTTTTTCTCTCTCTCTCTCTCTCCCCGTCGCTATTCGTTATTTAGAGAAGTTGCGAGCTAGCACCGTAGCCACGTTTATGGCCGGCCTTTAATTAAGTATTTATTCTACGTAACGGCTAGGAGCTTTTCATAAAACCTTTAGTGTGCCGGAGTTAATAAAACTTTTCCTCGCGGGAATCTTCGCTCTCTCTCTCTCTCTCTCTCTCTCTCTCAAAGTGCAATTTTTAAAAATAATATCAACTCCAAGGGGTTAAAGGAGCACACTGTATACCCACGCAGAGTTGAGAGATGTCTTCATTTTTGTCAAGCTGCGTGTGCTTTTGCTGGGAAACGAAATTTCTCCAAATCACTTCTGGCGCTGTAGTCCCTTTGAAAACAGGTGGTTTTGTGCTCGGTAAAGCCGCAATAAGTCTTATTTTCTGCCTTCAAAACACACTTTACGCGAGCGTTAACTTTTCCAGCAGCCGCCGCACTAGTCTGGCATTAAAAGCTCGTGCTTCACGCTTAGCCTCTGCGCTCAGGGTACAATCAAAAGAAGCAGCCGAAAATTTTCACACATTCCAGAGACGCGCGCACGCGCTCCCGTGTCCCATAATTTCGTCAACCAAACGATCACGAGGCCGTAAAGTCTCGAGCGTATAGGACACACACCGGCCGTTACGTTCAATTCAACTCGTCACGCGTGTAACCTGCCCTTTCCGAGAAATCACCCTCCGGAGTCGCTTCTTTCAAATATCTCTTCTCGCCGCCGCCGCCGCTGCTCCTTTTTTCTCATTCCGACCGGTCCCCACCTCCTTATTTTTGTCTCCGATGTTTATACGTCGCCTGTGTACGGCGGCGGCGAAAAAGGAAGAATGAGATCGGCGCCGCTGCCAAGGACCATTTCGAGGCTTGAAGAGGACGAGAGAGAGAGAGGGATGTATACATACACACATACACACACACACATATATATATATATATATATATATATATATATATATATATATATCTCGAGGGGGAGAAGGCAGTGGGGCTATACCTGTTCGTTTTATTTACAGAGCCGATGTTCATTCGAGGTGCTACTGCTGGGACTGGCGGCGCGACGCTGATCAGCCGAGGAATCGAAATTCCTCGATGTGTGCGCGTCGGCGAATGTTTACTCGAGGAAAAGGTAAACCGAGCGATTTACTTTGCGGAAATTGCCTTATTGGCATGGAGGAAGATGTTTGCGCTCGGTGAAGGATCCACTTGACGATGTTTTTGGCTTTCCGGCGATGGAGACGTCGACGTCGACGACGAGCGTCTGTAATTATACGGTATATCTGTTTTTACGAAACATCCGCGTTGAGATTACGCCTCGTGACTTTTACCGCATGACTAGGCTCGTTTCGTGATCATTGTGTGTGTCACTGCGGCCGACGCCGCGAGAATGACTAGAGTTTTGAAAGAGTTGACGACAGGATTCCTTGTGCGCTGCTATTATTATTACTGCCTTGTACATCATTCCCGATGCGTGTGTAGCCGCGTGGAATTTCGACACTTGTACTGATGAGAGATATATGTATTATTGAGACTTCGATCGTCGACAAGTATATCAATGACTCATCCTACAGCTTCTCAGCGAGTATCGCAGATTCTCTGACGAAGATTCAAATTTTTACGCGGCTCGGCAAAACAATCAGCCCTTGAAACTTCATCGACAGTCGCAAGTTCGACAACTCGATCAAGAATTCTGGACGCCTTAACCGACATGCCCGTCATCAGCGAATTAAAGCTCGTCCCGATCTCGCCACCTGTTAAGCGGCTTCGACGAGAGATGCGATGCACGCGCCGACCAAACTCGCTAAGCCCCGGACGAACGTGCGCTGCGGTATATGCTCGCGTACCTCTCACCCTAGAGAGTATATATACATATATGCGGACTCGCGACGCATCTATATGCAGGTTTACGCATTGCGGCGTTATTCGGCGCGCGAACGACGAAAGTGCCCAGCTATATACAGCCAAAGCGGATTTGTCCTGCGGTCAGTTAAGCGCTTTTAACCCGAACGACGCTCGTCGCGCGAACGAAAATGAGCGCGCGCCGCTTTTCGCTTGGAATTCTTGGTCAGTCGCTCGTCGAAGTTAATGTATCGAATCAAGGCGGGTTAAAATCACAGAGCTAATAGTATATAGACATATACGCAGCCAACGACGAAAAGCCTCCGCGCTTGTAATTTACTACCCTTTGATGCACTCGGCAATTTCCTCGAACCGCTTCTCTTTCGACGGATTCTCGGTCTGCATTTTTTCTTTTTCGGCGAATTTGCATTTTAACGAGCTAATCCGAGGCGCGCGTTTCACTTTTCATAATTCGCCGACAGTATAATATAAATGTATAGGGGGTGCAGCAGCGTAAATCGCGAACGCGGCCTAAATAGCGTTAACGCGAGGAAGCTCGTGTCGGGCTCCAGTGGAAGCGCCGATTAACCGAGAGTGCCGGCTTTGCCTCGCTAGACACCATTCAATGCTGAAGCAGGTGTGCGAGAGATTATTTTTCTTCCCCTTGTTGCGCGTTTTCTTTTTTGCTCGAGCTTGGGTTTTGAGCAAATGTTCAGCTCGTTATGCACCGATTCAAGTGGTTTTCCTTTTGTTATTTTTAAGAGGACTAAGTTGCTTTTTAATCTTGTTGTGGAATAAAAATGAGAAAAATTAATGTACACGGTATTGATAAAGATACGAAGGCTAGTGTAATTTATGAGCGCGATCGTATTCATAAGTATATACATTTCCAACATATACGATATTCATGCGGTAGGTCGGACCACCAGCCGGTTTGTAGGTATAAAGTCGGAAATTCTTGATGCCTCGGTGGTATTTCCTGACTCACCTTTCCCATATAAAATGTCACATCCTTTAAGTATATATAAGAACATTGAATTGACTCGCTCGACACATATACTTCGAAGAATTGCTATATAATATTCAATATTTAAAAAACGATCCACGCCGTACAGTGCGATTATTAAAATAAACCCGCGAACAAGACGAGAATTAAAAAGAATTCAGCCTTCAACAATAAGATTACAACTCGACCGACAGCATTAGACTCACTCGTCATTAGAGTCCCGCAAGACCTTCGTCGGGCTCTCGACAAAAAGTCTCTCACCGCGCTTAATTAGCTCGCTCTCATCCTCGGTGAAATCCTTTCCCACGGAAAATCACGTCCGCGAGCGCAGATCGGAAAAACTCCTCTCGCAAAAATCTCTGCATCTTTGTGCGGATTCACGTACGCGCACAGCATCGGCCGTATTATTAATCTCCCAGCGATCGCGTTCGGGAGAATTTTCTCACGTTTGCCGAGAAAGAAGGAGAGAGAGAGAGAGAGAGAGAGAGCGTGTGCCTCACAGAATTAAACGATCGTCCTTAAAGGCGCCCAGGTCTCTTCTTCTGCCGCTGCTCCTCCTCAAGGGTATATGCTGCACTGCGGGGCTCTTCTGCTGCCGCAGGCACGATCGACGAATCTGCGATTTCCGATGGCACGTAGTAGGCGGCCGCGCGCGGCACACAAAGGCCCGCGCCGAAAGAGAAACTGCAGGCCTGAAAGCAGCGCTTCCTATTTTCCTCGGCATGATCCGCTCCGGGCTTTCCGAGAAAGCCTCCCGCGTCATTGTGCATTCGGCGATGCGGCACTTGGAAAACAGCAGCTGAGAGAGGGGGTGCTATATATAAATATATATAGGTATACGCACGGGAAATTCGGCCAGGGAGAGAGAGAGAGAGAGCGAGAGAGAGAGAGCTGATGCGACGCATCCGCGAGTGCGACTTGTTAAATTCAAGATTCTCGCGCGAGTGCGCGCTCTTCCGGAGCGCGGCGCACGTATAACGTAGTGTATCTCCGGGCGCCGCGGGAATTTCGCCCTCGCCGTTTTCGCGGAAAAATCGCATCCCCCGGGAGATTGAGATTCGGTAAAAGGGAAATATTCAGGAGAATGCCGCGTCGTCGACTCCTTTGCATATAGGGCTCCTGCTTTTTTCCGGCTTTCTTTATGCGTGTGTATATATATATGTGTGTGTATATATATATATATATATATATATATATATATATATATATATATATATATATATATATGTGTAATATGGAAATGCCGGAATATGAGAATCTCTTTTCTTCTATATACCGAAGACGCGAGTGTCATTTTGTATTTTTCCGAGAGTAACTTTCATTATCCTTTGTGCGAGTCTTTTCTTCAGAGTGCAGCGTGTATATATATAGGATACGGAATGTCGGATGAATAAATATTTAACCGGAGGTCGGAAATTTATTGCAAATTGATGTGTGCTGCAGTACATACACGTTCTGACTTTTGAATAGTAATTGCGCAACGCACATGGGAAATTTTTCGATTTAGACGAAAATCATTACGAAACGACGATCTACAAGGAAAGCCCCGTCACTTTTATAAATTGACACTCGATATCGCAAAGTTTGAGCACCGCGACGCTAGCGTTAAGCAACTGCGTTACCATTTACAACGTTTCACTTGCTTTGCCTCTCTTTTTCCTTCTTTTTTTTTCATTAAACGGGTAGTTAGCTGGCGGTATGACGCCCTCAATTCGTCGTTTAATAAGAGAAGCAGCAGCCTTTTCATAAGGCTCCCTCCAAAGCCCCTGGACTTAAGTTTCGCAACTCTTTCTCCCCCTCCTCGAGCTCATTTTTTTGCACAGAAAAGAAAACGAGACGGCAACGAGGAGGACTTCCCTCGTGACCTCACACTTCGGACTTTATATACGCGACTTTCTTGGCTTATTTAATATCGTTCGTAACGTATTTTTTCCTTGCGATATATAACCCTCTTAATCCTCGCGATTTAACGAGGAAATAGCAAAATAAGAGTCGCAGCAGCAGTTCACGAAGCTCTCCTTAGCCTCGAGTCTCAGCCCGCGACTGGGCATCTGCATTTTCATGTATGCAGCTAGAGAACTTGATTACGTAACTCGATGAATTCAAAGTGCCGCGACTACCGCTGCTATATAGGTCATTCACGGACATAAATTAATTAGACTCGAGCGTAAAACTTGCAGGTCCCCTCGTCGAGCGGCGGCTGAAAGAAAAGCCGCTGAAGTTAATTTTGGGCTCATAAAAAGTTTGATTGAATCGAGGAATGCGTTTACATCAGATTCGGCCGGAAAAGTTTGCACGTAAATGCCGGCGGCGGTCGAATGGAAAATAAAATAATCACGTAAAAAAATATGAACTCTCCGGAATTGTTTGTTTGCGAGAACTGTGCCTCGGTGGCCAAATATTTACGGGCGCAAATATTTTGAAAAAATACTCGCGTTGCGAGCTGTAGCTGAAAAACTTCATTTCATTCGCGCTCGCGTGTATATGGTTTTCAATTTTTGAATTTCCGCCGCAAGCAAAATAAGCCGCGACACCTGTTCATCAGCGGTACGATTTAATCAATTCGATTGGTTCAGCAAAAACAGCACGCATAGATCTACCCCCTCGCGACAAAAAAACACAGAAAATCTCCGTTGGAATGATGAAAAGGCGTCCGCTGGTGTCGGGTTATTAGCTCCGAGGCTTTATATTTATAGACACATTACACATGTTCGTGCAGCAAAGACGTCTATATACTCGTCACGCGCGTGTATATACACACTGTACTTTCTTTCTCGTGTGGGTATATACATACAGCAAGGGTTATAGAACTGCACATATGCGCAAGGAGCGTGACGAGAGCGCCGGCAGACGCTTTTATGCACGGCTGGGCTGCGTTTCGCGTAGCTGAGCTCTCAAAGCTTCGCGCGCTAATCCCCTTCGCGCTATATATATTATATGTATAGATATATGGAGACCGTTCCGAGTTAATTAAAGTTAATCCGCGTTCGAATCGCGGGTGAAAAAGCGCGCGGAAGGACGCTCGATAATTTACCGGCGGCTGGGAGGAGCTTTAATGGATGAATTTTCCTTCTTTCTTTTGTCTCGAGAGAGGCGAGCTTTTCTAGGTTAGCGTGTCTTTTAGGGAGAAAGAGCCACTTTCGGAATTGGACCGCGACTATACGCAATTTAAATGCGATTTTCTGTCGGTGTATATGTATATAAATATTGAGTGTACGTGTGTGTGTGTGTGTATATATAGTAGAGTGTGCGCGGTATTTTTTCGAAATTGCCATTTCCAGCAGCGAGCGCTTGTGTGATTTTAGAAAGATGCGTGCACGTGCGCGGAAAATCTATTGATTTATTGACGAACGTGCTCGGAGGTAAAATAATAGTGTTTTAAAAGAAAATACCGTCGGAGCATGAGAGCGAGAGAGAAAATTTCTGTATTTCCGCGAATTTTTTCCAAAGACGACACTTGCCCAGGTTATATGAAGTTTATAAAGGAAACACTTTCAAGTTATACCCGGGCGTTTGTCGCACTGCGAGCGAGAGACAGAAGCAAAGTGCTGAATTCCCTACGCTCCGTATAATACGTCTGCTGCAAGCGCTCGCGCGACGCTGTCTTTTTATATATATATACCAGGAAATTCTGTTTTCTCTTCCCCCCCCCCCCTCTCTCTCTTCCTCACTACACGCGCACGCGCTGTTCTCGTAAAAAAATTAAGAAAGTTTTTTAACCAGTTTTTAATATTTTCTTCGTCTTCCGCGATCAAAGACGCACGCGGGACAAATGCGTTTCTTTTTAATTAAACAAAATCCGGGCTTCCACAAAATACCACTAGGGAAAAAGATATATACGTATATAAAACGCGACACACACGCACACTCACACAAGTATAATCTTAGGGGTTTACACACACACACACACACACACACACACGTCGTGATGCGTTTATTATTATAGCGACGGCCTAACGTAGCGTAATTCACGCCGGGGTAATTACGCGATTAAAATATCCCCGAGTCGTTCTTTCGCGCCGACATTCCCACGCTTATTATGCGCAATCGATAGCCATTATTATCGAGCAGACACGCCAAGCGCCTATCAGTGCGCCCAGCACACGCCGCATATACTTATATACGTATATCATATAATACCGCTCTTCAATAGAGCACCGAGTAGGTTATATCATGCTTGTATAAGGATCGGCAAAAGTTCGTATAATGAATTCCCGACGCTTCTTCCCGCGCTAAAATAGAAATAGCCGGGGATCACGGGAAATTATTGTATACGCGAGAGGGAAGCGCTGTGTGGAGGAAAAATCGACCCTATAAATATGGGGAGAAAAAAGGGAAGAGCGACGACGCGTGATTTACGGCGCGGCTTGTATATATAGTATATATATATATATATGTATATATATATATATAAAGGAAAAACGATGCAGTATAGCTGCAGCGTGCACCGGTTAATACCGAAGGCGGTCGCTCATAGTTAAAAGGCCAGATAGCGATTAGGAGGCGGCTGCAAGTTCATACATATATATATACAAGTAGAACAGAACAAGTTCACGTGAGTGAAAAACTTTTTACCGGCAGTAATACTGCAGGGTGTATGTGCAGTGTGATACGGTGTGTATATATATATATATATATAAGCGACGATGAGCGAGAGAGTTACGAAATGAAAAGTACGCGGGCGTGCGCGGCGCGTATAACATGAATTTTTTATTGCACTTCGGCAATGTTTGTTGTTGCACGCTTTTATTTCGCGACGACGCTTTACACGCGTCGTGCGCGGCTATTTGCTTTTCTCGCGCTGTATTTTTTTAGGGCTCGAATTTCGCGACGCGCCAGTTCCCGCGAATATAGCTTTGTCCTCTGTATATATTAAATTGCGATTCGCGCAGAAGCGAGATTGCTTCGGATGAAAATAATCTCGGCGGAAGTAAAAGCGCATCATAAAAATCAAGAGCGACACTATTCGGGCCAATGCGCCATCTCATTACGCGTCACGCTTCGTCTCAGTATACGTCGCAGCGCAAGGACTCTTTTGGTCTATATACATATATACTTTTAGCGAACGTGGCTTTTTTCGCCGAATAAGATTAGCAGCGTTTACCGTCGCTTGTTGCCCCCCCCCCCCCCCCCCCTCGCGTGCCAGTATAGCCTTCGATGGTATATATATACTTGTATATAAGGTGCAGCCCCGTTGTATATAAAGAGCTCGAGGGAAATTCGCGTGTTAAATAGGTTAGAGAGTCCGGCGACGGAGCCCCGGCCGACGCGACAGCTCGCTTCCGTCGGAGCTAAGTAGCGCAAGAGCTTGACTCTCTGACACACATTTAACGAGCGGGAAGTTGCCGCTAGATATATATGTGTTATGCATATATAGGTGTATATATATGTATATGTATGGGGATGTGAGGATTTCGGAACCGTGTAATTGCGCGAGTGAGAAATGAAGTTTCATTCGGTTAATGTCGGAAACTGTCTATCTCTCTCTCTCTCTCTCTCTCTCTCTCTTTCTCTCTCGCGCGCGCTCTTTCTTTCATTTCAGTTTGACTTACGAGATGCCGAGTAAAGGGACGAGGAAACTTTACAGTGATGGCTTACCTGTAACGCAGAAAGAGAGGAAAAATTAGCGTACTGGCATATGATTCATTTGTCAAAATTCTACACGATTAATTTACATGGTATAACCCGTCCTCGCTACTTCGACAAAGAAAACTCGCCAAAGCATAGCATTATACACTTCTTGGCGGAAGAACATCGCGGAGAGTGGACAAGAGCGGTTGACTTGAAAAAATCGCCTTCCCGCGATTGCCCGCCGGAAACGACGTGATTGCGCTACCGCGGCGTAAACCAGTTTCACTCTCGCTGCGCTTATCTCGCGTGACCAACGTCTCTCTCGCTCTCTCTCTCTCTCTCTCTCTCTCTCTCTCTCTCTCCCTCCCTCTCTCTCTCTCTTTAAGCTAAGCGAGCGAAACAGTAAGAGCACGAGATGATGTTGTCTCAAGTGGGAGTGTAAGGAGAGAGAAAAAAACGAGAGGCCCTCGAGGCCAGGGCGACGCTTTAGATCCTCCCGCTAGATTACACAACCGCCTGCAGATCATTCCGTGGAGGTCATTTTTTCTAGCCGCGCGTCCGGGGGATATATTCTATTCTTATATTCTGCACGATAGAGAGAGAGAGAGAGGCTGTATTTATTGATTGGAGGACACTGTAAAATGGCGCACACGGGAGATACTATCGATCTGCTGTTGTGCTCCTGTATATGTTATATACTGTACAGGTATGCGAAAAACCATACGCGCCGTTTGATTTAGCTGCTTTCACGATCATGACGATATTATCTCGACGAGAATTTTTTTCGTTCGAAGCCTCCTGAGTTATTGGCGGTGGGCCGATAAAAAATGTGATTGCCGTTTTTTTTTGTTGAGTGAAAAAAATAAGGATTTATTTTCGGGTATATGTGAAAACGATCGAACTCGCGATAGGTATAATTCGTTATAGCCGCTGGAGTTGTACATATTTATACCCGAAAATAAAAAGCGATGATATATATTTACAACCGAGAACGCATTATTTCGAAAATTTCAATTAAAATCGCAATACCAGCGAGATCTACAGGGCTATTTACCCCGCAGCAACGCAAATGGAATCCCGACCGAATATCTCGACTCTGCGGGCGGGAAAAAGAAAAAGCCGGAAAGCAAACAAAGCTCACGAGCGACACTCGCGCGTACGAGTGTATGTACGTGCAGACATTCATACACTCTCGCGGCCGCGCGTGAACGAGAGCGCAAAGCACCCAAATGGAGAATAATCCGAGTGTATCAAGTATTTATCAAAGTTTGATTAAAAGTTGAAAAGCCACGGGAGCGCAGCGCCGCGATCAAATCGCTCTCCGCTCTCGTTCTCCGTTTCCATTTCGATGAATATGAATGAAGAAGATGAGCCTACAGCCGTTGATAGTATTCTGTACTCGTGATTAAATTTTTTGACGTCCCGTGTAGAGCAACTTACCTGTGTCTATATCTGCGTACACATATAGATATAGCCTTTGAAGGTATTCGCGCTGAATATTTATGGGCCGAATTTCGCGCGAGTGTAACTTTTTATTTTACGCATCCGCGCGCGATATTTCGTTTGACAGCGCGAACACAGCCGAACTTTACTTTGTGACGGCGGGCGAGTTGGCAGAGATGCTAATTACCAGGCGCGAGAGTCGGTTAAACGGTCATTTTTAGCTCCGCTCGCGCGCTCGCGCGCATGAATATTAATTCGAAAGTTTGCGCGAAGCGCTCGTCGAAACTTACAGTTTATTAGCATCATGGTAACAGTCGTATTTTAAATTCACATGCGGAAATGAACCGAGGAAAGTTTACTTGCTGCTAATAATAAAACATTGCGAGTTGCTTTTATCCGAGCAAACTTTACTGTATAAAATGTTTTCCAAAATAAATATACGCTTATATAATAGATTGAAAGCGATGGCGAAGCCGGTCTCTTCTCGTCTCAGCGAAATTCCACAATATCCCGCTCGCCATTACCCCATAATAAGCGAAATAACGAGGCTGCGCAAGATAAACACGAGACGCTCCGGCGGCAATCGAGCTTTAAACGGTGCGGGCGAGCGATAAAAAAAATGGAAGAGCCGCGAGGACCAGACGCGCGAGGAATATAAGGGCGCCGAGAGGGAGCGAGGGGGAGAGAGAGAATCGTCGTCATCCTCGCTCGCTATACACAAGAAGACGACGACGACGACGACGAAGAGGAAGAAGAAGGACCGAGAGCGAGAGAAGGCAGTCTCTCCGGCGCGCTAAAAAGAAGGCGAGAAAGCTCTCGGTGGCGGGGCGGTAAGAGCGTCGGAAAGTGTTTATCCTTGAGATTGGACGTCCCCGGGAGCCATCTTCGTAATCCCCTCGTGGCAATCTCGTAATCCTCCCTATAACTCGAGCTGCGCGCGCGAGCTTCCACCTTTTCCTTGCTTCGCCAGCTAGCGATATTCCTCGCAGCTCGTGTATACCTGCGCGCAAGCTCTCCCGCGCTCTCTCCTTGACTCCTGCTCTCTGCCGTTCGTTATTTCGAGTCGAGGGCGTGTGTGCAGATTTCGACTTTTCCTTTCTCGCTACTGCGCTACACTGCGCTGGAGGGGGGAGAATCGAGGACAATCGCTAGGAGCATCTCCTCTCGTTACCTTTTCTTTCAAGTTTTCTTCGCGGGACTCGCTACAGCAGCGAAATAGTCGCTTTACTCCTAATGTTTGCGCCTTTTGTTCCTCGCTCGCGTCTTGCGACGTCCCATTCTCTCGATTTTTCCTTCTGCAGCGCCTTTCTATTTTTCTGCGTGAGAATCATGGCCGCTCGTCAAGTTTAATTGAAGAAAAAAAAAATACAAGAGTATACGTGCACATACATACATATATACGCCGCGTGGCTTTGAAACAGCGGCGATGCATCGGATGTATTTATTGTGCCAATGACTGCGGCTTCATTAGGCTATGGCGCGTACGTGCGACGTTGCGTGCGACACGAACGGCCGAATGCAAAATTTATCGAGGCCATCTCCGTATAGGCCATTTTTACGCGTGCTGGGGTGACTGCGCTGGCACATAAAAGCGATTGTAAACGCGGCTTCGATTTCGATTTTTAATGCTCTCTTTTATACTCAATTATGTTTTATCAGCGCGTTTTAGTAATCTATGCCCGACTCGATGCTTAATTTTTCGCCTCGAGCTTTTACGCTGTATATAAATATATATATATATATATATATATATATATATATGTGTGTGTGTATTCCGCGGCCCCTACTCCGCGAGAGTGGCAATCATTTATTTATTCGATGCTTCGATGCTTTTATGCGGAAGCACAGCAACAATTATTTATTGCGAATAAACTGTCGCCGTTATAATTATCATGTAAAAGGGTGATTTTTATTCTAATTTACTGAGTATCATTTCATTTAAAGAGCTACTTTTTTCTCTTTCGCGCACCGACTCTATATATTATATACAAAAGCATTTTTTCATATAAAATCTTCCATCGCATAAAAAAATCTTATAATTTCCATCTTGCAATTACCTCGTAAAACTTCAATCCGATTTCGCATGGCAAAACCATTTCATGATTTTTTTCTCAGCGGCTTTTTCTAAAAACTTACGAAATACGCGCGACATTTAAAACTGCCTCGTATGCAAATATCATTAATATTCGTCCCGACCGCCATCATAAAAAAGGCGCCTCTCCACATAGCCTCAGTTTACCCAGCCATAAATCCACTCTTACTCGCTCTCGTACCTCGCTGTATATTCTAGAAATCAAGTGTCGGCCGCGACGACACCGCTCCGGCAAACAATCGAGTCGTCCCCTCTGTATATCCTCCGAATATATAAAAAAAAGAATCCAAACCTCGACAGCCGGAGCAGAACAGGTCTTTATTTTTACAATTGTATTCACGATTAATATTGCACTGCTGTCTTCTATATATATCTAAGGTTCTTACTTACCGCGAAATTCATTGTGTCGAGCGTCTCTTCGTCTCCTCGTCCGGCTCTGAAAATCGAGTCTATATACCGACGTCTAAGTGTACGGGTGTGTGTGTGTGCAACGCCCGAAAGCACGGTCCTTGCCGTTCTAACGAAAGGTAAACCTTTACCGCTAAAGCAAACACATACGCTCGCTCTCGCGTCCTACATCCCCTCGCTGCTGGTGGCCCGCTAGTTCTTTGCTTTCATTTTTGTTTCTCTTTATCTTCCCTTTTCGTCGGGCGCGAGAGCTTTACGCTTGACTTGGACTCTCGTCTGCGCTCGAGATTTTTGCGTCTGCTGCGAAGAAAATAGTGCAGACGCCCGATTTTCGGCGACTTCGCGATGTTTTATCGGCTATACGCTCCAAGTTATACTTTTCTGACACAAAGGCACGAAGCGCAGGGCAAAGAGTCTATATCTCCGTGTGAAAGAGGAAATGATCATGTAGATGGTTTTTGACAAATTTTCGCATTGTCCGTTCGCGCTCACGGACACTGTATCGTGCATTTCTTGTTTACATTAAAAGAGTATATTCAAATGCACGCCACTTCACTATCATATGCGAAATGGACATCAGGGAGTGTGACAATTAAATAATTGTAATTCCCGAATACATTGGTGGTATACACGTCAAAAAAGTGATTAGTGCCGTTACGCGCGAAGAGCTCTTCTGAGAGAACCTGTTGAAACTTTTCAAAAGCAAATTATAGCAACAGCAGAAGACTGCGGTACACACACATATATATATATATATATATATATATATATAGAGAGAGAGAGAGAGAGAGAGAGAGAGAGAGCCTTGCTGAAAGACGAAATCCAATTTATTTTTCAAGGATGAAAAGAATGCCTTTGAAAGAAAAAGCAAGATTAAAAGCTATTTCGCTGTGTGCGCGTCTAGTTCCTGGTGAAAAAGAGGGAACGCTGTCGCCGCCCCCACCGCCGCGAGGCCAACCCCGAAAGAGGTTATTTCGAAAAGAACTGCACGAATGTTGCACTCGTACAATATGCACGCCGTCAACACTCGAGAATTCGTAATTTCTAAAGGACTTCATTCCGAGCTTTCTGATTTTCCTCGAGAAAGAGAGTAAGAGAGTTTTTCACTTGTGGAATGAGACTTCTCGCGGGAAAGTCAAAAGGGGAAGTGAGATGATTGCTATATACGGCGCTCGTCAAACAAATGCGTTTGTTTAGAATGACAAAGGGGCTCTATATATATAAACGAGAGCCTGTCGCTTTCTTTTCGGCTTTTTTTCCTTATCTTGTTTGGTCTTTTTTTCTATCTCGGCGGTTCTCCGTCACAGTAGGTTACTTTTTTCTTACTCGTACCTACCCTCGTGTGTGAAGAAGATTTGTCCGATGCCGGCGGAGACGAAAAAGTAAGCGGAGCTGGTTAAATACACCCGTACGCTTTTATATACTAGATGTGAAAGAAGAAGAAGATATCCGATGTTTCTGTTAGAATCTGAATCGTCGCGAAGTCAATTTTGACTGCTTGCTCGGCCCGCGCTTTGAAATTCGTGCCTAGAAAGCCTCAATTATACAGGAGAAGAAAAACGAACGAAGCAGCGTGCACGGTCGACGAATTACGCAGTCTGAATGAAATTTTCTTTTTAATTTAATTTAACCGTCATGCAGGCTTTTCCCAGCAGAAGCTGCCGCTGCTGCTACTACGAGATCGTCAGAGGGGAAAAATACGGACAAACGGCAAGGGAAAACAAAACGAAAGAGGCCATTGCGCGCACGCGAGAGACAGCCGAGTTTTTGTCCATAAACTGACGACTATTACGAGAAAGAGAGAGAGGTAAGCGCTATACGTAGAAAGAGGGAGACACGAGATTCAAGCTCGGCTCTTCCCGCAGGCAGTTAACGTGTTTCGTTTTACGTGTATTCATGCGCTCGTTCTGACTGGATATTGCAAGTATATAGCACGAGCTGCACGAGTAGGGGGTTGTGTGAGAGAGAGAGAGAGAGAGAGAGAGAGAGAGAGAGCCGCGCGGGCTTTGATGTTCGCACTCTCGGAAAAAAATAGTCGGATTAGTTTTCCGGAGGCCTTTGATTTCCAAGCCGTTTCTGTCCCACATTACCCTTTGTTTCCGTGCTCAAGATTTCCAGAAGTAGCGCTCTTTCAGTCGCACTTTTGTTCGCGCTCGTAAGAATTTTCCTGCAATTCCTGCACCTGCGAGGAGAGAGAAATCCAAAAAGCTGGCGTCTTGTTGCTATCTCTCCGAGCCGCGCCGCAGCTTTGAGCTTTCGCTCGCTGGCTATATACATGCACGCAGTGTACTACTGCGAAACGGGCAAAAGTCAGCTTCGTTATTTCCTCGGGATTGCGCTCTGTATATACGGTATAAACACGCGCGGAATTGAACGAAGGCTTTGTCGGATTGTTAATTAAACCTCGGCTACGCGCGAGAGAGCGGCTGCCGTCGTCCCCCTTCCGACAAAGCAGCGGCTTCTCTCCCTCTCTCGCGCGCGCGTGTTAACGAAGCCTCCGGGGCCTTTATATTCCGTAAACTAACGATTACGAGAGGCAGAGAGCGAGTGTATAGACGTCGATTGCTTTTGGCCTCTGCTACTTCCATATACGCATATATGACCAAAGCAAGGGGAGGACGGCTGCTCTCCTCGCGGACGCGCGCGTGCGACTGACTCCTATATATGAAAAATTGATGCCCCCGCGCGCGACACTCGCCGCAAGCTTTTGGATTATTCGATATAGCAGCCGGGATCGGCACGAGCGTTAAATGTTTATTCAGGGCGACTTGAGTATTCGACGGGATGCATCAAAGTTTGCTTTATTCAAAAGTTCACGGAATTGCTTATCGACCTACATACACACCCACTGCTATATATGTATAATGTATAGGTTTGGAGCTATATAATGATATTTAAATTCTGATGTCGATGCAACCATTGAATAAGTCAGTGTATATATAGAGGGGGAATAAAATAGGAACATGACGTGTAGGAGAGACGGAGATGGAAATATCCGTTTGATTTTCTTTGACTCGAACTAATTATAGAGGACTAAAGTTTTGTTGTTATACCGAGAATCGAGCGAGTTTGATAAACGATATGTGTTTTTAAAATAGTTTCAATTTACTGCAAAGAAGTTATATATAATTATCGAGCCGAGTGAAATGAATAATGCGATTCATTAAGATTGGCGTTATTATCATTGCGCTAATTGCATCGCGCTGCGCGCTTTATATTCCGACAAAGGACCCATAATTACAATGCTGATTGAATATCCATAATAATTCCAACAAATTCATCCGTTATATTGCATATAAATTAATCGCCTTTTACTGAATTAAGCAATCGAATTCGTTATTTTGTAATAATTATAAGATTATAATATGTATAAACTCTCGTCCTACGTAATCCAGCAAAAACGTGTACATTATATATACGGTTTAACCATCTCTGGATGAGCTGAAATCGCTTCTAAACTCAATTTACAGTCTATACTTACGTACTCGACAATTTCGTCAATAACAAAGAGCTGATCTGCACCGACGAAAAAAAACACCTCTTTCAAGAAAGGAGAAAGAGAAAGCGGTCTCTTTCTTCTATTCACCCGGGCGCGTCGAGTTATTTGTCTCGCCGATATAGTTGACGCGGGACGTCGAAAAAAATCTGTTCGCCCCGAATTTAAAGACTAGACGACGTCGGGGCGGGACTCGAGGAGTGAAGTGGGCCAGCTTCCCTCTCTTTCTCTCTCGCTCGCTCATTACTCACGCATTCCGGCGTCGCGCTTCAGATTTATGATGCTACTCGACGGGAGAAGTCAGCGATGAATGCGCTCTTTGTGCCGCATGTGTTTCTACTTAGCCGCGAGAGCTTTTTTCGGAATTCTTATATACATATAGGAGTACAAGGTGAGCGAGGGAGGCGAGTCGGGTGATTAAACGTCGATGCGGAGAAGCGTTTAGGGTGTGATACGCTGCCGAGTCGTTAAAAAGTAGACTGACAGTTATCGCTTGTGCTCGTGTCGTTTTTTCTTTTTTTAGGGCTGTAAAAGCGAGATTTTTTGACGCCGCTTCTGCGAATCGTACACGGCTCGGAATTCGATGGTTGGAATAGTTTTCAATCAACGAAAACGTATATATAATAACGCGATGGCCGCCTAGAAAGGAGGAATGTTTTTTCTCGAATCCCGATGATTGAAAAAACTGGAAAATGTTTACCCCGTGCGCGTCAGAGCTCGTCAGCCGGATTGGCCGGGCGAAAACGTCGCGCGTCATTTTTTGTCCCTTCAAGCAGCAGATCTGATTCGTCATATCGCGTTTGCCGATGATACGTCAACGTTCGTTAAGGTCGAGCGCGAGCCGATCGGTATCGGAAGTTCATCCGCCGAAACTCGCAGGTCCATTCCGCGATTGATTGTCGATAATTTCATTAGCCCGAGAGAGCGCTACCTGCGGCAACTTCGATACTAATTCAATCAGTCGACGGGCGGGGGGCACAGCAGTGCAGTCGAACAGATCCGTCGGCATAAGTGAATTAGCGCAGCAGGGAAGCTGACTCCACTCGGCTGATGCTCTTTCTCTCTTTTCGCCGTTTTCCCCCGACTGTACAGCGCGACGATAATTCAGCTCGCGTGTCAGCAAAGTTTGCGTCGGTGAGCATCAATCCGATAGCTGCACTCTCTGACCGATTTTTTTTAATCGATCTGTGTGTGTCTATATATATATATTATATATATACAGGGCGTCGATCGAGTTTTGACTATTTATGCGGAGATCGATCGGTGTTTACATATAGACACCTGTGCGACGACTATATACACGTGCACGTGACTGTCTTTTCTCGTCGTTGCTGTATATGCTGTATATATGCGGTGGCGAGGGACGTAGCGCATTCGTTCGCGGATGATTGCAAGCGCAGCGTTGTCGACGAGAGAGTGAATTTTCGGTCGCCGCGAGTGATTGGATTGCCACTCGATCTAATTACGTTTAACTGCACGAATTCGAGAGTTGAGCGGCTAATGACCGGACGCGTAATCTCGTGCGTTGATAGACTCTCTGTATATACTGTGTACGATTCGCGCGCGCGCATGTGTATATATTACTCTACTCCGCGGTTAGTGCGCGAAATAAAGCTGAAACTCCAGGTAAAAACGTGTACGAGCAAACGTGTCCGAGGGGCATGCAAGGCAAATAAAAAGGAGCGTAATCCAGTCGAGAGAGACAGAGCGAACTTTCGAAATAGGAGCCGCGTTTTATTCTTGTATATATATAGACATTCGCTTTGCTCGTGTTCCCTCCGCTATCCATGCAAAACGTCGTCGAACTTCTCGTATATCGATATCTCGCGGGCAAGAAATAAGAAAAAGTAGATTTCTCTCTCTTTCGTTTCCCTCGCTATATATATATATATATATATAATACACATATAAGCGCGGTGTCGCGTTACACATAGCCCATGGGAAGCTGGCTCGTGCGCGAGAGCCGTGCAAAAGCCGATTACACCGTAAGAAAGATGTCGTCGTCGATGTTTCACCTTCGCAGCGGCCTGCTTTTACACACACGCTTGATTTTTCATTATTCATGCGCGGTTGTGCGCATTTTACAAATTTATTAGCCTTATAACACTCTCCAAGATAAAGAAGAATTCAATAACTCAGGCGGCCGATACGATCCTCGCTATTAATTTGAAAAATCAATGAGCACGGCACCCCGGCCGCGACAAAGGGTGCAAACGATAATAAGCAAATACAGCTGCAAAAGGCCTTTTATCAACGTCCAAATAAACGCGCGTAAAAAGCCGAGAGTTTCATAGCTCTCTCGACTCGGAACAATTGCGCCCACGTGAAGTTTAATCAGATTTACGCAACTTGCAAGATCATGCCTGACGCCGCGCGCATGCGTATGCATTTCAATGTAGGAGAGTAAAAGCGAGCATCGAGTAAGTAAATTGAGGGTCGGCGAGATTTTCGAGGGCTTTTCGCATTGTTGCGCGTCGCGCGCCTTTTTTGAGTTTCGATCGTGAACGATATAAATAACGCGTTTCATCTACAAGCGTATGTTTCATTACAATTCCGTTAGCGCATTAAATCCCAGCGTATTATATAGATCGCGTATGGAATAAAAATAATCCCCGATCGAAATCTGACACTCGGCCAAGTTGAATTCCACTCGCATCGGCTCTACTGACAATAGAGATATGCCGAAAAAAGATAGCGTGTACCGTAATTTTAGATTTACAGATGGCCGTGTATAGACTCGGGCAAAAACGAAATTAGAAGTTAGCAGCAACGAAGAAAAGAAAACTAATCCACGGTGTACACGCGAGAGAGATCGGATGAGAGAAAGAGAGACAAAGAGCCAAGTAACCATAAAGAGGATAGACGGAGCTGGGAGAGAACGGGTTGAGAGTCGAGGACGCCGACATCGTGGCCTAGAGTTGCGCGGAGAGAGAGAGAACAGGAGCAGAGAGAAACGAGAGCTATATATATATACAGCCATACATCGCGCGCGAGCGAGTCCGGCTATATATATTCTCTTCTACTCTTTCTTGTAGGTCTTCCGCTGCCTCGTACGGCCTCTTGGCCGCTGGCTTAGCCCCGTGCCAATATTCCGCGAAAACCGCGTTCTTTCGCTCTTATAGGCCAGAGTTATGCCGCGGCGAAAGAGACGAAAAACCGAGCGCGAGTATATCGTTCTGGTGCACCGCGCGCAAAAGAAGCTTGATCCCTCCTACTTCCCGCTGTCTTCTTTTTTTTAGTTCTATAGCCGGATATGCCTATATGGCGAGGCGGGAGACGGAGAGTCGCTCTAATCTGGCCCATTGCACAGAGCCCGAGTAATCTGCTAATACAGGCCACTGCTGGCCGAAAAGAGAGCCGGTTGATGCATACTCGGACGCGAGGCTCCGGAGCGTGGTGCGGGGATTAGTTCGAAATTATGGCGCGGGACCCGCTTCTATTATAATCTTTGCGGTTATCTTGCTTCGATTACTCGGTAATAAGATTTACAAACTGGATATAAGAATCTATGTTTCCTTCTCACTGATTCCTTCTCGCGATTCCCAGAGCAAATCCGTTATTCGTCTAATTTTCTCAGCTCGGCAGAAGTCCTCCCGTCTCCGTCGCGGCAGCTGATAAAAAAGCTCCCGCGCGTCGAAAACAATCGCCCCCGCGCACGAAAAATTACACCCGCTCGTGACAAATAGCTAGTACATATTGGTCCCACATCTCGCTCGGCCGCAGCAATTTCTCATCGAAACTCATGTTAGACAAGAAAGGCTCGAGCAAAAACACACACATACAAGCCGCCCACTGCTGCCATTCGCATCTGCTTGTCGCGCGCCTTTGAAGCGCGCGAGCTTTCAATTTGTCTGCGGCCCTCGAGAACCTCCTTCTCTCATCTCTTTCTCGCTCTCTCTCTCTCTCCCCCGAGATCATCATAAATTTCTGACTGGTTAATTTCGAGCCAGTATAGGCTCTTTGATGCGCGAAGACGCTCTCTCTTTCTCTCTCTTCCATTCTTCATAATCCGTCTTTCGTTACGTCGTCGTTGGAGTGGGAGGGAGGAAGAGCAAAGAACGCAGTTTTTTTCGTGAGCAGCTCCTGCAGTGCTCCAGATGCTTTGCAGACCTCTCGAGAGTTTTTCGCCGGAGACGCTCTGCTGGGACTTGCGGCTCGTCGACGATGGTGGTATAGTAATGATGTTCATAAGAGCGACCCCACCTTCCTCGCAACATGTGCATCCAGATGCGCGAAACGCCTGCAGCGCGTCTTGAAATTCGCTTCGTCCGGTTTTGCGAGCCGTGTTACAAGCTGCGGTACGTGTGTTTTATTTTCACATTTTCTCCCGGTCTCTTGGCTCGGAAGCTGGACCTTCACGCACAGATGCATTGCTGTATGCTAGGACGTCGTCGTCGTCGTCGTTGGGGATGCTTTTTTGCGGCCGGTTATATTCGCATTTTTATTCACTGGACGTCCGAGCTCGTAAAATTTATTTGCTATTTTACGGACGTTGAGCCTGGCCGGTTGCGAAGATGCTGCGCGTTTTTGGAACGAAATGTCTGCCCGCTATGCGGACTGGCGATATTAACAAAGGGACAGTACAATAATCACGTGTATATACGCGCGATAAATTACAGCGAATATATACGTAAACGAGCGATCGAGTATCATGAATCATAATTCCCCCGTGTGAATGCGAAATCAAACTAATATATTGCGTATAATGAGTAAAAATTTCTCGTGAGCCACTAAATTATCTTCCGTCAATGAAATATCGATGGGCTTTGTAACATAAAATTCACTCTAATTAATGGTTGGACAAACGATATTCGCTCCCTACATAGCTATACTAGAAAGACCTCTACTGGAGTACTGAAAGAGGAGTGTATGTGATGATTGTAAAATTAAACGTTAAAATTGTATCGATATAGTATATTCATATATATATAGTACAATAACGGAAAACAGACGATAAATTCGAGGAACATAATAGAAGATTTGTTATTTTGGCAAACAGACTTGATAACACATTATGAAAACAAACTGGTATGAGTAAATAAGTATTCTCACCGCTGTCTCATGCGTATTTGGCTTACGAACATGTTGCATATAGTAGTCATATATGAGTGAAATTAATCATTTAACGTTCTTGTT
The DNA here is from genome assembly GCA_020010945.3 of Muscidifurax raptorellus. NCBI lineage: Eukaryota > Metazoa > Arthropoda > Insecta > Hymenoptera > Pteromalidae > Muscidifurax > Muscidifurax raptorellus. The sequence goes on from CM052080.1 coordinate 7,650,525, forward strand.
TATTATCAAATTACGTATTTCTATCAAGAGCGCTTGCTTTTTCACGGAACAAAACACTGCGATGTCCGTATCAAAAGCATATAATCCCAACATTATTCCAGACCGAATCAACAAAGCGTGCATTTACTCAAAAAAATATTTGAAAATCGATCACATTCAAACGCATTCTAAATAAAAAAAAGTTGTTACTATACACGCATCGCGTTTTACCAACTCTGACCCAATTCCATCAGGTAGACACGCGATTCGCTCCACACAATAATACCGCATATCCCTTTATATATCATCTTCGTAATCGCGCACTGCCAGATGACAATACCATTCGATGAAATTCACCGCTTCTTTTTCCGAGAATAAAAAACACGCACTTACGCGTACCGCAAAAGGTATCGCTAGCTCGCCAATAATTACCGCGCAATATCCGCTGCACGCGACTCAGTGTCGAAAGCGGTATATAGATATATTCGCTGCGACAAAAGGAGAAAAGGCAGCTTTGCATCCCCTTGAAAAAGGGAAAAGAAAAGAGAAAGAAAGCGGCCCGAGAACAAAGTGCCTCGACGGGATCGGCACCGTTTATACAGCGCCATTATGGGACTTTAACGAACGCCCAGACGCGAGATACTACAAAGTGCCGCAGGGGCGACTATGCTGTTGCTGCTGGGTATTTAAATTTTGGCTGATAACGTAGACGATTGTTCGCCTGTGCTAATTTTTTTAAAGCCCCAAAATTTTAATTATTCTAAAATACATGACACAATCTACGACGCAAGATAGCTATTGGAATCTTTGAAAGGTCTCGTAACAGCGATATAGCCATTAATATTCTCGTCCCGAAATTTATAGTTTATTTTCCGATCATTATAAAAAAAAAAAAAAGAAAAAGTAGCAGTTGCGTCCCATAACGCGCGAAATAATTAACGCGTTTACATTAGCCGCGCCGCGGCGTTCATTGTCTCCCTACTCCGGCGCGGCGTAACGTTGCCTTTATAGGAAAAGAGTATCCGCAGAGAATGGAACGGGGCAGGTAAGGAGAGCGGGTGTAGCATCGATGAGCGCGCAATAGACCCCATCGTTGTCGTCGTCGTCGTCGCGACGAGCTTTCTTTCTCTCACGAGAGAACGTTACAAAGGAGAAAAAAATAAAAGAATAAGAAGAAGAGTATAAATGGTAAAATCCAGCTTGAGAAACAAAGAAGCGACGACGATACTACTCGTACAGGTGCGGCAATTCCGACTAAGTGGGCTATGTAGGATAATCGAGGAATTAAAGTTACAGTCTAGCGCGCGTGCGCGCGACGGGATTTTCTATTTCCTAGAGGGCTCGCCCCTACGATTGTCGCGCGTATACTTTACGCGCGTGTGCAGATTTGCGCGAGGCTGCACACACGCGAATGCCGTAATACAGATGTGCGCTTTGTGATTTATGGTCGTGAAATAGCCTGGATTCTTTCTATTTTTTTTTTTTTTAATGCTGATACGTAATCTCGGGTTATTACGCGCGCAATTAAGGTGGCCGCTGTTGCCGGTGTACCTATAGCCGGTTATTAATTATTTTTCCGTTCTCGTGCAGTTTACGTGGGAAGGTGCAGGTTGGTTTATAGAGAGTGAAAAAGAATAAAAATTAATTCAAGGTAAAACGCAATATCGCAGTTGGGAATCGTGGCGTTTAATCATCGCGTCGCGATATAGAAATCGCCTTATTAAAAGCGTATCAATCTCATAGAGACACCATGACATTAGCATAGGAAATATCGAGGTCACGCGCGGGTCTCTCGCATTATCGCGTCAGAACTACGCGATTGGCTCTCGATCATGCATATATACGTATGTGAGCAAATCCGTAAAAAACATTCAGCTAGCGGGGTCACCGCAGATTAAAGAAAAATTTTTTCCTTCGTGTTCTAAATGCACTCTAGAACAGTAGAAAAATAGCATATTCAAATTTGTACGAAATATAGACCTTGTTCAAGGATATATATCTATTGTCCGAGTGCGCAAACGGGAAATCTATATACTTATGTAGGATGAAAGTACGGGAAAAGAATTTGAACTAAAGATGATAAAAATGGTCGGTCAGATTAAAAGGTGTCTGCGGCGATTGAAAGGAAAAACTAACGATTTTAAAAACATTTATACTTGGCTTCGTAAAATTCCAATATTTTTTTGATTCTTTCCTTATCGAGATGCAGTCAAGTTTTGACCTTAGCAACAATTTTGAAATAACTTTTTTTTTCGATTTGAAGATCTTATCCCATATTATGATCATATATGACAATAGATCAATGTTATTGAACAAGAACTACTTTTCAAATAATTTGAATAACTATTATTGTAGTTTTTAGAACATGAAGATAACTGTCCCAGAGAAGTGGCGCTTAAATTTTTTTTAAGTCGTGCCCGCTAGCTGAATGTTTTTATGGATTCCCTCATATACTCGCCGCGAGTCTTGAATTTATCAAGAAGCCGACTGCAGTTGTGCGCTTGAAATATTCAGAATACAGCGAATGGACCATATAATCGGTATGTACGACGACGCCACGGGCGAATGACTATCAATTTACATGCGTAAGTGGGGGATTCGAGAGTAATAGGCTTTGATTGTTTTATTCCAGCGGTGCGCCGTATAGCACAGCCGCGCAGTCCTTTACTCGAGGCGAGCATTATTTCGAGCTGTATATATATGTGGACGCACTACGCGCGCAGGTATACATCGTAACGAAATTACAAGAGGCCGTTTCCCGCAGACACGTGACTTCGAATAAGCGTATCCCCATTATATCTGCGGTCCGAACGTTTGCGGCTTAATGCCTGGTATCAAATTAGCGCGGCGGCATGATTCCTCTTTTTTAATAAAAAAATAATTTTTTTAACAAATGCTAGTAACTATACGAGTCTAATTTTTTACACACCAGCGCATCGCGCAGCTATGTGGAAAAAGCTCGCTTAAAGCGATATCCTTTATTCGATCATTACATAATCCCAGCCGAAATCGGTCTAAGGATCAGATAAAGGGAGAAATAACATGGCTGAAAAACCAAAGGCAGACAAAAATTAGCATATACAGCCGCCGCAGTATAACGATATGAGGGTCAGATATACCCCTCGCTCGCGCGCGCGACTTAACGAGCCCCATAAACACCCTCGCGTAATCTTCCTCTCGAGTGCAAAACGTCGACCAGTGTCCCTTCGCTCTGTTTACCTTTTATCCAGGCGGTACGGAATAAACGAGTCGCGCTGACAACCACCGGCCGCTATTATCGCGTGCGCGCCTCATCGCGGAGTTTCGTAAAATTCGCTTTTCTCTCATCTCGATTTCGTGTATGTACATATATACGCGCTCGGAAATTGAAAAGCACGATGCGCCGAAAAATATTTTGTGTTTACGCTATACTGTGTCTCTCGAAATTTTTTGGATAATTGGATTCGACGGGAGCGATAAATTCTCGTCGTTCTTCGCGCAGCGAAATAAATCAGAGAGTCAACCAGGAAGCGCGCGAACGCACGCCCGTGTGTGTGTGTGTGTGTGTATAAAATCGCGTTATTTATTATCCCGTTATAAATTTCGACATTTAAATATCGATTTTTTCGCAACAGTTTGCACTTTTATCTCCGGCGTAATATCGCACAAGTGCATTACGAGCTATTATTACCATCAGCCGGAATGGAAAAAGGTAGAACAACATCAGAGTTTCGCATGTGTAATAATCGCAATAACGAGCAAACAATTTCCGCCGACAAGCAAACAGGCCTTTTCCAGCGATTTTTATCTCCCTCTCTCAGTCGCCCGTACGTCGGATCTACCAATTTCCATTAAACACTCCGCGCACATACACACACATACGCACACACGCACGTGTCGCATACAGCCCGAAAAAGCTTGCTTATATAGCGTATACATAGCCGTTTTACAGAATTTTTTGCCCCGACGATTCATCGCGAAGCTTCCTCATTTCTCTCTCTCTCTCTCTCTCTCTCTCTCTCTCGCAGTGCAGGAGCGCTCTTCTGATAGGCCCGCGCGCGCGCGAGGTCGCGTTAATGGCTTTTTAGAAACCGCAGGCCACCGCCGCACGTTGTGTGTATATGACGGAACGAGCCCTTTTGAGCTTAATGGGCTCAAGCTGGATGCAGCGATTTACTCCTTTTTCCTCTCCCGCGAGCTTTTCGTCGCGGCGAAATCTAGTTTTGCCCTGGCAATCGGAAGGAAACGCTGTACGAGGCTGGTGCGGATCCGTGAATTTTTCCCGGATTCGCCGGCTGCTTGTCCTCGGAGAATGGAAGTATATTATAGTCTCTCTTAGGATATATAGCGAGGAGAGGAGCTTCACCGCCGGTAATGGGATTTACTAATTGCACACGCGATCGAGAGAAAGGAGATGAGTCTATAACTAGAGCATCGGGGCGAGTGACCCAGTGACGCGCATCTGCAGTGGGTGTTATAAAAAACGAGATCTATCGACGAGACGGTATTGATTTTCGTTCGCTTCATATTTTACGAACAATGCGCCGGGTTTATAGCCGCTTATTGTGCCGCGGCTAGCTCGCGCGGCTGATGCTGTGATTTATTAATCTATTGATGGCGCTTTTGAAAAGCCGCGCTTTGAAAAATTATAACGATGCAGTTTTTTCAGCTCGCTCGCCTAGACTTTCCAAGGCCTTTGTATATTCAATTGACACATACGGAAGCAAGGGGATTTCGCAAGTGAGTGACGTATGAGTAATCACGGCTCTGACGTTCGCACATTATATGCGCGAGAGACCGAGTATGTATGTATATATAGTATGTACGTGTGTATATATATATATATATATATATATATATATATATATATATATATATATATATATATATATATATATATATATATATACACACAACTATATACACTGTATTATAGTTCATGCGTATCAGGTGAGCTGCGTGTCGACGTGCCGGGCGTGCTTGAGATATGCGCTGCATCGCGAGCATTTCGAGGAGATGGATGTGCGCTCGCGCGCTATTTGATAACCGGAAAGCGCTGCTGCTATTTGTTGTGGAAATTGTTGATTCAAAGAATTGCTTTGCTCGGCTCCGCGTCTACAGTTCAAAAATAATCTTTCTGCAGTATATAATAATATAATCGCGGCCGCGAAAGTTTGTGTACGCGAGGGAATCCTTTTCAGTTGGTTAGTTTTGCGGAAGATTCGTGAGATTTAAAAAGAAAGAACACATCGGCTAGTCAAATCATATACGAAAAGCGTACGGGTGCGTGAAAAGAGCTGCAATTTGAAAATGAAATTTTTATACTTGACTTCATAGTATAATACACTATCTTTCGGAGCAACCAAAGCTGCAGCGAGGTTTAATTGCTCTAGCTCGCTTAACGATCATAAACGAAAGCACACCTGCAATTGCAACAATTATAATTCTCGTGGATTCAAGTATAGCTACTTGCAGTAATGACCCCGGCAACTTTTCAATTCAGCAACGCGTATGCATATAGAGAGGGAGAGAGCAAGATTATTCGCCCGCAACTCTTTCACGCAGAAAGCATGCAGCTTCTCTCTCTCTCTCTCGCGCGCGCGCGCGTGTGTGTATAGTACTATGCGCATCACGCGAATTTCTGAGAACTAGAACGAGCGAGCATTCAGCATCCGCGAGCATTAATGAAGACAAAGGAGCCTAATATTGTGATGTAGTAAGACGCAATTACTTAACACGCCATTAAGCAAACTATTTAACGTACACTACGCCATTCTGCTGCTTTAGGCCAGAAACTTTACACACTAGAGAGCGTTTCTACCTTTATGACGACAATTCGTTGCAGCTGCATTAAAAGCCGAAATCATTCGGTGAGATTGCTCTCTCTCTCTCTCTCTCTCTCTCTCTCTCTCTTTCTCTCTGTTTCAGGTACGGGGGAGTGCGAGCCTAAACCGTAATCCCGTTGCGCTGCATTAGCTGCAGTGCGTTGCCCTCTCCCCCCGGACTTTCTAATTTACTCTCCGCGTTGCGTGTGTGCAGCGCACGTGCACCTTTATTATATACACGTATATATATACGTAGAAAACGACTGACTCGAATGAGAAACCGGTTCTTCTCCCTGTCCGTCTTCTTCCTCGGGCTTATCCGTCTGTTTTTCTTGTCCTTTCGTTCCGTGCTTCTTACCTGAAAGCCAAGCGCTGCTGCTGCTGCTGCTACTTCGTTGATAAATATATTCCTCTTCACTGCTGTGTGTCCGAGCTTGAGTATATATTATGCGCTTCTGCAGTTAATAAATGCGAGATTATATATAGCCACGCTCTGTATGTGCTGGCTCGAGTCTATTTTTGGAAATATCGTGCGCGGGGTTTGAGATTGTATCATAGACGTTATACGGCTACGCTGCTACAGCAACGCGTTTTCATATCGAAGATGTTCCCTGATGTATTTTTACACTGTGACCTTTAATCTAGTTACGGCATAATTATTGTGGTAGAAAAAAAGAACGTGAATTTTTTTCTTAATTTGACTTAAACGCGCGATAATAGTTCAAAATTAAAATTGACAGAATTAGCCAATAATTTAGCGCAGATTTATAAGCGTCGCTGCTAAAATTACCGGTATAATAACCCAGCGCAAAAATATACTTATGCGTGGATGCAGTCGTATTAAAATTGAAATATGCCAGGCTGATAACGATCCCAGCATTATTAGAACAATAAAAATCATCCTCTAGATGGAATCTCTGCTTTATATAAATATACAATAAAGTCACGGTGGGTAATATGCGCTTATAGCATAGCAACAATTTTTCCCCTATCTACTCTCACGACGTATAAATCCTCCATCCGCCGCGTTTATTCATTCGTATATATTATACAAAGAGAAGGCACGGAGGACAGCAAAATAACGGTATATACCGAGTGAATTACCAACACGCACTATACTGCTCCCAGTGAAATATAGATCGCAGATAATATTGAATCTTCCACGGGAGAGCATCGACAATGCGCAGTTAACGCGCGCTTATAACCTCCCGCTGCAGAGAGGATTTGCATCGGCTCTTTGGTAATTGATTCTTCTGGAAAGACAGAGAGAAAGAGGGAGAGAAAACTCTTTTATGCTCGCACGCACGATTAATGCGCGATAAGACTTTTGTGCGTAATGCATGGAATATCCTGATGACTACTACACACCCACGCGAGCGGAAGCTGCGCTTTAAAATTCAAGAGGACAGACGCACGCTCGTGTACCAAGCCTTTTCTAGATTAGTTTTTCGGTTCGTGGAGCGATCAAGGATAACGCGAGATTTCTATTACAATAATATACGCGTTTCAATAAACGTAAGACTGGGCACGTCCGTCTATCCGGAGAGCTGCCTTGCGTAACTTCCTTTTGTGATGTCGTTCCTATAGTCACCGACCGACTGTTCTTCTCTGTGATGCGAGCGCGTTACGAAACGCCGCTCGATTATTATAATTTTATATAAGCTTCTATTTAGACATATACTATCCGCTTGCATTCTAATTCAATCGAGTAATAATAACGCTGCTGACTCGAGAGGTGAAAAGCAGTAGACGGAAAGTATTATTGTACAGAAGAGAAAACCAGAACGAGCCTCCTCGTATACATGTATGTATGCGCCCATCTTCGATAATAGAGATTACCCGATCGATCCGTTCGAAGAATTTCCTCGTTTTTAATTCATTCTATCGCAACTCGATCGTATTCCAAACGCATCGCGGAATCCCATCGTCGCCCGAACAGCCGTATTCTCCACCGACCGATTAATCGACCTACTCATAACGTATATATATATATATATATATATATATATATATATATATAGCACCTAAAAAGATCCACTCGATATCGGCATAATTAAAACGTCGAAAGCAGATGCAAACGCGCCCTTCCCGCGCGCACAATGAAAAACATAGAGCGCGGCATTCGGTTATTCTAAAACCCTCGGCTCTATATAATACCATTTCCATCGTTTTTTTTCTTCCTAGGCGTTGCTCGCTCTCTCGCGGTAGTTTCCGGCCGCGTGTCACGAGCAGCGAGTTCGGCGTTTTGTTACGCACATGCGGCGCGCAGATGTGTGAACTGCTATATACGCGCGCGCCTTCGCACGCCATGCGTGTATAAGTATCTATTTGACGTCTCTCTCTCTCTCTCTCTCTTATTCTCGGTCGCTCTTTTTTGTTCGTTTCTATTGCGCGCTCGCAGCTTTTCCTTCCGCCGTAGCCGTCAAAGGTTTAATTGGAAAATACTTCTTTGTCGAGAGGCGTTTGCTCATTTTGAACGCGCGCGGGTAATTTTAAAATTATCCTGCCGAAGGCGCATTTGTTATCGAGAGCGAGCTGCTCTGTTGTGCGATCGATATGCGCGGAATTTGCTTTATTTGCATGGCCGCGCGCGCGATTCAAATGGATTTTATTCTATTCTATTCCATGGCAATATATAAAAGATGGGATTAAAGTTTTAGGCCGTTGAATATTCAAGTGCGTTCATTACTGGGAGACGTACAATGGTGTAATTTTATATATGAACTTGCTGTTTTGAAGAAAAATTCATGCAACGGCTTCATAAGTATAAACACATTATTGTAAAATCCATTCGAGCTCATCGGTATAATCTCGGTAATTTACGACAGCCGGACTTTTGTATCGAAGCGCGGCATATATAGGAATGCGGTTGGGACGCTTGCCAAGAGAGCAGAGCAATATAATGAACGTGGCTCGCGGGGGAGCAAAAAGGATCTCATGAAGCGTAGAAAAGCTTCATAGATTATTTCCCCGCGGCTCCACCTACATGTACGCACGAAAAGGAGGCGAGTTTCGAGGCAATATTATCGATCATACGTGTTTTTCTCCGTGGCGGAATCGCAATAAAACTGATCGATGCGTTTTATTGTACGCCGCATCTACCATGTGCCATATCAGCATATTCGATTAGGCTGACTCTCTTTCTCGCGATAAACTCGTCGTTACGACAAACGAATTTCCATAAAGCCTGAAACTGAATCACGGAAGCTCCGGCAAGCTTGTCGTACCTCTCGTAGACTCTAAATTAAGTCGACGCAAAAAAAGGCCCATCCGGCCATACGGAAAAATTTCACGAGCTGCAGCCGACGCTTCGTATACGGGAGATAAAGTTGGCGTCCCGCCGCGCAAACGGTTATGGTACAGCTATCGAGCGTTATATGACCGGTCGTCGCGCGGATCGAACATAAAGTGCGCGCATGCAGGCGTTATACGCTGGTGTCGATTTTTCGCCGCGGCACAGCCTGCTGACGGTGTAAATATCGAAAAGCTCTAATTAGTCGATCGGCCACACAGTCGTCGGTTGGAGAGCCACGTGCCAGAGCAGAGCGCGTGCTGCTCGAGTCGTATATTTAGCGCTTGTTTTATACTAACTCCCAGGGTGTGAGAGCTCGGTTTGGTTATTATACTTTTTCATTGCGAGTGATCTTTATCGGATAAATAGGGGCTTTTCGTCGCTTCCGTGTCATCCCTCCCCCCTTTGTGCCGATAATTTTATCTATACTGCCTTTAAGTTCCTGCGGCTGTACTGGATTATTTGATGATTTATTATTGGGGATGGGGAATCTTACATCCATTGTTATGAAACCCTTCAAAGCTGCGTTATTTTTGCAAAATGGAATTGTGCGCGTGCACTGTGAAAGAAAGAACTTTTACGTATAATACTATTTTCATTAAAATCTGTATTTTTCATGAAATAAATTTATCTTTAATCTACGTTTCGAGTTATATTCGTGTATATGGATTATTTATTGTACGCCATACAGCCATGACTTCCAATAAAAACTAATTGTAAATATTATTGTCGGCGAGCTTCTAATATTCATCACAACTCGTTGAAAAACATTGGCGATCTAAAAAACCTAAACAAAATAAATATTACTTTCGAAGCAAACGAGTTTACACGATTCAAATCGTTCCACCACGCACACGTCGAGTCTTTCCCAGCCGCTGCGGATCGTAAACTCGATCATATATCTCTCTTCTCAAAACACAGTATTTACACGCGAGGAACTCAATAAAAATCCTCCTCCCGAAAGCAAGTCGACCAAGGCTCACGATCTCTATCTACGCGCATTTCGGATAACACGTCGAAAAGCCATAGTGGTACATGGCGCGAGGGACGAAAAGCTGCAGAGACCGTCAGACGGAAAAAAGCTCTGTCTCTCTCGGCGGTCCTAAAAACAATGGAGAGTCTAGCGGTAGAGCTTGCGCGCGTTTATTTATTTTCGAGCGTTTCGAAGCCGCGCGCGCGCGCGCACATAGAGCGCCTGCAGCAGTCTCTCTCTCCCTCACTATATAGAACGTATGTTTGCTTTCTAAGCGTCAACAGGGCACGTGATATATGAACTGGCCAGCGCGTCAGGCGTAAAACACGCCCGCGCACACATGACCGCGCGTCGACGTTTGTTTCTCTTTCGGCGCAAGGATTTAGGAGCCTCAGCCTTTTCCGCGCGGATCAAACCTTCGCTACCGCGCGAGCGAGAGAGAGAGAGAGAGATAGAGAGAAAGAGTTTTACCCTACATTCGCTCGAGTTGTATACAGCGCACATGGAAATTGAAGAGAGGGAACTCACCGAGAGATTTCGAGGGACGTATATGGGTCGCGGGGCGAGAGCCATTTTTTTTTTTTTTATATATAAATCGTTTATTCAAGAAAGTAGTTTTTTACATTTGTTTGGTTGCGTACATACAAAACGATAGAAAACGGTACAACATGTGATTTTTTCATATGCGTATGCCTCTTCTTGAGAGGACTACAGCCGAGTATAATGATTTGGGTTATTAGTTTTATAAGTAATGGAATGTAACGAGTGATTCCTAAGTAATCAGTTCGTATCATCGTTGTCGAGGAATGTAAAGGTGGGAAAATTGTAAGAAAAAACCCTATTAGCATTACAGTGGATTGCTACGACTAGGCAATTTATAAAAACTATAATTTATAACAATAATAAATAGAAATTATTTTAAGGTATATAACGAAGTGTATTTACAATGTTGAGGCGCAGCTTAACTGGATAGTATGTACATACTAAGACGAAGAATACTATCTTAGTTTTTTAGGAGCCTTCTTCTAAGTTCGCCAAAGAATTTGCTGTCTTCTCCGAGCCACCAGTACTTGTTGTTGTATAATCTAGTGACGTCTTTTGAGTCCCTTTTGGGGATAGCCGTCGAGTATTTTAGCGCAGGTATCGATTCATAATTGAGCGGGATTTTTTTATTGCTTTTGTTGCGTGACCAGTGATATATTATGGGTAAGTTGTCGTTGTTCTGAATTAGCCCTTGGTGGTCTAGTAAGACGAAGCTTTCCGGTGGGAGGTATCCAGTAGTTTTGCATTTTTCTATATAATTTTCGTTGAATTCTGTTATTTTTACAATTCTTGGGTTTGATTCTACTTTCTTTGTATTCGCGAAGTAATCTCTATTGATTTTTATAATAAAGTTGTCAAATCTAGGTATATCAGCTTTGTCGTATATTATTTTATTACTAATCATTTTTCTATATTCTGACTCAATGGACCTATACTGTTTTAGGCAAGCTCGTAGGCATGCTCTTTCGAAGACTCGAACTCTTTCCATCGAGGAGGCACTTTGGTTATACCATAGCGGGCAGGCGTAAGATAATATTGGCCTAACTAGGAGGCAGTAGCAAATAGTTTTTGCTTTGGGTTCGAGGTGGTTATTGTAGAATAATCGGGATAAGCTTCTAAAGGCTTTTCTTGCTTTTTCTAGCTGCGTATCTAGGTGATTATTTAGTCTAAGTAATTGGTCTATTTGCATACCTAGGTATTTGACGCATTGTTTGTGTGGGACCGCTATTCGTTCATTGTTTTGATCTATTTTAATTTGAAAATCTCGCCAATGAAGTTTTTCTTTTTTATTTAACTTATCTATGGGTAATCTTATTAAAATAGTTTCACATTTATGTACGTTGATTTTTAATTTCCATTTTGTGTAATATTGATTGACTTTATTGGCCAGATCTTCGAGGGTTTGTTTTACTTTATCAGGGTATTTGCCGGCACAATATAGTAGAAGGTCGTCAGCAAAAGCTATCGAGTACGTTCCGTTGTTGGTGTTTAGGTCAAATAGGTTTAAGATACTGCTGTTATATATATTGAAAAGACTCGGTGAATTGACCGTGCCCTGCTGGAGGCCTTCTTCTATATTGAATAGTTCCGTGGATTGGGAGTTATTCGATATTGTGTAAAATTTTCTATTTTGCATCATGGTAAACAACAATCTAATCAGGTAGCGGGGAAAGTTGTATTTTATAAGTTTAAAGAATAGACCCTTAAGCCAAACCGAATCGAATGCTTTTTCTAAATCGATCAAATTCGCTGCCACCATCTCGTGGTTATTAAGGTGTTTGGTTACATCAGTTAGAAAACGATTTATCGCGTGTACTGTCGAATGTTTGTGTTTAAAACCATATTGTTCATTTGGGATTATTTTGTTGATTTCACAGTGTTCTGTGATAATTGTATTTAGTAGTGCTTCGAAAATTTTGCTAATATTAGGTAATAGGCTAATTGGTCTGTAGCTAGAAGGATTCTTAGGGTCTTTTCCTTTTTTGTGGATTGGGAGTATTTTCGCAGTGGACCAGCGCGACGGGTAGTGGCAGTTATTAATCAAATTGTTAAAAATGATAGTGTAATATTTTATGTAGTTTTCGGGCAGATGTTTAATGACTATATTTGGTATGTTATCTATACCGGATGATAATTTGTTTTTAATTCCTTTTATGATTAGTTTAACGTCGAGGGGAGCATGAAAAATCTTTTGGTTATCAATGAATAAAAATTTTGAGGACGGTATGTTGTTATTGAATTGAATAATTGATTCGTTATTTGATTTGCTATTATTAACTTCGTCCGCGAGTTTTTTGTATTCTGCGTCGATGATTTTGGTAAGTCTGTCAGCCGTGTCTGACGGCTTTGTTGCGTTTACTTTTTCGAAGTGCCAACCGATGATATTCAGGATGTCTGTTTCGTCTGTAATTATTATATTTTCATTGTCGCGTGTGGCTGTAGCAATGTTTATATTTAGATCTGATAGGCATTGGGCTTTGTTTATATTTATGTTTAGTTGAGAGATGTTAGTTTGCTCTTTGGGACGGAACATTCGGTTTAGTTCGGGGAAAAAGGTATCCGGTTTGCGGTAATCTATGAGTTTAGCTTTGTTTGCCCAGAATTTGTTGCACGATTTTGAAAATTCTTTATTTATCTCGTAAGTTATATCCGAGATTTGGTCCTTAAGAGAACTGATCGTATCTTGTGTATCGGGTAAATTTGGATTAAGTTGCCTTTTTAGTCGGTTCATAGTTGTAATTAGTTTATGTTTTTTTTTGGTTAGTTTTTCTATTTTTTGGTTAGCATATTTACCCATACTGTTTGAGTTTTTAAATACTGGGACAGTTTCGTTAATTACGTTTGTGATATTATTTTCAATTGCGAGTATATGTTCATCAATTTCAAAGTTTAAAAGGTTACGATTATCCGGGATGTCTAGAGTTAGCTTAGAGAGTTTATTCGTGAATTTAGGCCAGTTTGTTTTTTTAAAATTTTTTGAGTGTTTAATTTCAATCGTGTTTATTTGTGCATTAATCGACGTGAGGTCTACGTTTATAGCTATCGCCCGGTGGTCACTGTCATAATCTAGAACTTCGCATTTGTTGTTTATAGCGTTGGTGATGTTCAGTCTAGCGTCTGCTATGCAAACATCTAGATAAGAATTTGATCGCGGGAAGGTTGGCTCTGCCGGTGGATATATGTTTAGTCTGTAATCGATATCGTGAGTGTCGAGCCAATTTTTAAGGTAACCGCCTCTTGAATTTGTGACAGAGTCACCCCAATCGCTGAGACGAGCGTTTAGGTCCCCCGCTATTATAAAGTATGTGTTATCGTTTAATAAGTTATTTTGAGAAAATAGGTGATTTAATTCGTCGAGAAAAGTGCGCTGATTATGCCCTGCTGCGTAAATACTAATTATGACGAGGTGATTGTTGTTATTACTTTTGATTTTTATCGCGGATGATTCTAGGTTGTTGTGGTTTTGTGTGTTGGCGAAGCGAATTGTTTTATAATTAATATTTTTCCGAATAAGAATACCTGTGCCCGGGGCGAGAGCCATAAACGTCATAAGGGAGGCGCGAGGATACACGAGACTTGCCGTATATACTCCGTATAATTCATTCTCTAAACGGGCCTCGTTTATCGTCGCCAGACACGCGTACCTCACTCTCTCTTGTGCATCAAGTTTTGCGCGCGCGCGCGCGCGCGTCACCTTTGTAATCGGCCAACTTGAAGCTTATATATATATATATATATATATATATACACTCCACTGCGCGTTTTGCCGCTGCTATTAAGAGATACGAACTGTAATCTTGATGCTGTTGCTGCATCAGCCGTGCACGTAGGAGAAAGAAAGCGCTGAGAATCTTTGTAATTTATCTGCAGGGAGATCGAGGCTCTTTTAATTAGATTTACAGTGATTCTTGCGGGATGTGGGAGAACGAAAGCAGCAGCCGGTGCAGCGCTTAATTGACGACGTTCCGCGAAGGCTCGACTGACACACTGACCCGTTTCTTCTGTCAATCGCATACCCTCTGCTTCGCTTTCGCTGCTTTTACTAATTTATATTTGTTTTATAATTAAACGCCCAGTTAATGGCATTACACGCAACAATTGACGATCTGCGAATTGAAATATCCGGCGATTCGGTAGGGGCCGAGCAGTAAACATGCCATAAAGTCATTCGGCGGGTATAGTATGTATAAATATATCATTTGGTCAGATTGCTAACGAAGGATAAGATACAGAGGCTACGGCTATGCTGCCGCTGAAACATTGACGTCTTTTATTCTTTTTCTCGTCGCTTCGTAAATACACAGACAAATCTCTAGCCATATAATGTATAGCAGAGAATATATTACTCCTAGATCGAAATTTTACGTTTTTCCTAATTAGCCCCCGAGCCGTTTTAAACGGTAAAAATTACGCTCTAAATTTTACAACGCACTGTTGACTTTCGCAAAAAAAAAAAATCTCGCTGCGTAACGCTGCTGAATATTTAATTCCAATTAACAGCGTTGGCCGCGTAGGAAAAGCGCTTATATTCGCGTATAGCCGCCTGTGTGTGTGTGTGTGTGTGCGGCGCTGGTTGCAGTGGCAAAGAAGTTACGAGTGTACTTACGACGACGCACCGGCTTTAAATAGTACGCGCAGCTAACCCGCCACGTGAATATTCCACGGTATTAATGGTTCGTGAGAACGGCCCCGTTTTGGATTAATGGAGGCGCGCGCGCACCCACACACACAAGTACGTGAAAATGCGAGGCTCTTTCGTTCTCGCGATTCATATATCTGCCCCGTTTAGTCTCCTCGGTTTTAGAGAAAGTATTAATACAGTAGAGCTGAATGGGCCGCTTTGAATGCGTTTTAGCATCTAAGTGTTTGCGCAGTTGTTTTTAAATATACGCATACGAATAATTTTTTGCTATGAAGCAAGTGTATGCGTTGATCGGTAGAGAGCCTGATATAAAGCCCTTAGTAGTTTAATATTTCTAAAGTTAAGCTCTTCTTTGAAAAAGAAGTGGTAACTAACCGACAAAAATTTGCTTTGAAAATTTCTTCATATAGGCATATACGACTGATTTTTCATCAGTGATGCCTGATCAGAAAATCAGTCTCGCCTAATTGTCCTTCAATTCGAAATTCGTGTACATCTCTCGGAAATGTCAGTTCCCCGCAGCGCGCAGCAACTATAGAAATTGATTCGGCGGGCGATAACTCGAAAGAGGCGAGGCCCGTGAATCGCCCCGATGCATCACCTCATCCCGTCGCGCTTCCTCCATTTGCATAAGGTATTAGCGGAAATCCTATTGAGACACACAGCGAGTGAGAGCAAGCAAGTGAACCCTCTCCCGAGGAGAGATCGATGGGTCAAGGAGGTCGGTCCCGGCTGTCGTTATATCGCGCCCGGCGCTCGCGCCAAACGACGAGGAGGCCGCCTGTATATATACATATAGGAAGCGAAAACGAGCGGACGAGGGCCCCGACGCCGAAACTCTCTCCCTTCGTTGATTATACGCGCGCCGTTGTTTTAATCAACAATTTCGATCGAATCGTTACCGCAACGAGGGGCCGTTTCGCTCCCGGGCTTTATACATATGTATATATATATATTCTCTCAGCTATATCTGTCTCTATGTGTATATGTATGTGTGTTTGAGAGCGCAACGAGAGAGCCGCTGCGATGGATGTGTATGCGCGGAAGGGTAAGAGAGCCGAAACTCCATGAAACGAGGCGGACGCGGAAACGAGTTTGTCACTGCGTTTATATATACGTAAACGGTGGCCGATCGGATATGCGCGTTCTACGAAGAATAGCTCGCAGCAGTGTGCTTCGTATTCGGATACAAGGTCCGCCGAAAGGGCCTCTTTACGGGCGAATTTCGGTTTTCCACGTAAACGGATTACCTCTCGAAGCATACAAAAAAGAGCCTCGAGAGTGAAAACCTCATCCCGGAGATAACGAACTCCCGCGTATAAATACTTTGCTGAATCTCCTTTCATAACACCCCATTAAGCTCCGTCGACGCGGTCTCTCAAAGAAAGAATAAGCCAGAGCGACGTTCGGGGAAACAAAGACGCGTCGAGATTTTCCGGGCAACGTCGACAATTAAAAACCAGCGCATTAAGCTCTGCCCAGCAGAAGCTCGGGACACTCTCGGAGAAAAACGCGGACTATCTGCTCTCTCTCTTACTTTCTGTTTCTCCATCGCGGCTCGAAAAGAATCTCCAGCTCATAATCAAATTCTCGCGGGCAGGAGGGGGGCGCTTTCATTTGCCGCGACGACATTTCGCGCGCTCCTTTTTCGCGACGAAACAAATTGAATCTCGCTTGGAAGGCATTTCTTAATTAAGAAGCTCCAGGCTGTTGGACGCCGCGCGAATAAGAGAAGAGAGTCGTTCGCGGAAAGGGCAAAAGTCGGAAAGGTTCTCTCGCGGTCGTGCGGAGGAAAAGAATAAGAGAGAGAAGACGAAGTGGCTGCGAGCCGATGCACTTTTGCAAATTGCAGTTCGCCACTTAGACCGGTTTGTCAAGATTCTCCTACTTCGACTGATGTATATAAAATTTTTCTTGGATTCTTTATATATTCTTGGTGTATATGTGTATACAGCGCGGGAGGAAGAAGAAGCAGAAGAAGCTTGTTCCAGTGTCAAGGGGAAAGACGAACAGCGCTGACCTTCCCTCGTTAGTATGCAGTCGAGAAGGAGAGAGAGAGAGAGAGAGATGCTGGATTGTGGAGGAGTAAACTTTTTACGACTATGCCACTCAAATTTGCCGAGAAGGCTTGTTAGCCGTGTTATTTTTAAAGGCCAAAGTGTGCCGTTGTATTGCGCTTTTCGCTTATCAATTTGCGCCGCACTGCGCATGAAGGCAACAATGATTTTACCGAAAACTGACGTGCGCTCTACAAAATTGCAGATGATACGGCTTGATTAAAAAAAATCTGCCATTTTTCGACATTAACACGCCGAAAATACCCTTTCGTTTCGCAATCCCGTCCAAAAAAATCCGATCTAATACATTTTTGAGCTACACAGCGAGGCTAATTAATTTACATACCGCATATTTAAATATCCAATTACGCAACATCGCTCAATCGAAACAAAAGATATAATTGTTACGGATGCAAAGCTCAAAGTAATCTCGCCGCATTTCAATGATAAATCACAAAGAAATCTCACCGCGTATATACACGCGCACCTAAGCTATACACGCATACTCGCGCTTGTCAAAGGACTGCTGCGTACAAAAGACGTTGGTGCCGTAAAAAGAGCGCATATTACGCGCCGAGGACGGAAATGAAATTTCATTCATTTTTAATCCACGAGTGAAGCAAGCGAAATTTTCAAAAATAACTTCATGCCGCGGGAATTACATTCTACTGAACAAAAGTGGGTCAGTCTAGGTAGAAACATTGTTTGCACGTCATATCCCGCGCGCTCCAACTCACGTATATGCGCTCGCGGGCCACATGCGCGTGTATATAGCTCTCAACTTAAAACATTACAGCCGAGCAACACACGCTAAACTCGTGTATATATCCCAGAGACGAGTAGCCGGCGCTCGAACATAATGGCACACGGTACAGCCCCCACCCCAAACTCCCCCGGCGAACAATTTCTCGCCGCTATATTATATACCTATATATATTATATACGTTCCAGGAGAGTTTAAAAGCGAAGCGCGACAAAGACTGCACGTGTGTTTGTCATTTTCGCGCATATGCGTAACATAAGGAAACGCACATTCATCGCTGCTGTGCGTAGCTATGAAAAAGACAAATAACGAATATAGGCGCTCGTCTCGTCACGTAAGTATATAAAACCTCGTCCCGCGCGCGCGCGAAAAGCACTTGCACCCTCTATATTTATCCGCAGTCGTCTCGTGCGTCCGCGCGGGAACAAACGATTCCCTCTATACGACTACCGCCGCTCATCGAAGTGTCTTCTAAGAAGTGCGGGTGGTGTGTATATACGTGTGAGTGTGTGTGTGTGGGGGGGGGGGGCCTGTAGGGAGGTAAGCTCTTACGGGCCTTTTTTCAAGCCCGCGCGGAAGCCAAGTGTCTCCTTTTACAGGCGGCGCGGCGACGGCGCTTTCACTCGTCGTCATCTTTACTTTCCTTAGGAGTTTTAGTCTTCGCTTACATGTGTTCCGTCGTCGACAAGCGAGAGTAAATGACGCGCGCGGGAGAGGACACTCGAGAGGCTCTGCGGACGTCACTTTGGAGTCTTGAGGCACTTGAGTGCGCGCTGCAGAAACGGGGAAAAGAGTCTGCGTGATGGTCGCTCGTTCTCGGTATACATCTCCCTCTGCGCGCGAGCTTTTTAGGACTCTTATTTACGTCGAGCCTTTTTATAGACTATATACGCTTCGAGTTTCATAATTTATACTATTGTGTCTATTCCGCTGCCCTGATGGCCGGCTTTGTTTGATAATTGCTTTCGAGGATTATCGATGTTTGAACGCGTCGTCGTTTTTATAATCTTGCATTATTTTCTGTGTATGTGTGTGTATGTCGTAATATTAATACTCCTGGTTGGTCATCTAAAATGAAAGCGCAGCTATGTTTGGCAGTTGATTATACCGCTTTTATGTCCAGAATATCGAGAGATGTATCGGATTCGTGTGCGAAAATAGATACACGAAGCTGTGTGCTTTGAATAAATCCTCGTTAAATTGAATATTCATAAGTTAACGATCATTATATTCAATCGCGGTCTTCTGAATTATGAAAATCCTTTAAAAACCCATCTCGGTCCTGATCGTCAGCTAAATCAAATTGTGGAAATCGTACGTTATTCAAAGAAATTTTCTCTCACTCGTCTGCACAAAGCCTGCTTCCATCGACCACCTTTAAATTTACGTCCGTAAGGCAATACCCGCGAGTACGACACACAGTAATTTTTTTTAACACCATATTATGCAGTTGCCGATTCCCACGAAGGCAATTTATCCATTACCTAAGTAAACTACACCCGCTCACCTCTCTTCGAGTCACCCGCCACTCGCAGGTGACCCTCTCTTATTCATATAGACACACAGGAGCGGACAGACGTCTCGCACCGGATGCGGGGGTGCCTCTTTCTCTACCTCTCTCAAGACGAAAAACAGAAGAGCCGCACTGCGTGGGAGGCCGCGTGTATACTGGCTTCATTATGTCCTCTTCGCTCCTCGCGGTTCGCCATTATTTTTCTTGCTCCCTTTATGTCTTTCTCTCTCTGTCTCTCTCTCTCGGATGCTCGGTAGAAAGTGCGCGCAGAACGAGTGTCTCCGAGTTTCTTTTTGCAACGGAGGTACACTCGAGAATGAGAGAAAAACGCATCGAGCTGGAGCGAGAGAGAGATAGAAAGAGAGAAGAATGACGCGCGAGAGCTGAATGGATTTCACAGGAGAACGAGTCTCGAGGGGGCTTATTCGCTGAAAGATTCTGAAAGGGCTATTTTCGTGATGACGCTGCGCTTTGAGAATTACTTTCAAAATGAAATTAAGGCGCTCGCTCTGCTATTTCCTCGCGCATATTTATACGGCATATATATAGAGTCGCGTATTTTATCGAACGCTGTTTAAAATTTTTCAATATTGCGTACATCGCGTAACGCGCATTCCGCGTATTATGAAAAACTTTTCTAATAATTTCTCGCTCGCGCACGCGTAAGAGCCGCGAGTGCTCGGCCAATATAATAAAAAGGCTCGCCGCGCGCAAAGAAAGATGAGAAACACAAGAAGTATACACAGGGGCTACTCGGGAGAAGCGAGTCCGCGGATCAAAAAGCATGAAACTGAAAAAAATAAGCTATATATATATATATATATATGTACGGCGGCGTACCACGCACTTTCCCTCGAACCGCATATTGGAAAAATACTCCTCTCGAAGCCTGCTCCCGTTCTTCTGCGTCGACGAGCCGATATTAAAATTCGCGTTTTCTCTCTCTCTCTCTCACCCCCTCTCTCTTTATCGGCGAGAAGAGTCTTTGACTTCCTTCAGATGCTGCTGCTGCTGCTTCCGTCTAGACGTCTCGGGAGTAGTTGGTTTTTCTTTCCCTGTCGATGGTCCTCTCCCGTATATAGCTGCCAATATATGACGGAGGGGCTAGCAGCATCCGATAGATAGACAGACAGACGGACGGGATCATCTCCGCGCGCTTTTTTCGAGCGAGAGCTCTCGCACTTTGTATATACATCTATATATATATATAGATTGCGTGGCCTTTGATCTCTGCAAAAATTCAATTTGCCGTGGAGATTGGGCTGCGGGGCAGTCAACCGCGTGCGTTGAAAAAGCCTATCCTCTTTTTTTTCATCAGCACGCGCGCGCGTCGTTGTTTGCGATGCGGGGCGTATACATGGAAAAACGTTTTCAGATCGACGGGCCACCTTTCTCAAAAACAGCTCTCGACCCTTGAATTCTTAATTAAAGCCGAATTCAATTTCCTCGCTGCGGAAGCTAATGTATTAAGCTACTCGTCTTTGTATTATATATATATGCAGTGGATGCTTTGACCGAGCGACTGTGTATATATATCCAGATGAGCAGGAGAAACGTGTACACCGCGCGCGTCTTGGTAAACTGAGCGGTGGAAACCCTAGCGATAGCTTATGCAGCTGCTCGAAGATTGACGGCTATATGGCAGGGCTTAGAGACGCGGGTAGACATTATATACATGTATACTGTGCGGAATCGTTTGCACCGCGAGCGATGAGATGATGCCTTTCTTCGAGGGGGTCATTGTGAGAAGGGTTGCTGTTTGCCCAAGTGTGAGGAGACGAGAGAGAGAGAGAGAATGACTCGTTGATTATGTATCGGATTACGCGAGCTGACGCTTTAATCGTCTGATGGTTGTTTCTATCTTTATAGCCCTGTGTATATAGGCGTATTTACGTGCTATGAATACATAGTTTAACGACGAGCGCGATGACTATTAAGATTGTAACGAGGACTTCCTGAAAGTTTCTATCGTATAGTTGATGTATCGTTGACGAGGAAATAACAGCAACCAGTATATTTTGCCAAAAATAATCCCTATAATGTCATATATCGCAGCGATCTCCCTTATATATCGTGTCTCGATCCGAGTGAATCAGTCCTGCCGATCTAAAACGATCCGCCCGCTTTATTATAATATTCTACTCTCGCGAGCGTTTATATCCACAAAGAGTGTGTACCAGACACGAGCATAAAAACTCCATAAATTCTCCGTCAAAAATCATCCTTCACACCGACGAACACGTTCTATATAGTCAACCTTGAAACCCGCCCCTCAAAAAAAAAAAAAAAAACAACTACTCGTCGCGTCAGTGAGATTCGCCGATCGTCCATCATCTCCCTGCACACCTTCCGACGATTTCTCAAGTGGAAATTACGCCGCGGACGACGTCGACACGACGCGTACTTATATATATACAGTATACAAGTTCGCGATATGATCTTCCGCACATTCGCTCTCCGGTGTATATATATATAGAACGAGTATCTGCGTGTGCGTATATTATATACAAATGCGCAAGGGGGTGGCGTTTCCAGAACTGCTTCTGCTGGTGTATATATATACAGCTATATAGCGTACGCGCATTTTCCTCGAGATTTCCGTCGCTGGCGTTATCCGCGCGATCTTTAAGAAATATTGCCGCGGTCGAGATTTCGGGACGTGGCGAGGGGGATATGGGGATCATAAATTAGGCGCGACGCCGAGATTATTAAATTCGTGAAACGCGTCGTTTTACGACTGCGGCGCGAGCGGAGAACGTTGGGATAAGGATAAGGCGACTTATAAGCGCTGGTCTTTTTATTTTTGTGTTTTTCCTTTTTCAGATTCGACGTGGCTGGCTTTTTCTGCGGTCTCGGTTATTGGAAACGGTTCGAATTATATCGATCAATTTTAAAAATAAATTGTATGTTATAATTGTGTGCTATAGAAATAAGGGCCAAAATGCATTGGGATAGATTAAACGAATAATAAAATGTAAGGAATATGTAGCGCGCTATTAATATACGACTTTAAGTGGCAATAATTATGAAATTCATTAAATTGGCGGATTGAAATATCGGCGAAAGGAAAATCAATGAGCACAAATCCAGGATTTTAGAAATAGATTTAATCTCATTATTTTCAAATTTGCTCGACGTTATACATATAAAACTGGACCAATCATCGAAGATCTCTCTGCCTTAATTTCCCGAAAATTCCTTAAATATTACGCCCCATCAATAACAATCCTCTACGTATTTCTACTCAATCTATATTCACTCCCCCGTGAATCATCAACACGCTATTGAGCATATATTTCCCATATAGCCAAGCCCATATCCAGAACAGTCTGAAAAGCTCTCAAGAAGGCATCACAGGCGATAAAAAATGTTCCTTCGAAAATGAGCCTTCCTCGCTCCATATATCCGTAGCGAGGAGCGTGTCTCATCGAAATAGGGTTCAGGGGCGAAACGTAACGAGATCAGATAAGAAAGTCGCTCGCGCGGTGCGTCGAGAGTCGGAATATAGATCGCCCCGGTCGAGCCTCGACGAGATAAGGGCCAAAAGCGTAGGGACTCGCGCGCGATTATCTTTCCCGGCAAAGGGTCTGTTAGCTGCTACGGAGTCGCAGCTCATATATAAACATCTATGGAGTATCGCGCAATGATAGCGCGAAGGCGTCGATGGGAAATTGAAATTGATAGCTCGTCCGTATGATCGAGGCCTTGCGCGCGCAGGGGTATTACAGTAGCCCCCGCTGCGAACTATATACTTTTCTAGAATGAATAATAAATACAGCAGTATGTGGGGTCAGTTTTAGGGCTGGATATACATTCATCTCGAGATTTTTCCACGCGCAGATATGGAACAGCTATAGCATAATGCCGTCGGTCTCGATGTTCCTGTCTTTAGATAGTTTTGGCATCGGTGGCATACAGGGAACATCGCTGGCCAGATACTATATATAGAGCATGGGATTCATCTAATCAATTCGATCCTCGGTTAAATAAAAATGTATATACTTAGAGCTAGTAAGCGTGAGCTACTGCACGACGGTTAACAAATTCATTGACTGCAAAAGAAGCAGCAAAGCATAAAGCAATTTATCTCGCAGAAGCTCATCGCGCACAAAAGACTCCATTAGGTTATTGATATATTTTCCGATATTTGTCGGGTCGCGAGCTCGAACGACTGTCGTCGCACCGCGGGTGTCATTAGGGGGCTGCTACGAAGCTCTGTGCTCGTCGTAGATAAGCGTTCGACGCAGGCATTTAGGGAAGTGGAAATTATACGGTAGAAGATTAGAGAGCGAAAAAGTGAGAGAGAGAGACGACGACGGGGAGTCGCTGACAGACGGTTGATTTTTCAAATGTCCTCGACTTCTATTTTTTCTCTCTTTCTTTCTCCGTCTGTTATCGGTTATCGATTGCCCCCCTGCGCTCGTATTTCATAATTCATTATACACGAGGCGAGCCGTGAAGTGGCGGGGATATAAAAAAAATTAATATCCGATATTTTCGATGAAGGAGAGGAGGCGGGCTGAGAATCGACCCTCTGATTTTACACGGGTACTCGCGAATGTTGTTTAAGAAACACTTTGGGGCACTTATAGGCACGTTGCTTGGGACCATCAATTTTCCCTCCCGAGGTGCCGAGATCCATCTTTTTTTTGTCGTCGAGCTCGAGGCAGTTTTACGACGCGTAACTAGCTTAGAGCCTCGTAAAATCAACCTCTCGCGGACGGAAATGCTCTCAATTAATTCGTAACGATATTAGCGCTCGAAAAATGCAGAGTCCATGCATACCGCGCGAACATCCATTAATCACGAGGGAGCCGCACGGTGAATGTAAAACTATTATCGCCGTTGCTCTGACGCGTCGGCCGAAAAGGGTACACTGTCATATCATTTTTTTTTTTTGCTCTTCTTCTCTCGTGTCTCAAGGACCCGCTACTCGCTTTTTATTCATGACCGGCAAGAAAAGTCCTTCGGAGATAGCATCGGCTCGCTGGGAAATCGTAAGTCAAAACAAAAGGCCCGCACTTTGCCTAACTTTTCCTGCCTCCTATACATATAGCATGAACGCTACGCCTCAGTCGCCTATTATAGACCTCCTTGAAATTCTCCTTCTCGCGCACGGAAGAGGGCGGCCGATCCGCGAATAAAGAAGCTCCCCCGCGCGATCCTGGCAATTACTCGGCAAATATACGAGTTTAATTCGTCCGGTCGCGAGGCCGTTATCTATCTCTCCGCCAGTGTATATTATACAGTAGTGCAGAGAGGGTGAATGTACTTGATTTCCCTAACGGCTACGACCTCGTCTATGCGCTTTTTGCGACGCTCTCGCTTCTATATAGATATATATCCTCGGCTGCACTGATTTCCATCTCCGCGCGTCAAAACCGTGTCTGATGCGATTTATGGCAGCAGATTCGTCCGGCCAATTACGCACGCGTGTTGTTCTTTCGGAGGGTCCGATCTCTTAATTGAATGTCCAGAGATGCGGGTGCGGTACTATATATATAAACACAGCCAAAAGATGAGTGTTCGCTGTGTTATGATAATAGCGTCGCAAAATAATGACCCGGAGATATTTTCTTTCGATGCTTCTTTGTTTTTGCAGCGGATTATACTATACTGTTTTTTTCTTCGTTATCGAGGATTTCACTCGGCGGTGATTGATATCGGTAGGATAGGATTGATTATAGGGTGCTTCCCGATACCATGTCCGGCGATGGAACCTTTGTTTTTTTTCAAGCCACAGAAAACATTTTTTTTTTGTGAGCGATCGGGTTGTTCTTGTTGTAACGAAATACTTTAATATATTATATCAATAAAGAAAATTCGATAAGGTTAACACAGTTAAAAATGCGCGTTATAAACTGGCCTCAGCAGGCTCGAAGCTGTCTATTAGCATAAATCGAGCTGGCTCGCGCCGCGTGGTAACACCTTACTTTTATGGCTATTTTTATTGTCAGGCCTTACGCAAACCTTGGTCGTGCACATCTTGGCGGCCGCGTGCTTTGAGAAAAGGCGCGAGATTATACGAGTCGTTGCATGGCTAAATCGCGTATGCGAGAGAAAATTTCCCGGCGTGACTCTCGCTGCCATTTTACTCGCGGATTGTATAAGCATATTCCAGAAATTATAATATTTTGATTGTAAGGTATCATCAAAATTATTAAACCTGCTGAAACTTTCAAAATATGAATAAAATATCTACGCTTTCCTGCTGCACGATCTGCTTATGCAAAATCATGCTCCTGTTCTTTTCACAGAAACCCGACGCTTTACGACAGAAATTGTAAATTCAAAGCGAGCGCGTATCCCGGTACTCTCGAAAATTAATATGCTTACTTCAGATGAAAAAGGTAGCGAATCGATACCTCCAACAACAAAAAAAAACAATCCGCTCGTATATATACAAGAGCCGCCATCAAATCTCGAAAACACAAAGGCTCTCATAACGTCTCGAGAAGAACGCGTGATCTGCGAGCGCAATTAGCACGACTCTCTACCTCACGCCCATCGCATTCTTTTTTCGCGCGCCTCGGAATTTCCTAGATATCGCTCGTGCGATGTATACTATATATATACCTATATATACGCATCGCGTTAGTCAGTAGCAGTCGCGGGCCGCATAACAAGAGGCACCGCTGTGCCGTGAATCGTTCGGGGAATTCGTTGTGAATGGACTACGGATGAATTCTATCTGCGTACACTTCGGCGCGTCCATTATTTAGATGCGCTTCTCCTTTTTTTCTCGGGTCTTCGCGCGCGGCGACGGACGCGCCTCTCGCGATGTAAAACAAGGAGTAATGTCGTGTAAGATCTGAATTTCGGATTCGAAGGCGCCGTGGGTTGAATTAATCGCTGTGTTTTATGGGCGAAATGATGGCTTTTGAGCGAATGGGAATCGATGATGGATGGAGCGTGTGTGTGTATTTCAAGGCTTGACTGCTGCTGCTGCTGCTGCAGCGCAAGCGCAAGTGGGGTTAAACGCTCGCTGATTAAACGAAGTTCTAAATAAGTTTGCAGTTGGCGCCATAAATGTTAGCTACGTGTAAAGTCTTATTTCAGTTGGGTAACGGGTTATCAGGGATTACGGAGAATCTTTCGAGTTATGTATCAAAGAGATGTATAGTATTATAGTGACTTACGAAACTTGCGCGATTAAAGTCAGTAGAAAGCGTAAATCATAGGAACAAAGTGCTGCGGGCTCGCTAGAAAAGATGTTAATTTTGTTTCAGCGATAAGTCAAAAAGACTTCTCTCGACGAAATTATCAGGGAGAATTTTCAAAAGTATAGACTTTCGAAAAACACACGCGCGCAGTCCGAATCTGCATTGAATTGAAAATTGCTGTACCAATACGAAAGATCGCGCGCAGGGCAGTCGAACACTTCCGATTTGATTAACCCGAGTTGACAAAAGTATTTTTTTGCTCTAACATAGATATTCCGAAACGATTTTTCTCTCGTGCGCGTTTATTTAAGCTCGCAGCTTTCGAATATCGAGGGCGCGCGGCTGTCACGCCGATATTCAATTAAAGCCCATATATACGAGTCGCGCAACGGAAGGACTTTTATTTTCTCGCACAAGCATCGCGCACACTCTCTCTCTGTCTCTCTCTCTCTCTCTCTTCTCAAAATATTCTCCCGACAAGCTCCCGTCAAAAATAAACTCTCGACAGAGGAATCAATGCACAGCAATTTCAAGAATGATTATAGCGACCCCTCCACGAAGATCGATGATGGAGCTATATATATATGCGCGTCGTCGTGCTTTTTCGCCTTCTTTTTCTTCGAGTTTCGATATAACCCGCGCGTGTGCAGCACCCCTCGGTCCTCGTCATATATAGATGCTTTGACACTGCGCGACGACTGCTGCTGTTGTGTGCGTATAGTCACATATACACATCGCCTCTGTAAGCGTCTTCGCTTATCAGGGGGGAAATTTTCGTTGGGAATATAACGCTTGGATGATCATTGGGAAAAGCCACGGAGATTTTCCGATGGCTCGTTTTTGGGGGGTTGAGGCGGTTTGTTAATGCAACTTTTTGGGAGACTGGGCTTATATGCAGGCGAGTTTTTTTTTGGGGGGGGGGGGGGGATTTACTTTTGATCTGGAGACACGGATGGACGATAAGGACGAACTTAGGGGGCTAGAATAGCTCGATTGCAACGAGCTGTTCTCTCGCGATGTCAAAATATTTCTTTTCAGGCATCGCTCAGGCATGAAATGAGCTCTTTTTATAATCTTAAAGATCTTAAAAAAATATAGTTATATTTAGAATAATCCCACGAGGGTAATATTATTCTGAACAGGTATAATAGCATAGAATAGTCAAAAGTTGCGGCTGCAATTCAGGAGGAAATTGTTTTTGCACATGGTCATTGTGTAGATGACTTCTCGATTATTATTTTACACTGCTAAATATTTAAATGTAATGGGTTGAGCTATAGCAATACTCTAGATAAATCAAATGATTATACATAGATTAGAAAAAAATGTAGTTCACCACATAACTCGAATTTTTCTCCCACATGCGCTATAAGCTCACAAGGACGCCATATCACTTAATTTATCAGTAGCCTCTCGCGATTTATCATCTTAATTTCACTCACTACCGACAAACAAAGTAGCACTAACCACAAACCATTTTTCCAGATTCCAGAAACACACACACACACACACACATTTGCAAAGAGCCCCGTGTCTTTGATTTTCCGTGCGGGCAATATTACAATCAACGCAGCCGATCGCGCATACACAATATCCTGACAGATGCCGCGAGCTCACGCGACCTACACGTGTACGCACACATATATTCCGCGGGCACGTTTATCAGATTAATGCGTGGCGCGCTTGCGAGCAAAAAGCCCGCGATCTTGTTAAAATTAAGCTAAGCGCGTGGAATCTGCATACATATCCTCTGTGCGCGCGTAACGTGTATATATATATATATATATATATATATATATATATATATATATATACGTATATGTGCGTATATATATAGTGTTTGCCAGCGGCGGCCCATATGCGGAGCATTAAATCCGTTAATTTCAAATTACGTTTGGCTTCGGTTTTGATGAGGCAGAATGGCGTGCTAGCTTGCGGCATACTGCGCTGCTGCAGATGTTTCGCGGCAACGATGAAACAATGAGCGAGATGAAGGCGAGCGCGGATGAATCAATTTACCGATGATCTGCGAACAAAGGTTCATTGCCGTACTGAAAATTATTTTATAGGATTGCAGTCGATGCAATATTATTCCGAGAATGCGAGTTATTACGCAAGAAAAAAAAACTAATACAGGATCGGGTGGGGAAAGTTTCGCAATAAATGCAATAAACGTTCGTCATCAGTGTAACCACCTGCGGTAATAATTCTCGAGAACCCATCGCACATTCCGTTTACACAGTCCGCCACAATTATTACACGGCTATCTCTCTCACACTTCAGAAATCCAGTGTAACAACCAAAACAAGCCGTGCGCAGCTCGAGATTGGACCGGCGCTACTCTACTCGCGCGTAAGTATTGCACGAACCGCGCGCTGTCGGCCCATATACTTCCGCAGAACTGCGTTAAACCATCAACGTGGACGACGCGTGCAGTGTCGGTATATATAGAGAAACAGAGACTGGCGCGCGCGCGACAAAGGGAATGCACAGGGTCTCTCTCGCTTGCTCCCGCTTTCAGATGAGAAAATGAGCACGGCACAATGGGCGAAATTGAGGGTGTATGTATAGATGGGGCAGTATAGGTATATATATATATGTGTGTGTAGTGTAGAGAGAGAGAGAGAGAGAGAGAGAGTGGGGGAAGATTGTCGGTCGGTCTGGTACGCCGTATCACGACCGGCCGCGCTCAATACTATAACTATACGGCATAACCTAGCGCACCACCAGCACACGGCGATGTGTCCCATAGATTTGGGTATCGATGGCACGCCGGCCTGCCTCGCGTATGCATCGATATATACGCTACTCGAATCTCGGATAAGCCCCTACCTGGTCCCCTCCTGCTATTCCCGGTATTCTAATATCCTGCGCCCGCTGCGTGTAATGAACTGTCCTCTGATATTACGGCCGCTTCTCTCTCCTCACCCAGACTGGTACACTGTATATATATGTATATATATATATATGCTTGTCTGTATGCCTATATGTGCGTGACTGCTACTGTTGGTTAAGTGATCGTGTATTGCACGGCTGAATATGAAAAAATGCGCGAAGCCGGGATTGCTCCTGTCGCGAGCTCGTCGTCGTGTGGTTTTATTTTTGTCGGTGGGATATATTTCCGCGCAATAAAATGTATATTGACAGATTTTGTTTGTCTTTCCTATTTCAATGGCTTGTGATACGCCGATAAGGATATATATATATACAGTCATTATTATAAAATAATGGGTAGAGGTATATATGACGTAAATTCAAAAAAAGCGATTTTTGGTGGAAACTTTTTGGCGGAAGATTTCATCGAAATTAAACAGCGGATTGATTAAAGGACGGGAGAGCTAATAATAAAATATCGAACCGTGCGTGAATCGCCGCCTATTTTTTTCCTGCGGAAAGTATAATATCTACATCTCGCCGAGGACGCATTTCAGCTCTTCTTTGGAAGGTGCTGTAAAAAAAGTTGGCAAAGTGGCTGTAGGGCTGACGTAAAAAAAGTATGGAAGTGTAATATATACGAGACGGAAGAAGATTGCGGCGAGTTATTAAACGTCTGCTATTTGTCAGT
The DNA here is from genome assembly GCA_020010945.3 of Muscidifurax raptorellus. Classification (NCBI taxonomy): domain Eukaryota; kingdom Metazoa; phylum Arthropoda; class Insecta; order Hymenoptera; family Pteromalidae; genus Muscidifurax; species Muscidifurax raptorellus. The sequence goes on from CM052080.1 coordinate 7,680,819, forward strand.
CTAAGTGATTTATTTAAAAAGTCCCGATAAAAATCTAATATTGCCGCGAGTATATATTGTCACGGACAAATTCATTCTTATAATATATATACCACATACCCGCAGGAGCACAAATGAAGAAAATCAACGAAGCGCCAAAAAGAAGGAGAAACAAAAAATAACCCCGCACTATATACAGGACATTTGATCCTCTCGGGCAGTTTTCGAGATAAAGTACGGAGAGGTGGCGGCGATATATATATACGACCAGCAGACGACGACGACGACGACGACGACGACGGCGGCAACGACGACGAGGCGCTGGGGAAAGCGGAAGTCAGCTCGAGCACGATTAACGCGCGCGGCGGTGTACCTATAGCCGGCGCCCGATAATTACGGGCCGTTGGACAGAATTCATTTTTACGAAGAGAAGAGCAGGCGCGCGAGCGCGACGTTAATTAATAACGCGCGAGTTAGCGGACTTACGTCTTTCTGCTTGTTAACACGCGCGCGCGCGAGAAAAATGGCCAGTTATAAATCTGTCTCTTCGCTGCCGCCGCTACTGCTGTGAAACACGAGGAAGCTCTTCTCGTCGTTCATTCTCTTTGTGCCCCGCGTGCGTCGGCCCTAATTTTTGATGCATTAAATATCTGCATTTCTCATTGAGCCGAAACTTTGCGGCGGGGATTATATGCATCGGCCTGTGGTGGCTCTCGAGCTTTGATACGGCCGCTGATTTTCGGGGAAGCCGATGCATTATACGCATAGCGCTGATGCTGACGATGCGAGAACTGCTGCTGCTGCTGCTGCTGCTGCCACGGGAATGTGGCTATTGGTGTCATTGGCTTTGAAGGCTGCGCTAATGCTGCAGCTCGACGTGATGTAGTATACCTATATATATTTATATGTAAAGTGTCGGTGCGGAATTTTCTTTTGAAATCGCGTTGGACCACTATATACTGATCACACTTTCTGATATTTGTCATTGGCTTAAAAAGCTGCGCTAATGCTGCAGATCGATGCGATGCAGTAATATATATATAATGTAAAGTATTGGTGCGGCATTTTCTTTTGAAATCGCGTTGGACCACTATGATTACACTACCTTTTGTTATTTAATCGCCCGCCAGCTTTTATTTTCTCGCCATTCTAAAGTAAAAGAAATTATTCCTGCTATTTCATCATCATCATCTCGAGGCCCGTGCAGTTATAACGACTTTGAACGGAGGATAAAGATAAAACAATTTATAAACGATGAAAATGCGCATTAGCGCATCGAAGCATTTATCCGGAAATGTAAAGCACAATACGAGAGCCGCGAGAGAAGATGAATACGAGAGGAATTTCCTTCTCAAAAATATGCGATAACTTATAAATGCAAGATTCGAATGACGGCGACGGCGACGCGCATAGCTGTGGTATTAAAGATTCCTTTTCACTTGGTTCCCTCTCGGCAGTCCGTCTCGTTTATAGCCACAGGTACAAAGGGAGAAAAACAAGAGAAACCCGATGGCCGTCCGGTGCGCGCGGGTGTGTCCTTTATTATCGGAATTTTTCTGAAAATATTTTGTCAAAGGAGAGAGAAAGAGAGAGTGAGAGAGAGCAACGGTGGAGGGAAAGCTCTTTTCCGCCTGAGCGCAGAGTCCTTGTCTGTGAAATTTTTTTTCGACTTATCTCTGGTCTTGAGGGTGAAGATAAAAAACGAAGGAAAGAATAAACAGCGAAGACAACGCTGGTTTAATCACATTTGCATAATATTAAAATATTTATAATGCAAACGTTTATATGTCCACCTGGCCGTATTCGAGAATTAGCGGCGATTCTCCAGGGTCTCGTCGAGCGAAGCGCTTTCGCTTTAGCGACTCTATGTATCTCGTTATTTTCTGCCCCCCTCCCTCCCATTTCTTTCTCCTCCGCAGCTTTTTTCTCCGACTCGACTATTTTCCCCGGTCCACAGCTCGCGAGCCGACGACGAGAGTCTCTCAAATTCTTTTTTCTGAGTCCACGAGCGCGCTTTGTGTCGAGATAAAACTTTGCCGCGCTGCGGCTCGTGAAAAATCCGGGTGAAAAAATAATAGTCGCGAAATTAATAATAAATAGATTCTTTAAGCGCGATTTGCCGCGAGATAATAACTTTACCGACTACACTGCGGATGGTATATATATATATATATATATATATATATGCGCACTTTGCAGGGAATTAATTTACCCCGCGTTGGATTTCGAGGCGCTTTATTTGATAAATTATTATAGAGACATTCTTGTCGCTCGGTCTTTTTTTACTCCTGTGAAATCGCAGTGACGAAAATTTTTCGGCTTCGCGTTTTTTATCCTCGACTATTTGGACGGGCGGGCGTATATTAACGTCAACGTTTTCGAGCTGGTGACAGCTGTAATTCATCGTTATACCGTTCGTCTGTCTGTGACAAAAGCGCGTGTTTCGCCTATAATAATTCATGTGCGCGTATATTTGACTTGAAAATAATAACAATTAGTCCACTGCATTGGCAAAAAGAATTAGGATGAAGAAAAAAAAGGGCTAAACTCCCGCTGAAAAAGACAGACACACCGATCGATAAGCCTTCCACCTGGCTCCTGCATAAAGTGGCTATAGTTTCGCGAGCTTTTAATTCGCGGCTCACGCGCGAAATCGCCAGAGGCGCCGAGAGTATCCGCGAGGGGCTCCGCAGCCTGACAAACGAGCCGCCGCGCTCGCAGTATCTGATTCCCAAAGGGGCGCGCACCGGCCATTTGTATCGCGTAGCTTAAAGCTCGCAAGCGCGTCGATGCGAACGAGATTCCTTTGTACGAGCTCGTGAATAATGGCTTTTGAAAAGGGACTGGCTGAGGGAATTTGAAGAAAAATTTGGCTGACGCGTGCGTCTTCCCTTGCGGCGCGACGGGTGATAGATTATTTTTTAAACTATATGTATATACACGCGTGGTTTATTTGGCTATCGACGATTCATTAAGGGAATCGATGCGTCGGACATATTTAGCCTGGAGCTGTGCATCGAGATTCGAGGCAGCTTGTGAAAAGTTTCGAAATCAGCGCGGTTACAAAGGGACTGAAGTATATCCGTTTAACTTTAGAGAGCAAGTTCAGCCTCTTAACTTTAAGCTGGTGCGCGTCTCGCAATCTCGTCTTTCTATTCGAATTTAATGAATGAAGTTCGAGGCTAGACGTGTCGTTTAGTATAAAGGAACTCGTGGAAGGGCGAATCGACGCGATGGCTCGTATACTTCAGAAACGCTATTACGTGTTGTGCATCGAATTACCGCTTTACATTATAGATTATAAACTGTTCGATGGCTTATATATTCAAAGTTAGGGATCAGATTATTGCGGCTCGGAACAACGCGGGAAAGTATAGAACTCGAACTTGTTGTTTTACATATTTTAAAAGTTATGCATTTTGCAATAACTCAGATTAAGAACCTATCAAGAAGTTTGAGTAATTAGACGCGGCCCTTCGCGATCTGTGCAAAGTCCACAGGATGCGGGAAGATGTTCTTTCAAGTCAGCTCAAAAGCCGAGACATGGTCTTGAATAGAACTTGAGCTTAATTAAATGCACGCGGCGGCAAAGAGAAAATACTCTCGCATCGACACCAAAATTGCGCCGCGCATTTACTTGCTTCGTATGACTATTCGATAAAATTTATGACAAAAGCATTGCAACTATCACCCGCAGTATCGTAATGCTCTACTGTACTCTCGAGGAAAATGCTCTATCCCCCGCGATAGCCTCGGGCAAAAGGAGACGCAACAGTCATTCATTCTGACCTGGAGCAGCTTCGTTTCCTCGGCGGATATTTGCCGGGTTAACAGCGTACGATCATACGCGAGAAAAAGAATCCAATTCCAGCGAGAAAATATTCATTACCAGCTTCGCGATTGCTACCCGGCGAAATGTTTAACGCAGCTGAATGCGTATACGTGCCGGGGCCATGAATCTTCCGGATTGCCTTTGTTATGGCTCTCTGTATATGGAATTTGAAAATTTCAGGCTCTAGAATGCGAGCCAGTATATACCTGTTTTGAGATTTTATGGCGCTTTATATACGAATCACTTTAGCGAATGATGAACGGGAGATTGAATGTAACGTACAGGGAGCAATCAGAATACACTGATTGAGAGCTGATGCGCAGCACAGCTCTATCATGTTTACGATCTAATTTGATTGGCATTACATTAGTATATGCGCAGAATATAATTTCGAAGTGCTTTCGTGGAAGTGATTGAATTTCATACGAAAATATGGTGCTGCATTGCGGAACTCACAGTATGGATTCTGTATATCCGCTTTTGGTATATAGAAGGGCTTACCTGGAACAAAAATAAAAATACGATTGTTGTAAAAACACCTCGCTTCGCGCGTACAAAAGAGAATATAATTTTCAATAATAAATACATATATATCCAGACGCAGCTCATTCTAGCATAGAGCAAGGGGCGAATCTTGCTCCCGAGCAAACTCGTCTCAAAACAACTGCCATATTAAAAATACCGAGAGACTATATATACCGAGAGCAATATTCGTTTTTGCATACCTCTCGCCAATTTTGCTCACCTACAACGCGCACTGCTAATTAAAACGGCCCTATCCTTCGAAAGTATTCGATCAACGCGCACAAGTTGTATATGCGGCCCGCGTCATTAGCCCCGCTTGCTCAGTTTCTCTATATACAACACAGTGAAAGAGAGCGGGGGAAACCGACACCCGGCGAAACTCGAGCGTCGCCGGCGGCGGGGAATGCTCGCAATTTCGTGCGCAAATTTAGCGTAGCCGTTGGCCCCTACTTTTAATGACTCGAATTTAATGCGTCCAGCACACACACACATACGTATACAGCATAGCGCAGCTCTTTTATCTCGCGCGCAGCTCTCGTAATTCGACTGAAACGCTTGGAAATTTCAAGGTACTCCGGGGATAAGGATTTCAGCATCAGCCGGCTGCACACTTTTTGGACAAACTCTTCGGCGCCTGTTTACGCGATATTCTGTGCGTGAGTGTGCACAACGGAGGAAACTCCGCTGCTCAGAAACGGTTTGTCTAGCACACCTTATATACGCGGGGGGGAAGTCGTCGCAGCAGCTGGCTTTCTTCCTTATACGACTATTATATGGGGGTGGGACACGATACGAGCCGCCGGAAGAGTACTACGCGCGAGAGAGGCCTTTGTTTCCGACGCAATCCGGAAAACGACGGCGACACTGTACGAGCGCGATGCGGGCCAAGGAATTTCAAACGCTCGCGCAGAACTCAAAGATAGTTTCAGCAGTCTCGGAAATTCGCCTGAGTGTTATAAACACGAGGATTCTTGCAGTAGCTCTAAGACACTTTCGGCATGGTTCCATTGAATATCATTACGCTGCATTGTCAAAAAGTGCTAAATCACACAATTAAAACTTTCTTCCGTTTGCGTGCATTTCTCTCTCTCCCCCCTCTCTCTCTCTCTCTTTCTCTCTCTATCTCTCAGCTCTCGAGATTTATACCGATGCGCGCTATATCGACACGCGCTTATCCAAAACAAATTCGCCGAGATTTATTCGGCTCGCGCGCCGGTGGAGAGTCTAAATTCCGGGAAAGAGCGGCCAAAGTGCGATAAAACGTCGAACTCTGAGGGCAACGCGAAAGAGTGAAAAGAAAAGAGCGCGAGAGGAGCTGAAGACACACTATACATAGCAGGCTGTATACTGGGAGGGAGAGAAAGAAAGAGAGAGAGGCATCTATAAAAACGCCTCGGCTTTTCGCAGTCCGGGGGTCGTCGTAAAAAGTCCAGTAGCAGCAGCAGCAGCTCTGCTCGTCGGTAAGAGCCGTTACGACGATTACCAGAGCGGGGTATCGCGGAAAATGACGTTTTACTGCCTCCTCCGAGTCTCTCTCTCTCTCTCTTGATCCGCGCAAGAAGAGCGAGCTACCGATAATGGATGCGCGCGTTTCTTGCGCGCGTGCCTGCCGTCGCCGATTCGCTAAAGGAGAATAATAACAGCTGCAGCGACCGTTCGTATACCTTTCTACATATATAGCTATATACTATATGCCTCTGTGCGCGCGCAAGTTTACGGCTGAACGGTTCGTCCAATTTCGCGCGCTGAATCTGCGTGTATCAATTTCGGAATCGCTCCAAGGAATTTCAGCTTCTCTGTTATCGTTGCTGCGTGCACGGCATGAAAAAACTATATGTACGGAAAACGCGTAATGGAGCTACAACGCGAATTGTTTCGGGATAACTAAATTCCAAACTCCCTTTCACTCTCTCTCTCTCTCTCTCTCTCTCTCTCTCTCTCTCTCTCTCTCTCTCTCTCTCTCTCTCTCTCTCTCTCTCTCTGGGTTTGCGTTATTTTTCAGTTTTTCCGAGGGCTGCGCCCCTTTGCTATATGCTATATATAGCGCGATAGAGATATACAGGGATCCTTTGTTTTTTTACGGCTGCAACGCGAGTTTTATTCATTTTTCGTGGCTATATGTGTGTTGTGTACGTTTTGAGAATTCTTCGAAGATTTATCGTCCGGCGGCCGTGCGAAAATGGTTTCGCGCGTCGGGGCAACTTCTTGTCGCGGGAAATCTAGAATAATTAACGTTTTTCCCGGACGAACAAAGTGTCCGAGAACAAAGCCGAATATTTACAAAACGTATCGCGTTTCTTGCCCTCATGCGTCCTCTTTCTCCCCGTGCAGTCACAGGCGCAACCCGAAAACATCAATCATGGAATATAAATACCATAGGTAAATAAAAAACTCGCGTAATTCCGGCTGGTACTCAAAACAGCAAGAAACCCTCGTCGCTCCTAACAAATCTCGACGGCTTTTTTATACGCCCGCGAATATGACACGGCTCCTTTCAGCCCCGGCAATATCCTGCACCAATATACGTATCGCGTGTATGTGTCCGGCCACGCCGATCAATCTCCAGCGCGACAACGAGTTTTCTATGTGTGACACACGCCGACACGTATACGCGCGCGCGCGCGTGTGTGTGTACGTATGTCGTAACCAGCGAGTACGTGCTCTTTGTTCAGCAGCGCTGGCAGGCCTAGAATTATTACGGCGTCTACTGGGTCCGTCTCGGGGCCATAAACTCCTATCTCGGCCTGCTGTGTACGTGAGCCACACTCGCGGATTTGCTCCGGGAGCGAGAGACGGGAGGCGACTGCTTCCGCTTAATCTCTATCTGGGCTGAAGCTTCTGTTGCAGGAGTCTAGTCTGCTCGGGACCAGCGACTTATCGCTCTTCGAGCATCCATTTCCGCCCGAGGATGGCTGTTGACGCTTTTATTGCCGAGTAATGAGCGTGTTTACGCACTGATGCGGCATGTTCGCACGGAGGAAGTCGAACGAGTTTGACGGATTCGAAGAAGTGTATAAACTGTATGCACGGAATAATCATCACTCGCTGTAATATTAAAACGATCTTTATATACACTCCGCATTTGGAGGTTGTTATATAGCCAAGACGGCAACGGCGACGCGGCTCTTTAAATTTTAAATGGCACGTTGCTTTTTTATATAAGATATATATATATATATCAAAGTATATATAGTATATATGTATATAAAAATAGAGACTTTTCAGTGCAGCGCACGTGCGCAGCTTTTTCTCTTTTTCTTATTCGCTATATATACGATTTACTTCGCTCGAAAGCTTCCGGGGTGGACGATCCGGCCGCGCTAGTTGGAGTTGGATTGAATTATCGTTTATTTGGAAATCTATTTCCGAGCAACTACTTTTACGCCCCGGCCCATCTGAAGTCGTCGACGCAAAGCTAATGATAGATACGTAGAGAATTCAGTATTTATTTTTGCACAAGTCGAAAAGTACATAAATATCACCTATGAACTCAAGATAACTCGTCATATCACAGATTTGTCAATTAATTAATTATGCACATTTTATGTCTTATTCAGATCCCCATTCTATCTTCTAATCATTCTATCTTCTATCAAAAGATTCTATCATAGATCTATCTTCGCATACGAGTTCTGCGATCACTGAAGTCGCATATTCTGTTGAACTGATACGTCAAGGTAGAGAAGAAAACGGCTGCTTACGCAGTGCCTCGGTCGTGCAGCATCTGAAAGATCAGAGTCCATATAGGACTCTATTAACCTTCCCTTTTTGAATTCATCACAACACGGAGGTCAGTTAAAGCGTCAACAAAGGGTATGGAGACGCTGTCCTCGATCTCAATGCCCGGTAGCTCCAAAATTTTTACCTTATTAATAATGCACTCTGACTCGAAAATAATAGCTTTAGTTTTCCCAACATTGAGGCGAAGCACATCTTCGAAAGTCGAAAGACGGTCCACACTTTCACTCGAATTGTCCTTTCTCATCTGAGCAAATGCTCGACAGTATCTGATACTTTGCTCTCAGGGCCCTTGAAGGTAGCCAAGTGCACAAATGAAAGCATTTTTTGCAACAAACATTCTGAAAACTCGCTATTTCTGTATGGAATATCGAGTATACTCGATATCATATTAATACCCGGTGTGAAAATTAAAATATTCGCGAAAATCGCGCCGTAGACAATACATATAAATAAACCAACATAACTTTGCCAGGCGCGACCCAGATTTGAACTGCGGCGCGGTGGCTTCAATTAAATCTGCGCGCATCCTTCCAAAATTCCACGACTATATATAAATATATAATATCTCGTTTCCAGCGCAGCAGCGAGTACCACGGTTTCTTAAAATAGTTTAGTGGCCCGTGATTGTGAATCTTTCACCCGAAACTCTGCAGATAGCGAAGAATCTGTAACGCGGGGAGACATTAAAAGGCTCGCAGTTAGCGCGAATATTAAATTTGATTTAATTCAGCCCGAAAAGTTATATAGCAGCTAGACTGGCCGGATAAATTATTATACGCGCGGGCGTTCTAATTAAACTCTCGCTGCCGGGGAAATTTCTCGCGAAATTTTCACAAAATTGTTGATAATCGACGAGCGTATGCTAATTATAAAATATATAAGCACGTTGTTTGCAGCGCGGACGCGCAACTTTTTCCATTATTCGCATTGTATACACACGCTCCTGCGCGTTTAGAAACTGCTGCATACATTACCCCGTCGCTCTCGCATATTTTTCCCTGATTGGCACTTTGATTAGCTTCTTATGCTTGTGTATATATATATATATATATATATATACACCGGGGCCGCGCATAAAAAATTAATCGATCTGGAGCTTGGGGGGTCGCGTATATATCGCAGTAGCGAGCCGAGGCGCGCTATCGGGAACATTCCAATTTACCTATAAAGAGAGAAGATCCGGTGGTATGGGAAAAGTCCTCCTGATTGCCGATTACTTTCGCGCGGGGAACAGGCAAAAAAGCGAGAGCAACTTGTCTGTATATCTCATTGCGAAAAGCCTGCGGAAGAGATCAGCGCGGACAAAAAAAAGCTACTACTACATACTGCTGCTGAAGAAGAAACAACGAGTATAGCAGAGCTCACGTAGCGGTAGCTAATAAAAAAAGGGGACGACGCTGCGTATATATAGATATATACGTATATAGTCGTACAGTATGTGTATAGAGAAAAAAGGTCGGTCGACGGAAATAGAAGCGATTCTGAAGATATCCGGCAGGAAACAAAATTCGATGGAAGAGAGCAGCAGCAGCAGCCGTAGAAACGAAGGCTCGAGAGTATAGGAAGAAACGAACGACCGCTAATTCGATTACCTGTTCGAAGGAGTCGGCAATGGCTATACGTGCAGTATACAGCGTAGAGCGATAAACATCGAACGCGCTACTGGAAACGGACCGGTTCGCTTCCAGAGCAGCAGCAAACATGTGTGTGTGTGTGTGTGGCCGAACGGCCCGGCAACCCTCTCTTGCCATTCTTTCCGCGTGAAATTGCTAATCAATACCAGTCGCGTCTTCGAAAGAAGCGCCGCGCGGTTATATCGTATGTGTGTTTCTATAAATTCACTTCGCGCTCGGTTACCGCCTCTTCGTCGTTCTTATCCTCCCGGACTCTGCGCGCGGAGACTATTTCGGAGCAGAGAAAGAGTGTGTGTGTGTGTGTATAGGACGCTGTATACTGTATACTAGTATCGGCTGGACAAAAAGGTGGAGCCGAAATAGAGACGTAAATTAAGCTGGTTCTGCAGTTGTTGTTGTTTTTGTTTCTGGGTGGGGCCGGTGGTAACTGGTTAGTTTCTGCGGAAGCGAGGATCGTTCAAGAGAGTGTAGCTATATGTATGCGCAGTCGAGTTAAGGGCCTTTATTAACGGAGCATTGTTTGAGCGTTGTATAAAGCTTTATGATTCCAAGTGGCGCCGCGGCGCTGCTGGCGCTATATATATACCACTGTTATTGCGGATGAATATTCACGCGAGCTTGCGACTTTGTTATTCTCATGGCGCGCCACGGGTATAATATTGACTTTGCTTCTCATCGTGGCGTTTAAATTTTCCTTTGCTTCGGTTATAATTGTCGAAATTTCGTCACTTCATACCATCATCGATATGCATACTCAAATTACATTGAGTTTCAGTCCAGACTGTATACACAGATTTCACGGCTCGAAAAAGCGAGTCTGCACGCGTATACGCTTATAACGATATACACGTATAGAGAAAGCACTACAGCTTGCAGCTTGCGCGTAATGTCTCGTCCAGTGCAAGGGGGACTCTCGTCGTCACTTTGGTTGAACTCGTGCAGGGCGCGAGGACGAGTGCCCGTGTAATATATTCATGGTGCTAAAGTGCACAGCGATATCCTGAAAGGATCGTGTTTGTGTGTAACATCGCTGGTTTGGTTGATTTTTAAAAGGCGCGTGTGCAATCGTTTACTTTTTTCCCTCTCTCTAATGAAATCGAGAAGCGAAGCGGAGAACGCAAGATAATTAGAGAGAAAATTGGCAAAGTATTCGGCTAATACGATCCGGTAAATGTCGGGAGCGCAATTTTTATGTTAAACCAGCTCGGGAGCCCCTCGCATATAAGCCATAGAAACCATTAGCGTGCGGCAACTTCCGTAACGACTCACTTTCTCCCCCCCCCCCCCCCCCCGAGGAAAAAGGTCCGCACGAAGTTAAACTTCCCAATCAGAAATTGTTGCAAACAAAGTTAAAACGCCTTTTCTGCCAAACGGTCGAACGCGCAAAAAGCCGCAGGACGCGACGTATATAACGAACGGGTCGCGCAAGAAAAGGTGAAATAAAAGTCAAGGCGTGCGTGGAAAAGTAGCTCAGCGCACAATGCTCTCCGCGGCGCGCGGCGATAAGGCAGTACAGCGCGCGCTGAAAGCCGATAGTGCGCACGCAGCACTTTCCGCGGAAGAGAGAGAGAGAGATAAGAAGTAGCGCCACTGAATCACAGTGGACCGCCCCTATTTTGCCACCTGAGCGTCGCGCACATTTTCCACTCTCGTATAGGTGCGAGGCGTGGAAAATGTCCCGATTCACGCTGCGCATCAACGACGCGGGGAGCTGCGGCTATAATGGCGCTGATGCATTATAACGATTTCCGTTATATATACACATACAGCTGGTGCATATAGTGCTAACGCGCGAAGTTCGTTTCATTACGCGTGTGCACAGCTCGGGAGATCGGCGATAGAGGACGAGCCAAAGGAACCGACGCAGCCGCTGCGCGAGTGCATCCGTTAGGATTAACAATGCGAAAAAGTCTAACGCCCTGGGAACCAAGCGTCGTTCCCTCCTTTGTCGAGTAAACTGTCGTTTTTTTCCTCTTTCTCTATTCCGATGTACATGTGCAGGTGTACTCGCGTGCGAGGCGTACTTTTTTCCTCTTATTTATATGCTGCAGAGCCCGCGGCTTTCCTGCTCAGCGAATTAAAAGGTCATCGCGATGCTCCGGTGCGCCGGGGGGCAGGATAATGCCTACGGACTTTGATTAATCATCTCGCGCGTGTAGTTTGTTTTCGCGATTCTGCATTCGCTTATGTATATTGTTGATTCTCCGAGGTGAATTTATAATTCGAGGGAAAAAGAAAAAACATTAAACGATGTTATCCGAACGAGTTCGAGCTGGAATCCAGCCAATTGGATTGTTGGTAAAATTATTACATTTTTCACCGCGCGCACATATACACTCTTATTTGAACTACACTCGTCGATCGATGAAAGCATCCAGCGAATTAAAAGTATATATATAACTGCCCATATGAAAGCGGAATTTTTATACCAAGAAGCTCCGCGCGCGCAACGACATATTTATAATCTACTCCGACGCTCGCGTGGAAGCGACTCTCTTGGCATTTTCATTTTCGATTCCGAATGATTGCATTTTTCGCGTCGATCTCTTCCACTCCAACGCGGCGCAACCGGATTACCCGGGTGCCGTCGGCGGTAGCCACTGCAGCGCACGTTTCCGGTGAAAATTTAACGATCCGGCTTGCATATTTTGGGAATGAGGCCAGGTGTGCACGAGAGAGAGAGAGATGCAAAAATATCGGATGATGGATGCCTATATATATATATATATATATATATATATATATATATATATATATATATATATATATATATATATATATATGGATATACACACAAGACGCTTAATGAAAATCAGTTTGAGCGAAGAGAAGGAAGAAGAAAAGACGCCGCAGCCGCATATCATCTCGACTTGTCTGCGGATGGAAAAGTGTATTATCTCGAGTTGAGGAAACGCCGCCGAGCAGTTCTGATACTCCGCCTCTTTCTCTTGGTCGCGACTTGGAGGACGTTCAGGGAATAAAATACGCGGCGCGCTCGGGATAGTTTGGATACTGGCGCCGCTGGGATCCGCTGTTTACTCGGTGGGCGGCGAAGCTATATATGGCTGCTGGAAGGCCTATCGACAAATTTGATTAACGGTCTGGATTGGAAAATTGTCATTTCTTCCGTGTTTTTTCGCAGCCGGGCGTCTATGCATCCACTCGGCCGAATTATGTTTGAACGAGAAAGACATTACAGTTCGATTTTTCTGGCGTTTCTATTTCGAGCGGTTTCGAACGATAATTCCGTTATTCGCTATACCAAAGTGGCCGGAAATTTCATCAAGCCTTTCTTTCATTCTCGTTCTTTCTCTCGTATCGTACGCCAGAGAGAATAGCCCGCATGATCTCGCGTGACAGAAAGGTGCGAGAAAATAATTGACGAGAGAGAGAGAGAGAGAGAGAGAGAGAGAGAGAGAGAGAGAGAGAGAGAGAGAGAGAGAGAGAGAGAGAGAAAGAGAGACAGAGAGAGAAGGATCGATAAGAACACAGCATTGGCCGAGTTATTCTCGTCGAGGATTATTATCAATCCCGCCAAATTGCGAGAGTAGACGGCGCCCGTCATTCTGAGGGCGCAGCCAGCTGTGCTAAAGGGAGTATAATACGAATTGAGATTCCGAAGTGTGGTATATTGATGCACAGTCGTGCGTACTAGAGGTGAACTCGTGAGAGCCTGTTCGTCTAATACATATACGGATCGCATTTCAAAAGCTTCCCGAAGACCTCGATGCGAGCAGGGTCTTACCAAACTCGGTGATTTCTACTCGCGGCTTCGTTCAGCCTGATTCACATAATTAATTTATATTCGGTAATTAAAAATACGAATTTCTTTTCCCAACCCCACGACGATGTCCACGGGCGCTCGGTTCAACTTATATACCCTCGGAAGCCCGTTCACAGTTAATTAATCCGCAAGACGCCCCCATCTCGGTAAAATAAGCTCAGCGAAAACAAGGCTCCATCTATGTGTGTGTATACATATATAGATATGAGAGCATCGCAGAACCGCAGTAGCCACGTAATCAAGTCGCATTGAGCGTACACATCCGCTAGCATCGGAGTAGCGCACAAAGGTGTGTGTGTGTGTGTGTGTGTGTGTGTGTCAGCCCTCGGGGTACTTGTTGCTCTTTGCGCGCGTCTACAAGGACGCGCGGGCAACTATATACTGTATATAGCGCTAACAATGACAATACGCACGCGAGCTCTGCAAAGGGCGGCCCGGATATCCTTGCTTATCTGCAGCAGCAGGGCAGAGTAGCAGCAGCGTCAGCGGCGACGATCGTTTACGAGTGACGAGGCAAACACGCGCGGGAATCCGCCCCGTCGTTTACGGCTCGCCACCAGCAGCCTCGTACTCCGCTGCTATACTGCGATCCGGCACTTAAACGGACCTACACACTGCGCTCTGCTGCTGTCATCATCTTGTTGCGGATAGAGAAACGGACGCGCGCGCGACGCACGTCGTCTGCATTGTCTTGCAACAGGGCGCGCGGCTATCTTGTATATACCTATATATACATATATATATATATATATATATATATATATAGAGAGAGAGAGAGAGAGAGAGAGAGAGAGCTTCAGCTATACTGCAGCTTTGACGATTTCAGCCTCTGTGTCTCTGTAGCTAGTTGAGCGTTTAGCCCCTTTCTCAGGCACCGATGCTGCTGCTCGGTGAGCGTTATAACATCTCAAATCTGGATGATCCGGTTTATGGGACATTGCCGGTCTGCGAGCGAAGGAATAGCCGTCGCTGCTGGATTATTTGCACGGATGTTTTACGGCGGACTTTATGCCGCCGCGATCGATGAGACGCCGAGCTTCGCTTAAACTGTTTGCTTTACTGGGACTTTTATCTCCGGCCGATTGTGCTTTATATACGATATTCTTCGGCTTTTTAATGCCAGAGTGATCATCGCCGCGAGGCTCGTATAAAAGCGTCCTCGTCCCTATACAACGCGGATTGTAAATTCAATTAACCCGACTATATATAGTCTTTGGCAAAATTTTCAAGAGCCTACATAGTTGTTGCTGCTTCTCGAGGAAGACTAAAACAAGCTTGAGAGAGCGTTTCTCCGCGATTGTTTCGCTTTCAGCCCCCGAAACATCGAAGAAGAACTCCGAAACAAGTGGAAGCTTAGCGAATAATCTCCTCGCGGTTGCACGTATACACTCACACATATATTATACACAAGAATATCAAGCGCTCGCGCACTCGAAACTGTCCGCGGCAAAGGCGAAATTGAAAAGCAGTCTAGGTGCGATGCAGCTCTCGGACGATGACATCTCGCGCAAACTACTTCCGAAGGCTCGTCGTCCTCCTCCAAAGGTATTCTCTTTAATTATCGCGAGCGAGCAGCAAGCGAGTGAGAACTTGTGTATATATACACATAGTTCGCGCGCGGTGGAGGCTGTATTTCGCAAACTTTCCCGCTGGGGTCTTCCCTCATTTTCCCGGCGCGCACGCAAAAGTCTTTAACAGCTTCGGATGTCGCCGTCGACGGAAGTTGCGAAGCCGACGAGACGTCTTCTTCTTCGCGTCTCCGGTGCTGCTGATACTTTTTCTGTGGATACTAGCAGCTGTAGCGAATACGACTCGATTCGTCTTCTCTCTATTCTTCTCGTTTCTTTTTTTTCGTTTTCTTCGTCTTCTTCTTCGTTTCTTCTTCTCCCCGGGCAAAAGTGAGTTTTCTTTTCTGTCGAGCTGTCGCTTGACTTTTTGGCTGCGAGGAGGTACTTTTTGCCACGCGCGAGATTGAAACGTTTGACCTCTACTTCGACGTAATTGCTTTTGGAGCTGCCGCCGCCGGTTTTTCTGCCGGTTGATTGATTTTCAAAAAGGTAATATTATTCTTTGTTGTGCGCCCGCGCGCTCGGCGACGTATAATGAACGTACAGCCAACAGCTTGGAAAAACGTCTCAGAGAGCAGAGCAGATATACGTCGCGGCTTTCGGAGAAGACGAGACCAATTACGTTCGAGCGTGCTATGGATGAGAAGCCTATATCCCTCGGAGTTTGCGCTTGAAATATTTCCCGTAATTCCCAATTAATTATTCGAGTGTCGTAATCCCATCAAACTGCGTACACGTATGCGGGTCCTCGAAAAATATGAGTTCAAAAATTCTGGCTAATGCATTATACATCTATAATAAGCCCCGCGTTAATTTAAGGAAATCCGTTGATAATTAGCCGGATGATTGACGCCGGGATTACAGAGCGAGCGCGCCTGGAGAGCCAAGATTTTCACGAAAATCACGTACAGCCCGATCGAACGAAGTTAATGCCGGCGATGACTGGACGATGGTTATAGGCCGCTGCTGCGCGCCGTCGTGTTATATACCTCGACGCTGGGGTCGAACACGTCAAATTGACCGTATGACTGACGCTTATATGCAAAGCATTTTGCGAGTCGCCTAAATTTGCATTTCGCTGTGGCCCTTCTCTCTCTCTCTCTCGCTCTCTGGAGGCCCTCGTTAAAATCGCCCCGCCTTCTTCTCTATTTATACATTCAGCGTTAATTCAATACGCGATATCCCCGACGCGCGCTCGCGTCTGCCGAGTCACGACGACTTTTTACACATACGAGAGAGAGAGAGGCGTTTAAAAATTATTCGCGCGGTGAGGCATACATTTTTATAACGCGAGGAAATTGTCAAACTTCCGATCCGTCCGCCGGGCTAATTGATAGACGACCCGACGATTTTTCTCTCCCTCTCGCTCTCGTCGTTACGATGAGGTCCGCTGCCGCCGCCACTCGTTAATTCCGCGACTGACGAGTTGATGCAAAACAGCTCCGCGTAACACAGGGCTCTCGCGGTGCGCGCTTATCAAAACTTTGTTAATTGCGAAATTTTCCCAGCGCGGAAGTTACTAGCGCGCGGTCGCGCGTATCGTTCTTTTTTCAACTTATTTTCAATAAACAAGCGTCGTATTCTTTCTCCGGGCGAGAGAATCGCGGAAGAGGCAAAAGGTTGAGTCTCGTGCGTTTTCTCTCTCTCTCTCTCTCTCTCTCTCTCTCTCTCTCTCTCTCCCGCTAAGCGTTTGTTATGCACATTTGAAAAAACAATGCTATTTTTAATTGAATTTCTTTTGTTAAGAGAGAGAACCGCAGCTCTCGAGAAAGCGGGCTTTATAAGGCAAGAGTTCGTTGGAAATTAATGCCAAGTGTCGACACAGCGCGTAAGAGGAGCGAGAAAACGAGGGTAAAAAAAAAGGAAGCGAACTTCAGGTATGGTAATTTTTTTGGAAAGTCAATAACGTCGCCGGTAACGATGCAGAAATTGAATGCAAAACTGGGATAAATTCCGTGAAGCATCTACCGAGTGGGTTGCTGCAACGCTGCAACCGTAGAAGATCAAACGAGCCGCTCTGCATCTCAAAGTCAGCATGTTCTTCTTCTTCTTCCCGCTTTTTCTTTCATCCACAGCCGTGTGTTCGTTTTCTTTCCCGCTCGTTCTCTCGCTCTATCTCTCGACTTTTCGCCCGACGGAAAGCGTTCTTTGTCCTTTCTTCCATCTAGTATAATACAGTCTATAGTGTACGGGACGACTACGAGGAGCGTTAATTACCGTCGTGCGGACGACTTTTGTCTATACGTATACAAAGGCGCGAGTAGCTGTGTTTCTTCCGCAATCAAAATGAGAGAATTCAGGATGTTTTCCTCGGCGCGTATTTTATTGGACCTTGTTTTTCCGCGTAGCTACCGCGAAGATTCCGGGCTAACGAGATGAAGATTCGAGAATTATTTTCACCGCAATTAGCCGGCTATTCAGTCGACGTCGTCGTCGTCGGCGGCTCGAATACTTTCGCGAGTCGCCAGATTTTCAGGCCGATTTCATTAGCACCATAATACACCGTACGATGGGAATACCGGAGAGAAAGAGAGAGAGAGAGGATGTCTGACGTGCCGTCAAGCATTGTTGGATATATACACGGCTGATGACACGAAACACGTGGGAATCGCAATTAGTCGTTCATCGCTCGCTCGGAATCGGAAAAAAGGATTGGCACTCGCTAATTGGCATTCTTATTTATATATGTATATATATATATATATATATATATATGTGTGTGTGGGCTCTGTGCTTTTCATTTTCTCGCAGGAGCGGATATTATATTCGCAAAAAGTGTGTGACGAATTTCATACGCGCCTGATTAACGAAAGGCAAATTTCTTTCGTTTATCAAAGGTTTCGCATAGCACGCGCGCGGGTATTAGGTACATAGTAGCGCATCAAAAGACCGGAGCTGCAGCCATTATCACTATACCCGCAAAACGAGAGCCAGGGCACGTTCCTCTCTCGTGTACAAAAAGCCGTCAAAGGAACAGTAAAACAGGCTCGGAATTATAATAACCGGATATACTCGGCTAACGCGTTTCTCACCGGTAGAAAATAAAAAGAAACACTAATAAACAAGGACCAAACCGACCAAAAAGTCCAAACTGTATAATCCGGTGTACAGTGTGTACGTCCCGAAGTACGGAAAATCAGCATAACGCGCGCTAGAATTCCGGTTCGTTAGGACGACGACTATAGCAGCACAGCAGCACTTACGCTCGCGGAGAGTTAATTCAAAGGCGAGATATATATGCAGCTATCGCGTCGTTGCAGATGTGTGTGTGTATATATATATATAAAGTCAGGATCGCAGAGACAGAGTAGCGTCAAAGATGGCGTAAGGTAGCAGCCCTGCATCGGAGAGACAGGCAGACGCTGCTGAGAGACAGAGTCGAACGAAGGTGGCACGATTCGCACACGAAGCCAGCCTGTATGTACACACTGGAGGAGAGAGGGAGGGGGATACGTACGAAGTGCGGCGGCCCGGATTCCAGGCTCGTTAGTCGCTAATTGCGCCAGACTTCGCGAAGGGAACAGCATCGCGAAATTGCGGATGCTCGCGCGCGCACGCGCGCGCAAGACTTCGGGCTCCAATCTCCTATTGTGCGCGCTGCACGTGAAAGTTTGCTCTATGTGCGCTCGATAAGTAGGTGTATATAGTAAGCCCGCATCACGTGCGATATGTATACGCATATATACTTCCTTTTCGGTGTGTATACCCATGTAGTAGGGCTTGTTATTACGCGCGAAATGTGCAAACGACACTTATATTGCGCACCGCGAGAAAAGAAAGTCGGCTGGTGCTGTGAATTTTAGTGGGTGGTATACGATGAGAAAGTATATAGATGAATGAACTACGTTGCATTAATTTCGTGATTGCGATGCAAGCTTTCCTTTTTTGTTTAAGATCGCGCGATTAATAACTTGTCTTTACTGAGAGAAGTTTTTATTTCTCACAAATAAATGTGCAGCATTCTTAATTCAAAACAATATTTATTGGCAACTATTTTAATTTTACTGGAATACGATTTCGTAATAGTTACGAAATAATAATTCATCATATATACGATTGAATTTTTGGTTATATAGTTACTAAATTTAGTAACGTTGAATAAATTCTTCTCTCAGTGTTGAGCCAAGTTTCAAAAGGACAAGCCGAGCTTCAGACGCTAGAGTATGTTTTATATATTTTTCACCCTTGTTTTTCATAAAATGCATAAAGTTATTTTTTTTTCAGGAGGCTGGAATAAGCGAAACTGCAGTGCTGTTCCTGGGCATTTTCTCCGCGAATAAAATAAACTACAGCATAGCCATGCGCGCGCAGGGAAATCGTAAAGATTAGAATAGCCCTATACATCCATTAAGTTCGACGATCGGGAAAATTTCCTTTCTCCCTGGATAAACGAATATAATCAAGTCAAATCGTAAAGACGTCGCAGGCCTGCGCAGTCTTTTTTACGAGCGTGATAAAAAATCTATCTTCTTCGTTCTTCTTACTCGGGAGAATTTAAAGGTTCCTCTTCAGGTTTTATGGATCATCGAACCCTTTAAAATGCCAGCTAGACTTGTACGATTTTTGTTTTATTCTTTATTTAATAAATCTTGACGGCCGCCGGATACCTAATTAAAGTATGGAGATGAGAAAAATTTAATTGAACAGCCCCGCCCGGCAAATAAGATTGCCAGTCGAGAATTCCAACCAAAGTCAACTTTCCTCGATATAAACATATATATGTATTTCCTTTGATAATCCCAAAAATAGAGAAAATCAGAAATGATTGACATACTCGCGGTTAAATCTGAGCAACATCACGGCATCATGCTCGTCAAAAAGCAAGTTATCCCTGTAAAGCCTCATCGCCGTTTAAGTTCATCGCGCTCGTATACTATCGTGTACACACACGCTCTCCCGCACTTTCTCCGCGACTGCTCTCTAAACTCTCCTATAGTTACCGCCATCAGGCGCCCCGACTATACAAGCGTTTGTTGCTCGCGCGCGAAACTACACGGCGTCTACATATCCGCAAGTTTGAAAGCAGCGGCGGCTTCTGCTCCCGTAGGCGACTCTCCCCACGCGTGTCAGTCAACTTGATACGTGTGCCTTATATATATATATATATATATATATATATATATATATATATATATATATATATATATATATATATATATATATATATATATATATAGCTCATACGTGCAGTTGAGATCGGTATATTATCGTGTGTACAGGACTATTATATACTCGCTGCATCAAGAAAGAGGGAGAGAAGCACAGCCGTCTTTCAGACCGGCGAATAAAGACATCATCGACTGCTGCCGCTGCTGTTCTATACAATTTGGTCGATTTTCTATATCGGCTCCCGCCCACGCGTCTCAATTGCTCGTAACCGGGGTCCCGGCGCCGCCGCCGATTGAAAGGCTCAGCTGTCGACGGCAGCTCTTGTGCCGCGCCAAGCAGCCAATAGCTCTTTACGATGATCTAGGAGCTAATTGGCTCGCTTTTGTGCGCTCACGAGCCGGAGCCTACTCCCATCTCTCTCTCTCTCTCTTTCTCTCTTTATATATATATATATACTCTGGGATGCCTTGTATATTATTCGGAGAAAAATATTTCGATCTTAAAAGCTCGTCTGCGCAGAGTCTCCCCGCTCCCCCTTCAACTCTCTCGTATATTATGTGGTTTCAGTTTGTATACACGTATATAAAAACCCTTCGCTTCGACTTACGTAAAAACGTAAGTCCCGAGCCGAGTTTTCTTTCGTGGTATAAATTAGCGCGTGCAACTCGCATCTATTGAGCTGAATATGTTGCGCAAGGGGCAGCTTTTGTGCATTATTTGTAGAGGGTGTTTGATTCGACCGATTATTTATACGGACAGAGTTGGCTCAAGTCTCACGAAGTGTGTGTTTTAGATGATAATAGAATCGAGAGCGCTTACCACCGCGGTACGATCAAAGTAAGAATTATTCAGAGAGATTGAATATTGATAATCAAGCGGGTTGAAGAGCCGCATTCATGATAAACGGGATCCGTGCTGCCCTGTAAAATGAATTCAATATTATAATATACACACGAGAGGTTTTGATTAAATATACGATTCAGCATATCGAAAGGATACGCTTTATTTCATCAAGACAACAAGGTTTACAACAAAAGCCGGGTATTCTTTTTACAGGAAAAATGTTCGAAAACGCAATTACAGTAGGGAGAGCCGTATTTTTTTCGTTAAACAAAGAGTTGCTGCGCGGAAAAAGAGAAGCATTCCCTTTTCACACCTGCGCATTCTCGCAACTGTATGTAGTATACAAAATTCAATAAAAAGAAGAAGAAGAAAATGTCGAGTAACGAACGAATGGTTCCCGCATCGTTACTTCTCGGCTCAACTTTCTCCAGCGCATCAAGAAACATGCGTGTAATAATCCGAATAAATTTTCCAGATGCGTAATTCGGTAACGCGACACATAACATGTGTATGTGTATATATATTAGGTATCGAAGCGAGTCATCGCTTTGCGCAATCCGATCTCACGTACAGAGCCGCCACTGCTGCTGCGGCCGAGCGAACGCTTTGTAGGCCTGTGTGCTCCCTCTCTATCTCTGGATCCGGCTTTTGCGCGCTGTTGATGCTTCTCTCTATGCGGATACCTATGTGTTTCTGTGGCGAGAGGAATTGAAACGGGTACACTACGAGATTTTCAATAGGGGAAACTGTGGCGGTTCTATGGGTAGATAGTGTTTTTTTTTTCGCCAAGGCTACGCAATGGATTTTTGAAATTAAAACCAGGCTTTCCCTTTTTTCCGCGTGGATATATACCATACGCGCTGTCTGTGTGCGATGGATTTAAACGAGTTTATTTTTCGCTTCGAAAAGGCTTCGAAATAGTTTTTCAATATTTACCAACTGGTTACGCTTTTTTTCGAGGTTTCCGTTAACATTCCATTTTCTTCCGTTCGAGCAATTTGCTATAACAAGAGCTGGATCGAATCGGTTGCAAAAATTGCTCGAAAAAGAGCCCCAGAACGCAGCGAGTGAAGTTAAGCTTCATTATAAGCAAAGCCTTTCTCCCGGCGTCGAAAGCGATCGTTCGTTTCACTTTGCCAACCGAATACCCCAGATAACTTTCCTGATTAATTATTCCACACGTATACCACCGGGGGAAAAAAATTTCCACCGCCCGGAGAGTGAATCATCTTTTATTGCGCCCAAACTGTATGTACACCGCGCAGAAAAAGGAAAGACGAATGCGAGAAAAAAGCAGGCGGATAAAAAAATTGAAAAAGGGAACGGGCAGTAAGTGTAATAACAAAAAAAAATATAGAGGGACGTTGGTATATCAGCAAGCTTATTTCCCTTGGGCTCGATGCCGCGGCGGTGGCTTCGAGGCATCACGGAAAAGC
Source organism: Muscidifurax raptorellus (assembly GCA_020010945.3). Lineage (NCBI taxonomy): Eukaryota > Metazoa > Arthropoda > Insecta > Hymenoptera > Pteromalidae > Muscidifurax > Muscidifurax raptorellus. The sequence goes on from CM052080.1 coordinate 7,703,270, forward strand.
GCCGATGATCCGCGGATAGCGATAGTCCGGGGAGAGAAACTTTAATTGTTCTCGTTCTGGCGGAGTAAAAAAACCGCCTCGACGCGCTCGAGGATTATTGATAGCGAGAGCTATGTCAATTACTTTGATTGGCGACGGAAACCGTGAAAGAGAGAGATCGCTCGATATCCTCTGTTTTTCTTCCTGCGATGGATTCGAATTCTAATTAAATTTACGGCCCGATTCAGAGAGCCTTTAACAACAATGCTTCAACCGAGTCGCAGATTATGCTCATCGGAAACAGTGCAATAACGGGGACCATATTACTCTCGCGCTCACATTACATAACGATACAACTGCAAATGTCAAGACAGCCTGCGGACACATCTCCTGCTAATGCGTCGACGGCATAGCGGAGGACGATCGTTCATGTGGTTTTAGCGATGACGTTATAGCGCGGCGGCATGATGAGTAGTTGTCTTGCCGGTCGTCTCTCGGACATTACAACCTGACGCGCGCGTGTCAGCCCGGATATCTTCGCTGCAAACTCAAAGATGTTGTTATTGTCGTGTACTTGTGTGCAACCGCGCGTGAATAGCTGTTGAAACTACTGCTAGCGCTCGCTGCGCTACTGCTCTATCGATTTAACGTCGAGGGTTGCACTTGAACCCCTCCGCAAGTTTAACTCATGGTTATTCCTCTCGGTCTAGGATTACACAAAGTTTCATTAACCGCGTATAATCCAATTAATATTAATTTGCCGAGTTGTCGTCTTTAAAGTATACACAAACATCTGACTATGAGAGAATTTTCCTCTTATACATACGTATAGCGGCCATTGTGCGGCTCGAGAACAAACCCTCGAGCGCGCAGTGAATCACGCGAGAAAGAGAGAGAGAGAGAGAGAGAGAGAGAGAGAGGTGCGAAGTAGCTGATGTATGCTTATATATACATCTGTGTACAACACAGTAGCAGCGGCTCTCGGGATGCAAATAGAGACGAGTGTGAGGCAAAACTTCAATCTCCTGGGGGAGTATAATACGCGGCGCGCGAGCGACTTATGCGCATGACGTTCTTTTTTCTGTCAACGAGTCGCACGGCACGAGTTTTTCTTCCAGACAGCCGTGCCGCGTGTATGTGTATATAGGTGTACACGAGCTGTGTCGACAGTCTCAAGACAAACAGTCGCGTCGTCGCGGGCTTGAAAAAAATAGAGACGACTGACGTGCCACGACACGAGACTGCTGCTACGTTCTGTCTATAAGTAATAGGCTGCTTAGCTATTTATACTTCGATCTTATATAGAATTCGGGTGGAGAAATGTTTGTTTGGCTTATTTTACCAGCTTTCAAGATGGATTTATGTATAATACATAGAGTGCGAAGTCGACTAATCGATGTGGCGCGAGGAACAAATTAGAAAGTATACGTATAATAGCAACGGGCGACAAATATATTTATATCAGCCCAATACACGAAAGATGGGAAGTATAGGCTCTCGTAGTTTTCATGCATAGCAAGTGCGAGAGAATCTTACGGCATTTTAGAAGATGTTATTACCATATATGCATTAGCCGGCGCGCGGGCAAAGCTAATTTTAATCAGATGTCTGCAGCGCGCGACTATAAGTACCCGGGGGATCGCTCGTGGAGGGATCCTGAGAGGAAATTGAGGGATTTTCGAGTCGTAGATATATACGCGCGGCGCCCATCTCTCGGCGTCTCGAAGATTTACCATTTGACTCGGGATGAAAGGGAGGAATCGAGCGAGAGACGCGAGAGCACCGGAGGGTAAAACGAATCTTGAAGGATCTTCGCGGCTTTCGGTTTTAGCGCATTGAATATACGTATCCGCGTCTAATTAGAGTCTTATACGCCTGATCTCTTCTTTCGTCTGCTATATAAATATAATTATTGCTTTGACTCGTAATCTTCTACTCTGATGCAGATATGCAAAAATCCACGGAATATCTCTCTCGTTCGCATTATAATGACACTGTCGGACTTGTGCGCGAAGGGAGAAAAACACGTCGGCTTGCGTATGTATAATAGTGCGTACGAAGGCTCGTAAATAACGATTTGCGCTAAATTAACAATGCAAAGCGCCCGAGCGCCCGGATTTATGCGATATTGTGCATTTGATACTGTGACGAGCGCCGATAAATTATTTCCCAAGCTTTTGATGCATTGATTAAAATTTCATGCAAGAATTCATACACGAATTGTTCTTCGTTTGCGTTTTCGTGACTAATGGGCTTGTACTTCGTGCTCCGTATCGTCGTTTCTCATCGGCGCACATACACCGCTTTTAACGAAACATAAATTGTTAATGCTGATCCGACGGAATCAAAGTTAACGCCAATAAAAATTATACACGCTATAACCATGCGTGTGCATTTTAAAAAATGCCAAGAGTGTCAGCTGCGCGCCTGTCAGACCCTTAAAACTGCATATTCGATTTGTCGCTCGCGCCGTTCATTATATTATTCGCGTATTTTTGTACACGTCACCGCGTATATGTAATATCTCCCGTTTCGCTGCGACTCGTAATTTATTATTCGGGCGATATTAAATTACGCGTACAACGATTGATAGACAGCGATGTACAGGCGAATCGATGTACAAACTCCAGCGAGATTATGATTATCGAAGAAAAATAAATAACCCAGAGCATTTCTACTTACCCCATCGCTAGCAAAGACCCTCTAACGTAATTCCGATCCACTACAACATAGATCGATCTACTCCGCTCTCATAAAGACCATTAAGGATTATCGAAATGAAAAAGAAATTTTTTTTCCCAAAAGGAGTTTCGCTGCACGGCGCACAAAAGGCCAAAGTTGTTTATGCTCTACTTAATTCGGGAGTACCGCGCGCGTAGCTGTATATAATACACACGCGTTCGAGCACAAGGTGCAGCGAAAGGTCCTCGGCTCTATTAGCAAGTTCGAGAACTCGCTCCCCCGCGACGACGACGATGACGACGACGACGACGACGACGACGACGACGACGACGGCAATCTCTATAGCCTCTCTTGTCGCGTCGAAGAGTAGCGTATACACGGCCGCGCCGTCGTCTTATTAGTTTCGCCGAACTCTTAAATACTCCGCAGGGACGAAACTTTAAAATTCCAATAAATATTTAAGTTTTTCCGCATTCCTCGTTAGATCCTAAAGAGCGCTTATTTTCTCGGGCCGAGATCGAGCTTCCTTTCTTTTTTTCCTCTCCCCGGCCGCCGCGCTTTCGCGTGGGACTTTACGTGTTCGGAGCTTTTTTTTTTATTCTCTACTCTATACTTTGTGTATCTGTGTTGTGTTATTAAGTTCTACGGCGGGGATGATAGGCGAAACTTTGCGCGCGGGTATTACGGTTTTCCATAGTTATAATGAAGAATGGTTAATGCGATATTGCAGTTCGTAGCCGCTCTGCTATACACTGGCTCTTAAAGTTGAGTGGGCGTTCGCGAATTCGCGTCAGAATCGAAGAAAGGAGATGTTGACGCAACGCCATCGTCGCACGGCTTTCTGCTGATCCTTTGTTGCATATGTGCATACATGCAGGAGGTGTATATATCGGGATATACCGCCGAAGCTTTGTATATATGCGGGTGACTCATGCACGGCGGGACTAATGCCGGGAATAACACTGCACAACTCTATCCTACTCCGCTGGCTTGGCTGGTACTTTCTCTTATATTTCAGGACAATGAGGCTTGCATTTCTTCAAGGTACCGAATAGACGCGTGTAATTATTGGCTATTCATTGAAAAAGCTTCGCTCGATGGATTATATCGATATAGAATCTGATTGCGTCGAGGGGAGGATGCCGCGTTGTTGCGATTTTCTGTTTGCATATCGTCGTTTCGAATATAACTTTAATAAATTCAATTATGGCCATACATGAATTAATTATAATATATTAATTTATACGCACAAAGTGGAGCATATATACATTTATAGTCAAAATAAATATTTGAAGCTGCAGTCAGCAGCATATCGGGATACATAAAGCTCGGGTTGTAAAAATTCAACACATTCGACGATCGCGCAGACACATAAGCGAGAGGGAATAAAAGTATAAGGCAACGCAGTATTACAGTATAGCGTCAGCTCGCTCGAGATTACACACACTAAACTCGCTATCTACTCTCGTCGCTGAGGCGCGTAATTTCAATAGTGGCCATCAGGAAGCGCGTAATAAAAGCCGTAAAGGGATAAAAGTCCGCTAATTCGATGGGCAAAGTTGCGAGAAATCCTCCATAAAAGCTCTCCAATAACCTCAGCCCTATATATACCTCGCGACTTTTGAATGTGACGAGCTAGCACGCGCCTCCCTTCTCTCTCTCTCTCTCTCTCTCTCTCTCTCTCTCTCTCTCTCTCTCTCTCTCTCTCTCTCTCTCTCTCTCTCTCTCTCTCTCTCTCTCTCTCTCCCTCGACTGTTCAAAGTCTTCTTCAGACGGTCCCTCTTATTGGAAAATCATTTCGTCCTCATAAGCTGGGCTGGCGTATGCGCGATACGCCCGCGCAGCGATTTCCGATATATACTCGCGCCGTCTTTCTCTTATACGCTCTATATATATATATAGCTATATACACTCGACTTTTTCCCTCGCGAGCGGCGCCGACACTCGAGCGCCATAAAAGAACGTCAACGCGCTCGAGCGTTTTTCCGGCTGGATGCAGCGGGCAAATATGCTAAGCGATCTCCTCCCCCTCCTCCTCCTCGCCGTCGTCGTCGTGTGGCTTCGTCGCGAAAGGTATTTCGATTTCTCGATTATTCACGGCTTCTTTGAGGCGCTTAGAGCCTCGTCGCTGAGTCTTTTTTCTCGGCATGATCTGTTGGCTTTTACTAGAGAGCTTGGTTTAAAAAAAAAAAAAAAATCGCAGCTTGCAGGAAACCTGTTTATACATATAAAATCAGTGCTCCATCAAGCTCGCAGCGCGTCAGACGAAAACTTGCGTCGGCGAGTCTCACGGCATGCCCATAAGCGCTTCCTCCCTTGCGATAAAGCTCGCAGCTGCCAAACTTGGCCCGCGCACTTTCGAATTTCGCTCCACGGCGAAAATCCCTCCGTTATACGCGCGTCTGCATATACGCCTCGTCGTTGGGAAATTCGCTCTCGAGTATATAGCGGACGGGACACTTTTATCGCGCGGAGCTTTTCCACGCGAGGCGCACTCAACATTACAGCCCTCATATGTACTTGTGCGAATATTATACGCGCGCGCTCGGCTGGATCCGAGCCCTACTTTCCATTATAAACGCGCCGGAGAGACCGAGTGAAAGAAAAAATTGAGTAAATTAACGGACGACGAGTATTATAATTTACACTGCACGCGCGGGAAAAAGGGCAGACGCTGTGTTCATTAACGCCTTATGCGGACCCCGGGGCGCAAACTTTAGTATAAGTGTCTGAATTTTAATTACGTATGCACGGCTTCTCTGTATATATGTGCGAGAAAAGCTATAAGCACTAATGATTCGAGTTTCGAAAGCGCGGTCTCTCCCTCCCTCTTCCACGTGTGGATATATCGGAGAGGAGGGGGTAAGCGAGTTTTCGGGCTTTTTGCCACGTTGCGAATGCAAGCGAATGGAGATTAGTTTATCGAACAGCTCCGCGAGCAGTTTGTCAATGCGCGCCGGCTACATTGGCCGTCATTGAAGGCGCCTGTGTATCTGGTACTTGGTCGTAGCAGTAGTAGTAGTAGTAGTAGCACTGCGTGGGCGAAGAGACAAAGCGCGTTCCTCCGAAGGAGTGTAGTAGCTCGAGAGGTGGATTTACGACTGGAAGGCTTGGCTGGACAAAGAGATTGCTTTGGTCGTAATTTTTTCTTTTTTCGTTGATCCACTTTTATTTTATAGATTCGCAATAAAAACGCGCGCGGTGACGATTTCGAAGCTGACGCGGGGACTCCGCGCGTGCATCATGTGTTTCGTTACAAGAGCGTTTACTTTATAATTCACGATGCGATCGCTCGGAAAGCGTATTCGCAAATTAGCCGGGGTTGCCTCCCGCTACGATTTCACATTCTGCTGCATAAATGATCATGCGTTGTTTGCTATGCCGCGAACTGCGCAGCTCCGCGCCGCTGGTTGTTTTGAAGAAAGCAATGCTCCCCGCGGCTGCAGCGCTGCAGTATATAGCATCGCGTTCGAATTATCGACGAACATTGATTTCGGTTTGCTCCACGCAACTATTGGCTAATTTGTTCTGGCCATGGCTCTGGGCAAATCTTTCAATTTCGTCGGAAGATAATTGATATAACCATTGCCGCACGGATCGCTAATTAGGTTTCATTATATTGATGCGTTATATGTATTGGATAATGGAGACGCGTCGCAATCAATTACGTCGATTCCTCGCGGTTCATATGAAGATACATTTAAAAGGATTGCTTTTATATATTATACAATTTGCATTGTTAGTGCAATCAATCGACCTCAATGGCGGATAGAATTTTTTTTTCTTAATAGCAAAGTGATGCATCGTACTATGTAGATCGCGGCGATTAATTTACTCGAGTGACTGTACGACATTACTGCGTCGTCTGCGCATAATATACTGTCGCATCAGGATCAAAAAAGCTCCGAATCTAAAGCGACTCGCGTCGCACAGAATGACTTTCACGTTTCTTTCACTCTACCGCACGAAACTCCTTCGCTCAATTAAAATTCCATCACAATCTAGCAGCGAGAGTATAATAAACGATTCCTCGTTCAGTGTCGCCCAAATTCCAGCGAACACGGCGCATATTAACCGTTCACCCTGTATACATCCCGATACAATGAGCCCGTAAAAAAGATTATAATATACGCGGCAGCCTCAGCTTATCATCGGACGCGGCAACAAGCAGCAGCCGGCTCTCTATCGCAGCATCCTTTCTCTTTCTTCTCGAATCGCCGGATCGATCGCGTATACAGCTGAGAGAAGCGGAGGTTCTCGCGGAATTGTCCCGTAATGAGATTCGATAGGAGCTGCCTTCGTGTGTACGTATCTATTCCGCTAGACTGGTCACTCGGGTATTAGGTTTGTTCGCTCGTAGGAGCAGCCGAAGCGACAGGAGCCAGCGAGCTATATACGGCGAGAGAGAAAGAGAGACGCGTTGCGCGCATACACACACGGGCACGTATATAGACAGGATAGACAGAGAGAGAGAGAGAGAGAGAGAGAGAGAGAGAGAGAGAGAGAGAGAGAGAGTTCAGCGAGAGGGAAGATAGGCGGCACCTACTGGCATAACTTTCGCGCGCTGCAGCAGCCGAGCGAGAGCCAATAAAGTCGAACTCCCCCGCGACAGATCGGCCGGCTATACAGTAGTCGCGACATTAATAGCGCAATGCACTCTCCGTTTCTATCTTTCTCTCTCTCTCTCTCTCTCTTTCTCTCCCTCTGCGCGTGTATATACGAGCTGGCTATATTTATGCCGTCGCTCGCGGTGTACGTGATGCTGCTGCAGCCGCGATAGTTTAGCCTCCCTCGTTATATTAGTCCCGCTGCGCCGTTAGCGTAAACAGCAGCAACTGAATACGTGCTATTTATCCGGCCGCGTATAGCACATATGTATATATATACCGGTATGCGAGCAGCGAGCAAAAAGCCGCAGTATATACATAGCATTGAATTTTCGGATCGACAGAGCGAGCTGTGCGTGCGCGATGTCATACGGCGATTTATGGCGCCGGTTTTATCGGGCCGACAAAGTCGTTTTGGAAAGATTTCGATGGAGCCGATTGCCTTATTGGAGCCGATAAAAAGTCCACTCCCCCGAGCTCGATTTCCGCCAGTGCGAGCACAATCGCGCGCAGCGAAAGGATTTCATTATATACACGGGCCAGGACGACTTTTTCTTTTATTCGCGCCGGAGGATTTATCGTGTCGCTCGAGTATTGCTGCAATTTATCTTCCTTTATTATACTATAATTTTCCTCGAGCATTATATTTCTGTTTATAAATATAATAGGCGTAGTATTGCGACGCTATTGGTTCCGACGTCGAGGCGAGGTTTAAAGATACCGTCGACGACAGCTGCGCGGAGACGAGTATAATCGAATCTCTAATTTCCAGCTGTCAGCAATCGATATAAGGATGAGATAGCACCTTTTGCTCTTGATAGAATTCAAGCTCTGAATAATCCATCGTTCTTGGCTGTGCGGAGCCGCTAAAATTCGACGGCTGCCGTGATGGGAATTAGCCGAAAGCGGAAATGTTATCTAACTATCTCTGTATACTGCGATTGGAGTAAATTATAGAGTTGCGACTAGGCTGTGAGTGTGAATGGATGAATTTGCTATATTTGACGGCGTCAATATTTGTTTCTAACAAATTTGAATATCACCCCCATTGCGCGATATATTGCGCGGTTTTCCGCGGTCTGTATAACGAAATGATGCTGTGAACGCGCGTTATATATACAAATATATACTAAATTCATTCGAACGCGGGAGAGTGATTTACAGTGGAAAAAGTCTGGTAGGCGTTTCGGGCATCGGTAAATTAATATAGAAGCCAATTATTATATAACATTCGTGCTCGCGGTCAATATTCGATAATAATGGTCATTTCCAAAATCGGATGTATGAATTTCAACGAGAAATCTGGCTCGACATTGAATGTGTCATACATTATTTCACGATAAACTGATATTTCGCTCAACGTTTTACCATATTCTGCGCATATCGAGCGCAGAAAACTAATCAAAAACAAACAATCCGCAAATATCCTCACAGGCTTTTGCATTAACCGTCGCTTACACAGCCGCGCGAGCATATATGTGCCATACGCACCTCCTTTCCGCGATAACAACTCGGCACACTCGCGCGGGAAAATTCAAAATTCTCGATTCATTTCTGCGCGCTCAGCAGCGCATGACTGCACACGAGCTAGTTCTATCGGCGAGTTTCTACACGCTCTCTTCGTCGTGGAAAGTTTCCGCGGGACGTGTGTGCTTAAGCACGTCTGCCCAAAGCTCGCCGGCATTATTATAGCCTTTTTTCCACCGGGTTCTAAAGCCGGCCATTATTAGCTCGGCCCGTCGAATACCCGCGGCGTTTTACACAGGCGGCTTATCGGCTCACTTCATTGCGCCCCGGCTTCGTACGTGCGTTAGTAAGAGAGAGCGCCACTACTTATGAAAGGGGCAAAAAATTACGAGCGGTCCCCTCTCCCTCTCTCTCTCTCTCTCGCTCGCTAGCTTGATATTAAAGCGGCGGCGTATAACGAGCGTCGGGGCCGGCTTTATTAATTACGTCCATGTAATTAGCGGGCCTTTCTCGCGGCGGGGCGTGCGCCGCTTGCAGATACGCTGCCGCCGGTCGCAGATTTGTTTCCTCTCGCTGAACGCTTAGGTTTTTCCCTTTTTCCAGAGGCTGCGTAGTTCGTGCTTCGCGCTTGTTATTCGTGGACCTTCCTTTGCGCTATTTTCAGCCTCAATATTGCTGCGAACTCGCGCGCGCGCGAGCTAATTTCGATGGGCTTTTTATGCTTATTTAGTATTATAAAAGCTGCTGCGCTTTTCTCAGAATTTATACGTTACCATGCGTATTCCGCCGAAGGATTAGTTATATACAGTTCGTATCTAGAAAATTACTGCGGATCGAATAGAAAGTAAAACCAACACGCCAAGTATTAAAAAATCAATTACGGGCCGAGCACATAACTTTACCAGGAACATAAATTTCCTAAGAAAGGGTGTATGTGTGTGTGTAGCAGGCGAAGTTCGCACGTGTTCCAGGTCGCCGTTTAAACGAGGAAAAAATCCGCGAACAGCAGCAGTAGCAGAGAGAAACGAGGTGCACATAGAGAGCCCGGTCCCACACACGTCGACCACGTAATCACAATGGTTAGCGCGATTGCGATCGGCTAATGACGGAAAAAAGGCGTACCCTTGTTAAGAAATGCCGACACGATCTGCTGCTGCTGCTGCTACTGCTACAGCTAACGGAAGAAGATCGAACGGTCGCGAAAAGTCGCCGACGGCTATATATATATTGCTAAGTTGCGAAGCCAAAACGCGCGCGTCGCGCGAGGAATAAGGAACAAGCGCGCGCGGTAATCGATGCTGTGCTGAGTGCGCGGATTTGCATATTACCTACACTGCTGGTTCTCAGTGTCGTGCTTATACTGTGTTTTTTTAAATAGATTTTCGAAATGTACTTTCAATATTTTTACTTTCTGAAGAGAAGTGGTATATTTTTAGAGAATAACAAACGCTTGCTCTCGCGACATTTATCAATCAAAATTTATAATTCAAAAATTGATCGATGTTCATATACGTCATACTTTGACATTGTAACGGAATTTTAACTACATGTCCGTCACAAGAAAGTAAGACGTTGCAATATAACAAAGTCAAGCCAGTAGCGTAGCAAAAAAGAAAATTATTTGTCCAAGCTTATCGAATTTCCCCCACATCAGCTCTCAAACCACTTATCCTCGTTTTGTTCATCTTCCCCGCAGTCAATCACACGTCTCTCAATATCGTCTCTTTGAATTCTGCCAACTCAAGATTTTGTTTCTCCTGCACTAAAAACGGGGGAGAGAGAGGAAGAGAGAGAGAGAGAGAGGGAGCTCTCGCGATGGTCCGCGCACAGCACTCTATATACATCCCGTCAAGTTTAATCCGTCGGATAGAGCCGCCGCCACGACAGCGCTGGATCGAGTTTGACGAACTTTAAAATCAACTTCGGAAACTCGCTGCGCGCACGCGGCGACAAATTAAGCGTTGGCTCTCAAGCGCGCGCTCTGCTTGAGAAAAGAATGGCCCCGTCGCGAATAATAAGATGAGAGGGGGAGATGGATTTTTCTTTCTGCGCTTTTGAAACAGTTGGCGCCGCTGCCGGAGAATCGAGAGAGAAGTCTGGGAGGTTGTACGCATTATAGTTTGAGATATAGAGATGCGTGATTATAGGCGAGGCAGTGGAAATATATAGCTAATATTGCGCATTATGCAAGCCGGTTATGACAAATGTGATAATAATATTATCCACATCTTAGGAAAGAATGGAAAATAAAAGCCTAACTGTACTCCGCGCACAGCATCGCGCAAAAAAAGGAAAATCCCGCAGGTCGCTAGTGCGCGCGCGTATACAATTGCGCGTCAGTGTCGCCTGGAAATGATTAAATTTCGTCCTCGCGCAAACGAGCCCCCGCGTAAACAACGAAAAAAGCTCACTCTCGCGCGCAGAGTGCTTAAAAAAAATCAGGTCGCTGGCTCTCGTTTACGTTATCACTATATCCTCTTTTTTTGACTTGCCGAGCTCGCGTGCGTCGTGCTCTGTTTTCCCCTCCGCTTTCCACCTACACCGCGACTTACGCGCAACACGCATATATACATGCGCGCGCGATGTGCCACTGCAACATTCGAATTTCACGCGGTATGCCAAAGTGCAGCTTTAAGAAACTTATTAAAATTTTTATTTTCGTACTCGATACTGGATAATTAGTAGCTCCGATCAGCGATATATAGATACATCGAGAGGAAATTTCGATCCGATTATACATAAATCAAATTAAATCCAACTCTTTCTATCGAACGCGCAAGCTGCTTGCACCTCGACCACATATATAACACAGAAGCTCGCTGCTCTGTATATATATATATCGCTCGGGCGAGTTCTACTGGCACGCGCGGAATAATTTCACTTTGCGACAGTCTAGCGATAAGACGGTTGCGGGGCTGCATGTTGCTCCTGTGATTGCGCGATCGCGTGCACTATACGGACTTTCTCCCTTTGCCGCGCAGTGGTTGGCTCCTTATTCCCATACATATATATACGCCCCCGAGGTCCTTTTGCCAGCCGGCGCTGAAAGCTCGCTGAAAGAAGGGATTCTTGGAATAGTGACGACCTCGTGTTTCGCTTTTAAGCGAACTCGCTGAAGCTTGAGCTTTGAAGTGTGAGAATCGTTGTCTTTCTATGGGAATTCATCCGTGGAAAATCTTAATTAACTGCGTTCCGACGTACGCGAAGGTTTTATTTCTTCTATCTTTTTTTTGGGCGGAGCTGAAAGCGAAAATTCGCGTGGAATCGCGGAATCTCGCGAGTGAGAATTTCATTTATTGTCTAGAGGTCCTGTGTGTTACGAGAATGAACTATATAGAGCTGATTGAATTGTAGCGAGAGGGAAGTATTCCTTCTAACGAAATACCATCTGTCGTAGTAAAAAAAGGTAGAATTTAATCTTTCCTACCTGAGAAGTAAAATAAGAAACACCTCGTCGCGCTTCTTGCAGCGTCGATTCCTTCAAGCGCAGATCTCATCAACGTTCTCTCTCTCTCTCTCTCTCTCTCTCTCGCGGGCGCGCTTGCGAGCCGCTGATTAGCAATTAAAGTTTTCGTCGCCCGCAGCGAGGCACGTCAATCGACGCGTAAATAATTGACGCTATCTCAAAAGATTCCCTACCCCTATATAGATATATAGTATAAATAATGCAATCGAGACGCCTGGCGCTCCTCCCGCGCAGAGCAGGACGCGTGTGTCTCATTGTCAAGGTCTATAAATAACGACGCGGCCGGCCCGCTGAATATTTCATCCCAGAGTTAACGAAGGCCTATAGCCATCGGGAACACGTCGAGGTATATAGAATCAAAGACAGACGGAGAAACCGCGTCCGCTCGTTATTATTGAAGAGCTGCTGCGGTATAACTATCCGCGAACTCTCGGAGCGTTATATAGCCCTGCATGCATGTATGTATAAGCTTGCGCGCAGCCGTTGGATGTACACGCGGACTCTCTCTCTCTCTCTCGCTCTCTCTTCGGGCGTAAATACTCGTCGATACCAATAAATCCATGAATGGCGATCCATAAATAGTAGTCCGCGCGAACCGCACGTGCGCTTGTACATGCAGCCCGTCCATATATATATATAGTATAATATGTGTACGTAGCCGTGAATGAAGTCTGCAGCGAGATAAAAAAAGAGCGCGAAAGAAAGCGCACGAGCTAGGTCGGGAATACGCGTCGTGGTGCAGTTGGCCCTTAGCCAACGAGATTCTATATACTCGTCCCTTGGATATTTTCGTAACCCCGGCCCTCCTTCTCCTCCTCCTCGTCCTGTGCGCAGAACTGGCGCAAGCTCTCATAGCGCATGCACCGCTCGTGCTAGACCATCGACCATATACGCGGACTACTTAAATCACTTGAAACGTACGTACGGGCTACGTAAAGGGAGCCCGGGAAGGCAAGAGAGAGAGAGAGAGAGGTGGCTAGATCTACAGCGCCAGATTCCGTGTGAAAAACCACCCGGCTGCACGAAGGCGTTTCGACTACTGCGCTGGATGTTTTGGGCTGGAGATGTGGCCTACATCTTGTATACGGAAGCGTGATTTTATATGAGACGTACGAATCTCAATACTTTTTACCGAAAAGCTCTCGGTCTAAGTCCGTTGATTAAAATTTCTGAAAACCGCACGTGTCGACCCGGCCCCTAAAAAACAAACAGCGCACTTTAATCTCTTAGCTCGCGGGATGACGAGGAAGCCGCTCGTTTGTCGGGCCGGATTTTCATTTGTCAGAAGCGAAGGCCACGCGTTTCCGACCCTGCACGAAATCCGGAATAGAAATATTTCTGGGAGCCCTCTCTCTCTCTCTCGTCCCGAGGAAATCGGGCGAAGATAGAAACACGCTGGGCGAGTCACTCTTTCACTCTCTCACCCCCTCAACGACTTCTATTCCCGGCTGCGTGTATAGATATCGGCACACGCGTCTAGTAGTTTATGTTATGCGAAGGAAAATCCATGTCACCGGCATATACAGAGACGTGCTTTTGATTTTCATATACGTGCACAGGCAGCAGAGGCTTGGTGGGGAATATTCATTCGTCGTCGACTTGGACGATTACTTTTCTGACACTTCACGGCGCGTTGTTCCCTCTGGGAGCTGCGGAAAAAGGCTTCGGAAGTCGGGATTTCCGGGATTAGTCGTTGCGGAATTTTAGCCTCGTTTTCCGTTTCGCAGAGACAAACTTTAGTTGGATTTTGTGTGGGTGTGTGTGTGTGTGTGTGTGTGTGTGTGTGTGTGTGTGTGTGTGTGTGTGTGGGAGCGGCGCGTCGGCGAAAGCGATAGCGAGGAAAGTTTATCTACGTAATTAAACACAAACGAATGTCAAACACTCGGTCTGTGATGATAGATTTAGCTGGATATTGACACGGCCCTTTAATTTCACAAGGGCCGTGCTTGAAAGGCCGAAAGGCTCCTACACATCCGCCGGCACACCGGACAGTTTGCGATTAGTTATATAACATTCTACAGGTTGACGTTATGTCGGGATATCTATGAGTACATATGCTCGAAATGCATTTCAAATTAAGCCTACTGCATAGAAATTAAAGGTATTACAATTATGCGTGACGGAAATAGCTCGCATGTATATACATATGCATATGCGTATATACAGAAACGTGCGTAACAACGTTTCCGCTTCTCTGCCGCCGAAATTCGAAACCGGGTTCCGAGAAGAAAAAAAATCGAGCAGAATTCAGGCAATAGCCCAGTTATTACGGAATATTCCATTGATTCGCGATATTGCATCGCAGGGCAATTTTTGCCTCAACGCGCGAAACAGCCTACCGCCATCAGCTATCTTGCGAATTGAAAATGCCGCAGCAGCAGCAGTGCATCGATCACGGCAGATCGACAATGACCCCATTTTAAATAGCGGCAAAGAGCAGCAGACAAGAAGTGCTATATAGCGAGAGTACGCGAAACGAACGGAAGAGAGAGAGACAGCCCGGGGAGCGAAACTTATCTGAATTTTGCCTTGGCCCCAGAGAGAAAGAGAGGGGGGGGGGGCGTCAGCTGTACTACTGCAGCGAGAAGGAGATATAGAGAAAGCCAGGAAGAGTGAGTGAGAGCGAGATAGCAGGAGTAGTACCGAATCGATATTTATATCTCGATTTCCGATCGTGACCGAGGTGAAAAGACGTTCTCTCGATCGACGTGCGAGTATAGCCGAGAAAAGATAACGAGGAAGCAGCACGAGCTGGGCTTGAGGTAAATGGGGGTTATACTATTTTTCCTCGAGCGGCGGACGGTTACGCGGGATAAATTGCCGTGCGTGTTACAGCGTAGAGAGGTAAGTCTGCATGGGAAAACAATTATTTCGTCCGAGAATAAGAGAGCTGCTGGGAATCTTCGGTGTGAATTATACGGAGAGAGAGAGAGAGAGAGAGAGAGAGGTGAGAGCGGTTTCTGTCAATTTTTCAGAAATACACGCTTGCGCTCTTTCCAGGATATCTGACGCGGCGGACGAGGCGTGCGTGGGTGAAAAATTCGATGCGAATTTCTGCGGTATAATACGGGCTATTATATAATTTAAAAAGAAGAATACTCTTAACCGTTACGTATAACAATATCGCATTGACTTTAACAAAAATCAATTGCCGCTTTATTCCCATGTAGTGCACAGTTAACCATATCAGAGCCCGATAAACATCCGTGTACGCGGGTACAAGAGTTGAAAGCGAAAAAGCTCTCGAGTGAAGCTATAATTGAATGATCGCCCGACGGAAAAGTTGAGCGGCAGCGCAACACACAGACACACACATTTATATACACTACCGCACTTATATGCAGCAGAGCTAATGCAGATGCTCAACTTTCGCTTATCCCGGTCTGGCTCTGCATTAAAGCATAACGGCATATTACGAGGATAATCCGAGTGCATTTTCGTTTCATCGACTTTCCAATGCGCATGCACACACATACGCGCATATACATACTCGTCGAAGTGAAAGAGCAAACGCAAGCGAGCAGGATATTATCGTCTGATACGGAATAGGCAAACGCGCGCGGTGGCTTCGTGCCCTGCAGCTTTTCCCCTCTGCTACTATGTGTATCGTTTCCCGCAGCAGCAGCCAATATGCGAAAAAGAGGCCAGGCGAATTTTCGATACGACGACCTCTCGCCTCTTCTCTGTCCTTTTTTTCTCTTTCTTTCCTCCGGCTGCTGCCGCAGCTTCTTCTTCAACAACTGGAGCTGCGGAAAAGAGCGCTGCACACGCGGAATGCTAATCAAACTATATGCACTAGCATACGCTCCAATTTACATATTTAGCGCGAGACTAAATCCGCGACTTTTTTCCTCAGCCCGGGCAATTTGCTGAAAAATTTTTCCAAATTAAATTGCGCGCAATTATGGGAGCTAGCCCCGGCAGCCCGCTCCTTTTGCCTTCTTTATCGCCCGGAAAAAAAGCTCGCCGCGCTCGCGAGCAAGAAAAAGTCGAGGGAACTCGCGACCCGCCGCGGCGGCACTTATACGTCCCTTTGAGCGCGCGCGATTTCTCATTTTTGTAATCCCAATTTCTATTCAAATTGCGTTATTCAAATGGGACCGAGAAAGCCCTTTGTAATTCAAATTTCGCGCGCGAAAAGTTGTCGATGCACGCAGCAGAGGCCTCTGGTGCAGGAATTTCCAAAAACTCTCCTCACGCGGCTATATGGGACGGATAAAGAGGCGACGAAATCAAATAAGCCGGAGAAACAAAGAGACCCTCGGAAAATACATAGTCGAAATATGAGGGTGCGAAATTTAGATAGTTTGCAACGTCGTTTGCCGGCATTTATTTATATCGGCTTGTTCCCCAAGTTTTCATTCTCTCTCGCGGAAACGAAATTGCAGCAGATACGTTCATTCCAAAGTGGCGGCTGCAGCTATAGGTGTGTGTGTGTTGACTGGCCGTGCATCGTCCGCGAGACTCGAGCACAGTAGGCAAATCGCTTCATTCGAATTAAACGCGGCGAGAGACTAGTACGAAGCGCACAGTAAGTTTAATTAAATCGCGGCGCTCTGATGGGTCGACGATGAGCAATGAAATGCAAGATTAAACGCGCGCGCAAGCGAGCGAGAGAGAGAGAGAGAGAGAGAGTGGGGTAGATATAGCTTTTGACAAATGCCACAGCAGCGCGTGTTGACGCTGCGAGTGTGTTTCATTTATGGTTGGTTAGAGCCGGCGTGCGCATATGTATATACACCGCGGCGGCCCCATATTGCATTATTTATTAACGGGCATTAACATAATACACCGGCGGCTGTGAGTTGAGAGTGTGTGCTTATACCTGCGCGCTTGTGTTTTGCCCGCGCGCCGCGAAGCCGAATATTATCCGCGCGCGAGACTTGTATACGCGTGTTATGTAAGGCTGCGGATATATATATATATATATATATATATATATCGAGTCGCAAATATTATGCCTGCCGAGAATAAAGGTGATAATTTATACGCATTGCAATTATTGCCTTTCGCTATATTGTGCATCATGCTGGTGCGGATTTTCGAGAAAATTAGAGACGACTTTATACGCTCCGTGTATGTATACACATCTTGATTTTCGTTCTTCGATTATATTGTTGCGCGAGTTTTTAAAATGCATGAACTACTGCTGCGCGCTGGTATAATATATTACGCAAAATACGAAAAATCTTTCATAATGCAGAAAGGCATTCATGTATGTATGTATATGTATACAGTGAGCGGTTTTCATTATAATGCCGGGTTTGTAAGAAACGCGGCTATCCCCGCAGGCGTTCACTCGACGAATATGCATTCAATATATTCAGCTCGAGCTTGACAATTGAAAATCCAAACATCCGAACGGGTTTACCGGATGAATGAATATACATTGCTGCGGCAGCTACAAAAATCGAATATATACGCCCGCTGACAATATGGTACCGATTCGTCAATTTTCGTTTTTATTATGCGACAAATACGATGGATACTTGAGAGAAAAAATCAAAGTTTTATGTAAACTTACTTCAGAGGGAATGTACATGCTAAGCAGAGAGACTCACCTGCAACAATAAATGAGATATCCCCGCGTTAGACAAAAATAAATCTTACATCACTGCGTTCGTTCTATCCACTCTCGCGGTTAAAAATTCCGTCAGAAACATAAAGCGAATGCACTTTCATGCCTCCTACTCTCGTGCTCATACACAAATCATAAATCCAATCGAAGATCTCGCGTTGCAGTAAGACGACGACGACGACGACGACAAGAGTGTAAAAAAACGAAGCCGTCAGTCGCAACAATACCGGAGAGAGTGTAGGAGATCCCATTTCCCGAAGTGAATATTACACGGAATCTCTCCGTCTTTCAATCCATATGATCGCTAGGAGAGGCGCATTTTATACCTTTTTTAAGCCTCTCTCTCTCTCTTGCTTCTCGCATTTGCATCATATCTGTTTACCCCCTGCAAGCTATATATATGGACGCGCGTATGTATAACGTCTGCGCCAAGGAAAAGCAGAAACGCATCTGGCAGTGACGTCGTAAAACATGAATTTGCATGGCAGGGCCGTTATTCCGATCTGCCGTTCGATTCGTAAGATTGCGCTCGATTTCCGTGCCGATGCGCATTTTCTTCTTCCGCGAGGGAGCCGGGCATTATACGTACGCGCGTCGCAGTATAAAACAAGCCGAGCTTAAGGATTCACGCCGTGAATTTTCCGAGCCCGGACTACTGTGTGTGTGTGTATGTGTGTGTGTGTGTGTGTGCCGCGTGCGTATACTGCCAGAGACTGAAAGAGACGATTTTTTATTCATGCCCCACTCGAAGCCGGTTGATGGCGCTCTATCTCTTGCGCAAC
Organism: Muscidifurax raptorellus; assembly: GCA_020010945.3. Classification (NCBI taxonomy): domain Eukaryota; kingdom Metazoa; phylum Arthropoda; class Insecta; order Hymenoptera; family Pteromalidae; genus Muscidifurax; species Muscidifurax raptorellus. The sequence goes on from CM052080.1 coordinate 7,721,831, forward strand.
TATATGGCTGTCTGGCTAGCTTCTCTGCTTTGTTGGAAATACCTTTTTACGGCTTATCTGCGCGCAAAGGTTTCTATTCATATCGTTGGCGTTTTTTTCTTTTTTAATTTCTTCTATACCTAATGGCTTTTTAATGCGCACTACTTTCTGGCCAATTATTCAAACCAACAAGCTCATTCATAACTCCGTCGCTTGCCCGCATCTAATTATCACTTTCGAAACCAGCTATTAGCAAGAAAAGGCTTCTTCAACATCCTCTCCAAAAAAAGAAGGTGGAAACAATCAACATCCGAGCGTAAAAAGCGCATTTAAAATCCAGAGCGTGGATCATCATTACACCGAGAGAGAACTCGGACTCGATCGATTATACGCCACGGAGAATGTTAACGACCGCGGCTAGAGATGCGTAAAAGGCTCCGCAGCATCGCCTCAGTAGTCCCGCAGGTATAGCGTGTGTATTCCAGGCGCGTGCAGCTACGAGATTTCCCGGGGAGCTGCTGCAGAGCAGTGTGAGAAACGGAACTGGAGGAACGAGAATGGACGGAGGGAGGTTTAGTTCTCGTGTCTTGGTTCTTACTTTTCTTTTTATTTCGAGACGATCGTGAGGGAGAGAGAGAGAGAGAGAGAACGCCGTGGATGCTCTTGAATTAGCGATAGAGGGAAAAATTAGAGGAACTTAATTATTAATGACGCGATGAAATTATTTGTAAGGGACTTGATTAATCCGAGTGCTTCTTTCGTTTAACGCTAACGAGACGTCGAGATCGAGAGAAAAAGTTCACGTTTTTAGCGGGTAATTAAATTACGATATATGTAACACTCTGATCGGACAGAACTCGAGAGTCGATGCTGCGATAGGCGAAAAATCCACTCGATATCAAGTTGATTCGCGAGCGGTTGAGATATGTAAAACAACGAAAGGACCGGCGCTGCCTTCTCAGAATGGAAGAGCAGCTATAGCGCGGTGATAAAAAGCGAGAAAGAAAAGCACGGCGCGACTCCGCACAAAAAACGCGAGAGTAAACGCGTAAGTTTCGCGCTGTACACCACGCTCGCGGCTTTGCAAGAGTAATATCACTCGGTGTGCTTTTTGCCACTTTTAATCTGTTAATGCAGCCGGCGCTCCCGCTCGCGCGAAATAGAGAAGGTGGCCCGCACTGCGGCTGGTATAGGTATATATATATATATATATATATATATATATATATATATATATATATATATATATAACCGCGCTGGAGCCCTTTTTCCAGCGCGTATATACATGTACGCGAGCGAAAATCCTTTATTATATTACTGCGCTCCGCTCCGCGTTGGTTATGATACGGATAAACGTATGTACATGTGTATTGATGAAAGCGTGTATAGTATACCATCGGTTGTAATTCGAGTGGTCCGCGCTGATGCGTGTGCCAAATTTTAGAATATGCGTCGCGGTACGCGACGTTTAATTTTCAACCAAGTTTTTTAAGTCCAGAGGTTTAACGGTCCGATCGTTGAAATACCGCACTTCTGCGCTCGTCGTTAGGATTAATACGTCGCACTAACCCCCCCCCCCCCTCTCTAATATTTCCTATTCTGTTAAATCCTAATGGACAGGAGGCAGAGCGCATTAAAAAGTCTTCAGTTGCTTTTTCTAATATAAATATATGCATATAAAATTCGCGAGCGTGCAAAGGAAAAAAGAAGAAGAGAGCCTATAGCTGATGATAAAATCAATAGCGGCAGTAGCCCCAAAGCCTTCGATCCCGGAAAAGCCGCGCGCGCAAAGCTCGCCATCGGACTACTGCGGCCCAGAAAGCCATGGTATATATAGAGCCAGTAAAAACAACACCACCACAGGGCGCTGGCCATAATTAGTCGGGAAATCGGTACAGCAAAGTGGCCGCGTAATTACGGCCACTTATCCGCCCTCTCTTACACAAGACAAAAGTTATCGACTGTCGCTCGAACACACGTGTCATTAAGACTCCTCTCTCTTTCCCTCTCTCACGGTAGCAACGCGAAATACCTTCATATAGCTATACACTGTATATATATACCCGGCGGTGTGATTAGTAGCTCTACAGTAGTGCACTTTGCACTGCGCCTCCCCCTTGTAATTTACGTGCACGCATCGTCATTGCGTGCGAGAATTTCCCGGCCTTCACGGGACACACACAGACACACACACAGACACCTACATATACGACGGATAGCAACAACGACGCGAGCCAGTAGCATTATACTTATGTATTTATGATGTACTAGCCGCGATGACGGGCAGCCGATAAGAGAATAGACGCGGTCGATGCAGCCGCGGATTTCTCCGTTTTCCGCGAACGCGCAGCGATTTTTCTCCTTGTTTATTTTTCCTTCTGCGCGTGTGTCGGTGTGTGCCTGAGAAAGAAACTGTAGTCAATCATCGCCGAAGCTTTCTTTGCTATTTCTTGCGATGATGTTTGCCGGAGACGATTGCGAGAATATGGAGGTGTGAAAATTTTACGAGACACGGCTCGATGAATGTATGTACATTGTATATATATGACCGCGCGAAAAACAAGCAGTCTTTTAAATAATTCAGCGCGCAGCGGATTTAGTTTTTTTTTCAATCCTGAAAGAGTGAGGACGAACGACGCGAGCGACGATCATTATTTTTCATTCCGGTCGAGCGCGCGATTATCCATTTTCGCGGGAAAAGCTACCGTGTCCGCATTCGAATTGAAAAAGCGAATATGATCCAATAAATACGCGACTTTATTTCCTCAAATAGCAGCAGCCGATGCTGCTGCTTTCCGAACGACCGCGGCGTCGATAAATCAGAGCGAAAATAAACTCAAATCGTTACGGTTCGCTCCCAATTAAGATCCGAACGTCGTGTGGCAATAAAAACGTATTTCCGTAGAGAGAAGCTCGCCGATAATAGCCAAAGCCAGTGCTACTACGTCGTCGCGCGAATCGCACCTAAAACTGTCAAAGAGGATCGTTATATATTGGCGAAACTGTTGCTCTCGCGCTGAGAAAAATATATAACAAATTTTCCCTCGCGAAATAAACATCTGCGAAATCCATCAAACGATGCATTTTATCTGCGGTGTTCGCGACGACCTCCGCGACCTTTTCGCTTTTCGACTTTTATTGTTTTCCAATCGCGGGCCTATATATATGCGCAAACAGCAGTCTACATCCGAAATAACACACGCGAAGAGAGAGAGAGCGCGCGAGAGAAAGAGAGAAAGGGGTGGAGTTCGAAGTAATACACGTATCCGTTTACAATCGCTATCGCACCGCGACTATCTCTCCATTATACTGTAGCTGGCTGTCCGGTCGATTTGAACGGCGAGGATATTCGCGGCCGCCCCCCGAATCTTCTCTCTCTCTCTCTCTCTCTCTCTCTCTCTCTCTCTCTCTCTCTCTCTCTCTCTCTCTCTCTCTCTCTCTCTCTCTCTCTCTCTCTCTCTCTCTCTCTCTCTCTCTCTCTCTCTCTCTCTCTCTCTCTCTCTCTCTCTCTCTCTCTCTCTCTCTCTCTCTCTCTCGGTTCAACAGTTTTCAACGAACCGATTCCAATTTTCCGCTATCCCTTCCCCGCGCTATCCATTCTTCGCTCCTGCCGTTCAATCAGCCGCTCGGCGGCGGCCTCGCGACAAAACTCTTTCGCGATAATCGAAATATCCCCCCTGTACACTCTGATTAAAACGCGAGCTGCCAGCAGCGACGGCGACGACTGTGTTTTTGCTCTGCGGCCTTCTCTCCGATTTCCTCCCCTCCAAGATTGGAAAGGGTTGCGCAACGCTGATACGGCTTCGATTTTCCGTGTTTTCTCTGGCGGTTGTCTTCTCTCTTTTTTTCCGCAGGGAAAGGGAGTTCGAGGATTGATATAACGCGGGCGCAGTGACGAGTAACGCTTTTCAACGGCAGTTTCGACGGATCGGATTGATTTCGCTTTGACAACTCGATTATCGGGATCCCGGCGGATGCGGCCGGATGGTTCGCGTATTGTTTGTTCCGATCGAGCGAGAGAGAAACGTAAAAATCATGTCATTTTAATTCGGATGTTGCCGAAAACAACGAAGCAACTTCCGTCCGCCCACGCGTGATCGTAAAGAAGCGAAAACACCCATTCCTCAAGTGGTCCCGAAAGTTTCTTCGATATAGCGGGGCACAATTGACTCGACTCATACACTACGGAATTCTGGCGAGTACACGTCAGGGAAAAATAACCCTATAAAGAATAAAAATTAAACCCAGAGCGCAGCGATGCCATAATCCTGAGTTTATGGGCAGTTTCGCATAAATTACACGAAGCGCGGGCGCGTGTGTGCGCGGCGCGCTTCCCTAATGAAATCGCTGCGAAAATGTTTCGATGGATTTGGCAACTCTCCCGAAAAGAGGGGAAGAGACCATTCCCTGCTCGCCGCGGCGTACGAAAGCTTGTTTTGCTTCCTTTCTTTTTCTACTCTCGTATCTCGGCTGTGTGCAGTATATACGTATATATTATATATATATATAGTTTCGGTCCTATGCGCATCGTTTATTTGTCTTTGAAATTTTTATCGACGTTAATAAATTTCAAGCGTATAATTTAAAGAGGCTTTCTCTCTCAGCGCAGATTCGTATACTGTATACGGATAAGGTTGTTTGGCAAAGGGTATTTTTCGTCTTTCCGATGCTTCAATTAGCTTGACAATAAGTCGAAACGAGGAAAAGAATAGAGGATAGAGGCGAGGATGAAGAAGGCAAATTTGTCAGATCCTTTCACCTCTTGGAATAATCTAATTCAGCAGCAGCGCGAGTGACCCACATCAGTCTCTCTCTCTCCCAATAACGCACAACCCCTTCCTGCATCAGAAAGAGAGAGAGATTTTTCCTATACGAACCCCGGCGAGAGTAGTCCTCCGGTACAATATAGGCCAATCTTCTTTCAATACACCGAGAGATACATCCATGATTTACAGCGATTCCTACGTACGTTTCACCTTCCCTCGGTTTCCTCCGTCGAGAGAGACCCTCCATTTCCCAACATACATATAGGTATATCTAGCTTTCTCGCAGAACGAAAGAAAGGAGACGACGACACGTTTCCTCGCGCACGTTTTTCCCGTTTCTTTCTTCAGCCTTCTCTCCTATGGTCATCGACTTCGGGGGAGGCCACTTTGCGCGGGACGACGAGTCGACGAGCGTCACGGGATGGGCACGTGCTCGATCGCCGCAAATCAGTTTGCTCAACGGGTAATTTATCCGCGTCGTCGACTCGCTCTCCCTCCCTCTCACTCTCTACCTTTTGGATGCTATCTATATATATGTATATATACGTGCAGCTATATACGGGAAACGGATATTTATCGAGCTCCCGGCGACGGTATCCCTTAAGAGCGAACTTGCCGCGAAAATTATTGCGTCCGTTCTGATATATCAGTACGAATGAGAGCTGCTGCGTCGTTTTCGCGAGTGACTACCCTGCTGCGCTTTGCGTGTATTACGTTACGTAATCGTTGTTCAGCGTTTCTCCCAAGATCAACGTGGAAGCAGATGTGATTCATTCGATATCTATACATATGATATTCATCAAAATCAAACAAAGTAATTTTTGGCGAGATCACTCGCTATTACGGGTGACTATAAAGCACCGGACCAACAGCGTCTACAACGAGGAGGATATTATCCACAGTAGCGCGGATAAGGATAGTTTGCATAAACCAGGGGCCGTATCAAGGTAAAAGCCCTTTTGTTCGAGAACCTCTTCAGCGCCAACAAATAAAACTTGGCAATAGCCTAACCTTTAAATTCAATCCTCCCATCGTCCCGTGAGCAATTTAATAAAACCCTTAGCTCATCGTGCGCAGCCTTCCCGCTCGATTCCTCCTTGCCAGTGTGAATTCAAATGCACGCAGCGAGGAATTAACTTCGTTAATGACCGCGCGCGATACCTACCCCTCTGCTGCGCCTAGGCTTAAGTAACCAAAGATTTGAATATGGAAATGGAAGAGAAGTTTAGCACAAGCGTGAAGTTTGCTCTCTCGATCCCTCCCGCCAGAGAGAAATTGAGCGAGATGGAAATCGAAAATCGGAGAGCTGTCGAAGTGCGAGTGGTTTTAGTATATAAGAGGGGGGAAAAAGGACCAGGCGAGCTCTTGAAAAATATTCATTCGATTCATATGAAAACCATTTTCTGATAAATTAAATGCTAATTCTTTCGGAGCGGCATTAAGCATTCATGTACAGCGTTATTGCCAATTCAGCATATCGCCCACGGACGAGATTATATTATAAAGCGCAGCTACTCGTACGTAGTGATCGTTCACCTCGTTTAATGTTGTCCCCGCGTTTTATTCCGATAAAATAATCGAGTAATACGCGCGGACAGTCGTCTGCATATGTTTTGCGAAAAAAGTGCACGTTTGGTTATTTCGATCCGGACAACTTCCACAGCTCGTTCTTTTCGCGATCGAGCTTAGATAAAGGATGAACGGCGCGGCGGCGTGGAATTAGAATCCCTCGGCACGAATCCTGAGAGACGACTCGCGTGGGACGTTCGCGAAAAAGAGTAAAGCTAGTTGCCGTTCTGTCCCTCTTCTGCGGCTTGTTCTTCGCACCCTCACTCTTGTGCTTTATTTGCTTCCTTTTCCTCATTATTCTTCCTTCGCCCTCCCTTTTCTTCTTTTCTCAATGTCGTCTCTCTCAACCCCTTTTACCACTATCTCTCTGTTAGCCGAGGCAAAACTCTCTCATTTGCTCTCTCTCTCTCTCTCTCTCTCTCTCTCTCTCGCATATTTTCAATCTTCCGTGGGATATATCTCTCGCCTGTTTTTTTTTCGTACGTGATGTCTACATTGTTTCAAACCGATCGCGGTTCCGTTCGATTCCCTTTTTTGGAATACTTATATCATCCCTACGGATTGGTTTTTATTATACTTCGTAATTGAAATTTTAACGAACTAGGCTTCGTTCAATCTTGCGAACGATGAAGAATGTTTTACGATTCAATTTTCAAAGATTCCTGCAAAATCGTAACACAACGAGTAATAACTGCATACACTTCATCGATCAAATAATCTGTCTTTTTTCACACCCACTCCATCACTCCCGCGCACGATTTATCCCGCAAGCAGAGCTTTGACCTCGTGGCCGTCCTCTTTCCTATTTCTCTCTAAGTTATGCTCTACGTTCTAGTGTCTCTCCCAGCATCCAGCCAAGCCCGCCTCCTATATATACGGGCTGCACACGAGGCTACTGCGCTGCAAGAAGAGGGTTAGCCCGCGAGGAAGATTAGCTCTCTCTCTCTCTCTCTCTCTCTCTCTCTCTCTCTCTCTCTCTCTCTCTCTCTCTCTCTCTCTCTCCAGGCTGCGGAGAGCGGGCATTTTATGTGTCTGGCAGGGCGAAGGGCGTGTATCACCAGGGATTCCGAACATTGGCTTGATGGTCCCCGGGAGCAGAGATGCCCTCCGCGCCGATAAGAATATCCGCAGAAGAGAGAGAGAGAGAGCGGCGGCTATCCGCTTACTCTGCGCCATTTTGCATCGGCTCTCTCTCTCTCTCTCTCTCTCTCTCTCTCTCTCTCTCTAAGCGGCTACTGTAGATGTGCCGGCATAAAATAAGGGATATCAATGAATATATATACACGCTCAGGTCACACACTATACCTTCGGTGTCTCTTTCATTATTAGGTCGGATAGTGGTACATTGCGCCGGAGATTGGCGATATCTTCTTGCAAGCCCGCTGTATAAGCTGATCAACGCGATACTTTGCGCGCAAAGTTCATCTATTTGCAATTTATATGGGAGTGAATTAGTGCGCGGGTAAGCTGCTTAGTCGCTGTACGTTCGATGCTGTTGCTGCTGAGATTGTTGTAAGAAGAAGACACGAGGACATGCTTTGCGGCTGGGCCATGATAAATTATTTCACGAGCCTAAAATTTGCCACAGCTTTCGGTCGTATACATTTATCATACTTTTGTCGCGATCCACGGGTTATTATACCCGAGTCGTAAAGCAAGATCATCATTTTTTTCCGAGCTTTAAACATTTGTATACCGTATAGGATTGTTGCCTGAAAATGATTCAACACTACATTTTACTTTGAACATTACGATATTGCATCAAATTAATCTGGATCCGAGTACGCACAAGGCTCTGCACCTTTTCAAATCTTCGCACTGCTATATTTTTAGATTTATCACGACAGGCGACTGCTGCAGGAGTAAAACGAGTTTCGAGGATTCGACTTTCGCACTCGTTCCAATCTCCAGTATATATGCATTAGTCTTCGCATTAGTGTTTCACGAGATCAAGTTAATCCTGTGGCTTTTAACCTGCCGCGAACGTGGCACCTTCGTCCAGGAGTCAGTGATTATATTATTCACGATGCTTAGCTTATTTCGATTCTTTAAAAAAAGTACACGAGCGATAATGTATATGGGACAGCTGCATACAACTGTGCGGTAAATGAGCTAAATTGGTACCTGAAAGAGATATGCTATCAGTAGATGAAATAATAAATAATTATTTAAAACCAATCGCCCGTAAAGATATGAATAAAACACGCTCGAAACCAAAGAATCGAATATTCACAAATTGAAACAAAATTTATTACGTTTCACGCTCGCCAGAGCAAATATGATCACCGAGAATTTTCGAATTTTCATTAAATTTTCATTAAATTTTCATTAACGAAGAAAGTTGGAATTCTCGCGAGAACATTGACCATGCAAACAGAATAAAAAAAAAATGTTATTATCGTGGATAATCGGCGCCATGGAAGAAGGAATTCGCATTTTTTTATATTCATTTTCTCTTGGCTTGTACCTGGAAAATTATAAATTCTACGAAGCGGAGGTGGAGACTGCGTGCGCGTATATGACCTCGTATATGACGATGAGGCGCACTTTACCTAATTCTCACTTGCCGTGCGCGCTTATCATTTTTCTCTCCGCAAAGTACTTAAGTACCCGGAGGCTCACATATACCCGCTGATTAATAGCTCGTGTGCACAGAACGAGACGCAAGTCCGCGAGAATTTAGAGTAAATAACGGAAAATCACATTGCAAAGTATGATCGCCTGTTTATTTATTTATGATGATTAATGTGATTTATTTGATGAAGATGAATTTTTTGTAAAGATCTTTGGTAGGAGTGGCAATCCAGTTATTGGCCAGTTTTCGCACAATTTATCAACTGGTTGTTGAGGGGGTACAAACTGCCCAAGATAAAGTTGTCGAAGTAATACGCCACAGTGTTACACGAGGTCTATTGAATTCATTAACTTGGAATTTCAAAAGAAATTCTTAAGAGAAAATAAATTTTTTGTTATATACAGAAAATCTTCAATTACAACAGACAGACAACACGGCAGTTAAAAAATAAAAGAGCTTCGCAAACATACCCAAGTCGTATCCCGCGAAGCGAAGAAGCCGAACCCGCAGTCTCGATCCTGCCACGACGCGATGGACATGATCAGCCGCGACGGCAGCAGAATCTCGGTTTACGATTCCAATTACGCGAGACCCCGCGCATCTATATGTCCCTGTGCCAACCGCGGATTGAACGTCCAATTAAGAAAAACTAATTTCAAAGAGCCGAGAAAAATCCTCTCCTTTTTCCCTCTACTCGCGTGTCATTTTTTTGCACCTTCGCGAAGATTACCATCCCTTCGGCCAAATTTAATTTAGGGGTTATACCCGAGCGAGGATCAGACATGGGATCAGCGAGCGTGTAAGTGAGACGCATCTTCTTGTCCCCGCTGATGCGCTTTATGATCTACTCTCCGCGTTCTTATGATATTTTACTCATTTAACCGAGAGCTTTGTCCCTTGTGGGGCAGTCCTGAAATGATTAAGTCCGACGTGTCCCTCCATGACTCTACGCCCAGGGAGAGACTTATACTTGCGGCATTATTGGACGTATTTTTGCGAGGGTTCATTAAGCTCTACGCTGTCGTGCTCCGCTAAAACGTGGAATTTTTATTTCACTTTAATAATACGTGCGGATGAAGATGCGAGCGTTTTAATATTACAGTTCGTACTATTTCTGGTACGATGATGAGGCTTGACGACAGTATTCGCGTATAGTTTCAGCGCAAAAGCAAAGTTTGGAAAAATACAGCGCTTTGTACGATTTATGCGAAAAAAACGCTCTCTCGCAACGGATTAAAATCCAAAAACGTATACCAATGCTCGCTTTATCTCGATCTTTCCCCCATCCCTTGCAGGATAGCGTATGCTTCCCGAGAGGTATTGCGTTGGTGCAATCGGTACTGCACGAACAGGTCGACGTTTTTTTTTTCGTTCGAAGGGGGCGTACGTACGGCGGGAGCAGCACTCGAGGCCTCTCTAATCCCCGAGTTAAGGCTGGAATAACGAATTCGGCTCGCAGATTATCGGTTCCAGCATCGGGATTTTTAGCGGCGAGCCGGGAATCCGCCGCCGGACAAATTCGATAGATGGTAAAGGAAAGGGATTTGTTTCTGTGCGAGCTTTTTTCGCCCGAAATTTTATTTTAGCGGGGAATCGAGCACAGGTGAAACACTCGGGAGATTAAATATTGAAATGTACGCTTTCTTTCTGCAGCGGAGTTTTTTTGTTTTATTTATTTTTTTTTTTGTAGTGGAAGGGTGTCAATCACGGCTCGGCCGATCGGCCCTCTGTTGTGAAACAGAATTAAAACCGGAATGAAACGTCCGTTGGTTTTACAGAAATACAACGCTTATGTGTAAACTATTGTTTTGCCTGCGTGAATATCCTTTTTTTCATATCGATATATGTTTCCCGTCGACAAATTAATAGCTTGAAAAGTACACGTCAACGGCGATATTGGCGAAAATCATTGTTTTACAGCGGACGATACGCTTTAATTAATTTTTCTTTTAATACAAAAAATAAGCATCGATGAAAGTTGAATAAAAAAAGAACTTCCAAAGCCCCTTGAACCACAGTAATCCGGTCTCTTCTTCCAAAATTCACCGAAAGTTTTTCTTATCCGAAAAAAACACAGCCGCATCCAAAACACAATCAGCGGTGCGCACGTCACGAAGATAAATCTCACTGCAACGCAACTGCAGTATAGCAGTAACGTCGTACTACTTGGGCCAGAAACTGCGGCTTCAGAGAGCAGTAGCGCTGGCGCAGTAGAGAAAGCCTCGGAACTCGGGGACGACTGGTCGCGCACAATGGAGCATCAGCCAGGACTAGACTCGGTCGTGCAGTAGTAGCAGCAGCCGAATTTCACCACGTGCTCGCACAGGACGACCAACGCACAGACCGCCAGCTCGGAACAAAGAAGCCAATCTCGTGCAGCGCACCGAATTAGCCGGCCGCCCGAGTCACTGTCTGCAGTTCTCTTCCTCTCTCTCTCTCACACACACACACATACGTACGCAGTCAGCGCGGCTTGCATATAAAAGGGCCGAAAGGCTCGGACAGTAAGCACGACGATCCTCGCGAAAATACAGCGAGAAATAGAGAGAAACCGCGTGTGCGCGGAAAACGATTCGCTTGACGCTCGACAAAAGGCGCTTTTCGCTCTACTTCCCATAGTCCCACGTTAGCAGAGACAGCGTAGTGTCTCGTCGCATTGCTTTTATTTTTGTTTTGAGCCCCACGATCGCGTTGCACGCAGAGTGGGTTCTTCTAGTACGGGGAGTCTATACCGGTGCTCGTAACTTCTTTGTTTGCGTATGCTATTTGCGGATCTGGACCAGCGGATTATCTATACTTGATTGAATTTCATTCATCAAATAATCAAACTGAAATGTATTATTTGCAACTTATGCATAATAGGTAGAAATCGATATATTCATAAATGTAGATGTTTAAAATTAAAACTACATGAAGAAAAATATGGCTTGTTATTCAACGCTTGAACTTTTTGACTCTACCTCTCGGGCTTGCAAAGATAGGAGACGCTTTGGCACCTTTCTATTTCCGTCATCACGTATAGGTAAATTTACGTATATTTATAAGGTGTGCCAACTATGCCAAAACTATCTTTTTAAGCCTACTTGGGCGACTCATGCTATAGCTTCCACAATCTATTATTATTATTACGGCAGAGTTTTTCTCTCCATTCTGTACTGCATAGTTGCTGTATTACATCGTCTGTGTAGTGCAACATAAAATATTCAATGCTGACCTATTTCTTGGGGGGTTTTATAATAAACGAGAAACGCCCGGTTTCGACGTACTTCAAATATTTTGAAATGATTGTTAGTTTTGTTGAATTTCAGAAGTTTTTCAGCGAAACTAATTATAAGGGCGAAACATGCCTGAAATTCAAAATTAGCCTGCGACTATACAGGTATTTTAATAAAACTATACAATCTGTAAAATGCAAAATTAAATAGTATATATGTTTCGTCACAGTTGTAAAGGATCTTTAGAATTTATTTTCAAACCTATAATTGCCAGAAGTATACAAATGCAATTGCTTAAACCTCTTAACATCAACCTTTCCATCCTTCAATTTCGCTCTGATAAGTCTTTACTTCCAAGCACTCGTTAACCCCGGCTCTCAACCAACAGCAGAACTGGCAACGTAGCCTTTGAATGTTTAAACGACGGATAGACGCAACTACAGCACTGCACCACCCTATGCATTGCCGCTGCAGCAGCAACAGCGAGGATAATGCTGTTCTTTCCTCCAAGCTTCAATCTCGCTCTCTGACGCGGAGCTTGCACATCGTTCACAATTTACGTAATGCATCGTTCTCCATAAATCCCGCGGAGAACGGATTGACATTGGCGGGAGGGAGCGATGGACGAGGGGGGAGTAGGGGGTGTCGCTCCGACGCAGTATCGCCACTGCAGATGCATTGCGTTTTGCTTTTTGTGCTCGTTATCTTTTTTTTTTATTTCACGTACCCATACTGCTGCTGATGCATTTTTTTTTGTTCGCGCGCCCTCCTTTCGACGGCCTGTGTTGTATACGCGTATACCCCTTCGATGTGTCGAGACAGTCATACATTTTAATTTCGTGCCTCGGAAGGATGCCAGTTTTCATTCTTTTTTTCGTATGGATTTGCGTTCGGAATATGGGTGGGAGTTGATGCTGATTTTTAGAAATTCTGGCGCTGCGGCACTGTAGAGCGATAAAAACTTTTCGTTGGCTGGGAATTTGAAAGGGCATGGAAAATATGCAGAGAAATTGGTATGAATTTACAATTTTTCAAATGACACGTTGCTATAGGAGAATATACCCGAGGTATTATTTGAGATTAAATTTTCGGTGAATTGAGATCCAGCTCAAAGGTATTCCGGGTAAAGAATCAATAGCTGTTTCTTATCGTAATTTACGCAATGTTACTTTAAAGCATGTTTACATCGAGCTGTAAATCGAGTTTCCAGAACAACCAGTCGTAAAAGAGCAAGATTTGCTCAAACACCAAGTTCTATACTTTTTACGATCATGAAGTTCCTTTTAGTAAGGAATACCTCATTAGTCGGAGGTACTTCGTTTATTTTATATCTTCAGCCTTACCTTGAGCAACTTTACTCCTCTCGCGCGACTTCCCGGTATACATTATTAAAAGCAAAACAAAGAGAAATCCAATAGCACTTTGAAGTCGGCGTTTTATTCCTCTTCAACTATTCAAAATAAACCAAGTTACCGGGACATAGGTTTTCAATTGGCTGGTCTCGCAGACGGTATACGGTAAATATGGCAGAGGCAAAAAATAAAGGATCAAAGGATAAATTTTGGTCATACATTGATCGGGCCGAAATGTTTGAACGTCCAACAGTGAGGCGTAAAAAAATTCGCACCTCTGTATGTATTTTTTTAAATGCATCCGCGGCAATACTGTTTCGAACAAAGCGCGAGGAAAATGCTAATAAAATAGGTCACGAGAAAAGAGCGCCCCGGGATTTGATCAACGGAGCAGTAGTAGCTTTTATCTATTTTCGAGGCACCGATTTTCCAAGGCGACCGGGCTATGCGCATAGACTCGGCCAAACGAGAGGTAAAGGAAATATTTTTCAGCCAAGGAATTCGGGACCTGTGTGGGAGCAGGAGGAGGAGTAAGCCTTATACGTCCGGCGATAAAATGTACTTTTCCTCCTCGGCGTAAAACGCGGAATCGCCCTTCTAGTTGGCTTCGGCCTCCGAAGCTCCTACTTGCTTTCTCTCTCTCTCTTTCACCCGGCCATTCGTGTCTGGGTGGAGCCGGTAGCCTGACTGCGAAGGAAGCTAGTAGCAGTAGTAGCAGCAGCACCAGCAACGCGGACGTGCCGCAGCGGTCATATATCTACTTGCTGTCCGAAGAACTTCCGCCTGCGTCGTTTAAACGTTAAAGTTTCACGTGAATTCACCTAAGTTGACTGGGTCGGCGAATTATTAATGCGACTTGCAAGTTTTAGACTTTGATGCCCGAATGTCCGACTCGCAATAATGTTGTTAATGGCTACTAAATTGAGAATAAGCTTCATATTTCGCTCTGTATATCTTATACGAGATCTTTTTATCTATAGACATTGAATGTATGCTTGCAAATTACGGGACGCGTATACTCGGTAAATAAATCAGTTAAAGTTTGCAGCAGTTTGATCCTTAATTTGCGTGTCAGTGGTAGTAGCTTTTTTTCAAGCTGTGCGTACGCATACTTGATGAAGCGCAGCGCGATTAAAAAGTTTAGGCAGAGAATCAAAGTCTTGGGCGGTAGGAGAAATTGATGTATATTCCGGGAAGAAAAGGAACGAACAAAATAAACTCCTCTTGGAGTAAAAGTAAGGAAGCAGGCGCGAAATTCCGTTCCCGCATGAATCTTTCAATTTCCATCAATTTATAGACTTTATTTCCCTCGAATCTATCAAACATACAACACGTTCGCAGAGATAAAACGCGCGCGTGGAAATTCTATTCCCCAGCTACCTAAAAATTCAAAACTCGTCAGTCGGAATCGAAAGACTCGTCCTGCTACTGCTGCGGTAAAGCCTCCTCGCGCCTGGGCCAAAGCTGCCTCAAACAGACAACTTGGACAAATTGCGAGCGCTGCGGGAAAATTCCTTGCCAACTAAACTCCCCGGACGCGATTTTCTCGGCTTTATCTTCCTCTCACCTCCACACTTTGCACCGTCGTCGTCCTCCAACTGCTCTGCCTTTCCTCGAACAGTTTTCAAAAGGGGCCACTCGATGTACTCTACTCTTTCGTTTCTCCCCCCCCTCTCTTTTCGCTCAGCACCCTACCAACTTTTGTGATTAACGTTTTCTATTTTATTTTTGAAACTTTCTTGCTCGTGGATATACATTATTAAATCAGACTATTAAAACTTGGAACTATTGAATTCTATATCTTGGATAAGTAGTTTATACCGGCAATTTGTGCGTGAATGGATAGCCCTATTTTGCGCATTTGATTCGACGATGAAAATGTAATCTCGCACTTTTAGTTGAGGATTATCCTTTTAACTCATATTACAAAGTAACTTTGCTCGCGAATTAAATGCTGCATAATGTATTATATATAACCCGCAATAACATAATTGAAAATTCACATTGTTTTTTTAATGAAAATTGATGCTTGATTGTGATTTCTACCTACAAATACGAAGCAAAAGTAACAAACAAATACAAAAATGATATTGAGTATGGCAAAGTAAATGGTTTGTTAATTTCGTTAAATTTAGAATTTTATCATCCTTTGTAATACACATGCTGTGAATTCCATGAAATTTCACTATTATAAATCTGTGTAATATATATGAAGCACACAAACAAGCTAGAAAGTACAAATTTAAAAAATTAAAAATTCGTTTTACTTTTGTGGATTCTTCAACATTTATAGAACATAATATCGCCTTCAAAGCTCGAAATTCTAGCGTAATACAATGCAAACACGTACCTATATAATAGCCGAAAAATCATAATAGTTACAATATCGATTTCTGCGCAAACGCATAAATATCTCGATAAGGTCACTCGTTGCTGATTAATAAAGCTGCCCGATTCCTCGGCGAAAAAATATTTACCCAAGAAGCAGCAGCGGCGCACAATGGTCATCATTAGTCAGACTTTATAAAGCCGTGTTCTTGCAGCTATAGTTCGTACAGCTATATTTCGTATAGCTATACTTCGTATAGCTGCAAGTCGCGCAAAAAGAGTAGGAGAAAAATCTCTGGATAATTCCACTTAATGCAAACATTTCGCTCAAAGAGCGAGAGTCACTCAACGCGAAAAAGCTCGTAGGCAAAGCTAGAGTAGAAGAAATCGCAGTATAAGATACGGTCGAGCTTGAATAAATGAAAACCGAGATGGATGATTATTGCTTGATGTATATATATATATAAATATTCACGAAATATCACGATGGCCGAAAGAGAAAGGAATATCGAAATCACTGCGCGCGCACTAATATAACAGTCCATTGGCGAGTATTATTCATATACGCGGCTTTGCAGCGCATAAACATTTTAATTTTCCCGGCTAAATTGAAAAGCCGCCAGCGCGCGCGCGTCAAGCGCAGCTGGATTTTCCATTCCTGGCGCGTCATCGTCATGCAGCTCGTCTAACGCGTTTCATTCTCTTGCCGCTCTCACGTGCAGTCTCTCTTTAATTTTTTTTTCGAGAGCAGGGGCAGCTTTTATTATTAGTAAGTCATCTCAAGGGCGATGTTGCCGTAGTAATTTACGCACTGCACGCGCGCGCAAGAGAAAGAGAGAGAGAGAGAGAGAGAGAGCGAGCGTTTTATTGGTCCGTTAATGAAACGAAGTCTCGCGCGCTGTTTAGATACGGGCTTTTTGTTCCCGACTTGGGAAGTTTCAACGCGTCTCCGCCATCTCGTGTCGGTTTATTGACTTTTTTGCTCCGCTTTTCTGTTTGTTGACGTATTGCAAAGAGGAGAGAGAGGGAGAGAGTTGCGCGCAGAAACTTAATTATGAATGATCTCGCACAGGAAGAACGAGTCATTTTTTGCATTCGACAGCTTTGTTCGAGGTGGTTTGGATTCTTTCGCGTGTACTGCACGAAGCTTGCGTTTTGCGCAACTTTTTCGTTTCATTTTGATTGATGGTCTTTCACGCTGTATTTTTTCCTCTGTTTTCTTATACGAAATTTCTATCCCGCGCAGTACCGTTAGTATTTTTAGTGGTTCGAAGCCTTGATTGAAAATTTCTCTGTTACGGAAAATATTACGCGATTGTGTGAAAGTTTCGTTTAGTTTTTCTAAAAGAACCGATTACTTTATTGCATGCGTCGAATAGAAATTCTCTCTCAAATGCTCACGTCGCACTTGCAGCCTCCTAAGCGCGCCTGGTCTATATGTATATATAACGAAATCGTAGCATCGGCCTTTTATATAAGCAACATTACTCTTGGCCGCAGCTCCTCTCTTTTTCCTCGTCCTAACAGCAGCAGCAGCAGCAGCGTAGGTAAAAACGATTTGTTTTGCAGCGCTCGCGGCTAGCCATCGCGGCAAAGCCGCTATATTTATTCGACGATCGCCTCTGCGTCGGTATAGATCGCGAAACGCGACAGGGGATTTTGGACCACGCGGCTGCTGTGCTACGGCTGAAAAAGTGTCCGGGAAATCGAATTCTAGGAAAATTGGAACTGCCCGCTGATCGTATACCTTTTCGGGAGCCTGCTGTCTAAATCTGCGCAGGCACACATACACACGCGTGGTATGATGGGAATTGCGCGACGGGGGCCGATTGCTGTGGATTCCGTTTGTTTGAGGTTTTATACTTTTACGGTTCTACTTTGTCGCGGTTTTCTTTCGAGATGAAAGAGACACTTTTTCAGACCGTCGATCGAGCGGAAAGACTTTTGCGCTTTGAAGTTGTGAAGCAGTTAATTATGCCGCGAAAACAAGTGCCGTGTTTTTTAGCTGAAATAAAATGCTCTTTAGTGTAAGTACTTTGCAGCAGGTGTGTTCCGTTTTTATTATACTGAAAATCGCATATACACGTAGAACCAAGATACGCTATATGCTAACGATGTGACCGGAGCATGAGGAATGAATACCCGTATAAAAAATTATGATCTGGCCTTTGCCCCATCAGAATCTGCGCGTAGATTGTCCATAATATAGTGTTTATCCTATAACTGCTTGAGTCTAGTGTTATATTAGCGCATATTTTTTCTAAGCATCACGTCAATGAAAAAAGAAGTCCGACACTCGATCGAGGAAAGCTCGTCTTGTCGCAGACAGCGTTAATAACAAGCTTTCAAGATACGGGATAAAACACGCTGCTATGTGTATATATATATATATATATATATTATACCGTCGCGCTGAGAAAAACACGGCTCTCGTCTAGAAATTTTTAAAGCGCTGAAAAATGTAGAGTTCAAGCTTATCCCCTCGTTATCGCAGCCACTGCATAACAGTAGCTTCCAGGCGAACGCAGAAAAAAAAATAACAAAGAAAAACAAGGGAGAGAGTGTGGCTCTGGAGAGGTGAGCGCGCAGAGTCTGAAGAAAGTCCATAAATTCGTCGGAGTAATGCAGCTGCGCAGTAGCGACCCAGAGTCTCAAATGCATTAACCGACTCCATACGCCTGCATCAAGTATACACTCTCCGTCGGTTCAGGCAGCTTCCGGACGAGATATAAATATATATGTACAGCACCGCGGAGAGATGGAGTGCCGTGCATAGTACGCGGAGGGTTAGATAGCGCGGAAAGTTTCGGATTTTGCGCGCGGGTGCTCTTTCTCAAAAATTTCGCTCGAGTATATATATATATACACGACACACGCGAGAGAGAAAAAGCCCGGTGTCTCTCGGCTGAATTTCGCGAACAAAATTTGAGCCCGCGTTCCATCGGCCGCGCACTGCGCGATTTAAAAACGCGTCGCCAAATTAAATACGGGGATTTATAAAATTCGCGAATTTCCAGGCCCAAGCGCACAAGATACAAGAACAAGCGAGCGAGACAGATTTTCGCTGATATTTGCATAAATTCTGACCTACATGCGCCGAAACTCGGCCCTCAAAGCATAGCCGAGCGTATTTGCGAGCGCTGAGCGCGCGCGGTTTATGGGGCCGCTGCTGCTCTTTTTTCTCTCACTCGCGGCAGCCTGTGCACTGCATGTGTGACCCCCTTCGCGTTGAGCGACAGACTGCGTCGCTTTGGCCTCTTTATCGCGCCCTCTGTGTGTGTTGGGCATCTCGCAAACTCGCGCTTATTTTACTGGTCGGGAAGCATGCTTAAGCTCCCGTAATCAGACGGTTCATTCAACTTCCTTTCGAGCCGAATTCTGGGATTTATGCTTCACGTACGTAGTGAGAAAATTGATGCCCCTTATAGGATCCTTGATTACGTTCTTTAGTATATTGCGGAGAAGAGTGTTTAGTATCTCTTTGTTATATTAAGTATTGGTTATGGTTGATCGGTTTCTCAAACCATTCTATTTATCTAGTGAACACAGCTCTTCAAATAATTGAAAGCTACATTGTTATCCCACATGTTTTTTATTGCGTTATCAAAATATGCATATAATCATATATATATTGCGAGGTAAAATTGAACGAAAGAATATTTAATAAAACGTAACTTATCTGTATACTTCTGAATTTCCAAGCTAAAGTTTAATTAAAATTCTACACTGCTGCCTCCGAAACTGCAGTTAGTCAAACGTACTGGAGTTATTTTAGTTTTCTACCAAGCATTTCCGGTAATTAATGAAATAAAATCCACCACGACGGCGATATTCGGGTCAAAATTTCGTGCGAGCTCACACGATACGTATCCACTTTCTAAAAAATTCATTTAATTCGGCGCGAACCTACTGGCTATCGACCCGCTTCATTAATAGATAACCCACTGAAACATCAGGCTTTTTCGCGCTCGAGCGATAAAATAAGCATACGATCCATCGACTGGCACTCGTACGACAATCGTAAATCCGCGTTAACGGCTTGCACGCAGAGTTAACGTTTCGAAGAAGAAAAACACTACACGCGGCGAACAAAGGGGGCTATTTCACTTTTTCTGGCTATATATATACGCAAGCGCGGCGTGCAGTCCCCCTTCCCCCCCCCCCTCAAAGAGAGAGAGAGAGAGAGAGAGTTTTACTCTGATTAATATACCGATGGTATATGGTCGCTCTCGAGAAGATTTATCACGGCGACGAGCAGTCCTTTAGGAAATGGCAATAAACCACAATCACGGCGCGCTGGCTTTTTTTCCTTCGCTGCAGTGATTCCCTTATACTTTGCAACGCGTCGTTCATTGATTTTCGCTTAATCGAACGCTTTCGCGCGCCCGCGCGTGAGAGAGTGAACATAAAAATTCTGCGCGGTCTATCGCCTCGTAAGCGCATTAGTTTTTGCGGTGGAAAAATTTTATTAGAATTACCATTTCGTTGAGTTCGCCTTGGCGATAGCGATTTGTCGTCCCTTGATTCATATCTCTTCGCGTTATATACAAGAATATGGGATAACTCACGTTTATTGTCGCTTTTTATTGCCTGAAGCAATATCCGGAGAAATGTAGGAGACTTATTATGACTATCAAATATTTCATTGCACTTATTAATTGTTGTTCCCTATAGCCGCGCAGAAGAATTATTGGATTCAACTGGCATATAGATTATGGGTCAAAAAGGGTGTACCACTTTTCGATGATGTTTTTTTTTTCATCGCGCGATGAACCAAGAAAAAAGAGCGTTAAACGGAACAAACGTTATTTTTTCAATATTGCGGCTACTCACACGAAGGGGCTAGTTTTGACCTTTTTTGCACGCAACAGCGCTTACCTGAAACAAAAAATGAGAGAACCATGTCAAATAGAACCAAAAAATACAGCATTATTTTTATGTTTTTTTTAACGCGGTGAAATAAAAACGTGTACACATAGAAATATCGGGATCACTTTTAATCATCGCAAGGGTATATAAAGAAATGTGCAGAACGAGCGATGTTTAAAACGGAACACGACTGCCCATCCAATTTTTGCGCAAGCGGCTCGCGCACAGATATAGCTTTTTCAGCGATTTTAGCAAATCGCCCCGAGCATTGAGCTCCACACAGTGTCATTTTAACTGGAACGCGAAACGAATACCGAATCTCGTTTCCCATTATTTCAAAGTCCTAAGTAACGATTTTGATTTTTTTTTCTCGCCGGTCTATTTTTTCGGAGCAAATATTCAAACTTTCATTAGAAGATCAAAGACGACGAGGGGTAGCGATGAAAAAAATATATTTATTAAAAGCCTCTTTTTTTACAGTCAGCACATTCATTGCTCCGGCCGCGTGAATTCATTATAACGTTCGTTATTTTTGATCCAAGGTTTTCAACAAGGCAGCGTCGTGCAAATATAATAAACAATTTTAGAACTATATTAATTATGATGATGCGGTGTACCTAGTTAACATCAGGCACCGATTACACTTGTTAATAAAGCGCACCGCAGACAAAACTTTCCATACGTACATACTACACAAGTGGATTTGCATATACAGTAGTCCACGCGTTGCAAAGTACCAACGTTCGACCCATTAATTCCCATCTCGAAATAACGCTATTTCCATTGACGCGAGAACCGCCCGTCGAAAACAGCAGATTTCAGCACTATCGGGCTTTCGCCTCTCAAGCCAAGTTCCCGCGAGTCCAACTTTTTCCACCCGCATACAACCGAAGAATTCGCATTTATAAAGGGCTTTTCGTAGCCGCCCATTGATGAACTCCCTCCTTTCTCTCTCTCTCTCTTTCTCTCTCATACGCATATATATATATATACACACACATACATACAAAGCTATATGGTCTCCCCCAAGTTTTGCGGTCGCGGCTCGTTCGCGAGTCTGCGCGAAGAAGATTTATCACTCGATGCAAGCTCTGCAGCAAGTGGGACGCCCGCTTCAAACGCCTGGCAATTCTGCGCCCGGCGACCTCCCGTGACTTATGTCCCTTCCTATATGCCTGCGCGTCGATATTCTCCTCCGCGCGTGCACGTATGTGTGTGTGTCAGTCTGTGTGTGAGCGCGGTTGAGCTTTGGAAGAAAGAGAGAGTGCAAGGAGCGAGAGCGGGTACTCTTTCCAATGACTTTTACTTTAAAAACTCGTTTTATGTGGTTCGAGGAACCCTGTGCGCGCGCGCTCGCGCGCCCGCGCGTTAATCGCCGGGGCGAAGTGTGAGCGCGCGTGGCCTAACAGAAAAAGTTCGAGAGCCGCTGAAGAGCTTCTTTTGGCGAGTGACTTTTATGTACTTTTCCGGGAGTAGTCGATTTGAGCGTTCGAGCTTTCTTTTTTTTTCTTTTCCTGGCGCGGCGTGATTTTAAGAGGGTCGAAGAGCTTTTTTCACCTGTCGTCCCGTTGGTTTGAATTTTTCACGGGTTATTAATTGTTTCATAGGATTTCGCTTTGGAATATTTTATAAAGTATAGAATTAAGAATTTAATGAAAATTGATTAAACTGAAACTGTCGTTTACCATGTACCGCCATTATTTGTCAATCTACATGTTAATAAAGGAAATGCCGATGCTTGAAATGCCAACCATTTTGAATGAAAAAAAATCTTGCATGTAGCGATACTGAAAAATGTCAAGTCAATTCTTATCCAAATTGCTCGCTCAAAATATCGGTACATTCGTTGTGCATAGAGCGAGAGGCACAGCAGGTAATAGAGGCAAAATTGGTAGCTCGCGAAAACGTGCGCGCGTGTATAGTACAAGGACGAAATTATTCACGAGGTTGAACGCATTAACTCGTCAAGTCGCGGCCCGACAATGGGAAATCGAGAGCTAATTAACCTTCTTCCGTTTCTCTTAGCCGCAGGTGCCGCGCGGTTTATTAGAGCACACGCGAGATGCACGTACCTCCGCAGCCGCCGCCGCCGCACGTACACATCCTCTCTCGGCTATATCTCTCACTAGCAGCGGGTTATTTATGTACTTTCATCGTTTTCCTTGGTGTTGGCGAATGTCCTGCTCGGGCGATATTAATTTCGCCCGAGGGCTTCTTCGATTTTTCTCCTGCGCACACGGCCGCGCTAGTTTTCTCCTTGTCTATATACACATATATATGCAACGTGCAAGAAAGAGACTGCGCAGTATTGCGGGGCATGAAGTCGTCCAATTTCGAGTGAGCCGACGCAAAGCGCTCCACGTATATTTCGCTCTCTCGCCTTTAAAATTTAAAGTCGCAGTACCACTGGCATACAGCTGTAGAGGCTGAGGGATTTAAAGGCGGAAATCTCAGAGTTTCCATACGTGTGACGGTTAAACATCAGTCTTACGACTGCCTCGACGATAATTGAAGCGCTTTATTGCCGGCTTTAATGTCACCCGAGAGCTTTTTTTAATGGTCTCTCACTCCCGGTAGGATCGGGGCCAGATCTTAATCATGCCAGAAGAAAGGAATGCAAGTTTTTTCCCTACTTCTATGCGAGTCAAGGTTTTGCAGTAGTATTTCAATACGACAGTAATGAATATGATGGTCTTCGAGGGCGATATCATTTTCGAATATTCGAGCGAGAATAAAATATTTCTCGCGGATTACTTTTTCAAACGCGTCGCTCTGAATTTTAATATATCCTCCGCGAAAGAGCCGCGTGCAATTAGTTACCTCGAAATAGGACTTTTTTCGCCGAAATTTCGACGGCTATAGTTAGAAGAGCGAAAAATAAATGAATACCTGGGCACACATATGTCGCACGGATTACCCTTCAGCGCCATGACGAGCATCAAATTTGCGCGGAAAATAGTACTCGAAAACAGGGCTTCCATGTGAAATTCCGATCGGAGTATATATATTTTCAATTTATTTTTTCGATGCGATATTGCGTCGTCATATATATAAAGCCATTTAGATTGCTCGCGACATATTTTTAAACGTGGCATGTGATAGGAAAAAAATACCGAGACGTGTAAAGGGTCGTCGTGTTTCGATGTGCTCAGGGTATAGTATTCACGTTATTGCAACAAATTTTATCGGCGCAACTAAGGTGTTTTACTGCAGGAGGATACTTGCGTTCCTGAAACCATCAACGAACTTTCTGCAATAAAATGTGCCGCCGACGCTATCACACTTTATACACGTAACCCTAAAAAAAGAAGAAACTCTCTCGCAGGCTTAATGCACCAGGACCTATATACTGAACTATATATAGAGCTTAATAGTCGGGACATATCGATTTTAATTAAAACAGGACCAATTCGAGGAAAATAATCCAATAATCGTCCGGCATTACTCATCGGCAATTACAGCGAGACGTTTTTATTTTAATCCCGGATCATCGCGATACATTTTTTATCGCGCACGATATCGTACACACACACACATACACATATCCGCGGGGTGCTGGAACAAAAACGGGGTTGAAATCCATTTCCCGCGAGCAGCTGTTTCCAGCTCGCTCTCATTTTTCCGCTGACCCGCCGCAAGAGTATAACCTCTCTCTCTCTCTCCCGCAATAAGCGCTTTAATTGCTATCGATTTTCAACCGAGTCCATTCATGCGAGCGCAAGGCGAAAAGGCTCCTACATACGTGCCCTATACACAGAAATTTAGGGACGAGGTCGTCGCAAGCAACTGCGGGAGGCCCATACCGCGGAGAAATTAATGTCGACATGACACGCCAACGCGTGCATCAAGGACGTAACCGCCAGTTGTCAAAATGCGAAACTACCTAGTACATATATAGCGACCGCGCAAGTTCGGCTGGCCTATATATATATATATATATATATATATATATATATATATATATATCTACGAAAGGCGCGTTCGGCTTCAATTTACAAAACGTTTCGCGGCACTTGAAGACTTCAATCTCGGCTTATTACCATTTTAGCAGCGCGCGAGAGCTCGCGTGCTCCGGGGATGCAGAATGGGAGGGAATAATTCGGAAGCGTAAAATAGCATTCCAGAGATAAATATGTGGATCGCGCGGCGAGTTTATGGGGCGACCCGAGACCAAGGGAATGCCGCCGACGCCGCTGCTGGTCTAGTTTATTATAGAGCGCGCTGCTGAAAATCCGAAGAGTTAACCGGACGATCACTTCACGTACGCCGCGCCGTCGTCGAGACTTCATTATATAAATGCTCTTCGAGAGATTATAATATTTTTCGATTTTCCATCAATGGTATCATCGAAAAGGCTCGATATATCGTAAAATGAACTCGCGGCGGTGAAAAAGCTGCCGTTAATTAAAACTGCGCGTGCCGCGCATCGATGATATTCCTTTTGAAGCCCTCCATACGGGAGCGGGCGAGGGATGGATGAATGAATGAATTGGACATTGTAATTTAATTAATCGAGACCATACTAGCACTGCCGCCCGTGCACTGACGCAATCATATTGTTACTTTTAATTTCTGGCCAATGTAGATGTCATTTGTGAAAGGGGGCCTCTCGCTCGGCTGTACATCAAATCGTGGCCGGGCGAATTAATTTAACGGCTTAACGTCAGCAGCCCACGACATTTTCCAATTTGTTCGCTACGCTCAGCCCGAGTCGTCGCCCCCAATTATAACGCTGTGTACACTTTTCTATACATATATACACGGATCCGGCGGTTATATATATAATACCTGCATGACTGCAGTGCGGAGTGAGGCTTCGCTGTGACGTATATCTTCTCAATTAGTCTCGACATGCCGTACGTTGGAAAATAGTTGCTATAGTGCGGCGAGATCGGATTTCGAACTTGTACAACTATCGGCGCTTGTCCATTATGATCGCATGTATTGTGCAAAATTCGAGCGTTGTGTCACTCGTATGGGTCAGTCATCGATTACTGGCGATGTCACCGGTTAATGAAAATAGCGCGACTATACGGAGAGGAGAGAGAAAATTCGAATTTTCGAAAATCCCTCGTCGAAATAAGCGTATAGTCCCCGCGGAGCTAATGGAACAACAGAAGCGTAAAGCGAAGGACAAGCTCGAGTGACTTCCGGATTTGACTAACCAACCGGCTAACCGACCGAGCCCTTTCCGGTATTTGCCAGCAAATCGACGAACCGACGATTGGCATTCCGAGCCGAAGCTCCGGCCGGAATAACGTTTAGATTCTAAAGGATAGCGGTGCTGGTAGTGGCGGTGGTGGTGCTACGCCAAGCGCAAGCGAACGGCGCGATAGAGAAAGAGCTGCCGGAGAGGAGAGGATGTGTGTGTGGGAGAGAGAGAAAGATTTCCGACATATTCGTTGACGTGCGCGCACTGCGAAAACGAGCGCGACTTTAGGATTACGCGGAGGCGTCGCAGCTCGATGCTTCGAGCTTGCGTGTTCCGCTTATGAAAGAGGCACTTGATTTCTTAAAGTTGGCCAAACGGAAATTCCCATGGGGGGACGTACCTAGTTCCAACCCTGCGCGATTCGCTCTGTCTGTCGGGCTCTTGTTTTCTCGACTCTTTCCTCGCTGGAATGCAAATTCTCCGCGCAAGCAAGCAAGCAAGCAAGTAAGAGCGGCATTGAGAGTAAACGAAATTGCCGCTATCGCGTGCCTTTATTTTTCTTCGCTCTAATGAAGAGAGAGAGAGAGAGAGAGAAAGAGCGCACGTTGCATTTGCAATACATTGCTTTATTTTTTCGCTCGACCATTGTGTAATATTATTAACCTGTAGTAGGATGAGAGCGAGAAGCTTATTGATGCATATGCACGATAACCCGTGACAGGATGTACTCGATCTCTCGTTGCATTTACGTTGGCTATACGAGCTGCCATTAATTATTTAGAGACGAAATTTCAATTTAAGATGCCATATCTACCGCGGACAAACTTCGGTTTCGATCGCGAAGTTACACATGCGCCCGTATACGTGTGCGTCGGTTTATTACGGCAGCCATGATCAGTCAGCGAAGCTCAATTACTTAGTCAATGTTACACTGGGGAATCACGCGCCCAACATCCTCTGCTGCTCTGCTATATACCACCAAGTTTTACTCTCGCCCATTAGTTTTAGGTAATTTCACAACTGCGTTTAACGGCGCGTCTAATTTCAGCAGTTGCTTATAGACGCGCGCGGGCGCGCACTAGCTCGCGAATTTATTCAATCGATCTGATTCCGCTTAAAATCTTCATGACGCGAGGTAGATGACTGAAAGCTCGTCTCCGAAATACAATCTACAATTAAACCGCAACGGTGACTCTTTCAATCCTGGACTTGGGAAAGAATCTTGCAAGTAAGTCGCTTATCACGCGAATCGCGGACAGCTTCTCTCCGATTTGAATTTTAATACCGCGAGATTTAGTTTTCTTTATTACAGGGTAATTGGAAACGAAAGCTGCGAGAGGGAAGTTTTGAGAGGAGAAAGTCTCTGAGAGAATGAAACGAACACCGAGGCTGGGAAAATCGAAGCCGATTAAACTCGCTCGTTAATTCCGAGAGAAGGATGCTCGATTTCTCTGTCTTTAATCGTAGTCGCCACAGGGACGATAATGAGATTAAGAGAAAAAGCGCAAGACCGAATGCAATCTTCCCTAAACTCTCTCTACGCTCGTTGGTCCACGCGACTGCACACTCCAGAGCTTTACTTTCACGCTCTCTTCACCTGGAGAATCGTCCTGGATTATGACGTAGTTGAACTTTTCTTTTTCGCTCTCCAACGCTTTCATTTCGAGATTTTATACGACGCAGTTCAGCGAATCGTTTTTATAATTTAGAAAAATCACCCCCTACTATTATTCGCAATATAATAACGCATTTAATTACACCCGACGGACTATATTATTTCTCCTCGCTGAGAACGCCAGATTTATTTAAACAAAAGATAAGGAATCAACTTCCACTCGAAATCCCCGCGTCCCCCCCCCCCCCCAGTGTTTAATCTACTTGACAATATATATATATATATATCTAATAACATCATCGCGATTAACGACCGGAAGCACTTTGCTTTTTATTCATCCCAATGATTTCTCCCAACGCAAGCCACTCGAGATTCTCTCCACTACACTCTCCATACCCCCTCGGCTTTTATTCCGCCAATCTGTGCACCGCTGCGCCGCGAATTTTGTGGATTCCGTAGAATTCCTTCCGGTCGTGGCCGTTGTTTTTCCTTTTTTCGCTTTTTTGCTCGTTGTTTATGAAATTATGAACGACCCAATTGGCTCGGCGCGCACGGCTTGGCTCTCTTTCGTCCGACTGGATCAACAGCGCGCAGAGAATGCCGTATACAGCGAAAGATGAAAAAAAAAGGAAGAACACGAGCCGCAGAGGAAAATGGAAGACGGGGCGGTGCTCCGGCCAATAACTCGGCTTTATATATTACAGAGAGATAATAAAGAGTGGAAGACGAAGGGGGCAAGAAAAAAGGAAGAGGAGGGCGAAGGGGGATATGGAGCGAGAAAAAAAGCTCGCGAGAATTCGCTAGTTATGACCCTATATAGATTATCGCCTACTCGAGGCGTTAACAATGCTCACGAGCGCGAGCTCCTCCTTTTTCTTCCCGCCATATTTTCCGGCTCTCCTGCAGCGGCTGTATTTATATATACAGAGACACCGAGAGAGAGAGAGAGAGAGAGAGAGAGACAGCCGGACTGCGTGCGAGAGATATCTCTAAAGTGAGAGCTTCTCGGCCAGCCCGAATAAAATGTATATACCTGCGAGAATGTACGACGAGAGATTTATGCCGCCCGCGGGCCATCGCTATTAATTTTCGGTATTTATCGGGCGAGTAGCCTTCCTTTTTCTGTTTGCCGCGACTACAGAATTTCCTGCTGCCTTCGATTTCCGTTAGTTACATACATATATATATATATATATTTTTGCTGCTCGTATATGCGAAATTTCAATGCTCGTGATATTTCAAAACTGACGGGTACTAATTGAAACCGCATTTGCAAAACGATCGGTCTGGAAACGTTGTATAGCCATTATCAATATCAGAAGCAAATGTTTATTTTATACTCCGTTCTCTAATATTTAGAGTTTGAAAAAGCACTTCTTACAAGTAAATTATACATTCAAAAGGCTCTGCATTAGCATTATGCAAAGCTACGTATTTATATCAGGTTATTAAATTTTGCCAAAGTTTCCAACGAGATTAAATATTAATTATGTATACACTCTGCACAACAGTAGTCACTCGGTATACGCTTCCTCCATAAAAAAAAGCTCCATAAAACAATCCACTCTCCCATGTAAATTACGAAGCCGAAACGCAAGCGACTCTACGCGAGCGTGATACCCTCGTTCAATAAAAATCTAATTTTATTATCATTGCCAAATAACCTTGCAATTTTGCGCATTGGCTCGAAAGGACGTATATTCCGGCTGCACGAAGAGCCGCTATTCTCCAAGCAGCCGGAAGTGACATGGTTGCAGGTGCTGTGTAATTCAGCCCCCGGTGTGGGCTAATAACGCAATACTTGAGCTGGAGAATCGATATATAGGAGACGAGTTAAGACTCCGAAGCGGCTCTGGGGATGGACGAGGGCGCGGAATGAGCTTCTTCCGGGGTACTCGTAGTGGTGAGCTTTTCCATGGACGCGTTGCATAGTGTAGTAGCGCACGCCAAGCTCGACGGAGCAGGGGAGAAAATATCGGTTATTATTCATCGGCGCGGACGCCCAAGAGAAGTTTTTTCGGGAGTTAAGTGGTTGTTTAGCCGTTGTCAATACAATGTATAGTTCTGATCGATGAGGGATTTCTGTTGGTTCGTATAATTTGCCTGCGAAGAGGGCAATGCCAAGTTGTTACATCGATGAATTCTTTTTTTAAAGTAACCTTATTCTGATTGAAAGAGCGATCGAATTGCAATCGACAGCTTCGCGTCGTCCGTAAATAATGCGCAAGAAATATCTTTACTTGGTCAATTTTACGAATATCTATACGTAACTTCGAATTCTAAAATTATACAACTTATCGGAAAACCAGGTCGCGCAGACATCTCTATATGTATACGTATACGCATCGAGCGAGAGAAAGAGAGAGAGAAAGGGGTGGGGGACCTTAATAACCCTATAAAGCTTGTACAACTTGGCTAAGAAATGGAACGATAACAATTACCTAAATTCGCCGAGAAAATATCCGAGCGCGCTCCATATAAAGTTAGTCAGAGGGCTGCAGCGCGCAAAACAGAGAGCCGGAAATAAAAGTTTGGCCATAATCACGATTTTCCCGGGGTTTTTCAATTTAAATTGAAACTCCGTCGTCGCCTCGAGAAGGACAAACTGTGCCGAAGTGTCCAAGTTCCGCACCAGCGTCCAAGTGCTGCCGGCGAACCCTGCACTACTGCGCACGGATACTAGCTCCTCTTCTTTTTATCTCTGTTTCCTTCTCTCCTTCTCTGCGCGGCGGGTTTGGCAAGTGGGCGCGAGCTTGCAAGCACCGCAGTTAGGCAGACGGATTCTCATCGTTAATCTCGGGCCGAAACTTGGGCGCCGCGCCGCTAATCTCTCGCTGCATATATATAGCCGTTCGCGAGAGCTGCGAAACTGTCGCCCCCGTTTCTGCCGGGGAAAACCCGCTCGAAGACGGATATAGATAGACGCGAAGCGCGGGGCAAAAACGAGTAGGTTAATTTCCTCGATAAATTTTATGATGATCCGCTCGTAATATAATGATCGCGTCGGCTAACGTAGCACTTGTTCGCGTAATCGTCGCGACTCTTTTTATAAATAAAAATATCGCATCCGAATGAGTTGAAAAGCCGAGCAGACTGCACGGATTTGAAAAACTCCCGAGAAGTAAGCGCAGTAACGCTCGGCGTTAATGAACCCATCCCTCTTCATAAAGCTGACGGAGGCGCCAGTTTGAGGCTGGCTAAAGAGACCGCACACGAGGCTGTAGTGTAGCAAAACAAGCCGGAGAAGCCGGTACGGCGGCGGCGGCGGCGGGACGCGCGGCAAGTGGGTTAGCCGTTCCAAGGGAAATGAATGACAATTTCGGCGCCGGGGGGGCTTAACTGCGCAACTATTTCGATTCGGCCTATACGCGCCAGCCCGCAAAACCGCGTCGCTATGTATGTGTGATCATGAGCCTTCCAGCAGTAGCTGGAGAGTGGCTCTCCATCGCGTCCGCTAATGCGCTGCGGCCTAGAGCGCCCGTATAGCCTCTCTCGCAACGAGCGTCAGTTATACACTGCATTAATATTATAAACACGACCTGCAGGCTACTGCTGCTGCTGCTGCTGCGATTCATGACGCTACGTGCTTTTGGATATTCCAGCTCGACGATCATGCAGAGGAGTGTGGAATCGAATATGCCGCGCGAGTTTTTGCGCGAACGGAATTGCGGCCGTTATATTGCTCCTAATGGCCCTCTCTCTCTCTCTCTCTCTCTCTCTCTCTTGGCTTTTTCGAGCTGGAAGAATTACGGGCCGGATTTATAGTGCCGAATAAGAGATATGGGAGCGTTCGATTTGATGAATGCTCCTTATAGCTTCTGCGAATATGCTCGCGAACTACATATTTCTAGACTCTTTTTTGTGCGTATAAAATCGATCGCCTAATCGACGCCCTTCTCTCGAAAACTCCATCGACTTGTCCGGTAAAATAAAGTCGGGCACTTTCGGTAGCAAGTCGTTGGCGCAGCTGCACGCAGCACTTCGCAGACACTTTGGCGAAATGCGCAGTCGAGCGAGCATCTCCGCGCACCGGAGAGTGGCTATGTATATATAGAGTACAGAGCAGAGCACACTGTACACTTGCGGCAGCACGACGGCGACGAGGACGGTTTATCGAGCGCGTCTCTCGCTCTACAGACGTCCCCGCGCCGGAAGTGGCTCGTCCGACGAGCGTCGCGGTCGCTTTTCCGTTTAGCGTACCGCTGCAGCGGCGGCGCAGCTTATCGATGCAACTCGACACAGTGTGTATACGTCGAGGAGGCCATTCGTCATGTGCCTCGATGTATCCCCCGCCCATTAAGTCATTATTTTCGAATTATCGCGCGGAGCTTATCGGGGCGCTGCGATCGCTTGCGCGCCAAAATTAAACGACGCGCGTTTGCTTATGCTTCTTTATGCATAGAGGCATCGATTAGGCTTCGCGTATACGTATGGAATGCAAGAGCGATGGACTAGTTTTTTTTCGCAAGCTCGGGAGAGAAAAGCAATTTGAAGCGCGCCGGTGTATCGATGAGAAGATAAGATGCGCAGTTGATGGATAGCGATAGCGTGTATGTATAGCAAGCGTTCTTTTTTTTTGCGAGAGTGGAGGCGACGCATCTGTCAAATCAAAATTTAGATCGGGTTTGATGAACCGAATGCGATTTGGAAATTAAATGAATTGGGAGTGTGTTCTATTCGAGATTTGTACTTCCTGAATATAATGTAAACCCCCTTTTTTGTGTCGCTGAATATATATCGGGAATTAGCAAACACAATTAATCATGTAACGTTATTATAGCTTCAAACGTAACTAAACTAGACAGAACCGTGGGCTTTACAATTATTGATATTATGCGCGTATTATATCGATTGCGTTTACTGCATTAGCCTAATTGTATAACGTATACGCCATTGATTATGTATTGTAATTAGATTAACTCTCGGTCTATAGATAGGAATCGTGCAAAATTATTGAATATATCGAGTTGCATTAATAAAATAAAATAAAATTATCCTCGACGAAAATTACCCCTCGATCCTCGCTATAAACTTTACTTTTAGTAAAACAATGAGAAGGAACGCCGCAGTCGAGGCCGCTCAAGATGCACGACACAGCAATACAGTAATATAGGGGTGTATAATGTAGGGGAGGAAAATCAATTCCCTCGAGAGCAAAATGTTTCGATGAGCACGCGTCGGAAATACCTGCCGAGTGTACCTTGCCGCAGGATGCCGATTAAGCATAATAATTAATTAATATCGCCGCGGCGTGCTCAGCTTTCTCTTGCTCTCTCTCTCTCTCTCTCTCTCTCTCTCTCTCTTCCAAAGGTCGAGGCATCCCGCTGGCGCCCCGTGGTCCAAGCACGCGGATAACTGCGAGGGACCGGGAGGTCCCATAAATGAATGGCGTGCGCGCGCGCGCACGAGCCGTGATTATGCCTGAATATTGCACGAAATTCCGGGGCCGATTAAATTTCCCGAGCTCCTGAGTCTGGCCGTACGTGTGTATGTGGCGCGCGAAAATGACGTTGCGGGGCTGAGCGAGACAAGTTTTTGACGATGCCGTAAAATGTTTATCCTGCGGCCGCTAATTGCGGCGCCAAGCGGATGCCAAGACTAAATTGCAATTCCTCTCGCCGCAGGTATTTTCCCAGAGGGTTGTGTATGTATGAAGCTTCAGCTTTTTCGACGAGGTACTTGATCATCATGGAAGCTTTTGGCCACCGACGATATTTTTAGCGATATAAGAGTAAGGCTGCAGAAAACGCACGGATTCTGCTGTAAATGGAGGATATCGTGTTTTCCAAAGCTACGCGTGAAACCCATATGCATACAGTACATTATGCGTTACTCGACCATAATTTTGTAGAGAAATATATCACGTAACCCAGTACCGCACTCGAGTATAACTTTTCAAAATGTTATATACATAGTTTCCAGAAACTCAAAAATCCCGCACTGCTGAAGATATAATTTTCACTCTTGCTACATCGCAATACAGAAGCCGAAATACCCCGCAGGCGAGCTCGTATAAAAAATCCAATAAGATAGGACGCTAGCTTCCAGCAAACAAACCCTTGGCAATTATCAAGCACGAGAATCTTCGAAAAATACTTTCCACAGCCTCGCGGGTACATATATACGGACACACCATAGCGGCGCGGATATCCTGTCGCCTGAGCCGATATGAATCGTTCATTTGGCAAACGACGCACGTGCCCGTCGTATTCGTTCAAGTTATTGGACGTTTCGCGAAAAGCACGGGATCTAACGACCCGGAATATCCCCCCGCATGAGACGTTCTGCGCCTCGGCCGAATTAGGCCAACGTTCTTTTATATCCCTTCCTACACACACAGGCGCGCGGCATATGAGAACGAAGCTTTCGCGCGCGATAAGCCATCGTCGTGCGAAGAGAAGTAAAACGCTCTGTATATATACCCGCGTTTGTTCAAACGAAAGCAATTATCGAGAGAGGAGATATGCTGGTCGCTCGCTGCCAAAAAGCTGATTTACCAGATGGCGAATTCAATTGTATAACGAACTCGAGCCAGCGTCTAGACCGTCGCCCGCAAGAAAGTAGACTACTTTTTCCTCGGCGGTCTCTTCGTCGCTGATTAAGAACGGCTGCGCGGAGCGAATAAACCAGAGGGATTTGCTGCGCTTCTGGCGAGGAAAAAATGCCCCGCGATCGGTTTTCCTCCGACCGCGTGCATCCCATGAAGCTGCGGCGGGGAGAGAGGACTTTTACGTCCTCTTTGCATGTGCTCGGGTTACGCGATACCTAATGGACTTCTTCGCCGGCCGCGATTTGCCTGGCCGTGGTTTTTCCCGATACCCGCGAAAACATGAAGAATAGAACGATTTGCGGACGACGGGTAATCCTACGCTCTCTCGTTGGCATACCCTTTTTGCGGACATTACCGAGCCTCGGGGTATATAGGTATATTATAGTAAAATCTTGCTTCGCCGACGCTGTTTCAGGAGCTCTGGGAATATTTTGCCGTGAATGTATGAATCTTTTGATTAATTAGACATTTTTATATTTAAACGTTATCCAATAATAAGAACGCGCGCGAGTTTCCGGATCAGTGATATGAATTCATTTTTAATCACGCGATCCTTTCAGCTGTTATATTTTTTTGTGTATACTCTCTGACCTCTGCATACCGCGCGTGCGTCAATGCCCGGTGTTTTTAAAAGTTCGTTTGGCATTTTCGTTCACGCGCAAACATCGTGCAAAAATAATTTCATCGTTGGATAAATTCAGTTTTCCGGGCAAACACCGCGCGCGCATCGACAATTTCAAATACGCAGTAATATGAACTCGATATTCCAAGCCATGTAGCATATGAAAAGATTTTCCGTTTATTTTCGTTCGTTATTCCGCGAGCTAATATTCACTCGAAAACATTGACACACATACACTCAGATTTTTCGCGATCAATCTGCTTTATGCTTTTCCATTCGGTCCTTTATCTAGTACACCTACTCCGTATCTCTGCAATCTCCTTCATTAAACTTTTCGCAATTTAAAACTGCCTTCCTTTTTTACGATTATTCGTTTCTTTTTTTCTCCTCCAGTGCAGGCTATAACTTGAAGGCTCTCGCTACGGGCGGGCGCGAAAAAAGCGCGCCGCGTTGCCATGAATCTCCAGCCTTGCGTCGAAGCGCAAAATACTCGTCGTTCCTGGTATTTCACAGTTTTGATGGAAAAACGGCGATCGAGATAGCCTCTCGTCTCTATCCCTCGCGGGCGACAGCAGCTTCGTAGGGTAAGTATAACCTCCTCTCTCTCTCTCTCTCTCTCGCTCGTTAAATTCAGGGCGCGTCGCGTACACGTCACTCGTCGTATTACAAAAATGAATAATTCCTTTTTCGCGCGATTCACCTCGCTCACTTTCAATTATGGCTGCGTGCCGCGGTATACTTCCCTTTGCGTGTACTGAGAGCAGTTCGTCATTTGCGTTTTTTGCGGGAAAAATGGAAAATTCACGCGCGGTGCGAGGGTTGTGCTCATTATGTGCGGCGATGAAAAAGCTCTACTGGGAGGTTTTTATTTTTTAAAAGAGTTTTCGCGCGTGCTGAGCCGTTTAAGCGTCATTAGCGAGACTATGCATGCAGCTATGGTCAAAAATTATGCGCGTTGAGGAACTTCGAACTTGAATCGACTTATTGTGAGTTATTTTTGTGAATGCGCGCACTAAAAGCTGGCCTATACGACAACAGCAAATAGATATGTTTACGTTCAAATTCAAGTACGTGTCGAAAAGAAAAGCAGCAAAGTAAAACTTGCAAATCACGCAGAAAAAGCTGAAGCGTGCGCAGCATCCGAAGCCAATCAGAGACGCGCCATATCCAAAAACAAGCCATTTCCTAAACGATCCCCGGAGCGCATAATAATAAATCCGCCGAGGAGGCGCATTCAAAGTAGTGTAATTTGCTCGGCTGCTGCAGTCTTCCGGCTTCCGACAGCACGTCGGCGATTTATACACACCGAAACAGGCGTTTCATGCCAGTCTCTAGCGCGTCTTTCGCCTCTCTCAGCTCACACCCGCATACGCACACACACACACACAAACACACCGAAGCGAGACGTATGTCTGCGAAACCTCACTCTCGACTCCACGGCCGAACGGAGAATGAAGCTGTGGCATTCTCTAATTAGGCAAGTTTTCACGGGGGAGGGCCATGTATATATATAGTATACTGAAGCCTCGCACAATCGACGCATAAAACAAGAAGAGCGCGAGCACAATGCAAAGGCGCATCGCTCGTGCCGGCAAATTAATTAGATATACGCCGCGGCATGGCTGACGCGCCGGGACGAAAGGGGGAGGGGAGAGAGAGAAAGTATACTACTCTGCGGTGGCTCTAGAGCGCAAGAGAAAGAGAGAGAGAGAGAGAGAGAGAGAGAGAGAGAGAGAGAGAGAGAGAGAGAGAGAGAGAGAGAGAGAGAGAGAGAGAAGTAATGCCGTTAGTCCGAGTGTATACGCGCGGGCGTCCGGGCAAAAAATTCAGAGAGAGCTTTTTCATTTCTCTTTCTACTTCTTGCGCTATGCATGACTGGCGCTTAATTAGCGGCCCGTTTGTTTACCCGAGCAGCTGCGCATTATTTTAATAATAATAATAATAATACGAGATGTGCGCATGTCAAAATTTTGCTTGATGGTTTTCTGGAGGAGTCGATTTAGAGTAAGGTAATGAGACTGAAAAAAAATAATAATAAAATACGTTGCGCATGCTAAATGCAACGAAAAGTTTCAATCGTAATCTAGCTGGAGAAACTCACTGAGAGCAGTATCATATCACGGGCGCGTGAATTAATAATACGGCAAGTAAACTGTTTACCCTGTATACATATATGATTCTGCAGTAGCAGCGATAGAGTTCCTAAATTCAGTTATCAAATCTGGCCAATGAATTTCATCTCCAAATTTTTATCTATATATATAATATACAGCGAGTTTCCGCTTATAAAACTTTACGAGCACGACGCAGTCTGCAACTGCGCGATCGCCGTCCCGTGCAATCCGAGAAATAATAAAGATAACTTTGCCTCCAAGTTAAAATAACTGCCCTAGACTTGAAGCAGCGGCGACGGCATCAAAACAAATTTAATATACACGAGACATAACTCGGATGATGTTAATTTTTGCATTTAATAACGCTCGCGAGAGCTTGATTACGGTCGAAACCGCCAATTACGAAATGACAACATTAACGCGAAACTTTTCCAGCGCCACGGGAGAAAAGAAGTAGTTCGTAGGAATAGAAAGAAGAAAGTGGAGAGGTACACAGGCGAGAATATAGAAATTAGTTTTTCTTCAGTTCGCCCGTGAGCTCGCGGAGCTCCGACTGTGTTGGCCCATTAAGAAAGAGCTTAATCGCTTTAGGCATGCAACTGCAGCATAGCTCGAGAGACTCGAGACAAGCAAACTCCTGGCGACGATCGTGAGAATTAAGTTAACTTAATGCAATCTTGGCTGCGAGTCTCTCGCAGCCCGCGGCGGCGGCCGATGACGCCGATGCCCGCGTTCGTGACGGCAATAGAGAGAAAATAAGCGCCTCCACGAGCGGCGAAAGGAGCAAGAGAGGGTGCGCGCGCGCGCGGGCGACTACGGAGAAAGGGGAGCGGAAATATTCGGCTGGGCGAGCTTCCGCCGAGTCGTGAAACGTTCCAAGAGGCCGTTGCTGCTGCTGCTGCTGCTGCTGCAGTGTAAGTGGAGAGAGAAAGAGAAGTGTCTGTGGAGTGAGTTGTTTTACTGCCAGGGCATTTGAATTTCATGCACTGCTTTCGAGAAATGACGTAAATTGCTTGTAAATTGTAAGAGAATTCGGTGCAGGGGTGAAATTCGGCCTCCGGTTATATATTTTAAATGCCTGATGTGTACCGACGGCATCATTGCACTTTGGATTATTCAGTGGATGCGACGATTCGCGTTCGCTGTGCGTTCACCTCACAAACAATTTTCATGCTTCCGCTGCACTGATTTAAAACTATTCCCCGCGCGCGACGAGTATAATCGAATGCTATTATTGCATCTAGCTCTCTCTCTCTCTCTCTCTCACGCGCGCGCGCAAAGATAAATTTACCGTAGAAACTTTCCTAATTGTATTATCCCATAGAACTTAACTCATTAATGTGAGTTTCGGTCTCTTACAAATTGAGCTAAAGATCTTCTAAAACTCTGACGTGGAATCTCTTAAATCGTTAAGGACAAGTCTGAACTCTTTATTGCACTTTCCTTCTTTTCCCATCCTCTGCCGGGCCCGCGAGAGATTGAGGCCATTCGCAAGTTCGGGAGGTTATACGACGATTAGTATGTAAAGCCCGGGCGGCCCGATGCTTAGTTTATACTTGCCGGAGGTTAAACGAACTCGTCGCTGCTTATAATTTATCTCTCGGCGCTCGGCCGATCGAAGAAACGTGTGCGGCAAAGTTAATTTACTCGACGTCTAGACGCGAATCTTTGATTTCTCCTCCTCGAGATATATCATCGAAGTAATCTATATCCAGTGGTATAGAGATGACTTCCAGATCGCGCTTAAATATTTATATAATGAATATATTTTACACTTTGAAATGATTCATACTTTTAATTATGCTAACTTTATATTTTACCGTGAATCGCGGCGCGTTTGATGCTCAAACTTTAACTATTCTCTTTCTGCCGACGAAGTAGTATACAAGTTTTAAAACGTTCCTTATAGTGAAGTAAGGCCTGTATGGGACTTTACAACCAAAATATAATGTTTCTCCTCGGTTTGCCATAAAAACCTGACACTTATATACCTCGGCTATTTAAATGCAGACATTGTACTCTGCTGCGCTATACCCTTTATGGACGATTTTCTTGAAACTGCAATTTTTAACAGCTTTTCACGGGAAAGTGCATAATTTATTCAACCGCCGTATGTTTATTTAAACATTCTCCAACTAAGCGACATTGTTTTTCCATTGGATGAAAAAAAAATGTGCACGCACCGCCGTGGTCACACCTGATCGATCGACACACATAAGCGCAGTTTTAAAAGCGTTTGCAAGTCGTTAAAAGCCCAAAAACTCTCCCCAGCACTCATAAATTGTTTCCTTAAAAGCCTGTGTCGTTTATCAGTTGGTTCGTTTTTATCCGAAAAATACACGAAGCGTGTAAGTGTTAATTCGTTTAAAATATTCGCGCCGCGCGCATTTCGCGCTTGCGTAACCCCCCGATGACTGGTGTGCTGCGCTGCAACAATGAAACTGTGTCCGAACTATCTGAATATAAATATTTGGTATCGGCGGCCGGGGGCCGCTTAACTCGTTTATCCGGGCTAACCGATCGCGATATCATCGGCGACGATGAATATTTATATGCAAATAAATATGAAGTTCGCCGCAACGTTTGCTCTTTCGCATTCCCACATGGCCTCGACTCGATTAGTATATGATTTTTTTTAAACCCGCGTAATATATGTACGTGCTTCGGCGCAGCCTGATCGTTATTTATTATATAACGCTCAGTTTTTTTTTGTTACTTGACGCGTTAAGATACACGGGATAGATTCAAATTTGATCACGTACTTGATAGAAAATAACGCAATCAAAATGGCTTATTTTTCTTCCGGCAGCAGTTTGCGCAAAGTTAATCGCGGAAAGTTATAACTGGATTCTTATTAAGAGTTTACTTAACCTATTTTATGATTTTCAAATAATTTTAGAAATAATTGGCCAAACCGTGTCGCTTTGACATATGATTGGCGAATTTTTATACCAACGTGTCTTATGCCATTATGATTATACAATTTATAACGTGCAAATTCATATACTGCATTTTACGATTGCAACTGAATTCAAATACTCGTGCGTCGGCATCGCTTAAAAGCTCAATAAAGCTTATTATGTAGGCAAAAGGATGGGCGTATTATGTCCTCGTCGATATATATTTTTATAACACGTAATGCGATCCATTAAATCAGCGTTACACATGAGTCTAAATTTTACCAGCATTAATTTGGGTTAAATACGTCAATTCGCATACTGCACGCGATGTATAAACTTTAACAATATCACGCTCGCAAAAGTTGCAAGATGCATATCGCACTGCCGGTGATTGTTAAACAAATTAAAAGCTCGGACTATTATGCAAATGTTATCTCGCTTGCTCGGGATTACTCGAATTTAAAAAAAAAAAAAAAAAAAAAAAACGAGTTGGGCGCCACTCGAGAATTGATAAAATCCAGACTACTCGCAAGCTCGACGATTACAAAAGTACTTGGAAAGTCAAATTGGAGGATCCGCAGGGTTAGGGAAAGTCGCGTTTTTTCTTCTCCTTTTCTTCCTTGAACGAGTCGTTGCTTCGACGGCTCGAAACGTCTATCCGCAATCCTACCTGTCGTTGCCGCGTGGAGGACTACGAGAACGAGCCTTTTTTTCTCTATCCTTTTCCCCCGTTCTATCTCTCCCTCAAGAGCTGGAATGGGTCCAAGTCTATTTAATTTTTGTCCCCTCTCCGTAGTGCCGGGCGTTCTTACTTTATTTTTCTGTCTTTCGCGAACCGGTCGTTTATTTCACCGGGCCACGGCGTGTTTAAATTCAGATTACGCTAATTCGACGAGCACGTCCGCCTCGTCTGGGCTTCTTCCTTTTTTTCCTGTATACCAGCGCAGGCGTCACAATTGCTGGGACTAGTCGGACATGCAGTTTTCTAGCGATTGCAATTAAAAATATAAGGCCGCGATCGAGTGTTATTATTTACGCTCATATAACGTCGCGGTTCATTAAATCACCATGTATTTCGTTGTAACTACATCGTTATAAAA
The DNA here is from genome assembly GCA_020010945.3 of Muscidifurax raptorellus. Lineage (NCBI taxonomy): Eukaryota > Metazoa > Arthropoda > Insecta > Hymenoptera > Pteromalidae > Muscidifurax > Muscidifurax raptorellus. The sequence goes on from CM052080.1 coordinate 7,762,537, forward strand.
TCTAACCATCGGGTCGGCAGATACGTATAAACTGACCTCGAGTAAAACGTTCTCGTCTACCGCTTTCAGATAAGAGGTTTCGGCTTTCGCGGAAAAATGCGGGTGCGTCGCGGATCACTTTTGACCAATCTAGCGGAAACCCTCCTCGCGAGCTGTATAAAAATCGGAGGCATCTCGCTGCAGTGTAACAAGCTCTCCTCGTTCTCCCCTTTTGTAGAGGAGAGAAGGTATATGTATAGATATATATAAGGATCGGTTGTCTCGCAGCGGCCGTGAAACTACGATCGGCATGCAATTTCGAGGCGCTTCTCTCGCAGAAGCAGCCCGGAGCTTACGGCCTCCGCGACTGTAGCGCCGCGCAGCGCGTATCAAGTCCATTAAGTGGATTGAGTTTACGAATCTCCCGAAGCCCGGCCACCGCCGCACCCGCTGCCGTCCGGTGGAATTACCTCAGGGCGATTTCCTTGCTCGGGAGCAATAATTTCCAGCCGGATAATCCTTGTGTAATCTACACCGTATATATATACGCACACACATATATATACATATACACGTCGATGTATAGACGGGAGGAGAACAAGCGGTCGGCTGTGCAGGTTACTCGAGCGATGTTTAAGAGACGAGAGGGGGGAGGGGGAAGAGGAGCGGGCTAAGCAAATTCAATTAGCCGAACAATGCCGAACTATAACCTGTTGAGTCGCTGGAGGCCTGCTGCTTCGCGGTTCTTCGGCTCCCTCTTCATTTTCGATGTACATGCAGCGCAGCAGCTTCGTAATATATAGCCTATATGTACGCGGCGGCCGTATGAAAAGATGACCGGCACTCGATCATTTAGCGGCCGGCGGACTTGCTCTATTGTGACTATATACGCGGCGACGGCGGTGCTGCAGTTCGTTCTTAAAAGCCTCGTCCATCATGCATTTTTCTTCGGTGAGCCCGAGTTGGACTATGATTGAATGTTGGAAATGTAAAAAGTCCTATTCTTTTTCCGATGCTTGCTTGCGTGATGCGAAAAACGCGTTTTTTCGCTCGACAGCTCCGTTGTGATTTTTTTTCAATTTCTACATTTATATGCTGATAGCGGCGTGTTTATTGATTCGTGCGTTGGAGGAGCGTTGATAAATATAAACTTTGTATTGCATAACGTTGTATTACACAACTAGGGGCGAAAGTTGAGTTATGCTGAAAGAGTTAAATTCGTCCCTTGTTGTGTACCGTGTTTTTTTATAAGTACAGTGTACCAAAGGCTTTTTTACGCCTGACATACACTTGTACATGAATAGGATAAAAAAATAAACTTGATTTTCGCTCCACTTTTCAAGTAGGGAAAAGAGACTTTTGGATGGACATGTTATGGACAATATTTATCGGCCGGCGTTTTCCATCAAATTGTTATTATTTTTCATCGCGCAACGATATTTCACAAAAAAGAAGCGAAAATATTTTCCATATATATATATATATATATATATATACACCAAAATTATGATTTCGTGCAGAATATATCGCTATTTATACACGCAACATTATAGTCCATCGAGAGAACGAAAAGATTGACGAGCGCGACGTATGAAAATACACTCTGTACATATACTTGCTGTCCGGTGATAAATAGCGCCGCGGTCGAATGCAAAGTGCTGCGATTTAAACTAGAGAGAAAGAGAGGGATATTCAAGCAAATAAAGCTCGAGCGAATTTTTATTTTTTACATACAGCTCAGTCGGGGCTTTTCATAAAATTTTGCGCGCGCGTCGAGGCGACGCGGGACAATATTTTCTATTAGAATGTGCGGCCTTAATTTAATGAATAATTGCCCTGCAGTGACTAGCGACGTCGCGTCGCGCGCGCTGAAACGAGACGAGTAATAAACAATAATGGGCATGACAAGCGGGGGAAAATTAATTCTCCACGTCGACGCCCGCAAGTCACCTCCTCGCTTGTACGTTTAACCTGACTCCCTCGTGCGCCGCGCACATACTCTCCGGAGGATAAATATAAATATTGACGCTGGACGAAATCGCATGTGCTTGTTCCCAAGCGCAGTCTTTTTTTTATTGCGATTCGTTTTACGAGAGGAATTTATGCATTGAATTTTTTTTTGTCGCTTAAAAATTTGCCCTCGATGCTATGCGCATATATGTGTGTGTGTCGAATGACGGAAGCAATACCATTATACGAGAGGGTGGAATAACTGGTGCACGAAAATTTAGACGCCTAGAGTTCTCTCGCCGCTTACGTGCGCCATACGTGCGTCGATTCTCGTATAGAGGAGAACGGGGCAGATAAAAATCGAGGGTAAAAACTCGGCGTCGTTGTCCAATTTATAGAAAAGTTTCAGCTACGTAAGCTGCGCAGCTTTATCGAATCGCGTATAATCTTAAAATAGATCGTAAAAAATTACACGGGGCAATGCTCGTCTGATTTCCGGCATATATATATACGCGCGGCGATAAAAATTTTATCTCGGTGGAGGACCGGCTTTCTAGGGACTACCACGCGTATATTTAAAGTGTCGTAAACATTATATACATTTCGTCGTTTAATAAATTTTACATGCGCAGGATAATACATCCTGTTGCCGCAGTCGTTCGTTATATTAAAAGCTGGTATTTTTTAATCGAAATTATGAATTTCTCCGCTTCGAGGAATAGCGATACGGAGCAATTTGTCATTGTTTAATTTCGAGAACCGCAAGCGTTGTTATTATAATGTTGTTATTATTATATAATTATTATTATTATATAGGTTTTAGTGCGGCATTCGCCTCGTAAACTTTCAGAAATATACACGAGAGAATTATAATAGAATTGCGGCGTATACGAGCACGTTGTTACAGCGTTTGCTTCATTTTCCTACATTATAATAGAGTATACTTGTGTATAGCATAATAGCCATGCTATAATATTTACGCTACAGTCGAATGTACAATAGTCGAAACCCGTAGAAAATCCGAGCACGTTGGCTTCGATTCGACGTTCATTAGGGAGATTGGCTCAAAAATCGTGTAATACATAAAGTTAAATTGCATCGCTAACGCGCGGCGCACTTTACCTTAATTATATAATATCAATATATAGCGAGCTCAAAAATGCGAAAATCGATTCAGCCTACGTTTACTCGACGAAATTTCCTGAAAAGCTATAGTAATCCTATATTCCGAGCCATTGTGCTCGGACCTAATTAGCATCGCAATGTCGACGCGTGCCCCCCCCCCCCCCTCCTCACCAAACAGTTTGCTACTCAAAATCCGCTTCGAGCAAACGGTCTGTATATAGTGTGCAGCCGCGGCATAATAAATCCCTCGGCAAGCAGGCAGGTGCGCTTATACGTGCGTGTGTGTGAGTGTTATACATAAGCACGCAGAATCACGTACCGATAAATCCGAGCAAAATCAGAAGGTAGCAGCAGCAGGTGTTCAGCCGGTGTCTCTCCGGCGGTGCCATCTTTCCCCTCCTCTGCTCGTCTTCCGCACACACGCGCGCACACCAGCTATACGATAAGTAAGCACTGCCTCGTTTTTCTTTTACTTTTTGTTTTTTACTTTTCGCACTCGCGTTTATTTTTTCTCTGGGTGCAGGATAGGCAGGATAGAAAGAGAGACAGAGATAGAGGCGGGGGCAGATGAAAAGAAGAGAAGATCAAGAGACGGACAGCACTGGCGAATCAGGGTGTAGCGCGATAAATCACATGATCGACCGGCATCTGTTTTTCATTGCGACACGTGCGCGCGCGCGCGATCCGCAAGCACTAGTACTCCCGACCGGCCATAGGCCGAGCAGCGGAAAACAGGTTTTCCTCGAGCTCGGAAATCACCAGCGGAACTGCAGGCGTATCAGTACGTCCGAGATTCTTATGTAGAATGTCAGTAGCAGCATGCTCCCCTATCCGGTGAACTTTCAACTTCGCAAATTACTCCGGCACGTGTTATATCTAGTATACGATATATATATATATATATATATATATATATATATATACATTTATATACGAGGACACACTTTTCTGTCCGAGAGCTCCGTAACACGTGCACCAGAGTGATATACTCAGCGACTAGAGGACATGATCATTTATTTTTCCTTTCTTCGAGGACAAGTCGCACACAGTGAGTGACGTTCAGCCAGTCAAAAGACAACACATTGTCGCGTTGAGAGAAAAAATAAGAGACGAAAGTACGTACTCGCGCGAAACGCGACTGCAAGACACGAGATACAGTACAGAGAAATGCGTCGCGGAGAGCTTGCGCAAGCCTAAAGCTCGAAGCAGCCACTGCCAAAGTCGCCGGTCGAATGCGCCGGTGGCGCGCTCGCGAACCTCCCCCGTTTCGCTCTCGGACGGAGAAGGGCGCAGATTCGCGCATGCCCCGCGCAAAGGTGCAAAAGCGGGAGGGTACGAAAACGTGAGAATGTACATACTACACGTGGCCCGTAGGTGTGTTTCGAGATTATTAGGTGCGTTAGAGCGAATTTTGAGTTTGCTACTGTGAAAGGAGCAGCTGGGGGACTATTATATGTGTCTGCGTTAAAAGGGAGTTGTATGTGTGTGTGTGTGTTTGTGCTGCCCTAGCGATTTGACACACGATGAAGGGTATGAAAGGGCTAATCAAGCTGCTCTCGTTTCAATGCGTTACATACATACAGGCTGGAAAACTTTGATCAAAGCTCACGTGAAAAAGTTGCTTTGATGATCAGGGTGATTAGCGCTTTTTACGAAAACCGCGTTCTGTCCACGTCGATATATATATATATATATATATATATATATATATATATATATATATATATATATATATATATATATATATATATATATATATATATATATATATATATATATACAGGAGTAGTCGAAAATTAGGCAACAAAAGCTACAGCCGAACGCCTAATGGAAATTATATCGGCGCGCTAACGAGAAAGCCAATTAAAAATAAAAATAAAAGCTCGTGTGCGTATCGCTCGGAGGGAGCTTATTAATATAAATACTCGTACTTAGCTCGGCGACGCTAAACGCCTCCTTCGTGACGAAAATTACAAAAACCATAGTATAGGGGGGAAAGGAAAAACCTCTGCAGCCTACGCGGCACACACATACGAATTCGCGTGCGCGCATACACACACGAATCCCGTAATCAGCTCTCTTGCTCGCGCGCGGCCGACCGCAGAGTAAATTCATAATTATTCGCGATTTCCTCCCATACGCGGGCATAAATTTAAAAGCGCGCGCACGCGCTACAGATAAGCCGCGCGCGGCGCTTATTAATTTCTCAGCCATCAGTCGGAGCTTTCTGAAAAATTCACGATGCCAGAAAGGAAAGAAGAGCATTACGATTCTCTGTATACACATCAGGAGCAATACAGCGGCGCCTCTGTGTATATTAGTCCTATATATATGCGGCTATGCTAGCGTGAATGGAATGGTAATGCCCTCATACGCAAGCCGTATAGCTAGGGTATAGTGCATCGATCGGACTAGTCCGGCGCCGCACCTACATACCTGTGCGCCTCTTAAATTTATCACGACGCCTTTCTTCGCTCTCTCTCTCTCTCTCTCTCTCTCTGATCTCTATATATATATACACCCATACGTGCGCGCTCACATTGTTGTTGTTCTTCGGAGGCTACAAGTCCGATGCATCAGTCTGACGCGCCGTGCGGTCCAATTGGTTTTACTTGTTCGCTGCAAGAGTAGTTCGCTACGCATACTACCGGAGAAGTTGCTCCGATGGCCAACTTTGTGTGCAGTGTACTCGACGCTGCAGCGTCATCTTTGCTCGGCGAGTACACATGCGGGTCAAATAGAGATGGAGAAAAGTTATTCAATGCGTCGCGCATTATGAATATAACTTTTAAAGCTGCGCAATTTTTCAGAGATATATATCGATTAGCACGGGGGGGGGGGGGGGGGCGCGAGTATAATATAATACCAAAGAAGAATTCCCCTGCTATAACTCAGGCATGTGCGGTCTAACATTCCATCTGGCGTTAGCGAGCTATAAATTCGCCTAAACCACCGCGCGCGCAGTATAAGCGACGGCGGCGGTAGCGGCTCACGGAGCTACTTAATCAGGAACCCCCGAAGCACTCTCTCCGCGACGATGAATACATAGAGAGCGAGCGACTTTCGGAAAATTGAGATATTATCGGTTAACGCCCTCCGAGAGATTATTGATGTGCCCGCGAGTGCGTTCGGTAAAATGAGCACGTACCCAGCCGCGGTGCAGTCTATTAGGATTGGAGATTCGATTCTCTCTCTCTCTCTCTCTCTCTCTCTCTCTCTCTCTCTCTCTCTCTCTCTCTCTCTCTGTAACATACTGCTCCGCCACTGCCACAGAGATGTACACAGAGGGGGTGGAAAGCGAGTAGCAGAGGTTTTTTTTAAACAACAAAATAAAATGAGATAAATGAAGAAGCTTGAGCGGACAATGGCTACACTCGCGGATATAACATACGAAGAAAAGAAGTTCAAGGCGAGTGTCTACGCGCGAAGCGCATCCGCGGGGCGATATTTCAACGCGCGAGTGAGGAAACAATGGTCGACCTTAGAGGTCCGGCGCCCCGTCTAATGGCTTTCTTAACGTACTACTGGGTGTCAGGGGGGCCTCCATGTCGCTCGCGGGGCCATTAATAAGTGCCTACCGGCCACCCGCGGACGTGAAATACTACCGTGAATTCCGGCTCGACACTTTGCCCCTTTCCCACACACACACGACAACGCGCGGTCTACCTATTTTCCATGCTGGCACGTCGCCGTGGCACACTGCACGCATCAGCGGAGAAATTTACTTGTGTGTATATATATATATATATACATGATTCTGCCGTTAACGGGAGCCGAACTTTTACGAGGATTTTCTATGCACGTTCACGCACTTGATTTCGTGAGAGATAAATAAACGTCTTGTACACCGGTGGTATTAGATCGATGACTGAGATTAACCCCCGCGATAAGTGCGCTTGTTTGTAGCGTTTGTCGTGTCGTCAAGGATGGCATTTCGTGTGTACGAAAACTACGCGCCTGTGTACAATCTTTGGCTGCATCTAACAGCGTTGTGTCTGTAGCGGGCCTGTCTCGTAATTTTGAGACATAGTTCACGCTAACTTGCGGCAACTAAAATACTTCAGTATTAGTACACTTTGCCGCGGGCTGATGTATAGCGCGCGCGCGTCACTAAGTTATAAAATGTGCCGCTACAAGTTTTCAACAAGTTTTTAGACAAAGTAACTGAAATTCACTCGAGGGAGAGGGAGAGGGCATGTATTTTAATTTAGCGCCACCCGGCGGTGCGCGTATTTTCACGGGAAAATGTATGTATACTCCCATATTCCAGGGGGTTTCGTAAAAACTTTCTACCCCCGGATCTTTGCTCCTGTAAACATGATCATCACTTTGTACGCGCGGAATGGACCAATTGCGGAGAGAAACCAGATGGTTATACCCTTGCCGGGAATAATTTTTTCGCGTTGGAAAAATTCATTGAAAATTCGTGGAAAAAAAGCGAAAAGCTCGTAAATCTGCCTCTTATCGGTATCGCATCGGCCGTTGTCACGATTTCCAAAACGAACAAGTACTCATTAGGCGCATTAAATAGCGTTTAATCCTGGAGCAATATAAATAGCCCCACTGACATGTACAACCTTATCTGTCGTGAAACGCGATATCGTTATTTACACTGCGCAACAGGGGTGGAAAGGAAATAAGTCGCCCCGCAGGCCTATGGAAAAAAATGTTCACATTGATGCCGTAGTCGTCGCGTGCAAAAATGTATAACTTGAGGGGGAGCCCCGAGGACGACGTCTGTTCGTTACGACGTCGAGGGGTGCTGCACGCGTCGCGATCACCGTCTCGCGGACTGTATAAGCAGAAAAGCAGAGACGTTTCGCTGCCAAAGGCAAACTATATGCGGACATTAAAAATGCGGGGGCGAGGCGAAAAACAAACTCGTTTCACATTCATGCGCGCATGTGGCGACAGTTTTTAATTTCACGCATTGATCAAGATTTTAATGAAAAAAATGTCAAGCCTCCAGTCATTGGCCTCATTTTTGTCTGACACCACTTCAGATCTGGAGATCACGATGTGTAAAAAATGATGGATGTGTGAGTAGGCAAAAAGTGTCTGGAATTTGTTTTCATGCGGAGAGCTGTCGCATCATCTGCCGAAAATTTTCGCTCGCTTCTTTTACGAAGTATTTCGTAGCGCTCTCGCGTATAAGGGACGCTGCGTTGTTTATTATATATCAAGAGGAAAAGGAAGAAAAGCGAGTTTGTAAATAAAAAATTCCCGAGCGCAAAAAGTCGTCGACGACGTTTCATCCTCGCGCAAACAAGAGAGTATACAGTGTATCCACCCACAGACAATAAGCAGCTCCTCCCTAAACTTGGCGAAGTATAAACCGTTCGAGCAGTAAAAAAAGAAAGCTTCGTTTAAAAGCAACAAAAAAGGACGGACCCGAGCGCTCTGAATAAGGAAGCCGCGGTCGCGGAAATAATGAGACAGATATAGAATAAGGTACGAAAACAGCCAAACGCAGTGCAGAGGCGAGCAGCAGCGCGAAGGGATCCTCGAAATGCAAAAACGAAGAACGCGCGCAGGGACAGTCGGGTATAAGAAGAGCGACGTAGCGAGCAAGAGAGATAGGAACGAAGACACAGAGGGGGAGGGTGCAAGCTGCCGCGTTGTTTGTGCAGCATTCGCGCGAGCAAGCGAGCGAGCGCCAGGACATTACGCAACGCGGCATCGACTCTACACAAGCAAAGCGCGCGAGTAGGTGTTGTGCAGAAATATATATGCACTCATGTATATATATATATATATATATATATATATATATATATATATATATATATATATATATATATATATATATATATATAGAGAGAGAGAGAGAGAGAGAGAGAGAGAGAGAGAGAAAGAGAGAGGGAGGGAGTGGACGGTGGTGTGTAGCAAGGGGACGAACCGAGCAAACGGAATGCCATAAATCTCATGTAAATTTCGGCCGCTTGATTTGCAAGCACAATGCCAGACAATTCTACGGTCTGCCGGCGCAGTGCTGCTGCGACTGCGGAGTGAGAGAAACTCAACTCTGTCTCTCTCTCTCTCTCTCTCTCTCTCTTTCGCCCTCTGGCTCTCGTCCCGTCTGCGCAGCCTTTGTCTCGAGTCCGCGCGCCTTTTATCCCCCTCTGCCGCCGCGACGTATGTGTGCCCAAATGTGGAGAGGACGCGTGCATGCGGCTATAGGGAAAACGAGTAGCTCCTTTTCCTTCGTTTCAATTGACTCCCGGAGAGCACGACAGCGTGACTCGCGCTCCTTTCCCAGCTCTGCACTAATTACTTCGTCGTCGACAACTCTCTCTCTCTCTCTCCCTCTCTCTCTCTCTCTCTCTCTCTCTCTCTCTCTCTCTCTCTCTCTCTCTCTCTTCCCCTGAACGGCCGCCGGGCTTCTACAAATTTTCGTTAATTGTTGATTCGAAGGGTTACACGAGGCCGACGTGGAACATATACTGTGTCATTTGGCAGGCAGATCTCTGACGCAACAGATGACATGTTATTATAAGAGAGACGATGAGGGCTTTTTTCGAAGCTGCTTTTTGTCTTCAGGTAGAAAAAAGATCCGCCATCGTGACGGTGTGCGAGCATGCGGAATATCAGCCGTATGAAATATCAAGATAGTGTTGAACTTTCCAGCTCGACGGTTAGTGAATGAAGATATACTTTCCTATTTTCCTGATCAGGGATATATTGTTTGAGCTGATTACGCTTTTGATTGTCGCGCAAAGCAATTGTGGCGTCAACAAGCAAAGTGGAGTCAACGGTATCATCAGTCACGGGCATTATTGTACCAAGCAACACAGTTGCAAGCGAGTGAAAACAAGAAAGAAAAGCATGTATGCACACATGCAATGAGCAGCAGTGAAAACAAATTTTTGATTGGAGTGGTGTCCGACGATAACGACGATTGATTCCCCCCGCGGACGTTATGCTTTGTCGCATGCGCGACTCCCTCGCTGCACAATGTCCGCAAAATGCGAAACGGCTCATTGTAATCCGTCGCCAGACTCACGCGTTTTCAACAAATGACAGACTATATATGGCGGAATAGAGAGAGAGAGAGAGAGAGAGAAAAGCTCTCTCTTTATGAATCGCTATAGCGGCGGGCACATATGGTGATGCGTGCACGCGTGCGTCGCCTATATTGATAAGCCCGATAAGCCCTCTACACAGAGTCTCTACCTTTCGCCAGCTCCTTTTGTTCGCGGCTGGTGCGCTCGGATTGCCGTAACAATAGGGGGTGTTCAACCGCTGGTCTACCTGCGCAGACGCGTAAGACGCAGTAAAAACAAATCGTCTAACAATGCCTTTATATACGCGTACGTTTGACTAAATTTGCACAAAACACGACTGCGAGACAGAGAGAGAAAGGGGGTAGGGGGCTTTTATTATTTTGATACCGTGTGCTCAGTGTTATAGTTAGGCTTCCTATCAGAGGACGCCCAGCACGACCAGGTAATTTACGACTTTTCGAGAGCATGATGGATTACGTGATTCAGGGTGACGAGCTCTATGTATACTGCTGGCAGTGGAGTTTGAAATGGTCATAGTTTGGGGATAATTAATTTACGAGAATAAATGTTTGCTCTCATTTTGATGTTCGCGCGCAAAAAAACTGCCGCGAGTTAAATACCGCGGAGGAAACTCTTATATCAGAGCTACAGGCTAGATTTTCATAAAACTAAAATCTAAGCTCATTAAAATGCTTCTCTGGCCGCAAATTAGCAGTCGGGTAGATTTCTCCCTCTCCGGTTGCAGAGCTCCTTCATACGCGATTCCTCAAAATTCATAATGCCCCAGGAACCATCCTCGAGAACCGAGAGCAAATTAAAAAGCACTTTTAAATGGTTTACACCGAGATTGCGCGTATATACCCCTCGCGGATGCAGCGGGCACTATTCAGTCGCGGCTCGTCCCTTTTTATTTCTCTTAAACCGCACTGCTGTACACTCCGAGGGATTAAATCACAGAGAGCTGCTGGAGCCTGTGGTTAAGCGCTGGATTCCGAAAAGAAGCCTACAAAGTTAGTCGGCGGTTGATTCGAGACCGTCAAGGACGCCGGCAGATTTAAAAACCAAAAAGCAGAAAAAGAATCAAAACAGCCGGCTGCGGCAGCTGAACAGGAGGAGCTGCCTCTCTGACGGCTAAATGAATCTCGGCACGCGCGTGGCAAAAAGTCGCAAAACGAAACACGAGCAGCTGCATGCGCGAGTCACGAAAGGATAAGCGGCGGTCGTCGGGGGAATAAAGTATCGAAAGAGTGCGCGAAAAAATGAGCAGCCGGTTCGGGAGAGCCTCTACTCTTTCGCGCTCTATCTCTCTGATATTCCCCTGATGCGGGAAAGCAAAGGACACTCTGTTGGGCTTTTTTCTCTCTACGTTACTGTCGACGTCCTTAAAGCACCTGTGTGTGTATATATATATATATATAGCTGTACAGAACCTCGCTGAGCGTGTATGCGTGTAGATGGGGCGCAGTGTTTCAGCGGAATCCGATATTAATATAAATATTTTACGAGCGGCGCTTCGTCCTTTTCCTTTGTGCCACACGTTGCTACAGTGGCCAGTTGGGGATGGGAAATGTCGAAAAGTATGTGTCTTGGCTTTTGTTCTATTTTTTATTAGATTTAGATAAATGGAAAAAGCGCGTGCAAGCTTGCTGAGCTCTTAATGCTTTCGAGCTGAAATATCGACGAGTGGGACAGACTGTATCGACGACGCGGAAGTGAATTTTAAATCGTCCTTTTAAAAACTACGGTATTCTTGTAATTTTAATTTTTATTCGAGTTAATGGATCCTGTTTGAAATATTCAGATCATTACTTTTGGTCAAAGAATAGAGTAAACAACGACAAGCGTTGAAAATGAAAAAGTCGGTATCAGCATTTAAAAAAAAAACACTGCATTACTGCGATATAGCTTTTTAATCTCGCGTCGATGCGATTACTAATTCAGATTCTTAGCAGGATTGGAGATTGTAATGTGTTAGCTTTAAATTGCAAACTTTAACAATTCATCGCACAACTAGTCGAGGCTCTAATGCTATAGGCTCTCTAAGAATACTTTCGCAGAGGAACGTGTGAAATTCTCCCTTCGCGCGGTGGCTACGTAACGCATTTTATATGATGCTATAGCCGCATTATGTGCGAGGCGCTTATGGCTGCAGCGAAGCTACTATTTACTGTTTAAACAAGCCTCTAGTACCGTATTTTCAATATTATGTAGAACGACGCTGGTGTGCGCAGCTACACGCATGGCACAAAGAAAGTGTAATAATAGCCTTGCGTTAAAGAAACATTGTGCTTTATGTGTAAAAGAATATGTATACTTTGGTACACCGCATGCGTGTAAATAAATTAAGAGCTTACGCTCTGTATTAATTTTAAAAATAAAAAGTCAACAAAGTCGTATTTTGTACCCTCATTAAAAGTTTGCAAAGGGTAAGCGAGACAGGTTCTTCCGCACGCTAAATCGTTACATCAGCACGAATAAATATATGTATATAGGGGAAAATACGTCGAATACGACGGATTGTCAAATTTCTCAATTCTCCTAGAATTGAATTGCTAGCCTATTGCTACTCTTAATGATTTGCCATCTCTAATTATACTTTGATTCTTAATTAATGGGAAAACTTTTAATTTGCTTAATATTATTAATCGAACGAAACAGCCTCATCTATAATAAAGTAAGAGATTTTCAAAGAGCCATAAAAAATATAAGTTAAACAATGACGCGATTGTTCGTAGGACAAGCAGAACTTTCGAAAACTTCAAAAAATGGAACAACACCTCTCCATCGCAGTGGAGAAATGCATTACTACAAGTGTACACCACTCTCTCCGTCGCAACACTACAAAACAAAACTCAACGGCAGCAGCAGGAGCAGCGGCAACGAAAAGTGCGAAACTAGATAAAGGCGCGGAGAAGCAAAACATCGCGCGGGGAGTATAAAATAAAGCGGTGCTTTTTCAATTCTTTTTCTCGCTGGCACTGCAGTATACGTTTGCCGGTGTTGCAACTCTACCGGGGGGGTCGCCAGGGGTCGGTCTGTCCCAGGGCTGCGCACTTTATGCGCCCGGAGGTGGCGCGCGCGCGCCGCGCTAAATTGCCGGGGGCCCTCTGGTCCTTTTAATTTCCTGCTGGAGGAAGGTCTCTCTTCCACTGGCCGCAGTTATGTGCACGTGTATAGATTCTCGCTGCTGTCGCGGAATGAATAACGAACGCAGGCGAGCGTCACGGAATCTCGTGCGCTCTGATCGATCGATGTGCTATACGGAGGGGATTGTATGCGTGCAAGCAGGGGATGTATTTTTGGGGGGACAAAAGCATATCTGCAGTTTCGTCAAGATGTTGCAGCGTTGATCCGGAAAAACTGATGGCCATCGAGTATAACGTAGATATATACGAGGAGTTGTTATTGCGCGGGGACGTTGCTATACGGTCGGTGGATTTGTATAAATCACAAGCGTTATGTGTTAATAAAGAAATGGAAATGTATGCCGGAATTTCGCGGGGGATGTCTTTATGAGTGTTCGAGCGTATGTACGAGACGTTTACGTGGACGTGGATGCTATTTTTTACGAGCCGAGCGTTTTGCTTTTATATACTTTTTTCGTACGACTATAGGGGGAAAACCGTAGAATTTAATTTTATTGTTTGATTTATCCGATGGGTTTATGAAATTTAGAGCGTAATTCATTCGAGTTTACGCTTGCAATTTTCTTATAAAAGGCTTCAAAGTTTAAACTGCGTACACTGATTCTTCTGTTCTCCTTTATTTTTCTTCCTCGCGAAATAACGGAAGGTCTTTACAATAATTCAGTTTGCCCGGGGTGAGCTTTCCTGGAACTGTGCACAATTAAGCGAACCTCAGAAGTCGATTAAGGAAAAATTATACTTTTAAGCGAGGAATTTTCATCGCCGAAGTCGCTGCTGGATTTAATAACTTCTCGCGCGGATGTGTACCAGCCAATGGTAAACAAGAAAAAACAATAATTTTCCTGCCACGCGCGCGGATCATATCCGGCGCAGTTGTGATTTATTTGGTCGTGTGGTAGCTTTTTTCTAACAATTAGTCCATCCTGGAATGCGGTCGAGCAGCAGCAACAGCAGCGCCGGCAGTGCAAAATTACGCACACCATACACCGTCGATACATCCGTAATTACGCGGCCAACATCGTGTAGCGTAGTTACTCGCCCAAAGGAATAAAAATATCGTGGCTCGAACGATTTTCCAGGTGGCGCAAAATGGAAGAAAAACCCTATAGCGGCAGAAATAGAGAATCACGGGGATCGACGAGGGCTTCCGGCGTTGCGCAGAGCGGAGGTAAGATGCTCCCGTCGTCGTGCTCGGCAATCGGGAAGGAGGCGAAGCTGGCGTGCCAATAAGTGGATTCGTTCCGGTCGCCGAGTCGCGGAGATGCATATGCAGAAATGACGAGATTCTTGAAGACGGTCGAAGGAACGCGCACCCGGAGGTAGAGGAGGATGAAGACGACGTCGCGAATGAGAAATGGGATTTGCATTTCTGCGCAGTCGTATAAAATGGATTTTTAAGCTTATTCGTATATCACGAGAGTATTCAATCAGAAAGTTTTTATCTTGAGCGCAGGGCGAAAAAGAAAGTTGGAATGCGCCGCTGCTGTTTTCGCTCGGTGAATGTAAAAGCTGACGACGTTGCGTGTGGAATGTTGCGTGGATCGGATTTTGCGTTTAATGCTGAATTAATGGTGCCGTTCGAAATCTTGTCATTTGGAAAGGGAAATCAAGTGGCCGTAATTATTAAACACGAACGTGGTTATTACTTAACGAGCCGTATCAAAAATGGATCAGTGCAGTGGCTCAAGATACTGCTTAAAGTATATTTTTGAAGTGTGTACATTTACTTTCTCAGGGGAAGCAATTTTATTTGCGTCACTATTAAATCTATTAGAGCTCATTAGTGTTGAACACGATTTTGGCTGCATTTACTTAATCATTTCACCGAAAATACAGCTCTTCGGAGAAACAGTTTTTAATCCAGTAAAGAGGCAGGTAAGTGATCTAATAAGAACTGTAATAAAGGTTAGCTTTTTCCTGGATTTACGCGAATGATTGTCGAATCAGCACCTTTCATAAACCTGAAAAAATAATGTTCACAGTAAAAGCGAACGAGTAATTTTATTTCCAGCAGATAAGACAAAAAAATCGAAGACTCAAACAGACTACACGAACACTCCATGGCGCCATCTATAAGAGCATCTAAACTCGAGTAACGGTCCACCTTGAAAAAAAATTTCAAATCTTCACCGGCTCGAATCCTCTTAACTACAAGGCAACCTCCCAAAAAACAGCACCACACGCGTTTGCGCGTGGCCGTAATTACGAAGGATACCGATTCCATCCCAAAATTCAGAAAAAAAAGCATAGCACGACCAAGCCCGCATCATCAAACTGATTGTTGTCTCGGCTCCTTTCGCGCGAGCCTATAATACGCGCGCGCAGCAATTGCAGCCCGAGATAATAATTTTCGCGAAGATAAAGCGAGTGGCTGCAGAACCTTAACAAAAAAAGCGCAGACCTTGTGCCAGAAAAAAAGCGTATCGCGTGCAGCCTCCGAAGTAAAAAGAGACGAGAATTCAAAGCAAAGAACAGGCAGGTGCCATCCCTGGGGCTACCTGTGCCGCATAACGCTTGGGAGAGAGTCTGAGAGAGAGAGAGAGAGAGAGAGAGAGAGAGAGAGAGAGAGAGAGAGAGAGAGGGAGAGAGAGAGTGGGATCTACCGATTCTATAGCGCCCAGAAGCAGCACTCTGGACCCATATATAGAGGATCAATGTCCTTACTCCGTTCTCCAGACCGGCTGTTGCTCTCTTTTTGCGGCAGCTGCAAGCCGGCAGCCGCGAAGCACATCTATAGCCTCTCCTTTCACGAGGCCTACACAATGTAATTTCGAAATTCGAATCAACGCACGCACGTCTGTGTCGACCGTCATCTCAATTTTCTTTTAATATTCGCGCGCTCTCTCTTTTTTCGGCTTTGTGAGCTGGCGATGCTGGGGATTCGCTGTTTTGACAATGGCTATTCTCGGACGGTATAGATTGTCCTTTTTTGGGGAGAAAGTTGGGTTCTAGATAGTGTATATGTCTAGCATATTCGTTTTTTCGGTGTGTCAATCGTGTATAATATACGTTATTTAGACAGACGGAATTTCCGAAAATGTAAGAACTTCTTTTTACAAACAATATTGTATCGGAAGACTAAAAAAAAGAAGTTTAACAGCACCGGTTCTAAAAGCATTGTTATAATCTTTTTTCATCTTTTCTCTTCGATATATATAATTCTAAGCCTAAATTAATATCCCCAGACAACTTATCGAGTAATTGGATCGGAATACAGGAGCGAAGCTACTTAGCTTTATCGCAGCTAAGTAGTTGAAAACTTTTTCAAGCAAACCACTCAGTTCCATCAAACAGTTTTATCCCTATAGCAAAACCCACGCGCAAGTGTGCCAGCACGATCGTCATTATGCAGCCTCAGGAAATTGAAATCATTAGATAACCACAAAAAACAAACTATCGCGTCACCTTCCTGCTGTAAGGAAAACCGGGTGCGAATCGGCGCTCGAATCAGCTATCTCGCGAACGCCATCGGTGATTACATCTGGTACTTTCTCCATGCTGCGACGAGCGCTGCGTGTATACTATACTAACAGAGACCGAAATCGCGTGCATAAGCACACGAGGTATGCGCGCAACGACTTATTTTACTGGCAGCCTATAACTCGGCACCGTCTCGGACAGCACACGAGCTTCGGAACGTCCTTGCCTGTATCAGCGAAGCCTGTGTAAAAGAGCAGTCACCGTCGTAGGGCAAGTGTAAAAGACGCGAGTATACACGCGTAAGTGGCGTCGGTGGTATTGCATTGTTATAGGCCAAGCGAAGACACTCGCTCGCGTTCATCTCGCGGCTGGCTAAGCAGACGTATAGGAGCGAAAGAGAGAGACGTTAACGGAATGGGTTGGTATATGCACGTGCGAAGCGATGAAAGTCGCGTTACATAAATATAGAGCAGAGACGAGCTGGTGTGATCCAGCTATGTTTTGCCTGAGCTTTGTGTGCAGGACTTTTTTTATGCCACTCGTATATGCACGCGTGTTTTTTTGCAATTTCCCTCGAGTCTGGTGAGATTTTCAAAAGAGAAAGGATGATCTATTGGGATTGAAAGGTTGATCGGGCCGCGTAGTCATTAATTATGTGGCCGTAATACGGTATTATGTGTGAAATAAATTGATGGATTAACGATGTATTTGATTTTAAGCATAATCATATAAAGCTTCATCTATTTTAAAATTGTAAAGTATGAGCAATCATACTTAGCTTTGTTACATTGTTCGCGGATTAAAACGAAGATTTACAGAATAAAAAAAAAGATAAAAAATAAAATATCTCATTTCCATATGCAATAGCAGGATATTATTATAAGCGATTAAATTATAGTAAAATATAGTTCTATATCGCGATATCATGTATAGGCAAAAACCTCCTTAAAAAGGAAATGTTTTATGGACCTCAATAAAGAAAAAACGCATCTACACGCGGTGGCGCATCAGTCGTTCGCCTTTTAAAGCAATCTCGTAAAAGTTCCCAGTATCCATTATCTGTTATTGTTCGGGTCCCTACAACAATCCTCAACAATTCATCGTAACCTTATGGTGTCGTCGCCCTTGGAGCTTCGGGTCAACAGCGGCGTCAACAGCGACGTCAACTGCGTCGACGTTTCGCCATTAATCCCCGAATAGCGACACTTCCGCCAGGACACATTCGTTACACTCAACGAAATCGCATACGCGCGCTCTCTCTCGAAATTGAGCGTAGCGAGGGCGTGCGCGTTATTTCAGAAAAATTACACGTCATCGAGAGCCGCCCCTGCGCACTTTTCTCCCGACGCGCGTCATTATGTATTGACAGATGCTCATGGGCAATAACCTACTTTCGCGCGCCGTCGCCCATTGATTTTTCCTTCGTTCGGGGCGTCAATGGAGGAAGAATCGCATTAAATTCGCGTATACATATACTAGCGAGCTCTATTTCTGGCTCGATCAGCGCGCGGCAAATCACCCATGCAAAATTCACTTTTCACAACTGATGCGCCCTCTCATTTACATCGCGCGTACGTATGTGCACACAAAAGCAACGAGAGGGAGACTGCATAAGATGTAGGGCAGAGAGAAAATTTAAGCCAGCTCGTTCGCTATGACATATTGAACAGGGGCGAGAGACTTCTTTGAAAGAGAGAGAGAGAGAGAGAGAGAGAGAGAGAGAGAGAGAGAGAGAGAGAGAGAGAGAGAGAGAGAGAGAGAGAGAGAGAGAGAGAGAGAGAGAGAGTATATAAGGAAACTACCGCGCGTGGGTCACTCGAATTTACAAGCGCTTCGCGTCTTTGAGGCTTTGAGCGTCTCGGGATCATATTGAATTTGCATGTTATTCGGCCAGCGTGTGTACGGCTCGAAAACAGCCGGCCGCCGCGAGCGTGTCTCCAGGAGCCGAAGCCACCGCGGCTAAGGATCTTCTCCGGAAAGCCGAGAACTATATACGACCACGTAACGCTTACACCTCGACGTGTCGTACGGGAAACTTCCTTGGAGAACCGATCTAATATTAAGCGTCTCTGCCGAGGAGGAGCCGTACACTGCTGCTGTGCGGTGCAAGTGACCGGGCCGGGTTTCTAACTGCGCCAAGCCATGTCTTGCGGAGCTTGTGTCGCTTTGTAGTCCGGAAATTCGGATGATTACGGCAATTATGAGCACGTTGCGACTTTCCCGGAGAACTACCAAGTGTTGTTATGAGGGAAATGTGGGTAATGAAGCGGAGCTGTTTCAAGATGAACGATGATTGCGCGTTTTGATTGTGCGGTGGATTCCAATACTGTTATATATATGTGGATCTATCATAGTTGTTGTAACATAAACGTTTTCTCAGCGATATGGTTTTGGTGTGAAAATATTAGAGAACTCGTAAAGTATTGAATTGGTACTGAATAATATGCAATATCACGAGAAAACTAAGGATAAAATTTCAAAAAAGCAATCATATAAATTGGCCTCTCGTCAAATAAAACAGTTACGCGTTCAAACAACTCAGTGCTAGCATAATTGAATCAGGGGCTTTGATCAAGTACGCCCGTATATAACAGCTGCTTTGTGTACATTGGCAACTATTCAGATCCTGCAGGCCTCCAAGACCAACATCTTTGTGGCGCCCACAACTCAGAGTTCTTAATCACATCTGCCATTGCAGCGACAGTGTTTGCTTTGACTTACAATGGACGTGAAATCCGTCTTGTTTTGCAATTCTTTCATTGATAGAAAGTAACACTTTCGAGTTTAGGTATTATATAAATTTAAAAAATTATTAATAATAAATTATTTATTCACCAAAACTTGACGATATAATCTTATGCAAAATCTAACGTCCAGCCAAGGTATATATATGCAGTGCCAAATAGAAGAATACCAAAGCAGACGACGACTACGACGACGATAAGACGATATTACGCGCCCGGTATATTATATATTTCTATGAAGTCTCATGCATAATTCAGCCGCGAGAGAGGGTGAGCGCGGAACGCGACTATACGATGCGACGAGCGAGATATTGCGTCGTCTATAAGTGCGAGAGGCATAAATGCATAATGCGCATAATGCGTGCGCAGCAGCACGAACAAACGCCGTTGCTCGACTGCTGCTTACTACTGCAATCGGGCGACCGTGAAAGGGTATACGTCACGCACGTGTGAGCCTGGCAGTGAATTCGGACCCTATACGCGTATGTGCGCAGGGATCACGTGAATTAACTCCTGCTGATGTTGTCTCGATTATTATCGCGCTGAGAGCTTTGCGAATCGATTGGCTTTCTCGTTCATAAAAAGTCTCTTGGACTCGAATCGGAAGAAAAAGCATTTGTTTTGTTTATAAATTATTCGCTCGAAAAAAAAATGTCTTGAGAATCGCGGATTCCAAGTATAATTCTCCACCCGGCTCACGCGCCAGGTAAGTTCTCGAGCATGTATCAAAATCAAAACCGAGCCAATTACGGCATAACTCGTCGCGGTTGGCGGCGGGCGGCGACGGCGGCGGCGGCGGGTGTCCAATAGAGCCAGGCATTTGTAGTCAATTAATCGAGATTGTCGCGCTGGAGAATTTAATCTCTCTCTCTCTCTCTCTCTCTCTCTCTCCTCCCTACTCCTTCTCGCGTCGGCGAAGTAACAGCTCGGCGGTCTCCATGAATTATGCGCGAGTCCAAGTAGCGCCCAGCAGGTCTCTCTTTCTCATGACTATGTAAATCATTCGTACTTTCGCGCTCCGAGTCCGTCGGAAAATTTTCGCGAAATCCTAGCTCCTGAAATTATTCGCTGCATATATTCGAAATTGTTCTTCATTCTTCTCGCGCACGAGTATAATACATAATAAATAAAATTAATTGAAGGCAAGTTCGTATCATCAAGGGGCATATCCTCGACGTATACTTCTCTCGCTGCGTGTGCAGTTAGATTAGAGCCAACAGCTCCCCAGACGTCTCTTCATTAGACTCCGCGAGGTAGTTATACCGCCACTAGCGCCCCCTCTAAGACCTTGTCGCTCTTGCTCTACAGCGCCGCGCTGTATAATACTGTTGAGTGTTGCGGGGTCGCGGCGCGTTGATATCGAACTTTCACCTCTACGCGTGTGTTTTCAGCCGCGGCTGAGATATACATGGTATGGGAACGGGAGAGACAAGGCTAGCCTTGAAAAGCGACAACGACAGCCTCAACGACAGCGTCAACACTCGAATCAGACTATAGTTTGCGTGACTCGTCACGATACAGCCACTGCAGCGCATTGTATGGCTGTTATATATACCTACCGTGTGGTTGGGAGTCTAGTGCAGTGCGCCCGCGAGCTGTTATGGGGCACCTAAGAGGCAGGAGAGCAACAAGTCGGTCCTATTAGTTACTAAGACGCCCTAAGCTCGAGACAATGCTATCTTGATTATTGATAATTAGGGTCTCCCCTGGTTACACCGATACATTTATAGATAACTCGATTCTATTGCATCCAAGCTTGTACTCTGCCATGCGAGTGGATGACCATTTAGAGTATTGTAATTATACAATTACAAATTTTACATAAATATTACACATCGCGATAATATCTTAGCTTCACGGAGACACGTACGAGCAACAACAGCGGGTACCAGTTATATACTATCCTCGCGGTTCTCACACTTTCTGCTAATGCATCCCCACTAATTTAAAAAAAGCAGCTTATAAGTGCACCCGTACGCACGTATGCATTCAGCCTTGGGCGCTCGACGCGCCGAGCACAAATTCGCTATTATCCGCTTCTCCTCCTATATCGTCCGCGCGCGCGCGCGCGGGAAATGACTCCCGCAACAGCAGCCCTGCGAACGGAAACCTTTATATCGGGAGCTCGGATCGCCGCCGAGGTATTATAAGAAGGATAGCCCCTCTCTCTCTCTCTCGCTCTCTCTCTCCTCTTCGCGCGGCTTCGTAAAATCCAGACTCGCAACTCTATACATGTATACATATACATATATATATATAGCTAGCCACTCGGCCGATGTAGATAAGCCCATCGAGTATTCATGCGGCTTTAATTACCGGAACAAAGTTCCGGGCCCGCGATTGGAAAAGTTTCGACGATGCCTGCATACCTGATCGACGCGCGCGAGAGGAAAAGGCGCTTGTGCACGAGCATCGGGAGCTGCAGGGAAGAGGTTAGAGGCGCCGGCGTCGATGATGCTCTCGAGAAGCTTTGATCGAGTTATCGAGTTAACGTTCGCGATTCACCTACGGCCTACACTGGCTGATGTGACGAATATTTTCGCGACGATGAATAAACTGAGCGAGAGGAGCCGCGCGAGGTATAAGAACTTGGAGATGCGATCGACGGCGTGTCTGCCGTGGGGGGAGATGCCGTCTTTCAGTAACTAGGCGTAAAATCTTACCTGGACGCCATTGTTGTTGACGACTGCGACGAACGAACCGTTGACCCAGACCTCCTCGCACCGTCAGCGATGCACTTGATATCACAACAGAGAAAACGAATAACAAAGCAAACTCAACTCATAAGTATATAACGGAAGCTATGGCTCGAGAAAAACACAAACTCTGACACGTGTCTCTTTGGTGCTTCCGCACCGGCGGCCGGAGACGTGACGAACAGGACTACCGCGTGTTTTTCCGGCCCGCGCGATTTTTTACGCGCGCCCCCTGTAATCGCTCGCGCAATTAATTACGTATATGCGCTCTGTTTATATCGCTCGCCAAATACTAACGGATTTGAATTTTCGATACGTTATTATTGCAGCAATGGTTAACGCGTATTACTAAAGTCAATATGTGCAATTTTACTATTGGATTTTAATCTTAATTCTGTTCGCATTATGTTCCGTAATTAGCTCGTTTACACACGACCACATCGATCGTATATTCGTAAACAGCGTAAAATTGGAGAATTAGCAGTTTTAAAAATCGCAACGCCAATATCATGAATATACAGGATAGAAGAAACATTCGCGGAGAGAAGCAAACGCGGCTGCAATTGATCAATAGATGAATACATTTATCATCGATACGACGGGGCAAGCAAATACGCCTCGAGGACAAGCTGCGCGTTATAGCTCGCGGGAGGGAGAGCCGCTACGTACACTACCATATCGATCGAGCTACGACGAAGAGGCGGTGGTTAGCTGCTGCCGCCGCCGTCGTCGTCGTCGGGACGAAGGAAGGTAGAGAACAAGGAGAAGAGAGAGAGAGAGAGAGAGAGAGAGAGGGAGCGTTGGCACAGACATGGTATTAGGATCTATTGTCCGGGCGCCGTAGAAACATGGCATAGCCATTGTGCGGCGCGTTTACCGGCAAACAAGCCTGCAGTCGTCTCGATTAAAAGATGTTAATTGACACGCCGCCGCCGCCGCTAAATTACTGCCTCCGAGGATTTTGCTTCGATAGGAAATTTCGTGACTGCAGCGACGTTTTCGTTCTTGATGAGGTCGTTTAATTATTATGGCGCGGCTATATGCTCGTTAAATTGAAATGTCGCGCGTTCGGGAAGCGAGTCGCGGGGCTCGATCGTGCGTGCATTATACGCAATTTGTATTGCACGTATAACACATTTGACGGAAGTTAGATTGCAAAATTTTCGCGTAAATAAACATTTTTCCCTGCTCTTTGACCTACACTGCATAATATATATAGGAGCGACGGCAATGATCGAAATTTTTTCCCAATAAAACGTCCCCGTCATCAAAGTCGAGTGCTTTCGCGTGTTCCTCCCCTCATCACTCGAAAAATCCCCGAATACCTGAGAACCTTTCATTCCTCCTGCATACTGCATAAGCTCTCTCGGGAGAGAGGAAGAAAAAAAAACACGAACTCACGCACGTCCATCCGTGACGTGCATTACCCATCGCCGGGGAAGTAATTGGGGGAAAATCTTGGCG
This sequence comes from Muscidifurax raptorellus, assembly GCA_020010945.3. Lineage (NCBI taxonomy): Eukaryota > Metazoa > Arthropoda > Insecta > Hymenoptera > Pteromalidae > Muscidifurax > Muscidifurax raptorellus. Next base: position 7,786,065 of record CM052080.1, read on the forward strand.
AAGTGGAGCTTTCGCCGCGAGAACCGCACAGGCCAATATAGTCTGCGCTGCTGCAGTGCGGCCGTTCGGCTGCAGCGGCCCTTCAAGTTAATAAGCAGCCTGAAGCACCATCAAAATTTGTAGCTCCTGCCGGCCCGCCGCGAATTCCCGGGCGATCCGTTTATAGCCCCTCTCTCTATACTTGCTACACACATACATGTGTATATATATATATATATATATACAGTATATACAGCGGCCGACGAGACACGCGCGCACCTTCGCGTATATCCTCTTATACGAACTAGCGGCGCGCAAGTTTACTTGCGGACGATATCCCAGCGGCCCGAGATATCATCCGTTATTAGAGTGTTAATCTGAAATACGTCGGCGCCGCGCCGACACACAATTGCAAATTAGCCGTAAAGCCTGCGCAGGAGCCAGGAGAGGACTTGGCCTCGTACTTTCGGCCTTCTCCCCAATCCTTCCGCGGCTCTTCGTCTTCGAGTATATACTGCCAGCCTCGACGCTATTACACGTGTAGTTTGCAACCTACACACACACACAGCCCCGTTTCGTGACTTATGGTATTAGTATATATAAGGTCCTGTATATATAGGTACTCGTAGTATAGCTGAATTCGCCAACCTCGCGGCGGGATTTCTTGGATTTGCCCGCGGTGCCATAACGCGGCTAATGACCGGCGATAACGTCTTTTTCGATGGACTGTGTATTTTATTCGCGATTGCAAACTTGACATATTCAAGGATAGCTGCGAGGCAGTGGACTCGAAATTGGAACAAACTGTTGCTCGTATGCACATTCTTACACATATTCACCTATGCTCTCTCTCTCTCTCTCTCTCTCTCTATATATATATATATATATATATAACGTTCCCAAGTTTCGCTCCACTTTTCGTCGCTCGACTCGAACAGCAGCCACCCCGCGCGCCATTTCTCTTCGGCGTCGCCGCTTGACAGACGCTTTCCTTAAATCGTGGGAAAACAGTGAAAATGGATTTTCCCGCTGGCCGTGCACTCGCTCCCGAACGAGAGTTTGAAATGCTCGTGTGCCACGGGTAATTCACTTTCCGGCGTCTCGGCGACGACTACATTTGACGAAAACGCGGAGATTCCTCGTGTCCGCGCGAAAGACGTGCGAAGAATCCCGACGAAAGTCCATATTACGCGCATATACACAGCGCGGTCGAGTAATTAAGCGAAAGATTCACGACGTCGCTCTCTCGGAATTAATTATACAAGCGAAGCGTCAAAGAGCCGCAAATTGCCTCGCGCGGAAGACTATAAGTATCTCGTCGATGTGCGAGCAGCGGGACGCGGCGATAAAATTTCTGGGGGGTATTCGAATCGGCGCTCGGAGCTCGCGCTTAAAAGTAAAGGCGCGCACCGGAGACTGAGAGAGGGGGGGGGGGGGTAAGCAGCGAGGGCTTCCATCGGCAAACATTATAGTTGCTCTCTAGCGCAATATTTTACGAGCAGTAGCTTTATTGCGAGTTTTACGATACACGCGCTTCTTCTCTCGCAACGCGCTATGCCGCACGGCTCTGTATACGTGCGCGCGTGTGTAGCGTATACGGAGCTTTCCATATGAACGTGTGTGGGACGCTATACTCTCTTTTGCCTTTGTTCCGAGAGCGCGAGCCGAAATGCCATGAAATACGAGAGGCGCGTTTTACAGGCGACGCGCGATGCACACGCGACACTTCTGAGGTTGTCGCAGCGCGCGGCGGACGAAAAGCGGACTCTCGGGTTTCCGGATTCGTGTCAACATTATTATATTTTAGGCCAGTCTGAAAAATGAAAGCGTTTATAATCGGGAGAGATTCATGGTGCGAAATTGAAGCCGCACTCTTGAAACTCGTTTAAATCAGAGAAATCGAAAATCAAATCGAGCTGGAACGTTATGCTTCCTTTTTGAAAATTTGCCACTTTCCGACAGCCGAAGATTTCCTCGTATATACATCGCCTCAACGCGTACAAATCATCGAGCACGCACGTATAACGCACGTTATAATACATCATATCCCCGAGAAAGAAAAACATTTTTTGTTTTGTTTCAAGAGTACAACAGCTCCCTACGCACATTAATGCCTCCTTTCCTCTACTCCTTGCCAACGCACGAAAAGAAACGTAGTATAAGCATACGCGGTGAAACCACGGCGGTGGATTTGGCGAGGCGTGACGAAGACTTCCGGTCGCACGCCCTGGGGTGCACACACGCAAGAAGCCGACCTCTAGCAACCTTTCTCTCTCTTCGGATAGTTAAAAGCTCGAGACAATGAGACCGAGAGCTCGTGCACTTATATACGTACGTTCGCTTACACACCAATATATATATATATATATACGTATATATAGTACATGCGGGATGCGGTGTGTACATACGTGCGTAAGAGGATCTGAAGAGAAAAAAAGATAGGTGAAGGAGGAAACTGGAGCGGCCGATGCTATATACGCGCTCTTTTACATGTATATACGCGCCGATGCTCGATATGTAAGTTGATACGCTCGTTGAAGGGTGCTCGTCGCCCTCTCTCGGCGCTTTGCAGTCTTTGATGAACGGTATATAGTCTCTTTCTCTCTCTCTCCCTATCTCTGCGTGTATGTGTGTACTTACTGGTCGCGATTGCGAGGGAGTATATTAGAGAAAAATTGCAAGTTTTCTCTGGGTATACATTATCGCGATTGATAATCTATATACTTTCGCCTTGTATGCGTGGTGCGCGTGTGTAAGCTCGTTGAGCATCGTGATGTAAATTAATGTAATTAGATTGATTTGTCGAATGTTTAATAATTAGTTCGACCTCCTTGTCTATTATATACAGAATCGATTTTGTTGGAATTTCTCGCTTCTATATTTATGTTAAAAAAGTATAAGAATTAACCTTTCATGAAATTAACCTACTAATAGCGTATTTTTTTCTTGTCAAGAAATGAAAGACGATCAGTTGCATCGCTAAATCGTTACATTTTACACGAGGCGATAAAACGCGTAATAAATGAACAGGCATAATTGATATTTCCATGCTCTAAATAACGATTGAACAAGAGAGAAAGAGAGACGCGCACAGATGTTACATAAAGCCCTTACACTCCATATCAATAGACAGCGAAGCCCGTTATAGCCGCTAAAACAGGCTGGACTGTATATAAGAGAAATAAGTGCACGACGCCTGCTGGTGTCCTATTATAGCCTCGAGAGCACAGCATCGACTTGCGCTGACAGCGTCTATATCCAGTCGACAAAGTGTATAGGAGGCAAACGAGCTGCAGAAGCAGCAGGTCTCCAAAGACGGCGAACTCGAGGTGTGACGCTCGGTGTAAAGTGGTCGACGGGCTGCACTAGATCGTCCGGAAGCCAAGCTCTGGCTAAACAGCCGGTGCGCGAGGGAGAAGGGGCCACAGGTGACGCAGCCTCGCCTCGAGTGCATCCATCGCTGCTGCCGCTCTGCGATCTCTGATACTTATACCCTCGCTCGTACCCTCGGCGTCTTCTGCTACACCGCGACAACGCGATAATTCCAAGTGGCGTATTTCCTGAAACGAGATAAAAAGTCGTTAGTTCGCTTCCTCGGGCTTGATGTGTGTAGAGCTGCGCTCCTCGTCAGAGATCCTGTTTGAGGAAAAAAAAGGTCGGAGTGGATCGTAAATTTGGCGGAAAAGCACGGAAATAATGAATTTATTTTTCACGCCGCCTATGCACGTTCGTTGCTGGGTTAATGCGGATGTTTTAAACGCAGCGATGATGCAAGCGGATAAATTAAAACCCCGAGGACACAGCGCCCCCATATACGTTGAATAAAAACGAACCCTTTAAAATAAGAGGAAGCAACCTGCCTAATAAGACAAGTGCACCCACTTCGACATTAGCATAATAAGCAGGAAGCAGTAGGCAGTGCCCACACATATCCCTTTAAACTTATCCTCTCGGAGTCATCGCGATTTAAATAACGAACGACATCAACGGTGCGGTGTATATCAGCTCCCGCAACGGTTTTTCCCTACTCGTCCTCAACTATACCAACGGTCAAACGGATGGGCAGGTGCATAATACAGCCTCGAGCCGTTTAGCTTGACGTGTCCGATGGACTCACCGAAGCATGATGGAGACGACTACTTCTCGGCACAGGTGACTGAGTATACAGCATACATGCGATGCTCGCGAGCGTATATACCAACGATCTCACGGCCTTGACACGCGCGCGTGCGTGTGCGTGTATAGTCTCGCGTTCACTGCTCTTTTCGCAGGGCGTACTATGGAGACTCTGATTTCAGTAGGATACGTCGCGTGTGGGAGAGAGAGAATACAAGTGCGAGTTGTAGTCCATTGTTTCGCGTCGAAAATTCGCGGGCATTAGTCCTCGCTGGAAGTATTGTAAATTTCAATCTGGAGCCTTGTGTGCGGAAAGCGTAATGAGTTACGTAAAGGAAGTTCGTTCGCGTCTTGTAGGCACGTGTACCGTAACGCGGAATATTTAACTTGCGATAACATCTCAACTTTAGCATGGATATACACGGCTGTTTCCTTTTTCCGCGCGCGACGAGAAGAAAAAGAAAGCAACACGCAATGTTCCAAAAATATATAGCTCGACGAGCCCCGAAATCTCTCAAGGCATCGGGCTCTTTGTCATATACATTCGCGAAGAAAAACTGCATCACGCGAGAGCGTCAAAAAGCGGGTTCAGCGACCCTGTACTCGAGCATTAGGTCGTTACCCCAAAGTCTTTTCGCTCTCTCTCTCTCTCTCTCTCTCTCTCTCTCTCTCTCTCTCTCTCTCTCTCTCTCTCTCTCTCTCTCTCTCCTATATAGTACACGCTCAGGTGAAACCTTGAGTGCGGGCACACACAGCCCCTGTGGTACAAAGCCGCGCAGTATAGCGCGTAGGAAAATCTAGACGATAAACCCTCGGCTGTAGGAAGAAAAATCTTCATTTCCCTCTCCCTTTGGCGGAGCTTTTAATGCGCCCGCGGAAAGGAGAGAGAACAGGTCTACTCGAGCCCCGCCAGCGCATCATTTTTTAATAGACCCAGCGCGCTCGCTCTGCATCGGTCGTAACCTCGTCTCCCTTCAATGTCCGAGGCTCATTTAGCGAAAAAACGCAAGCTCGCGAGCCCTGAAAAGATGTCTGGCGCTGTCGCGAGAGGAATATACACTGTACGCACAGGTGCATGTGTATACGTATATAGTCCACGGAGAGGCAAGCAGCGGCAAGTTTACTTAGCGTAAGTACGCGTATGAATGCATCGCTTGTTAGTGGGACGGTCAACTTCCGCTCGGCTGGAGAAGCGCGCGCGCGTATATATTCACCATATAATATAAATATATACGCGCACACGCTTCTTCGCGTGGGTGGTGTATTATACGTGGAGGGAAAAATTTTTCCCTCCTGCATCAGCCTATAATAATGCCTTTTTTTCCAGAAATTGCCTGGATGAGGAAACTCGCTGTTGTGGGTTCTCGTTTTTTTTCCATACCTCCGCGCGCATAAGCTCCTTATTTTATACCTCTAATCCAGTTCCGCGAGCGAGTATCGGCTCGGGAGTTGCCGGTCGAGGGGATGTCACTTTGAACGCCGCGTCGTCGAGACTTGGAGCTAATAATTATTAATATTATTAGAAAGATATATATTTCAGTGACCTTGCAATATATACTTCATTATTCGTTCACACGAACCCACACCGACAAGGATGTATTTTTTTAATATATCTACAACAATATTATAAAAAATAATTTTCGAACCTATTTTTTTAAACGAGCCGTATACTTTGCTTCGTAAGCTACGGAGCGTGAACTTTCGTATCGATTATAATTTTTGCACTCAACTATCCTCGCCGCCCTGTGAGGCAGAGGCGGCATTTTTTCACACACGACTATGTAAATCGGTCGATTTGAAATTTCCTCTCTCGCTCTCTTCGTATAATAAACGTTATTTCAGATAATTCCCGCGACTTCCTTCCATAATTTTATCGCTCAGAGCCTACATCCCGGTGAATTCGAAAATCGTGTCCTTTGTGGCGCAGTAGTCGCGGCCGAAAAAGAAAGAGAGAGGCTTTGAAGGAAATTCGCTCTCTCCGCCCTCTTCAAAAAGAAATTTCGCCGAAAGAAAATCGACTCGAGATATTCCGCGAGGAATTCCTGCCGCTACTGCTGCTCTCGGCAGTGGGGATGCATGTAAGTAGGTCATAAAACGCAGGAGCATCATCACAGGAGGAGAAGAGCTGCGCCGTCAAAGAGCCTCGACACAACGGCATCTCGTTGGATTCGCTCGTTTCGCTCCCTTTTTTTACATCTTCTTCTTCTTCTTCTTCCTTGGCAGTTTTTCTTTGCATTTTCTCTGCGTCTCTATAGGTGCTATGTATATCCTCCCGTCACTTTATTTCCATTTCCTCGTTATATGTACGGCGATGCGATGCTTAATTAACGAATTCATCTAGAAAATACGATACGTGGAAACTTTAGAATCGTTGAAAAAGTATACAATTTTATATATATATATATCGACTGTATAATATTACTCGGCATTATGTGTGCAGTGTAGGGCGACACAAAAGAAAGCGCGGGCTGCAAAACTCGCGAGCTCGGCTGCGCGAGGTCGAAAAGGGATTAGCCGCGACTTTGAAACCCCTTTGCTCTGCTGGACGTGTACGCGACCGCCCGCTCCACAAATACCAAGACAAAAGCTACTTTATTCCGGCTGTGGGCTTATTAATGAGGGGCCAGATGAAAGGAACCTTTGGCGGCTAGGATTCTCTTTTTTATTCGTCTCGTTTTGCGCCTCTTCTTCGGTGTGTCTTAAAAAAGCGGCAAGAGGGAGAGAGACCTTGCATGCATTACTGTCGTTCCGCCTATCCCTTTGAAGCGACCGTCGCTTTTGTTACACGTGCGACTGCTCTTAATTCCATCTTCCTGCTAATTTCGAGATTCTCGCATAAACTCGCTGAAGCGATGTGTATAATATTTATATTCTATTCGATATATTGAATTTTATTCGCTGATTATAAAACAGAGAATCTCCTTTTACGACTTATTGCTCGGTATACCTCTACGATTTTACATATAGATGATCTTGATGCCCTTGGTTCTTTGCGAGCGAAAGAAAAACGATGGTCAGTGGATATAGATTCAAATTGGTCAGAGCTGCTGCAGAGAGAGAAAGTGAGAGAGAGAGAGCTGCCAAGACGACGACTCCGTCGCACACAATAGGTACCTATAGAACGACGGTGGCGGTGGTGCAACGACTGTTTCTAATTAGTTCCTTGTATTACTTAAGTCGCGTATATATATATATATATATATATATATATATATATATATATATATATATATATATATATATATATATATACATGTATATATCGTGGAGAAATTGGACGAGTTTCGAACCGTTGCAGTTGAACCGTGACTAATTCAAGTCGTTTGCGTCGCGCAGACCCGTATGCCGCGCGCGGCAACTCAAGTGCCAAGTTTAACCGCCGAAACCTTGCGTTTCCTCATTTGATTCTCAATGCGCGGCCCTGTGTGTAGTGTATATATACATATATATATATATATATATATATATATATATATATATATATATATATACTATCGTTTTCATATCCATACCCGCTCCCTCGAGAGCTAAACGCAGCTTACAAACTGTTCAACTTTAATTTCATTGTTGATGAGGCCGTGATTCGCGCAACGTTTTGTCCCTAAGGCGATTTACGAGCACGAGAGTGTAGGCGAAGAACAGAACAACCGTTAGTGAAGCACTTATTTTTACGAGCGACGCCGTCGCCCCGCGCGATAGCGACACACGCCGCCTTGTGGCTCCAGCCGCGCTCATTGAAAACTCATAACGGATTTTTTATGCCCTTTTATTTTACAAGAGAGCGCATTTACGGCTTCCCTCTCGCGACACGCCAGCGTAACTTTTAACTGCGTCATCCCTGTATAAATTCAAAGTAGCCGTAATGATCGTGGATCGCGTACAAGCGAGTAAACCTTTTATTATTATTATTATTATTATATATATATATATATATATATATATATATATATATATATACATATATAGATCATATAATCCGATGACTAATAACGTTAAAGCAGATCACGCGGGACTTGTACGAAAAGAAAAGAAAATCAAAAAGAGCTCGCAAATCCATCTATGGAAAGTCGTCTCGCGCCATCGAAAAGTTTCGTCGTGGATTAGCCATCGGCTTCGAGTACACTCTCTGACTAAGGCCTCTATTGTGCTGAGGGGCTCTCTTAAATTCCGCGATCTCTTAAAATTCGGCCGTTTCATTGTCGACGAGGCGCTGCGAAAGAGAGACTATATCGTAGATCGTCGAACTGTCGTCGTCGTGGGCTGTTCGGCCCATTGACGGCTTTGTCTGAAAGTCGAAATCCGTGTTTTATATCTCCTCCACCCCCCGTTTTGCGGCAAACTTCTGCGCGCGAGTTTTTGGGCTAAAAAAGCAGGAGTTTCTCGGAAAGAAGAAAGGCCCGTATGCGAGGGAGTACATATATAGGCGGCCATTATTAGCTGGGTTTGTGTGAGCTTCGGTGCTTATTGAAAACCTGCGTCGCGGTTCGAAAGCTCTTATCGCGTTTCTGAATAAGTTATAATGGAAGAAAGCAGCTTATGGCTTCTTTATTTTCAATAATTTTGCTCGATAATATTGTGTATAAAATGCGGTAAATCCGATACGACGATAATGAATGCGTGTTTGTTTCGAAAATTTATTATATACGACAAACAATATTTTATACATGCAAAGCTCAGCGTAATTTTACTGCAAATGCGCGGCTGATGTGCGGTCATAAATGAAGAACTTTTTACGTTCGGCGATGTGTAATTTATTGATACAAGTACTTAATCTTTTCATATCTTTTTACAACGAATAAATCCGTTCGCATTTATTTATTATATTGTATACACACATACATGCGCACGCGAAATACTTTAAAGCGCGTCATTCATTTGCGGAAAACGTTCCACCTGGAAATTCATTTTATTTATTGCGCGACCCATAACGACTCGGTGTTTAATTTAAAAATCAAATTTATTCATAAATAAATTTTCCGAGATCAGCGCGTATAAAAACATCGTTCCCCTCCGCACGCAACACACGATCGGACGTTTCAATAAGCATCTATATATACGCTCGAGCACACCGGAACAAAAGATCAAACAAACGCTGACCCAGACCAGCTTCTTCCTTTTCATTTTGACAAAAGTCCGAAAGGCTTTCTCGCGTTGTTCGGCTGTAATTCGTGCGTCAGCATCAAACTCGAGGAGCATTCCGTGCTTTCCAGATCAAATTAGGAAATTTGAGAAGGGGCTGACGCGAAGGCGACTTGCAAGCTCGGCTGCGTGTGTGTGTGCGCGCCGGTTCTTATATTTTTCTTTTCTACTTCCTCGGCAGCGGACAAAAAGAGTAAGTAGATATAGCACCAGGGAAAGAAGGAGAAAACCGATCACCCCATAACCCTCGACGTCTTCGCCAGAAAGAGGAGAGCGACTTGGAGGATTCTCTCTCTCTCTCTATATATATATAAAAGGAAAGCGGCCGAAAACAAACGCGAGCATTAGGCCGTCACCGTGTCTTACAAAAGACCGGATGAGAAGAAGGGACTTGTATATCGTGCAAAATGTCGGGATTCGCAGAGTCGCGATTACGTGCCGAACACTCGGATTAGATTCGTGCGGATATTACATAGACGCAGTAACCTTCCGCGTATATATTTTACAAAACTTGAATAAGACTATAGAGAATGCAAATCCAAAGCGAACAAAACAGAATAGATATTCGAAAAGACGAAGGTACAGTATACAACTCGATTCCAAAGTGTCCGTCCCCCCGCGACGACGTACATCAGCTATATATACATGACGCATAGAATATATATAAGATCCTCGAGGGGAAGAAGTATGAGGTCGGCGCCGCGGAAGGAAGCCGTGATTCGGAAAGCGTAATCCCTTTTGTGCTCCTTGCGGCGAAACAAAATAGCGTCTCCTCTAGCGAGTGTGCGTTGTGTGTGTCCCCGGGAATCCAATGCGGCGATGTTGATTCGAAGCCGGCCGTGCGTGCAACGAAAAAGTCATGGAAGCGATAGAGAGAGAGAGAGAGAGAGAGAGAGAGAGAGAGAGAGAGAGAGAGAGAGAACGAGCTCGACTCCGACGACGTGGGCAGATATTTCCCTTTTCTGCGTTCTTGACTTTTTTCGTGGGGAAAAAACGCCTCGAAAATCGAACATTCAAATTCTCTCGGCAGATAATCGTCCAATAGAATTTCCGATAACGCATATATGTATGTACATAACGATCGACCATTACATCAGCCATTCCTCCGTGTAACAACCGCAGAAGCTGCTCAACACACACACACACGGACACACTCGGTCTCAGTAGAACGTTATCCTACTCGCGCACGATATCACATCGAAATAATCTCGCATCTCGCAGTGTGATACATCGGCCATCCTGCGCGTACTGCAGTTAGGTATTATACGTCCCTCTCCCTCCTCCTCTGCACAGTGGATAGCTAGTATACCGCTTGGTCTAATTGCGCAAGTTTAGCTCGGAACTCGACAAAACAAGCGGCGCATAGGTGTATAAGTATATAGGCACACATATACAGAGAGAGAGAGAGAGAGAGAGAGAGAGAGAGAGAGAGAAAGAGAGAGAGAGAGAGAGAGAGAGAGAGAGAGAGAGAGAGAGACGGATAGAAAGGCTCACACTTGTTCCACTCGCGCCCTTAACCGTGATAAATAGAACAAGTTTCGTGTGCAACGTGTTGCTTCTCGCGGCGCGTCGTTATATACGTGTGCGTCGCGCGCGCGAAGTTTCGGCGGGAAAGGGATAGACGTGCTGCTGACGCCAAGTTTCCGGGACTTTAAGCGGGCACGTATCGAGGGAAGGGGGAGGGGGGCACGACTTTACATTATACATGCACCGAGTGCTTTTGAAAAATCGCGATGTTATACACACATGTATAGGTATATTCATGATGCGCGCGGCGAGAGGAATCTAATTCACTCGAGTTTAATAACAACTGTTCTCCAAGATTCAATGTGTGCACCTGTATACTGATGCAGAGCATGCGGCTGGCATTAATTCCCTAGGCTATATACGTTTGTGCGTGCTTAATCCACGAAGCTCTCCCAAGATCGAGTGAGAGAAGCATGCAAATGTTACCGAAGCGAATTAAAGGATTAAGATTGAATTAATTATTATTTGCTCATAGGGATTTAACCGCGTAGTCGAATTAGATTATTGCGCGGAGTTAATAAATAGGAGCTCGATCCGCGCGGTAAATTTCGCGAACAACTCGCCGCCCTGATGCTGTTATATACCTATATATGTGCCCAAATAAATAGTCGCGTCTATAACGCCGAGCTATATTTGCTCCATTATTATACGAAGAATCATCTCGCCTTTATACTATATAAAAAAATTGCGTAGAATCGAATCGTCTTCCACTCGCCGAAAAAAGGTCTTCGTTCGAAAATCGAAATTTACGAGCACGCAGTTATATTACAGTCCGGGCGCGAAATTTCCAATCGATGTTTTCTCCTCCAATATATATCCCTATAGTTTCGAACAAAGCGCATCATATATAGGTTATACGCGGGTAGATTAGTTTTTCCTCGTTTTCTCCTCATTCTTCATATCTCTCTCGACTTTCTGACTTGCGCATCGATCGTATATAGCCCACCCGCAGTCTAATGCAATTCTCTTGCAAAATTACTCGCACGAGAGAGAGAGAGAGAGAGAGAGAGAGAGAGAGAGAGAGAGAGAGAGAGAGAGAGAGAGACTTTAGCATCCCTCGAGAGATGAAACGGACGCGTAACTACGTTTCTAACTCGATTTCTCGGCTGCGATCTTTCAGACCCCGCCTCGAGTGCACTGGTCTTCACGGTCTCTCTCTCTCTCTCTCTCTCTCTCTCTCCCGCTTTCTCTACTGTGGCATTTACGTAATCGCTCGACGCAGTTCGATGAGTCCCCTATATACCCTGGCGGCCTGTATGCGAGCTTATATATTTCGCTCCTCACAAAGCCAAATTTTTCCGCGTCTTGGTCTTCCAAGTCGTCCGCCCCTTTTTTGCCCCATTTCAGGATTAGTCGGAGCCAGGGAGCGCATTTGAATTTTAAATTACTCGAATTCGCTCGGCGATTGCATACATATTATATAGCTTCACTCGCTTGTTATCGTCAAATTTTTATCGAATATATATATGTATATATATCGCGAGCTCTCTCTCTCTCTCTCTCTCTCTCTTTCTCTCTCTCCATCTCTCTTGAATAAGCAAACGTTCTCTCTGTCTGTGATGCATCAATTTTAATCGAACAAACAATCAAGACGCGCGTCTATTTGTTCTAGCAACGATTCTAATATACGCGTTACAGTGGGATATATCGCCCAGAGCTATCCATCCCTCGTTATTAGGCCTCTACCACCCGCACATAAGCGCGCATTTAAATATACGCAACCGCAGCCGTCGGGCACAATAAGTCGGTTCAATGAATTGTTTGCAAGTGAAATCGAATCCTAACGTGCAATCTGTATGGCTTTGCGAATCTTCAATGTATATAAAGCTGAAATTCATACATGAGAGCTGCCATAGGCTGCGCACTATATATACTGCTAGTCTCGCGTGATGCGTGTGTAACCCTAAGTGCTGTTGGCGAAATCGAGTGAAAAATTCCTTATTCATGAGCAGTACTGTGTATTCCCCCTCATAAATCAGCTTTCATCCCGCACCAGAGTCACACACAGCCTCGAGCGAAAATAGCTCTGCTCTGCGGAGAACAAACTCATTCCTCACCACATTGCGTTGTGGTCTATTTATAGCTAAGAAAAACTAGATTTCAAACGTATAGACGCATCATTATTGCACGTATTAAAATAGGGAAAAAAGCCACACACGAGGCATCGCAAACACACGTCTGCGCAACGCAATTCAGCCAAGCGCGTCTAATCTTCGTTTGGCATACGACGGCGTAGCTGTTCTTCGGTCCAGAAGATCCGCTGCTGAGCAAACTCTCGTCAAGGCGAACTAGAGACGCATACTACTTCAGCTTTACGTGTACATACGTGCTCGCGGAAATGTATACGCGTGTGTGTATATACGCAGTCGGCGTCTTTTCTTCAGAGAAAGACTCGCTTTTTCCTACTCGTAAAGTTCGACTGTTGACGTGGAGGATATTATAAGAGATGGGGATTCGTGTACAAGAATGTGTAAAAGGAGCTGCACACGCGTCTTGGTGACTTTCATATAGAACAACTTCGAGTATAGCGACGAACGTCTATTAATTGGATCGAGAGACTGAAAACTGAGTGCGTTGATCTTGCTATATCATGGACAGATGATGTCTAGCTGTTGACGAACCCATTGATCGAAATCTGCCCTAGTTGTATCCAGTGACAAAGTCCCGGAAAATACGCAACACTATTGTACCTCTAGCCCGTACCAGTTTCACCGAATTCTATATATAACATGGAAAAAATCCTATCGAAAAAAGGTAGACCATAGCAATACGCAAAGTAACCCGAGGCACACACGCACACACACACTAGATTCATCATTGACAGAAAAATCTCGAGCAAAAAAGAGCGCCTGCTTGGAATCGATGCCATTATATCGACATTGCGCAAAGTGCCGCGTTCTCCGATCATTTACGCCCCCCCCCCCTCCGACTCTCGGATATCGTACGCGGTTACGAGCTCTCCTATCTCGATGGAGTAACGAGTCGGAAGCTCTATATCTACGATGGAAACCGGCGAATCGAACGGGATGACATAGCGCTCAAAGAAGAGAAGAGAGCTAGGTAGGGAGAGACTGGAAATGAACGAGGGGCGCAGATAAAAGGAGAAAAATCGAGAGGGACGGGGAACGAGATGGACGCTTGAAAAAGCGAGTTTATAGGAAATGACGAATTCGAGTTCTTCTGCATGTAGCTTCAATCTAGTCGAGCGTTTCTTTATAACAATTGCATCGTTGCTAGACTAATATTATATCCGCAGCGCAGTAGTCCGCGAGGCTATTGAACTTTAGCCTCTGGCGTTCACTGGGCATTTCTCTCTCTCTCTCTCTCTCTCTCTCTCTCTCTCTCTCTCTCTCTCTCTCTCTCTGTTCGTATCCTTCCTCCTTCGCTTCGTCGTCCTTTCTTGTGTCGCCTCTCCGCTGTTTACCTTCCAACTCTCTTAGCGGTTCTCCGCCGCGTTTTTACCGAATCCGTCGTCGTCGTCGTCCTCCTCCACATCACATACAGTATACATCCATGTCTACTCGTTCGCTGAAAAAAAAGCCAAGAAGGAATGAGAGAGAGGTAATGGCAAAATCGCGCTGCAGCTTCAGTCAGCGTACGCCATTACCGGTTTTTCCCCGATGCCGCGACAGGCAAACGGCTTTTTCTCTCTATCTTATTTCCCGTGGAACGCGTCGTCATTACTATGCCACGTTGTTTTGCCACGACACGGCGAAAGCTCGTCGCTCGAGGAAGGATTATACGTATATGCGCGCTTCATTGTACACGCGAAGAGAGTTATTATTTACGTATTAGCGATTTATGGCTCGCGCGGGATTTGCTTGGCGATTAAGGGAATGACTCGTTCGCGGGATGAGTTTATTTTTTATGGATACGCAGCGAGTTTTATAGCTTGAAGAGGTGCGCGATCGATTTGAATGTATTTTGCAGCGTATACCGGAAAGTCTGTCCGATTTAAATGGGATGCAAGGAGGAGCACTCGAGAGTCGGGTTGCATTACTCTGAGCTTATTTTGCTTTGTGTTTCATACATTATAATCAGATGCAAAAAAGCTGCATCCGCGCGTAAACGGCTGCGGAGTTTAGTAAAAGGATTCCGCCATCCCTGGGAAAAACACTTGACCTTTAATTTAACGAAATAAGCCTGAAGAGAGAGAGAGAGCTTCTTTTGAGCAAACTAATTTAGAATATTCGCAAAAAGCAGCTGGCCTGCGTGTATACACGAGTCGAATTACAGGTTGAATTCGTGCAATTGCCTCGAAACTAACGACATTAACCACGATCTCAGCTTCGGTCCTTTGAATAGAAATAGCTTGAAATCAGCTTACTTAGCGCTGATAGAGCAAGAAAGCTCTCTCTCTCTCTCCCTCCCTTGCGATTGCAATTATGCGCGCGATCGGCTTTTCTTTGATCGATGCTTTATACGCGCGCCAGCCGCTAAAATAAAGTCGACATAGGGATTACATCGCATAGATATAAAAAGAACGACCGCAACGGCTGTTCATTAGTTCGCCATTTGGTCTCATTACAGGGTATAGCGCGGCGATACAGCGATTCTAGCGCGCGATATAGGGATGAAAATCGCGTGCGGTCATAAATTCAAATTAGCGAGCTCGCAATTTCGGCATTTCCGCTGCTGCTGTGGGAGAGAGCCCGAAAGCCGTTGTAACTGCTCTATTTATTCACCCGTGCGGCGACCGCTTTAGCTGGACTTTCGTTTTAATAACTCGCGAGCTCTGTACAGCGCGGAAAAACCGCGACGACGATTTTTTAATGCCGCGGCTATTCAAAGGCCTCGACGCACATTTGACGATGATTTATAAGAAAATAATAACCGAGTTTCCCACATAGGCTACATTCTCATCGCTCGGAAATCCAACTGGCGAAAGATCCTCGTCCAATTTCCGAAAAGCTGCACCGATCGCGCTTCATTCCGCAAAGACAACACCGGCTCATAACGGTCCCCAACCCTAGATTTTAACGACGGACCTTTACGCCCCGCACCTGGTACAAGAGTATAACCCTGATGTCTCTGTATATGCATGTATATACATATATAAACTTGTATAGTGTCATCAGGGACTGAATTTTTCTCGGAGCGCCCGGACAGCTCCTAGAGCCCGGCGGCATAGCCCGCGCGAGGGATGAAAATGCGGCGACACGAAAGTCCGGAGCACGAGAGTGCTGCTCATTTCACGGGCAATCGCTCTCATGCGTCTTCTTTCCCCGCGCGTATGGGAAAATATACCCGGAGCTTCTCCGCTGCTGTTGCTGCTGGTTGATCACTCCTAGTTTGCATGCATATTGCGTTGTTACGCACTCGTGCACTTGCCCCCATCCGCGCGGGATCTAATCGATTTTTACGATTCTCATCCATATACGTCTTTGTTGGAGATCGATGCCTATATGATCAATCAGTTTCGCTCACTCGTATAACTTTACTGCTGCAGGATATTTACGCTGATGTGTAACAGTGACTAATAACCGCATACGTCTGTTATTGTGCATATATAAGCAATATAGATATACATATAGGTTAACGTAACCGAACGAGTATATATAGAGCGTTGTGGATCGACACTTTCTCGGCTCTGTCCTAATTTGCGAACTGTACATACAGTTATTTCATTCCGCTATCGCTCCGAGCCAAGTGCGTTCGCAAATTATACTGTACACGCCGTGCGTGCGTGTGCGTGTGTTACATCAAATTGATGATTTGACGAGGAACGCGCACGCCGATCTGTAATCCTCATCGATTCCGCGTGTATTGGTTTACGTTATATAGCGCAGGTCAAAATAGGGTAGTCGTATTGTTTGGTGTAAAATTTTGCTCAACGTTTATTCATGATTCTCTCCGCATAGTTTCTCCGGAAAAGCCGCTGCCATATGTATACAGGCCGTGTAAAGCAAGCTGACGATAGCGGAAAATCGATCTCGGACGGGAAAGTAAGCGAGCGAGTGAGTAGCGAGTGAAATGTGATTATTCCGTCGTCGAAGAGAAGAGAAGAGAGCTGATTGGTTGAATTACATCTTGCGGAGAGTGCCGGCAATCACATTTCCCCCTCGTCGTCGTCGTCGTCGTCGTCGTCGTCGCCGCCGTCGTCGTTTCTTTCTCATCTTCACTGCCTCGGCTGATTAAGGGACATTGTGTTTGGAGTCCCGATGCTCGTTATATATATAGGGATTGAGACGAGCTTGCAGTCGATCGTCGTACAAAAAGGATTGCTTATAATGAGACCATAAAAACGGATTTTTATAACCCGACACTATAATGTGGACAAGTTTGTGCATTCTTTTGTCGCGCGACAGCATCAAAGATCGTCCCGCTATATGTTGACCAGCATCAGAAGCAGCAGAGTTCATTCATCCGCAGCCGACTTTTTCCACGAAGCAGCCCTCCACATACGAGTATACCTAGATACACAGACCCCGCATGTAGCGAGCAAGTCTCTTTCTCTCCATCTCGGCGGCACGGCTCTATACGTATAGCTATATATATATATATATACCGGGCGCCGTTGGCGGCCCGCACTTGGAAGCACTAAGTGGTTCCATTTCAGAAAGTGAATCGCTGAATATTAATTAAAGGCGCGCCCGCTCGGCTGCGGGACGAGCTCTGCTAGTGACGAATACAGCTATAGTCGGCGTGTCAGGGGACACGATACGAGATGAAAGGCGAAACGCCGGTCTTTCTCGAAAATCAGTATTACATTATCGGGGAGCTAATAGTGTATATTTGACGGGGATGCGAACCGTAGTTGACGCGCGCATTGCTGCATGCGCGATAATTCATAGAATTTTCAGATATGGTTAAGCCTGCGAATTTCCCAAACATTATATAGCCTGGATTATATATACGTTGAGGGACGGCCGGGCTTTTGAAATGCCGCGGATTTGGGGCTGCGAAGATTGCTGGACTCCCTCTGCGCGGGACTAAACTTTGAAATTGGATTTTTTTTTCATTTGATGGCTTCGTATCGATTATTCGATCCATTGAAGCATCATGCCTTTTAGAGAGTGACAGAAATATAAAAAAAATGTCAACTTTTGCAGATCAGCGGAGTTTATATACGAATCAATCCATCGCTTGAACGACAGAGGAAAAAAACTCGCTGATGCGAAATGAGAAACAAACGACAACGCGTCGTCCTCGGGGCTATTGTTTGGATGTATATGCATGCGCGCGAAATCTCTCCCTCTACTTTCCAATTTTTTTGCTTTTTTTCATATCTTCTTTCGAATGCACTTCTCCCCACGGCTGTGTTCTCTTATTTTAGCTCTCGCCCCTTCTCTCCCGTTTTAACTGTTTTTCAAATACCTTTAGCCGCTCACTTTTTTTTCATCTCCGCGTCTATCTCTATTTTTCGCACACATACGGCCTCTCCTATATATGCACACAGAGACACCGCAGTACACATACCCGGGCAGTGCGGCTCGTTAGCATTTCATTTTTATTCATTGGCCCGACGACGCCGAGGGCCGAGAAGAGACTCTATATCTCCGCGTGTTATAAACTAAACCACCGGAGTATTATCGCATCTAGCTCTGGGGACGATTTTGCAAGCGCGGGCGACCTTTTTCCCCGCGGCTGTGTATGCGCTAAAGTAGGGAGAAGCCAGTTGTTTCGAAATCGGCGGTAGTGCTCGTCGTATATTATGATCGAGGCATTGTGGGGCGAAGATTCGTGGAAAATTGAGTTTCGATCAATATAAATAGCTGCGATGGGATTTTTTTGGCCGGAGGGTTGGTAATTTTTTTTTGTTGGTCGAGTCATTATTTTGAGGCTATATATATGATTTTTGCCGAAGATTGAGGTTTTTGATACATGCATTCGAGGTGCTTTTGTAGGAGCCGGGAGGAATTATGAGTTAAAAACAACGAATAGCAGCGCAAGTCTCGATAAATTTCAGAACGACAAAATGTAACCGAATTTTTTCCAACAAAAAAGAATCCAACTATCTTTTTTCAACCTCGCTATTTTGCGAAAAGCAATAAATTCTGCGAATTTTTGGAACAGCTCGCTGACCCAGAAGCCTACAGCCGGTCGGCTTCCGAAAGGGCTCCATCAAAAACTCGTACATTTCATCCGAATCAAGTTTTTTTCAAAATCCCAGGCGGCAGAGAGAGAGAGAGAGAGAGAGAGAGAGTGTGTGCTCGAAATTACACGTACATATAGCCTTTGCTGCATCTGCGGGTTTGGACGAGGTCCAAAAATTCCACACACTTACATCGACTTTTGCATGCACCAATGGAAGAGAGAGAGAGAGGGGGGGGGGGAGAGGGGGGAGAGAGAGAGAGAGAGAGACCAGAGCCAACGCCGAAAGGAGCCAGATTTACGAAAGGCAATGAACAATAAGGAGGAGATCGCATCGGACCTTTCGAGCAAAAATTGCCGGCAATCTTTGCGACTCTTACGAACAATTACCGATATGGGATTGCAGCGTCTGATGTCGTCTCGCGGGACTGTACCAAGAGCCATCTGCTCTCGTTTTCCGTATATATTTGTATCTTTACGATATGTTTTTTTTTGTCACTTATCCTATACACGAGATTTTTTCGCCCTCCGCACTCTTTCGTATCGTATAATAGGTGCAGCACGTTTGGAATACGCCGAGCGCAGATTATACGGACAAGCACACCTGGAGCGCTTTGTCTCGTTCTGGGATTTCGTGCTGGAGCTTTTATCGAGCGCAAGGAGGGAAGCGGTTGACTGATGCTGCAGCGCTTTTGGAATAATTCGATAATCAGCTTTGCAGTATAGGCCAACCTAGTCGCGGCGCACTAATCGAGCTGCTTTTATTTAAAATCATTCTTATATACCTGTTATACGATACTAGTGGAAGAAGAATAAGAAAATTAAAAAAAAAATGAGCAGCATCAGTCATGCATTGCAAATGCGGCGGTAAATATAAATCATGGCAGTATATAAGGTATATAGGTACGAGGCGACGCGAGCATCTCAGAAGCAATCAGATTTGATTGGCGAGACGTCGTCGTCGGGGCGAATGGATATGTATGATAAATCCGGACGCGCTGCGGCTCTAGAATTTGCAAACGAGAAACACACCGCGCAATATTTCGGTCGGCATACGAGAGAGAGAGAGAGAGAGAGAGAGAGCTGCAAATCCCTCCTGCATCCGAGGATGGAACGCAGTCTATTTGGATGCCTCGGCGTTCGATTCGCCGAGACAATAGACGCCGGGCTCGGCAATGACGCGGAATGAGAATCGTGCACAGCGCGTCTCACATGCTCCTGTGTGCATATACATATCTGAGTGTGTGTGTGTGTGCAAAAAGAGAGAGGACGTCGTCGCGCGTGAGGGGGGGGGGCGACAGACGCGGATATAGGCAAAGTTTTCCATCCCGAGTGCACACGCTACAGCAGCCATTGTCCCGAGAGCGTTTCTTTCGCTCATAGGTGCCATCAAAATCCTCGTTTGCATATACGCGCCGTGTGCAGTTTGCATCTCGCCGGTGGATAATGCGCTGCCGAGAGAATCTCGAGGCTATCGCCCGTCGTTGCCTTTTCCTCTGCGCTGCACACCCGGATTCGTATCGTTCGTTTAATAACCACTACCGAGAGAGAGAGAGAGAGAGAGAGAGAGAGAGAAAGAGAGATCCTCCCACACCCCCACTCTCCAGCTTTATTCGCCGCCGACGATTTCCTTCCTAAGTTACACAGGCCGGCTATTACGCGGGGGAGATACGCCCCGCAAGCCCAGCGCCGCTGTAGGTATATGCGCGCGGCTTTTCATCCGCAAAATGAAAATCTCGCTTTTGTAAATGAATTTTAATTAAATTAGGCCGCGCCCGCGTATATTTCAGACTACGCGCGCATTGTTTCTCTTGGAGCTCGCTTCTCTTCTAAAAATTCCCGAGTGCACCGCGGATATGTTGTTCAAATTAAGGGTATTAAATATGGGATGAGAAACATCGATGTATGTAATATATAAGCGCATATATAATTCACCAAGAGACGCAAAACCTGCTGGACAAGCTGCTGCACACAACGAGCTTCGATAGCTCGCCGAGCTACAACAAACCGCGTTGATGAGCTAATAACATGAATAAGCCGATGGTCGTCTTCGCCGCGCCGCGGAGATGCATAGAACGCGCCTATATATAGGCTCCGTACTCGATTACCCGCGGTGGCTGTACATTGTAAGACCGCGCGACGTGGGCCTCCTGCCGCAAGCCTGCGGTCATGAGCCGACCTTAGCTTCTCTCCCTCTCTCCAGGTGCAATAATTAGCTCTGGAGGCTCTGCTCTTCCGAGCCGCCCGCATATAGGCGGCGGTCACGATCTTCCTCCTCGGTCATCAGCTTGGATATTACACTGGAGAAGCTGCAGGGTCATCAAAACCGTCAATTATCAGCTGAGCTGTAACGGCTGTATATATAGCTGCTGTGACCGACGGCGCTGAAGATTTCCCTGGATCACGCGAGAAGCCCTTCATTTTGCCTTTATATAGAGTATATATATTTACACTCGGGTTGTTATTGGTTTTTATTATTTTTTCGGGAACTACGGGAGAGAGCCGCTGTTGCCATTTGCATCTCAATTAAAAGCTTTATTTTAATGTTCTTCTTTGAACTTACCATTTACAACGATGAAAGGATAATATTAAGAGTATATATATATAGCGTGCTCTCTTTACAAACATACGCATGTATCTCCTGTTAATTGGTCAAGCATTCGTCGAAATGCTGCAGAGAGTAAAGACCAAAAGCGGATGAAGAGATCAAAAGCTCCCTTCAAGAGCTTTGTATATACTCTATTGTGCAGTCGTTTGAACGATAGTGACCCCTTTTTATATATCTGGGAATAAACCAGCATCTATATGTATATAACTCAAATGAACACAGAACGAATATCAGTAGAATGAAATTCGAGAGCAAAGATCGCAACCATTCAACGTAACCATTAAGATGTACACGAAGAAAAAAGGTTGGTAACGGTAACAAAGGGCTTGGTAGTGAAATACGCACCAACTATATTTTTGGTTATTTTTACCAAGAAAGTAGGTTGGGTAACTTTTTTACTGTATTTTACCAAGCACTTTGTTACTTTAACCGCAACCATTTTTCCCGTGTACTCACCAATGCCATTCAGCGCAACGAGCATCAAGCTTCGCGTTACTCTGGAATCTAACAAGTACTTCGCGCCAGTATACGCAAACGATTAATCCCCCCCCCCCCCCCCGGAAACGAGAAGATGGCCCTCTGCAGGTGCGCGATAACTCGCGACTTATAAAAGTAGAATGAAACATTCGCGGAAGGCCGACGTGTTCTCTTCTCTTTCAACGTGCTATAACGTTATACTGAGCAGAAAATCGTGACTCTGCGCGCGGAAAACACGTAACTGCAGCACGACGTTTGAGAAGAACCGCACGACGAAACTCGGCTTCGTGATATACGAGGCCGGGGGACATCTGCCGCGCATTGTTTTGCACCTATATATATATATATATACACACACACACACATACGCTCACGCGAGCACGCCATATTTGCCGAGTTTTCTTGTACTCATTCGATTGGGCTTGTTTATCTTGCGGGCCACTCGTCGCGTGAGCGCGATTTCATCGCTGAAAGGCTTGTAATCTTGAGAGGGCTTTTTTCCTCTCCTTGGAATATAACGCGAGGAGAGGCGTCTCATTATAAAAATGACGTCGCGTGTGTCGAGGCTTTGTCGCGCGGGAATTGAAAATTTAGAGGGCGTACGCGCGATACGCGGACGGTTTTTCTCTTTTTTTTTGCGCGCTATAGCTGGGTATATAATTTGCATATAATGAGCTGCGACGAAAATGCGAGTTTGAGATTGTTGCTTCATGGGGAGAGCTGCGTGTTCGTGGAATTTATTTTCAATTTGTGATGCTATGGTGAATTCGCGCTGCTTTGTCATGATTAAACGTAGCGACAACATATATATCCATTTCCACGAATATTATTCAATGTATTAGCTGCCGGAATTCTAGGAAACATTTTCCAATCCAGTTCTCTTTTAAGAGCGTATGGCGCACACGTTAACTTCTTTATTCAATCAAACAAAATCCACGAGCAAACGTTAGTGCGCAGTATTGATAAATGCGTTATCGCTTGCGACTAACGCCAACATTTTTCTAAATTGAGGAGCGATCAATTTTGCACTCTACCGAGAAATTCAGCGTCAGGAAGCCAGCGAGAAGCTAATGAACGTTAAAAGGTTCGGTATCCTCCGCAGGCCCCAAGCCAGAATCCCCAATATATATTCTCGAGAGCCTAAAAACGCCGAAGGGTTGCCAGTGCAAAAGGGAGCCATCGTATACAGTTAGTGTATACATACGAGCAGTGTACGAAACGCATTTCGGAGGCTCGCCGGTGAAATAGTTCTTCCTTTCCCTTTCTCTCCATTAAGATTAGTGCGTGGTAATGGCATCGAGAGGCTGTGCAGAAAAGTCTACCGGTTCCTCTGTGTACGCACGTCCCGCATAAGTACGGGTAACCTGATATATATCCGTATACCCACATACTCGCGGGGATAACGCGCCGAACGGGGAAAATTAGTAGCCGCGTGTGTTCGGTGTCGATTACCGAGAAAAATCGAGTTTGGCTAATAAAAGCCTCGGTTATACTTCGAATCGCCAAGAATATACCGAATAAGCAATTTCGTATATACGTATACCAACGAAAAAAAGAGCTTAGTAAGTAATGAAGCACGCGGTGTACTCGAAAAAAGGCTAGAGATGAGAGAGATAGAGAAAAAAGGCGCCATCGTCGTCGCAAGAAGTAGGAGGGCGCACTCTCGCAGACGTGAAAGCCTCTTGTTCGCGCGAGAGTCGAAACCCTCGCGATAAATAGAGCGAGAGTGGCGAAGTGTGCGCACGGGAAAAGAGAGGAGCGGCGCGACGATGCTGCTGCGGAGTCTTGAGTCTACCGGGGCCGCGGCGTGTGTTTCGAGAGAGTTTATATATATATATATATATATATATATATATATATATATATATATATATATATATATATATATATATATACGTGGCCCCAGGACGACGGCGGAGTTCGCCGTGTGGAACGCCGCGAACAATGAGCCGGCACTTCGACCGCGTAATTGAAGTTAATAGGAGAGGAAGAGAGAGAGAGAGAGAGAGAGAGAGGAGAGAGAGAGAGTTTCCTGAG
This sequence comes from Muscidifurax raptorellus, assembly GCA_020010945.3. NCBI lineage: Eukaryota > Metazoa > Arthropoda > Insecta > Hymenoptera > Pteromalidae > Muscidifurax > Muscidifurax raptorellus. The sequence goes on from CM052080.1 coordinate 7,809,982, forward strand.
GGACCGAGCGCCGCAAACGAATTCTCGATCCACGCAAGACTTCCCGGAATTTCTAAAATTTCCAGGCCGAAATCTTACTTGTTATGAATAGCGCGCCGAGCAACGCAATTTAACGGTGAACAAAAGAGGAGAACTTGCGGGTATGAGTTTTTTTTCTTTCTATATATGCGCGAGGGAGGAGGGGGTACATACAGCGCGGATTTTAATTGGCAGAGGAGCGCGAGAATGGCATTTTAGAATGTTGTATAAAGTTTTGTAAATTATTATTCTATTATCTAGATCGCGGGAGTGAAAGAATTTTACATTAATAAGGTGTGATTTTTTTCAGAATAAATGAATCTTTTGAGTAAGAATTAAATTACATTTACAAGAGAATGTGATAATTATGAAACTACTCTTTTTGCAGAGTAGTAGAACGGGAATTTATTAACGCTATAAAAGATAATGTATAAATGAACAAATCCACTTTCAAAAATGTATTATTAATGCTATCGGTAGTAATATTATTAAATTAATTATTTTAAATTTAGAATCCATAACCCTCAAAAAAGGACATGTTTATGTATAATCGCAGCTGAAAAAAGACTACACGCAGAACGTGACCTCATCACGACTCACTGTATAACGACTTTTACGCTCCTTCGAAACTCAAGCATCGGCAAGAAGCACATATATATATACATATATAACATATAACACACACACTGCACACCTAAGGATAATCCGAATTGCCGATGAAAACGGTAGCAGCTTCGGCACGCGTCATCGGAAATGGCGTCACGGCTAAGAAACTCGCCGCCGCCTGCACTGTATGTATATACTATATATAGTGCATTACAAAAGCCTGGTGCACGCATGAACCAGACACACCCCGGCTAAATGGAGCGTTGTACATAATCCAAAGTCCATATGGCCCGGTAACTCCGGTTCCACGTTAGATTAGATTAGTATCGGTCGGCCTCCATTGTTGGACGCATAATACGCGCGGATGATACAAAGAAGTGCCGCGGCTATATAAACGACGACGCTGCATGTAGAGTTTATTTTACTTTCCCGCTCGAGCAGCGGGGATGATGGTTGCGACGATGATGTCGACGGCTGAGTCTATCGCTGCGTATACGTAATTGTTTCGAGATGATGTGTAGGGGGTACTGAACGTCTATTTCTACGCGCTGGGCCGTTCTTCTTCTTTTTTTCGGAATTTATGGAGTACCGATTGGAGGGTGGATATGGCTTTTAAATGAGATTGCTTTTTAATTATTTGATTCGATCGCAGCTGCTGTGAGTAATTTTCTGGTATGGTTTTTGTTTTTCTTCTTTAACGTAGCGAGGGGTCGTTTTCGAAAAATTATATATATGTACGTTTGATGCTCAACTTTCGTCTTTGCCGAATGAAAACCTCTTGTTTTATTAATCTTATATCCTCAAAAATATATTGGAAGGGAAAAATTAGCGTTAACGCGCAGATTCGAATGAAAACATTATCAAATTTATATAAGCTTCCCGTAACAGAGTTGAATCCCGGAGAAACGCTAGCGAGAATGGCGATGGCTGTCAGGGAGGGTTAAGGTCTTACTTTGATTATGACGCTTGACGGGCTTCCCCGTTTTATCTCGAACTCAATTCACTGAATCGAAATTGCCGGCTTACAATACTCTCTTGAACGAGGACTAATGCCGAGTGCCGCTATCGTCGGAACTTCACGAACAAATGAACAAGTGACAGACAGACGCGCGATCGTGCAGCTCTCTTTATCTCTCTCTTTCTCTCTCTCTCTCTCTCTCTCTCTCTCTCTCTCTCTCTCTCTCTCTCTCTCTCTCTCTCTCTCTCTCTCTCTCTCTCTCTCCTTGCACTCTGTGCCACAATTATTTCGTCAAAGAGCTATATCTGCAGCGCGCGGACTTTTTAAAAGAACCTTTTTAATTATTCGTGATTTTAATAAATGAACGGAATTTCATTTCGATTCGTCCTTTTTTTACTATATATACTCGGAAAAATTGCACGTCGCATTTGACGGGATTTAATTGCACTTTTGTTATACATCGGCGATGATTAAAATTAGACCATATATATAATAGCAATATTCTCGTTTTTCGCTATCAAAAATTGAAATCGCTTGACACAGTACAAGGTTCTTTGAAAGTAGCAAGCAATTAAATCGTTTTCACTCGTCGCGATGGTAATATATCCCAAGCTTAAAAATAAATGTTTTAACAAATAAACATCGCTTTTTGAATTTTATACGACTATCATCTGAATAAATATTTTCCTGTCTATCAAACGCGACGGCGGTAAAATAAAAGGCAAAAATAAAATTCTCGGCGTGATTCACTGATTTTGCCATCAACGATAACATATGTAATGAACAAATGGAGGAGATAAAAATTTAAGAACACCGGATATATAGTATATTAATAATAAAACGGACCACTCAAATTTTTAATTACGAACAATCCAATCTTTGTAACCTAAAAAAGTCTTGATGGTATTAAAAAAGCTCCACACTCGACGACTCCCCCTCCCCCTCCTGGCTTCCAGAATAACCCAATAATAATACACACCAGCAAGCCGCACGAAATGCCGCAGATATAGGGATATATACAGCTTTCCAATTACGTAATTAATTTCCCGTATATTCGAAGAATTTATTAGGGCGGTCCACATAACGCAGCGAAGCATCGAACATCGGCTCGAGCTTTCATTTAGATTGATGCCGCGCACCATGGCAGCAATTCACTAATTACAAGCGCATCAGGAAAAGTGAGCTCGAATGATATTTTATCGCGGCGGCGGCGGCGGCGGCGCTCGAGATTCCCGCGCGTAATTTAAAATGAAAATGTGGCTGACGGGCGACATCAGTGCGGACACGCTTGGACGAGGAAAATTTATACTCGTCCTCGCGTGCCGGATACCATGAAATTAAAATATTTTATAGTTCTGCGCGCTCGCGCTTTCCTTCTGTATGCGCGCTCTTCCTTCTCACTTCGTTCGGCGTAAATTAGACTGGACTTTAAATGGCTCGTATTTTTCCGGGCGAGCATCGCGAAAAGATTAGGTACAAATTACCGACGCGAGAATGGTCTATTATCTTGCTTGAGTAAATTACGCCCCCGCGCGTTCGCTGAGTGGAGGACTGAGCTTTTTCGGAATATAACGAAGCTAATCGCGTCTTATCTTTGTATATAGTTTTCAGCCCGATATACGCGCCGTGGCTTTTATAGTTGGAAAAATGAGGAAAAGCCCTGAACTTTCGAATCTTTCTAAAATCGTAAGTTCGAAGCTCCGGCAACTCAGAGGCGATCGCTATAATTCCCTGGAAATTCTGGAAAGCTTCTTAATTCCCACTCTCGCTCGACAAAATTAATTAACCATCGCCTTAAAGAGCCGGTGGCTCAAAGCCTCGTCGAGCTCTCTAGCGCGCATTATATCGATTAAAATCTTCCTTCCTCTCTCTCCCTCTCTCAGTCTGCAGCTAGCGCGCAGCAGAGAAGCTCTAACTCCTGCTCGACGTCGTCATCCCCCGACATGAGCTATGTCTGCGTCTTTTCAGGCCGCGCAGCGGAACCGATGCACACAGTGTCAACACCCTGCGCTGCTGCAGGACTCAGTTTCGCGCTAGCGTAATGCGCGCATGAATCACGCGGCCGGGATTACTGCTGGACGACGAGAAGGAGGCCAGCAGCAGCATCTACTCTCAGATGGGAATTACGCCGAAGCCCGGCAGCGGAAAATTCGAGAAGCGCATATGTGCCGCAGAATGACAGCCGCATTATTTACGCTCCTGGGGTCGCGCGCGCTCTGGAAGGCTTGCTTGTTTCGGATGTTGAGCCGAGACTTGAATGC